>JARVJO010000039.1:11854063-11867581 GCA_031762555.1 Cynodonichthys magdalenae
ATCAACACCATCCACTTTAAATGAAACATCAACAGTTGTCTTTCTGTTACTAAATATCATGTAATTTGTTTTATCCAGATTTAATGACAATTTGTTAAGTTGAAACCAATTTTGTATTTTCTCAAATTCTGTCTATTTAATCAGCTCTGATTGCACAACAATTTCAGAATCCACATGCTGACAAGTAGCATCCATGTCTAGCTAATTCTGTAAACAGTGAATTGAATGTGGCGTCATGTCATCTTCTGCACATGCGAGTCGCATCAGGGCCGTGGAAAGTTCATACTGGAGTCTGATGAAGGTCATATTTAAAATATGTGAAAATCCACAAAAAAAGTGTGAACAGAGCCTTAGGTTTTGCAGTATTTGCCAGAGGTGGTGTTGTTAAGTGAAGCCCCTGCAGGATGTCCTAACTTTTGCTTTAAGCTGTTTTTCTTTAGTTGTTTTGAAACTAGAAAGTGAGCTTCCTTAAAGTATTTCATACTGGTTTTGTACCTTTTTAAAATTCTTTAAACTGTTTCATTAAAACTATGTTTGCATAAAGAAAAATCACATCAGATGTTATAATTTCAACCACTCTGCCTTCGTTGTGCCATCTTCAGTGCGTCTCTCTCCTCTTCTGTCATTGCTGATATATTATTTATGTCTTCCTCTGGAGCACAGAGAAAACAAAGTGATCTGGTTACTGTTGAAGCCATTATGTTGTGCTTTCATTCACAGAAAGGCAGAGATGAAAGATTGAAAGTGAGGAGGGGGAACCAAAGTCTTTGCTTTGTTTGTTTTAAATTATAGATTTTTATGAACAGAACAAATGAGAACATTAGTGAGAAATAAAATATGATGCATTTCTTAATAGTTATGTTTTATTTATGCAGATCAAAAGAGTATTTTAATGAAAATGAATTAAAAAAAATATCTACAAATAAAACAATTCTATAATAATCTGGAAAAACATTTCATAAGCATTTTTTTTTTTTTTACAAAAACTGTCTTTCTTTTTGTCCCGTCTAGTTTGTGCTATCCAAGTATTTGTGAGCTCTTACGTTCTCCTGCGTTGCTCATATTTTTCTACACATAAGGTGAATATCCAAGGTCCACATCAAAGGGGCCAAGTCTCAGAGAAAGAAGAGAAAACTGAGCTTTGTTAAAGGGACAGAGACCGGGGAAAGAAAAGGGAAGAGATTTAACATTAGCGGCTCAGTCGGAGCTGAAAGGTTTTAGTCAGTTGGCTTAACCCCCCTCTATACAAGTCCAATTAGATAAATACAAGCTGAGACCTGTCAGGTCTGAGTCTGCAGCTTTAAATAAATATTTATTTTATAATTTACAAACCACATTCACTCCTTTACATATTTATACAGTATATCTTAGGCTATATACTGTAGCCCTAAAGACTATATAGTGATGCTTTTCTTTGTCTACTAATTTAGACACCCATCAGAGGCAATGTGGTGTTCACTGTCTTACCAAGGACATCTAGATCTGTGAACTGGGAAAGTCAGTAAAGGATCGTATGATTGGCACTGAAGGGAAATGTGTTTTTGTTTTAGAAATAAATTGTTAGAACTACATCTGAAGTGGACAGTGGTCAGGTTCAGCAACCTGGCCTTGGGGAAGAAAAGAAAAAAGCAGACGGGTTTGTTTGTGGGAGACATGGTGCAGCTGCCTCTGCCAAGTTGATGGGGAGATCCAAATGGGGTGTGAAAACAAGACGGGGAAGACAAAGACGGTAGGAGTCCAGTGACAGGAGGAAGAGCAGCAGTCCTTCATCATTCCCCTTCTCTGATGACTTTACCACATTCATCCCTTCTTTTTTTATTCTCCACCTTTACATGGTTGCTACAAACATGAAGAGAAGTAGTGTTGGGCGATATCGGCAAAACAAATTAACATGATTAATTGTAGCATTTAGTCGCTAACAGTTAATATGACTGGTAATAGATGACACTTGCATGTAGCCGATGTGACCTTGGTCCACATTTTTCTGGCTTTTCTTGCATGATTTATGGTGGCGTTTCAGGTGATTAAAAAAGTTTGTAGGGTTAGGGTTAGCTGCTCTGTGCAAATCTCCGGCAAATATTAATTGTTGACAGTTTGACAGTTAATTGCACATGAAATGATTTTGCCCAGCCCTAAAGAGAAGATAGTAGTTTTTTATTGCATCGTTTATTATAGGAAGCTAAATCTTTCTGAAGGTTTAGTAAAACAAAAATACAAGATTTGAAGAAGATTTTTGGTAAATATAAGTTCTTGTAGGAAGTATTTGTAAGTACTTTATTGACCAAAATGATTGCTTATTTAAAAAAATGATTAAAACAATTATTTTATGGATTACAATTGATAGGCTAATGTTGCTTAGCAACAGTGGCTCGTGGAGTCCAAAAAGTCACATGTAGTTTGTTCGGTTCAGGATGGTCTGTATTTACACAAGAAGAGAACAGCACCAGAGTTTATTTGGAAGCGGACTGAGACCTCCTCAAAAATGGGTCTTGGTCTGATTGTTTGACCTGCACCTGCACAAAAGGTCCGGACCAACGAGGGAAACGAACTCTGGTCCGTTTAAAGCAAATGTGTCAGGTGTGAATACATACTAGATCATCTGTATTCATTAAATGTATGGAGGCTCATATTGTTGGGATTCATGTATAATAATTATAATAAACTTGGGTTAGGTAGTCGCTGACTCAGCCTTATATGCTTTACCCACAGTTTAGAGTCTGAACAGATGAAAGGTTGATGATGTTTTGACTGGGGTGAAGCGGAGGGGTCGGGGTTCCATTCTGCAGTAAGGAAAAGCAGATGAACGTATGAATGGATACCTCTAATCTGAGAGGTGGCCTAGATTTAAAACCCTCCCTCTTCAGATAGAGATGTTGACCTGCCTGTCAGACTGAGCGTGCGTTCATGTTAACGCTCCGTGGGGAACAAAAGGCTTTCTAATGACAGAAGCTGCTTCAGCTCGTGTCTGCATAAATTATACAAACACTGGACGTGTGCCAAGCAGAACAAGATACAGGATGGATGCTCAGGAGCTACCATTTATCATTACAGATGGTCTGTTCTGTTCATTTAAATGTATCTGTATTTCTGTAAGTAAGGTTGCCATAAAAAAAGACTGTTTTCCTAAACAACTTGGAATCTGTTTTACAAATATGTAAAAGGGGTGCCCTGATACCAGTTTTTCTTAAACCAAGTATGAGTACTTCAGTTTGGGTACTCACCAATATGGAGTCCAGATACCAAGTAGTGACTGAGTTAGAACTTAAACATTATACAATGACTTTAAAACACATTCTTTTAATTTAAACTAGATAGCCCTCTGACTATGAATTTAAATATACAACTATTGCACGTTCAATTGAGTATTGATACTGGTATCAGTATCGGCCTGAGTATCCGAGCATTTTGAAGAAGTACAAGTACTTGTAAAAATGCTGGTTTTGGTATCTGGACACCACTAATAAAATACATAAAAAATGAGACATTTGAATAACTGAAGATTGTACCATTTATTTAACAGGAACTTTACCACATTGTAGACTCAATCTTGACTGATTTGTGGGTCGATCTGATTACCATTGAGGCTGACATGATCCGAAAAGTTAATCTTTATTAGTATTAACCCGCAATTGTGTGAGAAAAAAAAAAAAATCCCATCAAGAAAACAAATGTGTTCACAGCACCTGTTTGATTGGATCTCAACAATATTGGAAACCAACTTTAACAAACTTTATATACATATATTTACTGAGTTTGGTCAAATTTCCTATAAAACTGAATATTTGGAAACATGTCAAACGTGTTAAATTGAATATGTAGTTGAATAAGTTTAGAGTTATAAAACTGTAAACTTGACAAAATAAGGCCAAACACATATCTGTTCACTCACTCAGCAACTCAAACATCAGACCAACAGGTTCTGATGATGGGAGACGAGAGCTGCAACTTTTTTTACTCAAAAATATCAAGGATCATTTGCAGCCCCCCTCTCACCGCCACCTCCCTTAATTCTGCAACCATTTTGTTGGAAATAAAAATACGGACACAAAAGGAGGGGCCGTCCTGCAGTAATGCTTGTGTGTTTGAATGGGTGGGTGTTGGTGTGTGTGTGTTGCAGACTGGGAGCAGATTGGACAATAGGAAGACTTGAATGTGGTCTGTATTTATGCAGCACAGATTCAGGGGTAATGTGTGAACGCAGCAAGCTGAGAATGATCAAACAGGATGATGTTTAAATTTAAATTTATTATATTTAGATAAAAATCTGAAATCTATTGGGTTTATAAATCGTAAATAAATATTAAGTAGTTTATGGAGTGGTTGCATTACATTTGACATGCAGGTAGAAGCTGCATCCTGTTGGGAATACTGTTTCTCTAACCTTCCATATGGTTTGCTCATAGTTTATTTGGAAACTCGGATGTTTTACAATAGACAGCTCTAGGAAAAGAGAAAAGCATCAAAAGAAATATGGACTTTCAGATCCGCTCTAAGCTGTGTGGAAAAAAAAAGATAACGATCATTAGTGACGAGGAATACAGGGTTAGGCAGCCAGAACTCCTTGGTAACGGGCACACAGACGAGAAGAGGGGCCGGTGCTACACCCCTCCTGCTGTTTGTGTGTGTGTGTGTGCGTCTCAGAGGACTGGACTACCCGTGGTAGGAGTGGTGTGTGTGTGTGTGTGTGTGTAGAGACGTATTGTCAGCAAAGCAGACGCTCACATGCACTCACAGCTAAGCCATCGTGTAGCGAGAACGTGAGCGCAGCAGCGTTTTCACCGATGCACCTTTCATTTTCTCTTCTTTCTGTTTTTCCATAGTTTTTTTTTATATTGTTATTTTTCTGCCTCAGTAGGGCACATTTTTCTAAGCAAGGAGACGTCACAATTAATCGGAATAATGGTGTTTATCGGGACCTCTTTAAAGTCTGTCATCAAGTTCTTCAAGAAGAAGGGTAAGATGGACCTTTGAAGTGCTTTGAATATATATAAAAACATTAAAAATGAGCAGCTGTTCTGGATAAATTAGGAAAAAAAAGTTGTTTATGTGAGCTGTGGGTTGATTTCTTGGAGCTTTTTTATGGGTTTAAACTTGATGGCTGTTGAAACCCTTTTTAGGAGCCTAATTAATGTTTGAGGTTTTACAAAATCTTATGTTCAAATCAGTGTTTTTTTTAATTCTGCTGCACCACCACTGAAACTCACAGCGTTGTGTTGCACACTGTTACCAGGAAACCACTGGTCTGGGATTTTTACAATCAACATATCTTTGTGCTAAATAACCCTGCAGCTTTTCTAAAAGTAGCACCAGAAAAAAAAATTACTATTTTATAAAAAACATTTACTGTAAATCTTGGAGAACAGTGTTTTATTTAACACACAAATGTTTTAATGTCTTTTGCATCATGTAGATTATATTTCAAACTAATAATGATAATATTAAGAGTATTATTTTATCAATGAGCATGTATTAGACATGTGAGGACTTAATAAACCAGACTTACGCAGGACAAGCTGCTTGTGAAGACTCTGGTTTATTTATAGCTTATGTTTGTGTGCTGAAGTTAAGGTGATGTTAATCGTTACCTCAGTGTTTTCTGTTCATGTTCTGCACTTTGTTTGTTCTGCTTCCTCAGAAGGTAGTTTGCAATCAGCTTCTTTTTAAAAAGCAAATAACTGGAAACTTTTGTCCTAAAGGGTTAAAGCTGAGCATTTGTTAAAAACTAAGATCAAATATTAGAAAGCAGTTAGTGTGGGGTGTTTGTGCATGTGTGATGTGCAGAGAAATGTATGAAGGGTGGAGTAAAACACAATGTTGTGTCTGTTTTGTAGCTCAGTATTGATTTCATGTTGATGGACTGAGCTCTGATTAGTTATTGTCAAACATTTTTATTTAAACCAGTTCACTGGCTGGGATGTGTGCGTACAATTATATCGTCCAAGATTTGTCTTTCTTTTTTTTTTGAGCCTTCTGCATTTTCATTGCTACCACTTCTCATTGTCTTTTCTTGAAATGTTTCAACAGATTTACTTTCAGCTTGTGTTTGTAAAGAGCAGGGAGAGCTGGGATGTCAGTGCACAGAAGGATTACTGAACTTTCAAAAAGACTTGAGCGCCAGTGTCCAAAGAGAGCGAGTGTGTGTGTGTGTGTGTTTAGAAGCTAGGGGGTATTGTGGCACTGAAAAGTCTGATGTGGAGATTGAGGCGGGGGGACAATACAGGCTTTGTGTCCCTGGTCTCCATGTCCTTGGTCTTTTCAAACCCCCATGTTAGGAAAAGAAGGTTGGGGGAGGGACTACCTGTCCTGAACGTGTGTGAGAAGAAGTGAGAGAAGCGTAGATGTAAATAAAATGTAAAACCTTTTTAGAATAACGGGCTGGTTTACAGATCAGCTCCTGTTCACAGAGAACTGATCAAAGGTTTGGTGTGGGATTGTTTTTAAAATGGTTGGGGCTCTGATCTGGTCTGAAGATCAACTTGTTGGTTTAATGACTAATGTTTCACTGACGGGAGCTCAGGGCGCAGTTTAAAGTTAACACAACACTGTTTTTGAGTTAAACTGGCACAGTTCTGTTGCATTTGACTGTACTTTCCACACTAGGGCTGCACAATATTGGGGGAAAAAATGACATTGCAATTTTTTTCTAACCTTGCGATATGTATTGCAAAATGGAAAAAATACAGGAGTTTTCAGCAGATGACTTGATTAACACTTTATCCTAACATCCTGTTGACGATGAACCCTGATCTTACCTCTTTTATTGTGAACGTTACCAGTGTTTTTGTCTGTATTGGAGTGTTATTGTTTCTTATTGCTTTTATTGTGCTGAAACATGAGTACGTTTCCTTCCATCATGTGCAAACATGAATTGCATTTTACCACTGAACTTGTTGCGTCTGTGTCTGTTGCCGCCTGCATACACAGTGGCCCACGTTGGTCCATAGTGTAGGCTCCATAAACGGCTGTGAAATGAGACGGTCTAGTCTACGGAAGACGTATGTTTGCGTGACCATGCGCTGCCCCGTTACCATGGTGATACGTTTTATATCACATCCCTTCGGGTCTTTTTTCATGGTATACTTTCACAATATTCAGTATAATTAGAAAAAGTTACACGTATATAAATAAATAGCATTATAATGTGCGTTTGTCATACAAGTGTTCATCCTCAAATTTTTTATTTCTTGCATCTTATCGTGGTTAGAGAGATCAGGCATGTGAATGTTGTGCCTTGTTTGGAAAACTCAAATCGGGTGGTCCCAGTCTTTCCGCCCTTCTGGGCTTTTTGTGATTCGACTCGACGTGGCATGCGCCCATTTGTGTTTGTTTGTAGGTGGGAGCGGAAATAAAGGAACTAACAAAAACGTAACAAAGAAGAGACATGAATAAACACAATCAGCTCGATCTGACAAAGCTGCTGGTTGCTGTTTATTAATGAGATGACGAGACGTCGAGGTGTCTGTCGTCAAAAAACCCGCAGAACTTCAGCAGAACCTGAACTTGGCTCGCACTTTGTTCAGGTGCCAAAAACACTTAAACACTTTTGACATGCTCATTGTTCAGACATATTAGGAGTTAACTGAGTATCAAAGCAGCTACATGTTCTTTAATGACCCATTTGCAGTTGCAGGCTCCTGCTGAAACACACCAGTGCTTCTACTAATCCTCCCCCGCACCACACACTCTGGCCCATTTGCACCTGTGAAAAAAAAAAAAAAAACTATAACAAAAACACTCCCCGTTCCTCCATCAGCTGCTGAGATCCGTCCCACTTTCCTCCTGCTTCTTCCAGAACTCTGCCTCGCTCACAGTCAGATGTGATGATCATGAAACTAATGGATTAAAATCCTGGCTTGAATCTGGCTGCTTAAATGGAAATTATTCTCAATCCTCGATCACCAACTTTGGCCTGGCTGCACTCGCTTGGTAAGCTCTAGGAGTTGATAAAAGTTGTTTATTAATAAAAACAGATTTAATACATGAGGTATGTTGATGGCTGTTTATGCTTCCTGACATTGTTAGTGTGGAAGTAACACCATTAATTATAACAGCTCAAGATAAGGAAAAAAAGAATGAACAATTGGTAAATGATTTCTTAAGAACTAAACTAGTTGTGACTCATTTAGAATCTTTTTGTAAATGTTCATACGAAGAGACAAACAGCAGTTTAAGTTGTCATCAGACGATTGTATCTTTGAGATGGATTTTAAATGGTCACTTTGTTTTTAGACTTGTCCAGTTGAGGTTTATCCCTGCCCCCCTTTCTCTTGTGTGGCCTGCAGATGGTCTGGTTTCTCAGCTAAGTGTCATGTTGATGTTGTAGAGACTTGACACCTTCGTACAAAGCACCTCAATCTCCCGCCTCTTCCTCTTCTTCAGTGCACGTAAAAAACCTTTTTCTAGGCTCAGTACTTCAGAGAACATTTTCTGAGTTGTGATTTCAACCCTTTTTTTGCAGTTCTTGATCTTTAAAATGGCTGTTTTTTTGTTTTGTTTTTGCGCAGCAAACACTATGTTGCCCATGGGACTTCTGGTTATCGTGCAAAACGATCCACTAAAGCCAAATAAAATTGCAAGCTAAGCAAAAGTCCTTATCGCTTTATGTTGTGTCCCTGCAGCTGTGTCTAACCTGGATGAGGAGAGCAAGTGGACGGTTCACTACACGGCTCCGTGGCACCAGCAGGAGAACGTCTTCCTGCCGGGCAGCAGGCCGGCCTGCGTGGAGGATCTCCACCGCCAGGCCAAGGTCAACCTCAAGACTGCCCTCCGAGGTAAAAAATATTAAAAGCTTGTAGTTTCTAAATGGTATGTTGTTAACTCCAATAATCAACTCAGCTGTGCTAACGCACCCAAACATTTTCACATTTCTCATAGATTTACCGTAATGAAACCATCATGTTGTGTTTGTGTACACCTCTGTAAAATGCTCAAATGCATCATTTATGTTTAGCCAACAACACAAAGCATGAGATCATCTGTCTGTGTCCAGCGTGATTAGAGAACAAGGCTCATCCTTGTCAAAAAAACACCTGGATTAAAGTTACAGCCAAGGGACAACGCTGTATTTAAAATTCTCACAGTTTTCCTGGAACAGGAAGTAGGAATACCGTGAAATCAGGTTGTTTTGCAAACACTGGAAAAGAATCTCTATGAACTTGTTGCTGAGATAACTGTGAGAAGCTGGTGTGTGTTTGTGCATCCGCTTGCTGTTAGATGAGTGTTCGATTGTAAATGGTTGATGTTTAAACTCTAAACCAGGGAAGTCAAACTAATTTTCAATGAGGGGCACATGAGCATCATGGTGGCCCTCAAAGGGTCCGTTGTAATGAACTTTGACATTTTAACTTTGACAAAACTTGAAACGTCACATTCCTTGTCTTGTTGCTACAACTGAGCACCGCTAACAAACAGTAACTGAGCTCTACATGGTATTTCGTACACAGAAACGTCCTCTTAGATACACTGAAAAGTACTACATGTAAGACTAACTAAATGTGAAATAAATAATACAGAAATACTATTAAAAGTAAAAGATTGTTTGTTGGATGGTTTTACTCACTGTCGAGTTGTGGTGAGTAGTTGCCATCTTGAATTCTGACCCCTCCCACTTTCCGACATGGAATTCCCACTTTAGGGGTGTTTCAGATTAAATGTTGGACTTGTAAATGGAAAATTCCTATTTCCCACTACAA
Organism: Cynodonichthys magdalenae; assembly: GCA_031762555.1. Lineage (NCBI taxonomy): Eukaryota > Metazoa > Chordata > Actinopteri > Cyprinodontiformes > Rivulidae > Cynodonichthys > Cynodonichthys magdalenae. Next base: position 11,863,756 of record JARVJO010000039.1, read on the forward strand.
CTGGGAAGCAGGAAAAGGGGTTTGCAACAATTCTGTGAAATGCAGATTTTACAAGGCGAATTTTGCCAGCTACAGACTCCCAACTACTTTTGAACCCTGTGCACCTCCACCTAGTGGTGGGAGGCTGTCATTTCACGGGTAAAATAATCAACATGCATTATGGGAGATGTTCTTCAAATATGGAAGATGTAGCTTATGGTCAATGCTGGTTTTAAAGCAGCTTTAATATAAAACAATACATCTTTGAAGCTCTCGTGGGCCACATAAAATGCCACAGAAGGCCACATTTGGCCAGCAGACCTTGAGTTTGACACGTGCAGATAAAAGCTGCAGTTAATCATGGGGAAGAGGAACAAATGGGAGGCAGGCAGTTATTTGATGCCTCCAATTTGTTTGTTATTTGCTTCATCCCACCCAAACACACACACACACACACACACACACAAACAGGTGTCCATGTGTTTGACCCTTGCACTGTTGCTAATAGATACTCCTAAAATATTAAAGTTGCTAAGGATCGAGGGACACGAACACTGGGAGCTGCAATTAATTCAGCCCTTCCTCAACCTGACACCATCCCATCCTGTCATCACCCACCTTCAACGCCAGGTGTCCTAACTGACAGGACAACAGGTGTCCAATGAGGTTTGTGTCCACTTGCAGAAAATATTTGGTGTTTTTTACCTTTTCGGCTTGCGAGGAGCTGGTGTTTGTTTCCAATAATGGTTTTGAGAGTTGGGGGACGCCCATAAGACAGTCCCCAGGATTTAGACAACAACAAACAGATTTATTACCCAGTAACTTTGTATTACTCACCAATTTCTTGTAGGGAAAATATATTTTTTCTTTAAAAAATGACCCTCAAAACAGTTTTTTTTCTCCATAATTTACATTTATTCCCCTCATCTTCTCCAGTCCTCCCTCTTCAGATCTGCCTAGCAACAAGCAGCTCTCCTCTCATTACAGCTGATTTATTCGATCAGTTGTTCGCATCAAATCGTCTTAACAATTCCACCCTCGTCATCATCATCCTTATTAAAACTATGCCCCCTAATTCCAGTCTTCCACGCTGCCACCTCCTCACCTTTTTGTTGATGTAGCTGCGTGTGTCAGGCCCACGGGATCCATTAGCTGACGGTGTTACACATGCATCAGTGTGTCGGGCTGTAATTAGCTTTGAAGGTGAGATGCTTGCAAAAGGGATCAAAAGCAGCCTGTTTGAGGTGCCGAGATAATGGCGATGTGATACCATTCAATGTCGAATGGAAATAAATTTTGGGACATTGAATTAAAAACTCAAGAAATAAAGATGATGAAAAAGGGTTTTTCATTTCTATTAAAGACAACCACACAAATTTTGCCATAGTCATATTAGAGAAGAGGCAATCTATTGGTTTCTTGCACCAGAAGAGTTGTGCTTTACTCACCCGTTTTGGGGATTTGGATATATAAAAATTGTCATATGAAACTTATTGTTTATTAAGACTAAACTCCAAATAATAAAAACAAAATGTAGATACAGACAAATAGAGCAACAATGTGCTCAGACCCTCCCAGAGAGATGAGGCAGAAAGGATGGTTCTGCCATCTGTGTGTGACAGACTGAAACTGATACCTCCTCCTCCGGTCTCACACACACACACACACGCACACACACACACACACACACACATCCATACACACATAGCACATCGTCATGACAGCAGGTGGTGACGGGACGAGGCAGAAGCGGCACTTGGCAGAATTCAATAGGGACTGGGCTGACAGAAGACACACACACAGAAACACAGTATTTTTTACTACACACAGCCGGTATGTGCTACACAGCTGTGTGTATCCTAACAAAAGTATCACACTTACCTCCATGTGTTGTACTGGTAGTAGACAGTCTGAACAGATTAAATGTATATTGAAACTGAAGGTGGTGCTTTTGTTCAGAACAAAGCAGCAAATGCTTGAATTTTATAAGAGATTTTCATCTTTTTTGTATTTGAGATCCAAACAAGGTCTAAACAGAGTGTTCATTTAATATTTATAAATTGTTCACTCTGAATAAATTACTATATCAAGGATTTTAAAGCCATCAAAATAATAAATTTTATGACGTTTTAGACAGCTTATGCAAACTTTGAAACTTATGTTTAAATCACTATTAAAAGCTTTATATTTGATCAGTTTGTTAGCATTACAGTATGTACACGCCTAAAATAGGCTTCCAGTTGATTTTTAAAAATTGGCATAAGTTGTCTAAAATGTTATAGTGTGACAGGGCCTTAAGAGCTGCAGGAGCTGTTGATCAGAGGAAAAACAAATATTTTCCTTCATTTGAATTTTAAATATCATAACTACATTTCATTTTTTTTCTCTGTTTTTTGGTTTGCAGAATGCGATAAGTTGAGAAAAGATGGTTTCCGGAGTTCTCAGTACTACTCTCAGGGTCCCACCTTCTCAGACTCTAAAGAGTCCACCAGCAGTCTGCAGGACGATGAAGACGAGGAAGATGACAGAAAGGTATGTAAACACAGCATTAATTACACACAGAAACTTTATTTACATGTGCACCTTTGCAGCTGTGGGAGTCATAATGTTCTGGGTTCATACAGGTGCAGTTATTTAATATCAATGTATTAAACAGCCTTTGCCTGCCCTCTAGTGGCCAGAAAAGGAACAAATCACAGGCTTTTTAAGACCTGTTTCCAAAAGATTTAGAGATTATAAAAGCTTTTAGAATGCAGTTTTAAATATTATGTTTTAAATGAGTAGTTCAGTTTAGTTTAGTAAATGTATTCATTTCATTTAAAAACAAAACAAATAATATACACACAACAAATAATACAAATCACAAATAAAATGAAAGGCAGTAGAAAGAAGAAAATATCTTAATATCTGCCCCTTTTTCCGAAAATAAATAAATTCAAACAATAATAATCTTCAAATAACAAAACATAACAAAAACTTCAACTCCTTCTCGAACGACAGTTCTTATGAATGCACATTATAGAAATTCATATTTCTTTAACAAACTAACTTTTATCATTCTCTTAAACAAATTTATTGAGCAAACATTTTTATAATCACTTTTCAGATTATTCCACAATCTTATTCCTTGGACTGAAGTACATCGGTCCTTCAAATCTGTTTGAATTTTAGGCTTTATGAACATCTCTAGCCCCTTAAGATTATAATTACTTACTCTTCTAACAAAATTGAATTGGATATTTAAAGGTAATACATTTTTATGTGCCTTATACATAACCTGCAAAAATATTATAGTCAACTAACTCACAAAATTTCAATTATTTCAATTGATAAAATAATATATTTGATGGGTGATTGTAATGTTTTCTGGTGATAATTCTTATAGCTCTTTTCTGTAAAATAAAGATGGGATTTGTAATTGTCCTGCATGCTTTCCCCCAGACTTAAATAACATAAACAAAGCTTTGTCATTAAATAAAATATAAATTAATATGAAATATTAGGTTTCATATGCCTGAATTAAATATGATTTAAACTTTATATAAAGTGTAAAGTCTTTCCTTAATATTTTTTGTTTTATTTGTTTCGTTAAACAGAATCAACTGTTGTGTTATGGGTGGGAAGGTAGTTAGGTGGTTAGGTTGTTAGGTAGGTGGATGGGTAGGTAGTTATGAAGGTAGGTAGGTGGTTGGATGTATAGGTAGGTAGTTATGAAGGTAGGTAGGTGGTTGAGTGTATAGGTAGGTAGTTATGAAGGTAGGTAGGTGCTTGGGTGTATAGGTAGGTAGTTATGAAGGTAGGTAGGTGCTTGGGTGTATAGGTAGGTAGTTATGAAGGTAGGTAGGTG
>JARVJO010000039.1:11867681-11891788 GCA_031762555.1 Cynodonichthys magdalenae
GGGTGTATAGGTAGGTAGTTATGAAGGTAGGTAGGTGGTTGGGTGTATAGGTAGGTAGTTATGAAGGTAGGTAGGTGGTTGGGTGTATAGGTAGGTAGTTATGAAAATAGGTAGGTGGTTGGGTGTATAGGTAGGTAGTTATAAAGGTAGGTAGGTGCTTGGGTGTATAGGTAGGTAGGTAGATAGATCTGTCTGTTCCATAATAAAACAGAAATTTGTCTTGAACAATTTCTTTGTGCTATTTTTAGAGTTTCTGTTCTATTTTTCTATTTGCACAGACCATTTTCAGCACAAACAGGTTGTTAGAAGGGTCAGTGGGTTGTTTTGTCCTCTGTAGCTTCCCTATGCCAAGCACTCTTTTTCTGTGTTCTCTGAACCTTGAACTTTGTTCCACGCTGTTGTTGTCTAATTGTCGCATTTTGTCTCTTATTTTTTATTTCTGTAATCTCTCAGTCGTGTCTCATCTGTTCTGCCCTCCTTACCAACTTATCCTCGGCTTTACAGTTTGGTCTTTTTTCTTCTTCTCTCTTTTCTTTTACTGAACTGATGGCTGAACCTAACTGTGTCTGACAGCAACTTGTAAAGTAGAAACTGGGCTCCTGGCTGATCATAACAGCTCCTTCTTTTCCACCAAACTGTCGATAAGTTGCTTCTTCTAACAGCCGTATTTATGTTCAGTTGTTCAGGAGAACCAGGGATTGAAATGATGATGGAAAATTCCTGATGAGTTTGGATAAATTACTTCCTTGGGTTGGAATTTATTTTGTTTTGTTTTGCTTTTTTTGAAACTCCTCAAAAGACTCACTTCCCTTCAGGTTTAGTTCTGAATGTTTATGCCGTGTGTGTGTAAAAATCACAGATAAAACACAATTGAAACATTTTCAGCAAACTCAAATGGACTGTTTAACTGATGACAAATGGCTCGGTTTAAAGCCTGGACAATAAAACACTGCTGTCTGTTGCTCTCTTTAAAGTAACGATTGAAGCCTCTTATTGTGTCAGCTCAGTTTCATGCATGGATGAATCTCCTTCAGTCTCTCTCCGCACTGTTGCTCCGTAGCGTTTACCCTGTCATAAACAACTCCTCGCTCAGCTCGCTCAGCAGGTGCTTGTGTTTGTCTGACTGTTTCCATTTGGATCTCTAAAGGTCAAAACAAAGCCGTATAAATAATTATTTGTTCATGCATCCCTGAGCAGCCTTTCAGTGATGCTTCTGGACGGTCATATTGTTGTTTCATGTCTTTGTAGTTCCACTCGTCACTTTTTCCTCCATCGATTCTTATCAACTTTTTGCCTCATCAACTTCTCTTTTTTCCCTTCTTCGAATTTCCCTTTTTCAAATTTTGCCGGATGATAAATTGTCGCAGAAACTATTTTGATAAACGATAATATTGTTCGGAGACCATTTTAAATAAATATAGTGATACCCACCCACACCCCACCCCCGCTTCTGAAGATTACGGAAGTTTACTAAATTTACGTACGTAAAAAAAGTTACGAACTGACCTGGACCGGTGATTGTGAAAACTCTTTATTCTGTATGTGTCTTCCTCTGGCTTCATAAAATAATTTCAGTCACCTGCATGCTTCTTGTGAAGTTTAAGAAACTTTGGTAAAAAAACAAAACTCTCTGCGAACCCAAGGCACGGTGCCCTGAGGGCGTCCTGAGGCGTCTCCAGCTGGAAGAAGGCGTCAGAAAAACGAAGACACCCTTTAGCTAAAAGCCTTTTTACAGGGCTCTCATGCTGTTACGACGTCACTCCTCCCTACACTGAGGAGTAGAAAATTGGGAGACACAAGCAGGCAAATTAAACTGATCAACCTCATTTTAATTCAACGTGCGATTAACTGATTTATTTCCTATCGCGACAGGCCTAGCCACATTAAACCTTCGCTTTCCTCTTACAGTCCACGGCTTCGTCATTGGAAGACGACAAATCTCAGCTCTCCGTCAGATCCCAGACGCCACAGAGGGGGGGGGAAGCGGGCGACGTGTCAGAAGTTGACGGACAGGTGGTGTGGAGAAAAGTGGCGCCCCTCCCAACCCCGGAGGAGAAGATGAGGCAGGAGGCTCAGGCCGTTCCAACAGACGTCGTCCCCATAAACATCACAGGTATGTTGAGGCTACACAAGACTACTGTGCTACCAAGAACTAAATATTCATAACTTTGTCTCTTATTTTCATTTTGTAGTTCTGTACAAGGAGTTCACTCGGTCTATTACTTTTTATTTAACACTTATAATCATGTTTTGTTTGATAGTGATTTGAAATATTTGATTTTATTCAATAAATCCTAATCAGTCTTAATGATCATTTTTTGGACTTTGGCTGCTTTTTTATTAATCTATTTAAGTCATGTTGCAGAATGAGTTGTGAAATGAATGAAAAAGCCATCAAAGTCCAAAATAAAACCAAGAAAGACCTTCAGAAGGTCTGAAAAACTGTTGATCAAACCACTTTAAAAGTCTACAACAAAACCTACCTGAAATTATTGAAGGTTAAAAAATTTTGCATTGTAATGTAAATTAGTGTAGTATCTAATTATTATAATTTTAAAATAGATTTCATGATGTGAAAACTTAATTTAGTCAAGAAACAGCATCTGTAGGAAACAACTGGAAGAGGGCGGTAACAGGTTTTCAATTTTAAACCAAAAACTTTGTGTTTTTTTTTTGTTTAGCTAAATGTCTCTTTAAATTCTATAACTCAGCAAATAACAGAGAAATAAGTTAAATAGTGGGATTTTTCATTTGTTTATTCTCTGAGGCTGAATGGATGCAGAATAAACAGCTTCATCCACAGAGTGAAACTGTCAGTCATGGATGTCTACCTCCTCCAGATTCCTGTCGCTTCTCATTGCGCCTCTCAGATTGACCTTCACCTTTCTTTATGCATGTGTGAGCGAGCGTGTGTGTGTGTGTGAGTGTGTGAAACTCATTTGACAGCTTATCCAGAGGTCAAGGCTTCTCACTGACTTTATGTCAGATCACCAACCGTTTGACAGATGAACAGGCGAACACAGCAGAATGTGTCGACACAATCCTCTTGTTGGTGTGACTTTTTTTCCCCACTGTTCTCCAACATTTGTGATTGTGTTATGAAGACACATGTTAAAAAACTGGCTCCTATTTATTTCTTTTGTTTCAGATTATTTATCAGATTATTTTGGAGTGAGACTCCAGAAATCAGCCTCAGCACCTTGGGCTGATGTCAAGGCCAGTTTACCTCAGTCTCTGTCTCCTGCAGATAATAATGAGAGCTTAATGTGGTCCCACTCCACAAACACACAGCATCGACCCCACCCACTGTCACTTCAGGTTACTGAGCCTGTTCCACACACACACACACACACAGATCAGGGACTTTTGAGTTGGTGTGTTGGACACTCTCTGCCTTTCATGTCACATTCTGCTTCTTTAACACCGTCACTCTGTCAGCAGCTCAGAGAAGAGCAGTTCAGAGTGACATGTCACTTCTTCTGAGGTGAATTCAGACAAAGAGGAGCCTGAAACACTGTTGGTGTGTTTGAGCACTCTTTCTGATGCATCCTGTCCTGTGCATGTGTGTATAAACTGCATGATTTTGACAAACCTTACTCAAATGTAAAGTTGGCGAAAGAAAGAGAAAATGCTTCTCTCGGCTCATAAAATAGGGACTTTGCAGCTAATACCGTTAGTTTTATTCACTTTAAAGGAAAGTTTAAAGTACAACTAGGATAGTTCCTGGAGAAACTATGAAAGGTGCGGGATTATTTTCAACATAGCTTTGGGGATTTCTCTTGGCTACCACCAAACCACATTTCAGCTCAATATGGCTAAAACTGGCCAAGTTATGATCAGTTTTAGATTTTAGCTATGAATAAGTATAGAGATCCTTTTTGAAGTGAATAACAAAAGGTGCCGCCATTCAAATGAATGGAGGCAGAGGATGAATTCATTTGAAATGGGCAAGCCCTAATTAACCTGTTCAAATATCTGTTAATGTATTTGCCAAGAGTTAAAGCTGTGTTAAACACTTATATTTACAAATCAAACTACTATTCTGAAAACATTTCCAAATGTCTAGTTTGTACTGTATTGTTGTTCTTTTATTAGAAATCCATTTTTAGCGTTTAGAACCAAGTAATCCACGTGGTATTCAGCTATAAAGAGTAATCAATAATGTTACAACCTAATAAATACCTTTTATGTTGCTTCTAATTGTAGGAATTTAACAGAGGTTGTTAAAAACTTGGGCAAAGCCGGTAACATTTGGTATTTGCTTCTTGCAGGTTCAGTGATAAAGTTCAGAAAAAGCTACCGTAGTTTTTATTTTAAGTGTTTTCCTTTAATGATTTTGTTGATGTATTTGACTATTGTTTGTAACTTTGCTTGAGTTTTGTAAAGTGTCTTTGAGTTTTTAGAAAAGCACTATTCAAATAAAATGTATTATTATTACATATTAGACTCAGATAAGCGAATTAATTGAGCACTCAGCATCAACATTTTTATTAGATTGTTTTTTTTATTTTAAAAAGTTCCACAAAACCCGAACAAATGCATCCAAAATGAAAAACTATAATTCCTTAAATGAGTGCATATCGTTCAACCTCAGGCCAGAGCTTAAAACAAAGATGTGTTCTGTTAGTGTTGGAGTGTGTTGGGGATGACTCTCAGCTACTACCTCACCAAATTTGAGCTTAATGTGACTAAACACTGCTAGGTGTTATTTAGCCATGATGGAGGTGGAGGTCTTGTTTTCTTGTCTGAACTGACCCTCGTGTTCCCCACCTTGTGTTGCATGTTTTAACTTTTTTATTAAAAAGAAAAAAACAAACAAACCTGAAACCCTCTGCATGTTGTTGAGTTTGTTCCTTTCAACTAACCAACTGCTCTTTACCTGTGTGTCCGCCTGCTCTACGCTCCCTCGCTCTCCCGGCCACCAGGGGCAGTGTTTGACCGCCAGGCGAGCATCCGCCGCTCCCTCATTAACACTGACACCATGTCCCGCCGGCCCAGGAAGGTCAAACGCAGAAAGACTATATCAGGGCCGCCTGACAACATCAACCAGGAGCTAGGTATGGCTTACTGTGGAGCTCCACATTGCCCAAATAGACTGCAGTTCTGCATGAACACCTTTCATTTTGTCATCACTTTCAACAAACTTCTTCTGTTATTTATCTCACATAACTACAAACAATGAGTAATTTGTTTTCAGTGGGAGGGAGGTTGGATCGTAGCCTTACAGCTGTTTTCTGCAGATGTCTCTGACCTCAGCCACTCTACTCCACCCAGTTAAAAAAGCATTCATAGCTAAGAACCAACTATGAAATCCTTCCAGCAGTTTTGTGTTTATAACTCAACTTTTTATTGGTTTTAGCATGAGAGGCTTGTGTTTTGGGGTGTTTCTAAGATACGAGTTTTGTGCAATAACCCTTATATAAGATAAACGCATCATCTTTTGGCACTGTTGTTTTAAAAATATATGTTTCTTACACTGTTTGTGGAGTTTATGCTAAATATGGTGCCTTACTCAGCTGAATTGGGTGTTAAGCAACACTAAGCTGTGCACCGTCACTGTTTATTTACATGTCATATGGTAGCAGCATTTCAGGAGAAAGGCTCATTTCTCTGAGGTCACCGAGGCTGACAGGAGAGGGGCTTTAAAGTCTGGTTTGTGCCCTGTCGACCACGGCATCTGACTGTCATGATTACTGGAGCTGGGGTAATTGTCCCAGTGCTTCATCCCTCCCTCCTTTTGCACCAGAGCTGCAGCTTAATCTATCGCAGTAGCAGCAGCAGCCAAGCTGTCAGTTCAGCTTTTAGCAAAGGAGGGAGAAGAGTGTATGTGTGGTTCAGAAACAGAAAGAGAAGGAGGGGGGGTGAGAAAGGAAAGGACGCAGGAGGTGTGTTTGTTTTTGGGGTACAAACATCACCAGGAGAGACGCCACAAATGAGAAACACATTAGACATCATCTGTTCAAATTGTGCACCAGCAGGTATGGTCAGTGTGTGTCCTTGTGTCGGTGTATAGTTTACGGTCTGTTGTTTGTGATTAGGTTTGAGCTTCGTAACATTGTGCACGCATGCTCGTGTTTTTGATGCAGATGTGTTGGTTGCCACATGCTTCACCAGACCCCAGGAGATAATTGGCTTTTCTAATAGACCGAGCTAGAACCAGATTCAGAGTGCGTTGGTCGTGTTTCTGTTTCCCCTCATGTCATTTCCTCCTTAATGAAGAAGACCAGGTGTTTTTAACACAAATGACAGAGCTACAACAAATCTAATTAAAAAGCTTCTATGTGTACAGTTTATCTGGCAGTCCAGTCAGCTGAAAATAAGGTTTTATAAGGGAAGAAGTTCTGGACAAGAGGGAAAATATACTTTTGGATAAAAAGAGAAAAACAAATTTCTTAATCACATTTTTATTTTCTCTCTGTTTCTCAGCAACAAAAGCACGGGGTGGAGAGCTTCGGCCACATTCCATGTTCCTTCCAGGACAGTTCTCCACTTTGGGCCGAGTTGGAAGCGTCAACTCAACCCTCCGACATTCTGTGACCAGAGACACGAGCTGCCAGACAGAGGAGGTGAAGGTCGTGCCACCGTCCATGAGAAGGATCCGGGCACAAAGAGGACAGGGCATCGCCGCTCAGATGGCGGGCTTATCGGCTTCCTCTTCAACAGGAAGTATCTCAATCTCCAGCACTGACAGCTCCGGTGTCGTGATGATGCATCAGTTCAACGGAGACCCTTCACGTTTTCACAGTCTGCCCCGTCAGGGAGCCAGGGTATCCCTCAGCGCTGATCCCATCTACAGCAGCACGCCCATCAAGCCGGACGATCGGCCTCAGCGGCAGATAGGGAAGTTTCGGGTTGACGGTACAGTGGTACACATGAGGAACGCTCCAAGGACGAACTCTTTGCCCAGGCCCAAGTCTCAGGAGGTGAGGGGGACGCAGTCTGGTGAATGGGATGACAGTGCAGCTTGCGTGGTTTCTCCTCAGGCTGCCTATTCCACTTCCTACATCCCCAACGCCACCCTGTTCAGCTCCACAGAGGTCATTACACTAAAGACGTCCATTCCTTCACCTCAGTCGCCAACGTCATCTTACACCGCACCTCAACCACCCATTATGGCTTCCTCCACTCACACCGACCCCCTGGTCTCCAGTCCAACTCCCTTGTCTCATAATTCCACCTGCCCAGCTTTGGCCACTTCTACTCCTAAACACACAGCCCAGGGGAGTGGGCCAGTTAATGAGCTGAATCGCTCAGACAGCAGCATTCACAGCCACAGCACCTTAGCCCCCACTCCTCCATCCTGCCCACCAGAAGAACAGTGGATCTATGACACGCCTGAAAATGATGTAGCTCAACACCGCACTCTCACCTCCAGCTGTTCCACTCCTATCAACCAGTTGTACAGCAGCCTGGACCACTCCTCCAGGACCACAACAGATTCCAGCTCCCTGTACTCCCAGGACAACGATGGCTACTTCACCTCAATGCACCTAGACTCGGGCCTGCGCTCTCGGAGTCACGGTAGTGGGCACGGAGCGGCGGCTGGACGGGCCACTCGACACAGCATGTACGAGTGCCGCGAGATGGCCAATGAGGAAGACTCCGGGAGCCTGTACAGCGACCGCTCTCTGTCCCGCAGCATCTCCCTTCGCAAGTCTAAGAAGCCTCCGCCTCCTCCGTCTCGTACGGATTCTCTCAGACGCAAACCCGGAGTGAAAAAGCCTCTCGGAGGTGTCAGCGGAGCTAATCAGCCCAACGGTATGCTCAGTGAAACTCTCATTGCCAGCTTGCAGCAGAGCTTACAGATGGGACTGAGGGGAGGAAAGGGAAAAGGCGCCTCGTCGTCTTCACCTTCTCACAGTCCGAGCAGCGACTACGATGACCCTTGGGTGCTGCGACCGCGCAGTCATAGCAGCATCAGTGCAGGTAGCTCTGCAGCATCACTGGCAGCACACTGTGGCGGTGTTTCTAACGCGTACTCCTTATGCCACGTGACACCGACCCCCAGTGACACCAGCAGCTTACGCTCTGACTATGCAGATTCCTGGGGATACTACTCAGACTACCCTCGCAACAATGGAGATCAGAGGACACAGACTCCTCCGACACAGGGCACAGAAAGCCTCTCAGCTGGGGTTCGTCCAGAAGCCTTGCAGAATGGAGGAGAAACTCCCAACCAGGCCCAGGGGGCTCCAGGTCGGGAGGGAGGGGAGTCGATGAAGGCCAAACCCTCCAGCTCCTCACCAGACAGGGTGCACAGACTCACCTCCCCATCCAGTGGCTACTCCAGCCAGTCCAACACCCCCACAGCTGGAACCCCAGTCCTTGCTCTCATCAGCAGGTCTCCCTCAGGCAGTCGACCCAAACCCAAAGTACCGGAGAGGAAGTCTTCTCTCTTGTCCTCAGTTTCTGTCTCTTCTTCCTCTACTTCTCTTTCCTCCAACACCTCAGACTCACTCAAGAGCTCTGGTCCTCCCCCCCCACCTTTTCGTCCCCTGCTGCCTCTCTCCTCCTCAGCTCCCAGCACCCCTCTCAACCCTCCTCCACCCTTCCCTCCACCAATACCACTGAGTTCTGACACAGATTCCCCCTCTCCCCCACCACTCCCTAACCCATTCACCAACACCCCTTGGGGTAATTCCACGAGCCCACTCCCTGCTTGCTGCACTTCTCCAGAATTCCCTCCTCCTCCCTCCCCCGATCTGCTGATTCACACCAGTTCATCCTTCAATGGGAGCTTCAGTCCTCCCCCTCCCCTGCCCTCCACAAGGCCCGCTCCTCCTCCACCTCCTCCTTTGCCTCCTCTCGTAGAAGCATCCTTCTCCCCCAAGAAGGCAGCGAAGGTTGCTCCTAAACCAGATCTGTCCACCATCCCAACAAAGTCCACTAAGCCCCTCATTACTCCATTCGCCCTGCAGAGTGTTCAGCTGCGTTCAGTCAAACGGCCAGAGAACGAAATCAACGGCAAATTGGATCACATCAAAACTCAGGAAACAACGATGGAAACCATTCAAGATCTAAAACCTCAGACCCTGGAACACCCTTACACACAAATGAATCCTGCTGTGTTCACCCTGCTGGAAAGAGCCACAGAGGAGGATTTGCAGAAGTCCTCCCCATCACCTGTGTCGAAACGTTTGGAAGAGTTGTCACTAGACTGCAGTGTCCCAGATGAAACAGCAGATAGTGCTGTCATCAATGGAACTGAGGACCAGAGTTACTCTCCATTTAAAGGAAATGAAAAAGGGAAAGAATTGCCCAGTCCCCCACAAAGCTGTGAAAGTTCTCCCTCTAAACAGAAGCCCCCAGCAGTCTCCAAGAAACCCAAACTTTTTTTTGTCCCATCGTCTCCCCCCCACCCAATCAGTGAGCACACTCCAGCACATCACGAGGACACAACTTTTCAAACCAAAACAGAAGACAGAGTAGATGCAGTGCAAAGTCAGAGACAGGAGGAGATAAAAGAGGAAATAAAAGATGAACAAGACGAGGAGGACTCGACAGAAAGCTGGGAACTTTTAACAGAAAAGAGTGAGGCATTAATTGAATTTCAGGATGAGTTCTCCATTAGTGCCTCTCCGAGCCAAGAGACAAGTCTTGACCACGAACTTTGTTCTAATGGAGATATTAACGAGGAAGAAGACGAGGAAGGAGATGAAACGAGCAGCATCGCAGAGTCCATTAGCTCCAAGGAGGACGATACAAGTAAGTCGACTGATAAACATAAATTCTTATTATTGTTTCCCTCTTTTTATTTTTATGTATGTTTGTAAAACTACTTCTGCATACCTAGTGCTATATTAGTTTTTTTCTGTATCAAATCTTTAATCTCATTCAAGTGATGGATGCTACAACTTCTGGCTTTTGAAACTTTTGTACTTTTCAACTTATTTAACTTTATTTACAGATATTTACCCCTTTAAAATACAATAGGATCTTGTCAATTCTTTCAAAAACATTGTTCTGCTTTAGCATACTGGCTCTGTTTTTGTCTTCTGTTACTTTTAAGTGTCATTTTGTTACTTTTAGGTTTTAGCTAGCTGATTGAAACTTTAAGTCAGTCTTGAGTTAGCTTTTTGCTACTTGTGGTCAATGTTTTGTTACTTTTACCTCTTTGTTCTACATTTATCTTTGAGCTAATGTTTTGCTACATTTAGCTAGTTTTGGCTTTTATTTTGAATAAAATGGCTTTTATTAAAAGTACATATTTTTTTTATTTTTCTAAACATTTTAAATCGTCAATTTCTTATTATTGAAGGCTTGAGGAATAATCTCGTATGGTTCAAAGTCATGCCTCTGCCTGGTGTTGGTGCTGCCAGCTCCATAAACAGCTGTGAAATTTGTTTTTCCCTCCAAAGCTGAGAGGCTAAACTTGATTCCGGGAGCGTTTAAAGCTTTAAAAACTGTGAAAACTGAGTGGAAGAAGCAGCTTATGACTGCAGCTCCCATGGCTGCTGTCCCTTCATTCTGTCCTGCACTGCTCCTTTCCTCTCCTCCACTCTACATGTTCATCTCTTAATCATCCATCTTTCTATCCAAGTATCAGATTTTTGCTTCTCTGTTTTTATTCATTTTTTTTTTGTTTAATCTCTCACGCTCTGTCTTTTCAACTCCACTGCTTTTTTATGCCGATCCTGCTCCCTTTTCATCTCATCCTCTCCGTGAGGTAAGGAAGGGGGCAAGTGTCCTAGGGGAGATTCTTTTTTGTGGTTGGTGGGAGTTGGGGGGGAGGGACTCCCATTATATTGGAGGAGGAGGGAGGGAAGAAGGGGATGTTATGTGGTAAAGGGATGAAGGGGAGGATGGGTAAAGTGTGACTGCATTCAGCGTCTCGGGCAGCTGAAGCTCAGATGGGAAAGCAGAGGAGAATGAAAATGTGAGAAAAACGGTCTGGAGCCTCCTCCGTTCCTCTTCAGATCTCTCAGGCAGTTGATGCGACGCGGCGGACGCATACGTGCAGCCTAAAGTGTGCTTTTTCTACTCTCTAAGGAAGTAACCGGTTTGTCTTTCAGGTGAAGTTTTTGAACCCAGAACGGCTGATTCGTCTCCGGTTCCATCTGCCAACAGTGAGTCTGAGGTGATCATGGTGACCCCGACTCCCAATCGTCCCCGAACCACCGAGGACCTTTTTGCCGCCATACACAGGTGCATCTCTCTATTCTGCTTTAAATTTTTCCTCTCTCATTTTTCTTTTATTCATCCATCACCCCATAAATCCAATCACCCTTAACTCCAAGTTTCTACTCCTGTCAACCTCCTGATCCTTTCTGCACCCCTCGCCTCTTCCGCTCTGTCATCCAGCTCTGTCCCGCACCGAAACCTAAAGCCTCCCAGCCCATAACAGTGCGGCTCTTTTTAGGCAGCGACATCTCCGAAGCCAAAATGAGTCATGATCAAATCTTCATCAAGGATCCTCTGTGTTCACTTCACATTCCTCATTCCCAGCAGAAAACAAACACTAAAAAAA
Organism: Cynodonichthys magdalenae; assembly: GCA_031762555.1. Classification (NCBI taxonomy): domain Eukaryota; kingdom Metazoa; phylum Chordata; class Actinopteri; order Cyprinodontiformes; family Rivulidae; genus Cynodonichthys; species Cynodonichthys magdalenae. The sequence goes on from JARVJO010000039.1 coordinate 11,879,149, forward strand.
AAGGCTGTTGCTTCATTTATTATTTAACTACCCGACACCCTCTGGCCCTAATCTGGGTTAGAAGCCGCTGGAGACGTTCCCATCCTGAGTCTTCACGTTTCTGCCTCTCTCCCTGTTCTCACCGCCTCTCGTGCTCTCTGACATATATAGCATACGTGCTCCAGCGCTTCCATCATAAATTTCTCATGCAGCCACCAGTTTGTGTTTCTCGGTCACGTGCAGCGGCAGGAGCAGTTGGGAGTTTCTCAAGAGGTTTTAATTTCACAGGATTTTATCTCTTATTTGGAGCAGGTTTTATGTTATCACTTGTACAATGTTACTGCTCCTCCACAACACCTCGGGATTATTTAAGCGTATGGAATAATTTTACAGATTTGAGACGAGATTTGAGCGATAACTGCAAATCTACACTTGAAGTGAGAAATTATTCATTGAAAATATAACCAGTTTCTGTTTCCTATCATGCTATTAATTCGCCTACATATATATATATATATTTTTTGGAGGGTAAATTGATGAAAGTCCTTCACAGCTGCAGCAGAAAACAACTCCAAACCGAGCGTAATAATGCCAAGAGGAAGAAATCAATTGAGTGCTCCGAGCTGTGGCTCATATTTCAGCCTTGTTAACCTCCAGAACCGAGGCTGCTGCTGTTTGCTTTGGTGCCGGCTCGGTGTGGAGTCACTGCTGAGTTCAGGTGTGTTATCAAGCACGCATGATTCGATGCTAACGTGACACGGGAGCTCACAGAGGGACGCCTGCTCCACGAGGCTGAATTTAGGCCACAGACTTATTTTGCAGAGAGGATCCTGATCCACACACGAGCTTCTCATTTCCTCCAGTCCTGCTTGTTGTGACCTTCAGCAGCTTTATTCCCTCACACTTATTGCGTGGGAAATGTTTTTTTAAGACTCAAACATTATGGATTCTGTCTCACTTATATATTTACTTTTAGCCTGGGTTTTCTCTGGTTTATCACACAATTTGTAGTTTCCACATTTCTCTGCTCCAACATTAAAAAATGGATCTGCAGGAGCAATCTGACCGTAATCCCTCAGTTTGACCCTTCATATTACAGATTAATAAGGCTGATTACCTGCTGGCTCCAGGGGCCCACATCCTGACAGCTTTAAGGCAGGCGTTGCAGACGGTGCCGGCTGATGTGTGATTAACTCTTTGCTCCGATCACTCCCCCATTTTTGTGTTTGGAGTAATTTTCTTGTGCGGCGTCTGAAATGATCAGCAGAGTTGCAGCGTCTACGTGTCTTTTTTTTTTTTATATAGCTTGACCGGTACTGTGACTTAGCCATGTTTCCATCCAATTGTAATGTGAATTTTGAGCGAACTTTTTAAATGTTGCAAATTAAAAAAATAAATAATTTGGCGTGTTTTCATCTGCTGGGCAGGAGCAAATCAACAAAGCTACGCTAAGCATGATATTGTCAGATGTTGACGTTAAGAATGGCTTTGACAAACAGGAAGTAGAAGCTGCAAACTAGCAGAGAGCACATCCCGAGTTAAAACTTTTTTGCGAAATTTAGGTTTTTTTTTAGTTTTGCCGTTTCCATCCACCTTTTCTCATGCGATATTTCTAAATGCAAAATAAAGTAAAGTTCGGTGCAACTTAGGTTTTTTTTCCCCTTTTTTGTCTGATGCGTTAAATGTTAGTTCAAACTGTCTGACATGAACCGAGGAGTAAACATTACCGTCTGCAGCCGTTAGAGGGCGCTCTAGGCTTGTGACAACTAGTTTATGTTGTTCCTGTCTGGTTAATAAAACAAAACGGTTTTCAGTCAGCAGAAAGAAAGTTTGACTTGTGAAAAGCAGAGGTTACTCTAGCAATGAAGAAAGCTGATCACAAGATTAAATTAAATTAGTGAACTTACCGGTAACTTACTGGCTTGTTATGTTAAATTATTTAAACCTCTGTTCTTAGACTTTGTAAAATACATTTCTGAATAAATGCGACTTACTGTCCAGAAAATAGGGTGTATATATTTTTTTATTTTCCACCTACTCTGTCGTGATGCATTATTTAATATAACCTCTGTAACGTCATTGGTTCTCAACATAAAAAGGTTTCAGTCTAAAGCTTACTGGGCGTCATTTCGTCCACAGGTCAAAGCGGAAGGTCCTGGGTCGCAGAGAGTCTGAAGAAGACAAGTCCCAGACTGGGAGTCAATCACAGTCCCCACCTTCAACCCCCACCAGCTCCTCTCCTGGGTTGGGGTCCCCTCTGCCCCGTCAGACTAGCTCCATCCAGCGAAACCTCCGCAAGTCCTCCACCAGCAGCGACACCTTCAAGGCCCTGCTCCTGAAAAAGGGAAGCCGCTCCGAAACCAGTTTCAGGATGTCCGCCGCTGAGATGCTCCGCTCCACCGACCCACGCTTCCAACGGACCCGCTCGGAGAGCGCGCTAGACCCTCCCGCCTCTCCCTCCAGCCCCTCCGCCTCCCCCGGCCGAGGTAAGAGGGCGACTGACATGGAGTGGAACCGCTACGACGCCTTCACGCTGTCCTCGCCGACGTCGTCGCCCTACTCCATTGGCGGGTCGAGGTACGGGCGCCCTCGCATTCCGCCGTCCGCCGCCAGCAGCAAGTACAACACCCGGAGCCGGATCCTCAGCAGCCCCATGACGGTGATCTGTGAGCGGGAGGGGGAGCTGGCTGAGAGCGAGTACGGAGACACGGCTGAAAGTCTGTCCGGACCCGCAGTCCAGACTCTCCCGGCGCTCAAAGACTCCACCGGCACATGATGAGCTGAACTCGCGCGTGTCGTAAGCAGGCAGGAGGGCTGGAAGGAGCCAGTAGAGACACCTTCTCGAGCCCCGCCCCTCTTCTCGATGCTGCTGCTGAAAGAGAGGCATCACGATGCGAGCCCAGAGGTCGCCTCAGTGGACCACAGAACAGTCTGAGGTGGAGAACTGGTTCTGCTCCTGTGAATTGTTTTTTTCCTGCATTTGGCAATTTATCCGTTCTGTTCAAAATCACCTCTTTAAAAGTCCCATGTCTTTTATTTGTTCTGCTTTTTACTGGCTTTTCCTTCTAGTTTCTTTCAAGGACTAAACTCAGAACACAAACTGAGGCGAAGTGAAAGAAGTGCAGCGTTATTCTGCCGTAGTTCAACGTTTCAGGTGTGCTTTTCACTCTGTTTGCTTTAAAAAGGGACTGAAAGCAGCACAAGCATCACAGAAAGCTCCTCGGTACAAACTTCAGCATTATCAACAGCTTTCTGCTCATTTTCAGTTCTTTTTAGTTGTTTTAATTTGACTGGAGGCTCAGTGCACTAGTGATGGGATCTGAGAAGACTTTACAAAACTAAAGCAGCAAAATTATTGTATGAAAAGAACGATCAAATCTAATTTTTTTTTTTCCATTTGTAGATTTTGCACTGTGCATAGATATGTTTGTTTTAATAAGTTTTATGAGTGTGGAGTTCAGTTTGAACCTGTAAATGTACAGCAAGAAAAAGAATCCTATTTTATTGTTCAGGTCTTTTAGTTTTCCTGTGGGTAACCAAAAAGTTTAAGAAAATAAACGGAACTGTTCTGACACCACGTGATGCTTAATGTCTGCTGAGAGGATCTGTTAGAACTTTATGGTGCTTAAATGATTTCTGTAATGGTTTTATAACATTTCTTTTTCTATATAGATCTGTTGTAAATAGAGAAGTTTTAAGTGATTTTACTTTTAGAATTTGTACATTTTTAGAGCCTTGTTTAAGGGTAGTGGTTTCCTTATTTTTATAGATTATTTATTTTCTCATAGCAGGGCGTCAGTTTAGTGAATCAGGAAGTTCATGGAGGACACAGAACCAAATGTTTGGGGATGAGATGGGCAGAGAATAAGAAAAAAAAAGCCACATTTACCAGCTCAACACTATCAGATTATTTTTTGCTTCAAAGATGCAATAAAGTCAATATTTACAGCTTCATGTAAATCTCCCTCTGGTGCTCACAGCTGAGTAAATGAGGGTCCTTTTAGATTTATAAACAGGGGCTGACAGGCGTGAGACATAGCGGCCGTAACACCGTGCGGTTTAATCATTTGTGACCAAAAAATATGAGCCCCTCGGCTCCTGACTGGTTGTGATTGAGCACCCGGCTCCGAGCCTCTGAATCCCACAGGTTTGGGAACAGATTGATGGACAGATAAAGAAGAAGTGGGAGTGAAGGCGGGCTGCTGACACTCTACTGTACGTCTAATAAAAAAAAGCTGAGATATTTAAAGAGCATGTCTGTCATTTTTTTTTTCTATTATGAATCACGGCCATCTGTCTTGCCTTGACACCCAAATCATCGCCTAATTAGCACCGTTGCCATGGCATCCACGCTTTAACCCCTCCCCTTCTCTGCAGTGAAGAGGTCATCCGTTACGTCTCTTTCTTGACGTCCCATTAGGACTCGGAGTGATTTATAGACCCGTGCCCAGCAGAACTCGGCCACTCTGACTTCTCACTGCGGCGTCAGAAAAACACGGGTCTATTTTATTATTTTTATTCACCTGTCCTCTGTGGCTCCACAAACAGCCTCCCTCTGGCTGTCAGCTCCGAGTCGATACCAACTCCTCCCAGCTCTAATCAGATTATTGACACCTCAGTTTCTTCCTGTCCTGTTTTCAACTACATCTGTACAGAACATCTGTACAAAGGCACAACAAACAGGACATCAGATCTATTGACCCAAATTCAGTAAATAAATCAGGTCTATTAACAACCTCTGAATCAGCAGACTAACAAAAAGCCTCATATGAATTATTGTGGTTTAAAATGAAAACATGCTAAAAGTACATCAGTTAAAGACAGAAAAAATGGCTTACATCTTTTTTTATATTAATTTATAACTAGTGTTTATTATTTCAGTATCAAAAACAAATATGCTCCTCTATTATATTTGGTCTGTTAATTTCTAGAAATCATTTCCAGACCTCTCATTTGGTGTTTTCCAACTTTTTTGGTGCATTCAAGAAAGCCCCAATTTTCAATCTGCTGCTGCGCCTCGTATCACTGAAAGATGTGAAAATCCACTTTTTATGTTAATGAGCTTCAGTTTATTTCCATAGCACATAAAAACAAGTTCACCAAAGTGCTTCATGATTCAGCTGAAGGAACAGATAAAACAAGAGAAACATAACTGTTCAAAAACTAGATAATATAAAATACAGAAATAAAACATGTTTGCTCTTAAAGACTTTCAAACTGCCAGAATCTAAGGCCAAGGATTAAAGATGCGTCTTAAGCATGGATTTAAAAATGTCTACACACACACATTAAAAAACATTAAAGGCAGTAAAACCTTAAAATCTATTCTAAAGCAAACAGGAAGTCAGAACCAGACGTGTTCACGTGTTTTAGTACCTGTTAAAACACAAGCTGTTTCAACTTAGTTTGCGTTGTTTTTGTTAGTTTTCCCAATTAAATGCACCTACTTCATTTTTCCAACAACGCAGCTTTAATTCAAGGGAATAAATTGACGAGTCCCATCCTAAAATCTCATTATGTAATCTAAACAGAAGAGTGCCACGTCATATTCAAAGTTCCAGTTAGAAATTATCAGCAAGCATGTTCTCCCCCCAATCTCCATATCCAGTCAGGCTGCGAAGACGCAGATAAACTATCCAGAAAACAGAAAACCTGATAATTAAAACACTTGTTTTTCACAGCAGAGCAAACATCCAACAGACGGATGACTTTATCTACGGACTGTAGATAAAGTGTTTGTGTGTCAATAAAAAAAACAAAAACATAATTTCTGCTGAGTGTCGGAACTCGATGCTGGGAACAAACCTGCCACAAATAAAATGACAGAGTCAGCACGGATCAACCGGACGAAGCTGATAGGAGGAGGAGGAAGGGCGAGGATGTATTCTGGCTGAGGTAAGGTTGCAAACATCAGTGTGCAGGATGATCAGAACGTAACAAATGAACAGAATAACGGATCACTTAATGAGTTATATTTATTGTTGATAAAATACATTTTACATTCATCATCATTCAGACTGTTTGTGCAGTTTTCATATCCCTTTAAACATTATATTAAAAATAAAACAGCAAACCAAGTTAATGCTTCTGATTTAGTCCCTAATCTCCTACAGACACCAAATAAATGCTCACAGGTGCCCTGTAATGTTACATGTTTTAATTTATTATAAGTTTCAGACTAAAAATTTAATTAAGACACTTTGGTGATGTGATTTAGTGACTCAGTCGTTAATGAAATCAGATTTAAAAGCAGCTGCCATGTTTGAGAAGTCTGAGTAGAAAACCAGGTTTTCAGGTTCTCAGACAAAAAAAAAATTAAACTAAAGCTGAACACTAAACACAGGAGCTGCATTTGACTCTTCTGGTTCATATGAAGCTTAATAGGATCCTTTTTTTTTTACATTTATTTAAAAGTGCATGGCACAGTCCTACACTTTTTATTGCTTGGTTTGTTTACAGTTTATAGTATAAACAGGTGGAGCAACTGATTTCTAATAAAAACAAATTAGTCAGCTTTATCTTAAAAAATAGTGCATCTTTCCTTCAGATGTGTTCATCAGCCAGTTTGTTGTGTAAGGAAAGTCAGTTAAATACAAAGAAAAAAATCCCTTTTTAAAAATCAGAAAAAAAAATAATTTTTTTCATCAGCTTAACTCATCAGCTCCCCCTGCTGGACGTTTTGTCTCATTGTTTTTCCCCATGATATTTATTTAAATGATGCTCTACTGCAGCTCTACGAACCAGGTGTTTAGTTTCTTGTTATCAAGTCATATATTAACATTTAAAAAGGAAGAAAAAAAATATAAGTTGATAAACTGCTGAATTTATAAATTGATCATGTTTAAACATCAGTTCCTACATTTAGATTTCTAAGGCTACATTCACACTGCAGGCAAAAGTGACCAACAACTTGTTTTGAGTCATTTTCATGTGGTATTAAATTAAATACATATCAAACGATTTTCAAAGTGACCTCAGCCTGAGCTATCATGTCGCATATTATCCGACCATTAATGTCTGTGTATACAGATCAATCATCAGTTAAAGCTTGGAACTCTGCATCTTCAGCTACAGAACAGAAGTTGCTCTGCCTTTTGTTTTTTTTTTAACTTTCCATATTTCTCATTTTTTTGAGGACTCAGAATTTACACTAAATATTTAGGTTTGTTTCTACTTTTAGTACGTCGCTCTGCTTCCAGAGTAAACAGGAACCAGCAGGGGCAAACGTAAACACTGGATAAAACAATCATGTCGAATAATAATTTAGTCTGCTCTGATTGTGCAACTTCAGAATTGATCCACGCATGCTAACATGTAGCATCCAGATTTACTTCTGCTGAGGGGCGTGGACTGTTCAGACTGGAGTCGAACGAACGTTGCATTTAAACTATAATGTGAACGACCACGCAAAAGAATCCAATCTGAGCAAAAACAATTTTTAAAAATCAGAACTGAGCATTAGGACCTGCAGTGTGAACGTAGCCTAAGTTCCAGTTAAGTTTTTACGGCTCGTATTCCTTCCTGAGCACCCACACCTCGTTCCTGCGGTTGGTCAGTTTGAAGGGGCTGTCGTACCCCGCGGTGTAGAACGGCTTGTCCACGAACTCCACACCGTCTCTCTTCAGGCTCTCGATCAGCTTCAGCAGCTCGTCTCGCCTCATATTCTCATTGGAGAAACCACCATATGTCCTGGAGGAAAAATTGGCACAAAACGGATTTAAAACTTTGAAATGTTCTGACTTGTCATCTTGACCCGTTGCCTCGGTTGTTCCCTACCTGACATATGCAGTGAACTCCTTCCTGTTCTCCACGAACACCTCGGGGTCGCTCGGCTCCGGCGGCTCAGCCTGCAGCTCGTCTGGGATGTAGAAGGAAACGGTGAACTGAGACTCGCAGGCCGGCCCAGCTCCGGGGACCACGCGGCACGTCACAGGCGCAGTCATCTCCACTTTGGCCTCTGAAATACAAGAAAAACAAAAACACGTGGAACAGGTGAGCAGCACGAGTCAAGTCACCACTTTAGCTGCTTAACTCAAACCTTGAAGCACAAAGATCCCTGAGCAGATGGTCGGCACAGAAACACAATGTTTAGCAGATAAAAAAGGATTTACATGTTTTTTTTTTTTAGGTAGCCCTCTCCTGCTGCAGAGCTTAGTAGTCAACAGCACAGATAATAAAAACTATCATCAATAACGCTGCAGGAAACTGCTGAGTCAGGCAAAAGCTGCTGTACTGTCCCAAACTGCTGAGCAGCAAATAAAGTCACTTTTCTCCTGCATTTATTCATCAACTCCATCCTAAACCTTCCTCCACTCGACTGGCTCTTTTTAATTAAGTCATTTCATAGTTTGTAAGGCTTTCTATCAAGCATCACTAAAACATAATGGCTTCAAAACTAATGAAGAAATGCATATAATTACTAATGTTTGTTTGTTTTATAAAATCTTGTAGAAAGTAGTTTGGGTCAAACCTTGAAAACAAGTTATCAGCTGCGTTATAACCATTTTTGTGTTAGCTAATGATTTGCTATGGCAGACATCATGAATTTGACTCTACAAAGTTAATTAGTTTTAAATGAAGTTATTCTCTGAAAGTTTAAAATTTATTATTTCAGATTCTGTTGAAGCTCACTTTTCTGATTGCTGCCCTGAATGTAGCTGAAGAGTCGGCGGAAGCCGGTCTTCATGGCTTCGTCACACTGTGTCCCGTTCAGAGAGGTGCTCACCCACTTAGTGGCGTGATAAGTGCGGATCTCATAGTCCTTTTCCTGGAAAACACGCACGCACACACACACACACACACACACACACACAAACACACACTCATAACAGCTGCAGCTCAGGATGTGTTCTGTTTTCAAACGATCAGAACTTTGGTCTAGGAACGTTCCCAAAATAATAGTGACTGGATAAAGAATATTTGCTGCTCTGACAAAACAGTACACAAATGACTCTACGGTGGTGTTTGCAGGGCAATATCACAAGAAAAAAAACACTGAGGGCACACAAATAGTACAGAACTTTGTTAAACTAGGGCAGTACAATGATCTTATTGATTCAAAAAAGAAAGATTTAGAAAAAAAAAAAAAAAGACTAGATTTCCAGGTGAAACGACTCGTGTTTTTCTTTCTCTACTGTTCTCAATTGTATTAATTTTTATGAACATAGGATTGTTAATTTATACATCCTTGCTCTTTTGCAAGTTGTATTTTGTCTTAAAAGATAATTTTTCTGTTTTAGTAGTGCACCTTACTTTTTAAAGCCCAAACAGACACCAAATGAAGGTGATTAAGACAAATTGACAATGGTTGCATCTTTTAATATCTAAGAATCTTTTATGCATTGTCCTTGTTAAACATCAACTCAACCAGTTTAATAAAGCATAACAACTACACAAACTCTATTTAATTATAGATAAATAAAAGTGCAAATGTTTGCAAAAAAATGGAGAAATAAATCCAACCATTACAAAAGTCACAAGCCCAAAGTACATGTTTGCCAAACAAACAATGAGCAAAAATCATGTAATATTTAATTTACATCTCTATATAAAGAATATATGAAACAGTTTTTTTGTCTGTGAAGTTTAGGCAGTAAATATGTGAAATAAAAGGAGACGTTAAAATATATTCAGGGAAACTCGAATGAAATTTAATAAAGTTGTAACTTCGTGTCTCGTGACATGTAGGAAAACAGAGTTGTTAGCATCGCGACGAAAGTCTGAAGTTCTTTATTTTACGAGTTTTACTGGAAAACATTTACCTTTGCCTCTTCTGCCGTGTATTTGGGATTCTGCAGTCCAGAGGAGAATAAAACTTGTCCTACAGCTTTCAGCATGACTGTCAAACGGGTGTGTTCCGACAGCAAACTCGTTACCAAACTCCTGTAAACCTGTTGCAATTAAGCTAACAAACCTAAAACGTTATATGGAAAAAAACGACAAATTATTAAGATTTTCGAAACTAACTATCGGATTTGAGCGTTAAAGTTTATTACAGGCAGTATAAATAAAACACTGAATTCATTACATCATTAACAAATGGGTAAGACAATTACCTCTCAAGCGTCGCGCTCAGTCTGTTTTCGTAACATCGGTTCCTGTTACAAAACCCTGAAATCTGATTGGTTGGACGACCCAAACTTCACAATAAGAGCTCGAAATCTGAAAAGTTAAATAACACCGTTTTGCTGACAAAATAAAAGCTTAAAACGTTTTTAATGCTTAAACTTAAATCAGAAACCGAATAGAAACTGTAAGATAAAGTCTCTCAGGAATAAAGATGTTATTTAAACTCATATTTAGAAAAAAAAATAAGTGTTTTTTAAAACATGTAAAGCCCAAACTAAGCTCTGAATCTTAGGACAAAGCTGATTCAGTTAAAAACATCTGGAGAGGGCATCACAAATTAGCTTAGACTATAAATGCTCTGGTGCATTATATTTATTACTAATCACTTGTCCCTGTACAAATAAGTTAATATTCACACAGTGTAACTAAACTACATGTTGTGTACATATTTAGTGGTAATTAGAAGGCATTATCGTCAAAACTTCAGCTTTTCGCCAAGTTGCTAAAAACATGGAGTGAACAGCATTTCTCCTTTATTTACTTTCTTCATATTTACATCCAGTAATTAGTGAGCTCGCCCAGCATGAAGAAAACAGGTCATATTGCAGCATTTAAAAAAACTCTCAGGGCATACGAGGCACAGTCAACCCTCCCACAAAGATAAGGGTACGAACGACTTAAACGTAACAAAAACGCTTTAAAAGTTTGAGACGGATTAAATATGACAGAGACAGAGCTGCTACATCTGAAATGTTCAAACTGTGGTGAGGCTAAGAGAAGTTTTGGTGTCCAGCTACAGATCAGAAGCCTGAAACAAAACCTTCTTGTATTTGCAGCAAACACAATAATCTGTGGTTATGGACAGAGTTTAACTGTTACCTATGGACTCTATGGGAACACACAGACATAACGGAGGAAAATGACCGGATCTACAGGAACATGCGGGGAACAGCAGCATTCTGTTTGTCTACGTTGTTCTAAGAGGTCTGTGAAAATCAATACAGTTTAATGAGCAGAAGGCAGTGAAATGTTGGAGAGGCTAACATGTTTGTTCAGATATCAACGCTGCAGAACAGCAGAAAACGTCAGCTTCTCTGCAATCATAATGCTCATAAAGCCATTTATTATTTGACATTAAACTAAACAATAACATAAAAAACCTTTAGAACATTACTGTCCTTTCATTGTCAAATCGATTATTGATCATCCTTGTCAGAGGTCCTTAGTGCTACCAAACTTAGTGCACGCCAAACATTTCGCAGCTGAAGTCGCTCAGTGCTGGTGGTGCTGGTGATGCTGGTGGATGAAGCTTAAAACATCATTTTTGGAGAGTTTCTCGCGGTCAATCCGAGTCTGGGAGTCGTGAACTATGACCCCTTCCACCCAGGCCCAGAAGAGTCGCTCAGAGTGGCAAACGCTGGAGAAGAAACAAAAAGGAATAAACAAAAAGACAGAAAAAGCGTTCAGCTCCTCGTCTTTTCATCCGACCGTTAGCTGAAAACAAAGCGTACGTACTGGAAAGGAGCAGCAGCATTTGGTGGCATCTCGTAAGTTGATTTCTGGGTTAGCTTGTTAAAGAAGAACTTCTTGTTGGAGTTTTTGCTGTAAGCCATCGTCCACGGCTCTGAGGGGTGAAAAAACACATTCTGAGACATTTAACAATTATTTTGTAATTAACACAAAATAACCTGTTTATGTTGCTACACACAGCACATATCCAGCACCAACCATTGACGGTTTTAATGATGTAAAGGCCTGTAGGAAGGAAATGTCGGTCATCTCTGCCGGTGTAGGACAGACGAGGAACACCTCCTGAACTCTTGGTTATCTTCATCTCAAGTCTTGAAAACAAAGAATAGTTGAGACAATCTTTTATAATAAAACTTAAATAAAAGTCCCGCGTTGTAAACTTGTTTATGTGGAATTTAATGAAGAACAATTTATCTTACCTGAGAAAGATTTTCTCCATTTCCTCAAGTCTGTAAACTTCTTTCACTCTGAAAAGAAGCATCAAAATACTTGTTTTATATTTTCAAGAACATTAAGCTCTAACAGGACCAATACAAATTATTTGATATCATGTCTGAGACTGAAATATTTAAACAATTTGACACTTGGAATAAAACTGATTGTTTTAGAAATTTGTTTTGGTCAGCTATCAAACTCAAGGCTTGCTGGTCCTTGTTAAAATTTAGTCAGGCCCCCAAGATAATATTTTAAATGTACTAGATCAAAGTTAATGCATGCTCAGTGCAGACTTCGGGACAGTTAGTAAATGTTAAAATCAAGAAAAATATGTATTTGATGTAGTTTTAAGACAAGACGTCAGGTATCAGAGTTATTCTGGATCTGAACATTAGAAAATCTTTATTCATTAAGTTATGCATGTTCTAAATGCTACATTAAATTGTTTCTATATAAATATTTTGACAAATTACACAAAAAAACAAGGTTAATTTAAATATTGTTTCTATAAATATCAACTGGTACTGGGGGTTCGGCGTGGGGGTCTTCAACCCCTCTCGTCGGTTGCTGGGCAGGCTCTGCTCCTCGGCTGGGATCGGCTTGTCCATGGGGTGGGCTGGTGGGCGCC
>JARVJO010000039.1:11892988-11908343 GCA_031762555.1 Cynodonichthys magdalenae
GAAATTGATTTATTTATTATTTAAAATTGTTAATTGTCTGAAATAAATTTAATTCATTCATTCATTCATTCATTCAACTGAGACTGCCCCCCCCCCCGGCTTGGATCAGATTTTTAAATTTGCCCCTGCTGCTCAGTGTTTTCATTAAGTACCTGATGGGGTTCATGTCAGTCCTGCTGGGTTTAGCCACAGCCTTCACAAACTTCTCAACCATCTGGATGCTGGACGCAAAAGACAAAGTGTCATTTGTTAAAGTTTTGCAAGTAATAACATATTTTCATTTGATTTTTGGACAATATGTTACTGCTGTGGGGTTCAATGAGGTATGTAGTGAACAAGCCCAAAAAAACAAAGTTTTAACTTTGGAGTCTTGACACTATGAAAGAGGATTAGGGCCACTGAAAAAAAAAATTCTGACTCTAAACTCAGAATTCTAAGAAAAAAGTCAGAGATTCAAGTCAGATTTTTTTTTCCAGTGGCCCTAACCTCTTTCGTAAATATAAATTTGTCATGTTTGTTGAAAATTGCCTGAATCACCCAAAAACAGCCTAACTGTACAAACTGCTTCTTAAATAAGCTTTAAGGGAGAAAAGATAACTAACTTTATTAACCTTAAATTTTCAGGTTAATGCAGATTAAATCTTACCGCTGGTTGAAGTGCTGATCTCTGACGTCGGTGCCGTTAAGTATCAGTGCATCCATGACGTGAACAGCGTTGATTCTGCGTTGAGCTTTACCCTGAAAACAAAAACAGATTTAAAGCCAAACAGGTAAACAAAATGTAAAACACAACTCTATAAAAAATAAGGATGATCATTCCTGCTGTGGTGAAAAACATCAAACTTTAACATAAATTTAATCTATTTCTGATTATTTGTTCTGTTTGACTTTTAATCTGTTTTATTGTCTTTAGTTAAGACAGCTTGTTTAAAATGCTATATTAATTAATTTGACTGCAAAGATTTATTTTGTAACTAAACAGAATTGAAACAATGCTTTCTTTTCAGTTCTTCCTCTCACCTCGCCCTTCAGCTCTTGAACAATCTCCACACTGAGAAGTGTGTCTCTTGGCAGCTCTAGTTTGAAATTTTCTATTTTCATCCAGCGAACAGGCATCTTCCCATCCCACGTGTAAATCTGAGACTTCTACAGAACAAAACAGATAAAAAAAACAGATTTATTTATCTGTTTGTGCTGATTATGTTTACAATCAGGAGCAAAACTGAGGTCAAAAAGAGGCTGTCTCTTCAAACGTACCCCCATCGCGAGAAGGAAGATCTGCTCCCCACCTCCCACGATGCACCTGTAGTCAAAGATCGGTCGCAGCTTGCTGAGCGTGTTGGAGTCGAGTGGAGTGAGCTTACTTTGGAACAAATCCACATCTGAATTCTGAGGCACAACAAATACAGAGTTAGGAATAAAGACCAGATACTAAAACAGGCATTTAGTTTAGTTCTATTCCACAATCAAATAACTATATTACTTTTAGTTGTTACAGCTGTTAGTTGAACCTCGACCCATCCTTGCTTATGAACGACTGAGCCTTTTGAGGATGCTCCCTTTAAACCCAATCATGACACTCACCTGTTTCCAATTAACCTGTTCACCATGGAATGCTACAAATAAGTGCTTTTTTTTGGGAGCATTTGTTGCCCCTTTCTCAGTTTTTTAGAAATTCAAATTCAAGATGAGTGAATATTTGCAAAAAGACAATAAAGTTTATCTATTTGAACATTAAATATCTTGTCTTTGAAGTGTTTTCAATTCAATATAGGTTGAAAAAGGATTTGCAAATCATCATATTCTGTTTTTATGTTTTACACAACATCCCAACTTAAATTGGAATTGGGGTTGTTAATTAATTTACTTTTATAAAAATATAAATTATTAACTGATGTCTGTAAGATGTTATTTTACATTGTTTGACTTTCATTATTAATAAGCTGGAAACAAAAGTTTGATGATATTCAGAGCAGAATTTTTTTTTATTTACCTTAATTAGTTCATAAAACTTTGATTTTGGGTCTGATGAAGAAGGAGCAACTCTGGCCTTGTCTGGTACCTGAAAATACAGATAAACAAACCCAAGTTATAGACATAATTTGAAAAATCAAGTAAAAAACATTTCAGTCTGTTAGTTTCAGAATGACTTCCTCCTCTTACCCCCCACAGCTTCAGACACTCCTTCCTGATGTCAGCTTGTCTCGGCTCTGAAAGCGTCCTAAAACAAATTCCCACAATTCAACACAGTCAGTTTCAGACATAAACATCCTTATGTTATTTAAAACAAAAACATCAGTGTTAATCTTTAGTTGTGCTTACTCACGGTTCTACGACAAAAGCGTGAATCTTAGCCAAGGCCTTGATCTGGACAGCACAGAGGCTGCGGTCACAGGAAAATTCCATCTTTGTCAGCCACACTGTTTCAAACGCAGTCCTTAAACACTCTGAGAAAACTGTTTTTTTACCTCTCGTTAGAGTTGACCATAAACTGGTAGAAGTCAGTATCTTCCTTTATGATGCTCAGAGGAACCACGCTTATAACATCTCTGTCCGTGTTCCTGAGCTGGTTCAGTTTCAGGTTGATTCTGAACATGTACTCTCTGACTGCGTCAGAGCCTGGTTTCAGGCCTCGACACACGACGTATCTGTTGGTGGACATGTGACAACAAATCAGCATCTTACAGACTTAAATCCTTTATCATGCTCTGAATCCAGAGGTGGGCAGTAACAAAGTAAAATTACTTGAATACTGTACTCAAGTACAGTTTTTGAGAATGTGAACTTCACTTTAGTATTTTTTTTTGGAAAACTTTTAAATTTTACTCCACTACGTTTTAACAATAAAATCATACTTTTTTTCCCACTACATTTCTCTAAAAGCTTTAGATACTAGCTTGTGTAGTTTGTGTCTATTTTCTTCCACCAAAATACTGTAAAATTACACACTAAACCCCTAGGTAGGTGGTGATAAACAGCTTTAATCTGGTTGCAAAGAGAAGCAAAAATCATTTTTGTCCCACTAGTGTTGCCTTATTAGTGTTTTATAATTTTGAGATATTTAGCCTTTTCAGCCATGTTTTTCTCATTTAAAATGAACAGAGTTGTCTTCAACATCATTAAAACCCATCAAATTTTTCATCAATATTTACTGCACTTCCTACATTTTGTTTTGATTCTGTTTTATTTAACTTCTTTGTGCTTATTTCAGCTTCTATTTCGCTGATTTTATTTTATTTTTAGCTATCATTCTGACCTTTTCTGCTATTCAACTTTTTTTGTGCTTCATTCTGCTTTTTTAAGCTTTCTATGCTTCTTTCAGCTGCTTTGTGGTAATTGCATGTTTTCTGTGTTTTTAGCTACTTTTTAGCTAATTTGAGGATTTTTTTTTTCAAGCAAATTCGCTTTAGTGATGTTTTCAGCTTCTTACTGTATAATTCAGCAAACATGCTCTCTGTTTCTTTGTGCTAATTTCAGCTACTTATTTTCAGCTATTCAGCAAAAAATCTTTCAGCATTAAGCATTCACACTGCATGTTCACAGGAAATGCAAATTCTCTAGTTATAATAAATGTTGATGGTAAAAATATTTCACTTTGTCCTCCTAAACGTTATTTCCAATAAACAGCTCACCTCTCAGAGTTGGCGGGCCGACTGGTGACGGGTTTGAAGAGTGAGACTCTGTCGAAGCAAAGGTAGAGCAGGTAGACCAAGCCAACGCTGAAAGGAGTGAAGAGGTCAAAGGTTTTACAGACAAAGTGGCCGCCTGGAGGTAAAGAGAGAAAATCGATATTACTATAAACAGGAACACAGATAAATGGACAAATGAGTCGTTTGTGAATAAACATGCACATACCTGTCCTAAGTGTAGAGAGAGCCATGAGGAACTGACACAGAAGCAGCTGTTTGGAGAGAATCTCCTGCAGGTTCTCCTGACCCTCCACAGAAAAACCCTACCAAAGACACAGATCACACCACAACTGATCCAAACAATCAGGTCACACTGAGACTTTGTTATCATACACTTCAAAAACCTCACCCCATCTGCCATGAGGAAGTGCAGCCCTCTTCTGTCTGTATTTTCCATCACAAAGTTACGAAACGCAGTCACGTTTTCAGGCCGAGTAATGTCACCGTCTCCATCCACTCCGCCCTCACCTGAGACACACAAGGTCAGTCTTTGAATCATTTATCACCTGGAACTGAACCTGTCTCTCTTCTTTCTTTGCTGCAACGTGAAGGTTTTAATAACTCACCATAGTAAGGCTCGAACAGCTCGCTCGGAGCTGCGTAGAAATCTTCCAGTTTGAAATCACAGGGACCTTTCAGCGTCATGCCGAAGCCTTTAGCGTGCCAATGCCTCTTCCACAGGATGTACTCTGAAAAGCCTCCAGGTCCGGCGCAGACGTCCCCAAAGTACAGAAGCTCACCTTCGCGGTCTTTCGTCAGGGATTTCTGCAAGGCGGGAAAGGATTTACCTCATTACCTGTTTATATGACATATTAAATGCTCAATACAGCAGCTACACCAGGGATGGCCAACTAGTGACCTGTGGGCCACTTCCAGTCCGCAAGGGACATCCTTACAGCCCGCTGATGAGGCTCCGCCCCCAATTCTTTTCCTTTATTTTTTTATTACCTAAACAGCAGTTCAAACAACTCTTAGAATCTACAAGTTGCATTGAATGTTTTATAAGTTAAATCATTTTGTTTTGCAGAAATTCATAGTAAAAGTTTAGTTTGTTTAGAGATGCCGTCTGCCAGGAAGGATTTGATATAAGTCGCCACTATAACATGTTGAACAAAACTAAATATGAGAAGTTTACTGAAGTCGCAAGTACATAAACTGTTACAACTGTTGCACATGCACTTGAGCATGAAATATTAAGTTACTGTTCTGTATATTGGTTTAATAAGCATATATATACACAAACACTTTTAAAAAGGCAGGTTTATTACATTTGGGTCAGTGTGCAGCACTATGTGGCCCTCTGGTAGTGTCAAAAAATAATTGTGGCCCCTTCCATCACTTAGGTTGCCCATCCTTAAACTACAACTCACCCCTTGAGAATCCTTTGGATTGGTGAACATATAGTCAAAGCAGTGGTCGATGTTGGCCATTTTCATAGCTGCTCTAAACAACACAAAGCAAAAAAAAAAAAAATACAACAGTAACAAACATTTCACAGAATAATTATAACACCATATGAAAATTAAATAGCCTCATAACAGCCAAGTACAACTAAAAGAGTAAATTATTATTATCATCCACACTGATTTGGAGTTCAGAGTTTAAACCCTGACCTGTTGAGGAAGATACCTCCTCTGATCGTCTCGTATGGGTTGGAGCGTGTTCGTCCTCGCCTCATCTCCTCACCCTCCAGATCATCAAATACTGTCTAAACGTCAAACAAAACTCAAAGTTGACTCGGAAATATGAGATTTAATAGTTTGGGGCTTTAACACTAAAACAGGTCTGTAAAGGGAGCTTCTAAAACAATGATCTACAACACCTGAAGAAAACAAGGTTTTATTTCTTTGAGATAATAATAATTTACAAACTATTTATAATCATTTTTGCATTGTCATTCCTTGAGTTAAGACAAACAGAAGCTTATGTTCTAACAGGTGTTTTCTGTAGTAACTCACTTTGCACCGTAGAAGAGTGTGCAGGAGATCTTCTGTGCAAAACTCAGTTTCATCTTCAATCTTATGTTTTCTCTGAACAGAGTCCAAAAACAAACAAATACATATAAAACATTTTGACAACATATCTCTACATAAGTGTTCACGCTGATAGAGCACCTGTTCAAGACTCATCCAGTCCCTCAGCTCATCTGCATCTGGGATCTCTGTAGTGCATTCTGGGAACCATTCTACTTTCTCTACCGCACTGGGCTGTAAAGACAAAAAAAGAAAAAGATCAGATTTCAAACCAAGAATTCCACTTGAAAATAAAACAGGTAGCACTTGGTTTTGCCAACCTCAGGTTCATCTTGCCAGTCAACATTGAGTTCGCCCTGAAAACCTTGTAGTGTGAGGCCCAGACCCCGTCTACCACGCTGGGTGGAGGCTTCCACAATCTCCTTTCGCCCCTGACCAAACTTCCCCAGACCCTCGCCTTCCCTGAAGCCCATCTTGGCCTGGAGGTAGAAGATTTGTTTAGAAAATACAGAAAAAAACAATATCTCAAGAAAAGAAAATTTTAATAAGAAATGTTATATAAACTTCTAAATAGTTAAGATGAGAAACATCTCAGGCTGGTTTTCATTTCATTACCATGAGTTTCTGTGATACGCTGTTGTATATGGAGAACTTTGAGTTCTGAGTGGGGTCATCGTTGTCTTTGGAATCAAAGGATGATGATGATATGGAGGGCATGGAGAACCCAGGTCTGTGATCCTCCTGGTCACTGAGGGACTCATTTTGGCTGGAGTCTGGATAGGAAAGAAACAACAACAAACAACTAGAATTAAAAATACATTGTTAAAAAAAGCCAAACTTCAACTTATTTAAAAAGTTGATCAACATGAAAAATGTAAACAATTTTTTAATCATAACCATTCATACTAAAAATTATTATAAGGCGTGAAATTTTCAGATACTCAAAATTCTTGTTTTCAAAGATGACTTTTAACATTACCATGAACTATATTAAATGTGCATCTAAAAACACTAGTTTACTATGGAAAGAGTACAGTATCCATTACCTTGTCTTGATTGTGACTCTTCATCTGAGCTGCTCTCATCGCGGCGCCTTTTTGTCCCCTGCAGCGGTACAAACGCTGCATCAGCTCTTCTCTTCATTATACCTGAAAAGGAGCAGAGTAAACAATACAGAGAAGAGTCAATACATGAAGTCTATTTATTTATTTAAAAGGATTCCTTTGGTTTTCACTATAGCAGAGACTATTCTTCCTGGGGTCCACAAGATTCCCAAATTTGGAACTCAGACACAGATTCAGACTGATAACAAAAGTTAAATACTAATAAATTGGAATGCCTTCCAAGATTCTGATTTTGAACCAAATGTACATTTTGGAGTAACTCTACAAAAAAGCTAAATAATCCCAACAGAATTAATATTATTGTAAAAGCAATGACCGATTAAATGAAACAGGTCAATGTACAATTAAACAAAATTAGGCACACTGACGGGAATATTTCTGCCAAACGTTAACATTATATTAAGTTTTTTCATACAAAGCCAATGACTGGTTGTTGGGAAGATATGGAGGATCGGGACATATGTTTCTTTTCAGCTGTTTAGGACACTGTTGGACCCTCTCAACACCTTTCAGGTAACTGATCTTATTTAACAAGTGGAAGGAGTTGGATCACCGTGGTTTAGCTTAGTGAATACATTCAGTTGAAAGTTAATGTGCTGTTCTGTTTTGATGGAGTTTAAAAGTTTTACATAAGCATGCAAGTACAGTCATACGTAAACTGACATGCAAAACTTTATTTCTATACACACTTAAAACACACAAAAAAAACACACAATGTGCTGATCTAGTACTGATTTTAAAATTTATAACATTTTGGTTTTGTTTGTTACATAATTTGGAAATGTATACACTTTATACAGCTTTATTTTTCACTGCAGTTCTTTTGCCCATGTACTCAAATTATTTCAACTTGTGTAACTGGATGTTGTCTTTGAAATATGCTTAGACCCTGCTGCCAATGTGGGATACATCAAGATATTGGTTTGACATGTAAGAGCCGTTAAACACAACAATAAAGCAACCAAACACTGATGCCTAGTGTATTTAAGAGACAACAGAAAACATCAAAAGTAGTAAATATAAAATTAAAGTAAATACGTATATGTTGCAACAAAATATATCATATAAGTTTAAAGCAGTATTTGCAACTCTGTCTAGTTTGAATTGAATGATAATTAAACTATATTAAAATTAATAAAATTAAAATTAATAGAGCTAAAATTTCAAATGAACCCTTATTTTTAAACAGTGATTTAATATTTAAATAATTACAACTCATCACTTTGGAATAATAAATTATTCTTTAAACATGTTTAAATGATGTTTGCAACTGTGACAACTAGTAAAGATTGACAAAGTGCAAGTACTGATTTACTGCAACTGTATTCATATCAAAAATTATTTTGACATCAAAGATAT
Source organism: Cynodonichthys magdalenae (assembly GCA_031762555.1). Classification (NCBI taxonomy): domain Eukaryota; kingdom Metazoa; phylum Chordata; class Actinopteri; order Cyprinodontiformes; family Rivulidae; genus Cynodonichthys; species Cynodonichthys magdalenae. The sequence goes on from JARVJO010000039.1 coordinate 11,901,134, forward strand.
ACTGTACTCTTTTCTCTGGTGAAACAAAGTTAATGAAAAGTACTAACTTAATGTGAAACACGTGTATATTGGTGTTTTGTGACTGCATATGGCTTTTCCATTTGCAAAGGAACACAAACAAGAACGTTATCAAGAACAGCCTAAACTAACTGGGGGGAAAAAACACGACTTGGCAATGGTTAACTGTAACTTATTTTCCAAAACAATGTATTTCATATTGTTGAATTACAGCCAAAAAAAGCAAAGCTGATTTTAGACTGTAAATAAAAAAAACAGCACGTGTAAAACTACTTTGCCAAAACTGAACAAAATGAAACTGAAATCTGGCTAACTCTTGCAAATTTAAGATGTTACCTATATATTATATTCTAAATATCTTGAAGACAAGCCCATTTCAGTTCTCCGAGATTCCCTTTTAGAGAAAACACCAGCAAAACTTTACTAATGTTCAGTACACTAGTGTTCGTTGGTGTTTTTAATGAAACAAAAATACGAAGCATTAGCTGTTAGCCTGCTACATTAGCCAGCCATTTTTTTACCAGCTCAGAAGAAAAACTGCACTCTTCTGTTGGGAAACAACATCGACTGAAGGTTACGGCCACATAGTTTTAAAAATACTTTAGTTAGAAATTTATTTTTTGAAAGGAAACCTGCAGAACATAAACAGTTTCCAGAGTTAGCCCGCGATCTCTTTTTAGAACCTTCACGGCCCTTCTTTGTAAGGAGGCGCACAATGATGACGTAACGACAAAGACAATGACGTTAAGGCTGTTCAAATATGTGCCTTTTCAAATATCTTTTGGGCCGCCAACTCACCACAAACTGGTTTTAAAATATGGTATTTGTTTGTTTGGGTTTAGTTTGTTTGTTTGATTGTTTTATTAGCGCTACTTCAGTAGTATAAATAAAAGTTAAAAAAGTGATAATAAAGTACAACTATAAGCCTTCTTTAAAAATTTTACAGTATATGAATAACTCTGAGGTGTTAAATACAGAAACTGAGCGAATGTTTTCTGTTTTCATAGCATCGTTTAAATATGTTTTTTTTTTCTAAACAATTTTAAAAATTAGGTTTTTCACAGTATGCTATCCAGTATAAACTGTTGTAACTACTATTTTTTATCTTTATCTTGAATGTACATATATTGAATGTATATTGTAAATGTAAATGACTGCAGCCTTTGTAGAAAACTAAATCAGGTGGCATAAAATTCAAGACCAAATGTTTGCTTTGTCCTTTGTGTGTCTGAAGACAGCTGTCCCAGAATCTTTTGTACCACTTTAGTGATTGGTAATAACCTTTTATTGTTCCTAATTGCGAAAACTACTTAAGTTCGACCCAGCAGACGTCACTAAAATGTTGTTGTCGTCATCTGATGATGGGATGACAAAGCAGAAGTTGACCCCTCCACCCCCCTACACACTTGATTTGTGGTCAATAGACTTAGAACATCTTCCACATAGGTATAATAATCCACTGCACCTCCAATGGCCCTACTAATCCATCTCTGACACAGATGCAGGTATACAAACAAAGACAAACTTATCATCTTACGTAAAGGCAACAAAGCCGAGGCTTTATATTCAGCCTGCAGAGACTGGAGTCCTCCAGAGGAGATCATCACAGAGCAGGTGTGTCTTAGTGTTCCTGGCTGGGTGAGGAGTGTTTGTGAAGTCAAGGGAGAGCTGCTGCAGCCACCACACTGAGCCAGGCGGAGAAAACAGAAGACAAACACAGGAGCTTTGGGATAAAGGGAAGAATTCCTGAGGGAGAGTTGCAGCAAGTCTCACTGGTAAAACCACCGGAGTGAACAACAATGTTTTTTCGCATCCCTCGACTGACCCCTGGATATATTAGATACCTCCAGGTTAGTATGCTACTTTAGGATAATATTCAAGTTTAGTTAGATTACAGAAGACTTCCAGCAGCTGTGCAGGAAATTTCATCAAAGCCACTGATAACATTTAAGCTTTCATGTTTTATCAATGCAAATTTCTCTAGAATAAAAAAAAGTTGCTTTGTGATAAAAATAGTGCTAGGTGTTGATAATCTACTTAAATTGCAGACTTACATTGCTGTTATTTTTGGTAAAAATAAAATGCACAACTATTCTGTTTTTGATTCTAATAAAAAAAATTATTGTTGTCAGGCAGATACCTGTTTGAAATTATGTTTTAGTTTTATTTCTGGTAAAAAAAGTTTCTATATTTACATGAGTCTTGACAGGATTTAGGATAAAGGACTGGAGCTGGATTTGAATCAAAGTGGTTTTAGATCTTCGGGGTCAGGTAAATGCCCTCTAATTGGATCTCCTGGAGCAACAGTATTTAAAACACGTAGCCTGATCGGTATTTTGGACACCTGCTGCTGAATTTGGACTGTTTTGAAAATAAGAAACATCAGCTTATTCTCTTTTGCTCTAAAGTTCAGTACGGTGATTCAAATGTCTACAAGCCCCTCTCTGTAAACAAAACCCAGCTTTTTTATGACAGATGAAAACTGTTACCAGGAGACACAGTCCTGATTGGATCACCAAGCTCCCCGGTGAGGATGATGATGGTTGTTTACAGACAGTGATGACCTCCGCTCTCTTTTTTCAGACTCAGGCGACGCAGACGATGCTGACAGCTGACGACAGCTCTGCCATGCCACGTGTAGCCATCCTGCTGGGTCTCGTGGGCTTTGGTATGTCTGGTTACAGCACCCGCCAGCTCACACTGCACTACAAGCCGTCAGGTCGCCTCTTCAGATGAAACCAAAGTCAAATAGTCGTTTTGGGGAAAATGGTTATTCTGTCAGTGAATTGAACACAGCTGGCAATGTTTCTGCTGTGTTTTAAAAACACCCCATTTAAATTTATTTAGTTTATTTTGGACATATTAATGAGGTTTAGAGATGCTGTTTTCAGTCTTTGTGTCAGTTTTCAATTTTCACCAGAAAGTAAGAACGTAAAACTTCTTGAATGTAAAAACTCATTTTAACTGAAGCAACAATGTCAGATTCTGCTGTAAATCTTTCTCTTTCCTTTGTACATTCAAATTAAATTTCCCCTTCATGTAATTCAAGCTCAACATAACAGAAGTTCTTGATAAATTATGATTTTATTTATATTGTTTGACTTGACGGGATTGTTGCCTTAAGGTCTGCTAGTGCTGTTAAAAAGGTTCTGCTGCCCTTTTTATTCCTGCACAGTGGAATACTTTTTGTTGAATGTGAATGATAGATAAACAGAAATGCACTTTGTAATGTTTCTGTTTGAACTTGGATGATGTTGCTCTTGGATCACAGTTTCTGCATCACCCCTATCTTGTGCCTTATCAAGAAAGTATTTAGAAATCACAAAAAGATCTTCCAGAAGTCCCATATTTAAAAAAAAAGAAAAGAAAAGATGGTACTTGTTGCATTTTGGCATTTTCTGGCATCTTATTTTTCTCCAACAGAGGAAATTAAAGTACAAAATAGAAACTTGTTGCAAGAAAAAAAACCCTCAAAAGTACTGAAATATCATGTTTGAATCTGAATGTCAAATTGTTTTTAATTTCTCCCTCAGCAGTAGGGGTGTCAACTCATTTTCATTGAGGGCCACATAAGCATTATAGTTGTAATTAACGTTGATGGTTCATGTTTAACTTGGACTAAACAAGTAATATCACGTTCCTCGTCTCATTGCTATAGCTGAGCAGCGCTAACAAACAACAAATGAGCTCTACGTGGTATTTCCTGCATAGAAACAGCTTTTTAACATGTCCTCTTATAAAAACTGAAAAGTACTACATGTACAACTGACTAAATGTGAAATAAATAATACAGAGATACTATTAGAAGTAAAAGTAAGAGATTTTTACTCACTTTTGAGTTGTGGTGAGGAGCTGGCTTCTTGAATTACCACTGGATGGGCATTCCAGTTTAAATGTACGACTTGTAAGTGGGAAATTCCCACTTCCCAGTACAACTGGGCCACATCAAAAGTAGCCAACAAAAATGCAGCAAATGTCAATTTTATACATTGAATTTTGCCTTGAACCCTGTGCACCTCCACCCAGTGGTGGGAAGCCATCATTTTGCAGGTAAAATAATCAACATGCATCTTGGGAGATATAGTTTATGGTCAATGCTGGCTTTAAAGCAGCTTATTTTGAGACATTAGTACAGGGTTATTTATCAAGGAGCCACAGTTACTCAACAGCATTCAAAACCAACAACTCGGGTCGGAAAAGTATTAATATCTTTATGTTTTAAATTTGTTTATTTTGTAGCATTGAATCAAAAATTAAAAGTTATTTTATTTAAAATGTATTTTTCTATTGAATTAAGCATGGCAGGAAGGACAGAAGTCACCCGCAGGCCTTGAGTTTATCACATTTGCCCTACAGTAATTAAAATCTGTGTAATCTGTGTAGATTATATCTATATATAATCTCATGTTAAGGAATTCAGAAGAAAAACTCCCTTCCTAACAGAATCCTTTCAAATATCCTCGCTTTGACGTGTAAACAACGCAACCTTTGCACATGTACTTAACTTGTACATAACCACGCACACGACACTCAAACGTTAGCTGAGGTTAGCGCGAGACGTGGCGTGCTCCCAGCTTGTGTTGTGAGCTGGACTGGGAGACATCCAGCTGCTGTGCTGTTGTCAGGCTGAGGGACCAGGACGGCCACCCTGGATCCCACCTGGATCAACATGTGAGTTCACCCAGATTTCTCCCAGTTGCACACAAACGTCCTGCCCGCAGAAGTTAAATAGATGAATGACCTTTATGGTCTCTTAATAAACATTTGTGATTGTTTTTTTATGATGCTTTTTAAACTAACTTTGACAGCATATGAATGTATTATAAAAAGAAAAGAAAAGGTGCAGTTAAACTGTAACTGCAAAGGTGTTGGTGTTTTTACCTTCTTGCTAAAGCGGAGGTTCTGTGAACAGATGAAGATTTAGATCTTCTTAAGGTAAAACCCTTTTTAAAGACCTGCTAAAAGAGAAATGAGGAACATAAACAAAGCATTTGTGAATGTAGAATAATAACATTTAATAGGTGAAATGTATTCAATGCTGCAGAAGTGTTTAATTTTATTGTGAGGTTGTTTACGGGGTGAACCTCTTCAAAATAAAAGCTTAAAATTTCTTGTGAAGAGCAAAACTGTTGCACTGTGAGATTGAGAGAACTGTGTTTATTTATGTCAACCGTTTGAAATGTAACATGAATTTGTAATGTGATGAAGCGACATGTGCTGCTTTTGTGTAGTAGAAAAGAGTCATTTTTTTATTCTGGTGTCGTTTTTCTTAACGTCAGACTTAAAATACTCTAAATCAGCAAGCATTTTTGTTTAGACATTATTGTTTTTATGCTGTAATGACTTTATATTCATTAATAAATCTGTGAAACCTAAGACTTTGTTGTCAATTTTTGAGATTCCTTGTTTTTTTTTTTGTTGTTTTTTTCAGAAAATAAAAGGAAATTCAATTACTTTGTCCAGATTTATTTTATATATATTTTGTAATCACTAGATGTCAGCATTTGAAGCCATTCTATGTGAGGAATCAAGAGCAGCAAAAATAGTTAATAACTGGCATGTTCCATCAAATTTAGTAAATTCTCCTTTGCAGGTCCACAGAATTTCACAACTCTTAATGAAGTAGTCTTAATGATGTGGCCATACCGCCCTGAATACCCCACCTCTTGCCTGATCTCAGCAGGGTCAGGCCTGGTTAGCACTTGGATGGGAGACCACCTGGGCTTACCAGGTCCTGTGAAACCAATGAAGGAGTTGTGCCCACAATGGAGCTCTAGCAAGAGCAAACCTCTGATCATCATAGGTTGCCATCCATGAAGGACAACAACAAAAAAAGTACTTTTCTTCCAAATAGATGACAAACTATATTTGTTGGCTTCTGTCCTTTTAGGTTTGTTTCTCTCTTTGGAAATAAACTTAGCAATAAAAAGTAAAGTAATTTGAGTTTGGTAAATTATTTTTTGTAACAATGCTTCTTTTCAATAAATCTTATGACCTGCTTGGAAGCACTTGTATATACCAGTATAAAACAAGTGTCAATAAAACAGCAAAATAAGCTGTTTGGCACAGAAGATTAGGCAAATCTTTCATGTGTGCAACTGACATAATCAACTCTACTGCTCATCCCACAAATGCATGTTCCTTACAAATGTGGCACCATTTAAAAAGGAAATGAACAGGCTTTCCAACGGTTTAAGATTTATTACCAAGAAGCATTGTTACAACAAAGAAATATTCTACCAAACATTATTTCCTTTAATTTTTGTACCAATTGTTTCTGAACATCATGGCTCAGTTCAGGTTTAGAACTCTTTATTACCCGTCAGCTGCTTCCTGAAGGCGTTGACGCTGCTTTCTGACCCACAAAAGCTGCTTTGGAAAAAAAAATCAAAAATGCATTGAGTAGCAGCCAGTCAGGTGTTACAGTTTACAGATTACTGTAAGGCTTTACAGAGTAAATACATGGAAACATGCTGGAAGCTTGCAGAGCTTGATGTTACAGGTTTAATTATAAAGACCTTCTGTGCACACCTGGATCCAAACCTTTATCTTTAATTAAGAGTCCCCTTAGCAATAAGAGGAGTCTCAGGCAGACCTTTTTTCATTGCTTCACTCACTCTATGTTCACAAATGCAAAGTCACACAAACAGAGGCCCTTTGTCTGTTTCTACCTCCTCAAGAGGCTCCTGTTACTTTGCCTTACAGGCAACAAAGAGCTGAATGTCTTACACCAACAACAGTAACTGTGAGTACCTGTGTGTGTTTGTGCACTTTGTGTGTCTCACCACAGCCCTAAAATAAAAATACAATAAAAAAAATTATCATTCAAAATGAACAAATTAAAATTAAATTAAATAATTAAAGTGTGAAGAGCTTAAACTAAACCAACACGAGTCAAAACAAGAGATTAGTCAAGACCTCAGCTTACAAGACCTGCTGGAGATGATAATAACATTTCCAGTAAATAAAACAAAGATGAATCTGTAAGAGTCTGTAACCCAAGATGGAGTCACTGCAGGTGGCACAAATGACATCAGCTTCCCTGCATCTTGTAAGTAATATGTTCAATAAAAAAGATATAAACTTCCTGCAAATTATTTGAATTAGAAAAAAAAGTCTTCTCATGTGTCACCTGTCCTCTCTCTCTCTCTCTCTCTCTCTCTCTCTCTCTCTCTCTCTCTCTCTCTCTCTC
>JARVJO010000039.1:11955686-11985105 GCA_031762555.1 Cynodonichthys magdalenae
CAAAAACTACAACATTTTTCATTTTATTTATGCATATAAGCAACTAGTGTGCAATTACACTGCTTGGCCAAAAATAAGTTGCCACCAAAAAAAAAAAAAAAGGTCACACCCTAATATTTTGTTGGACTGCCTTTAGCTTTGATTACGGCACACATTCACTGTAGCATTGTTTGGATAAGCTTCTTCAATGTCACCACATTTATTTCCTTCCAGTGTTGCGTTAATGTTTCACAAAGATCTTGCATTGATGATGGTAGAGTCTGACCTTCTTCAACACGTCCCAAAGATTCTCAATGGACTCTGTGGAGCCAATGTGTGAAAATGATGTTTCATGCTCCCTGAACCTCTTTCACAATAAGAGCCCAATGAATCCTGGCATTGTCATCTTGGAATATGGCCGTGCCATCAGGTAAAAAACAATCCATTGATGGAATAACCAGGGGCCTCATTTACAAAGGATTGTGTGGAAACCATACTAAAAGTAAACGTAAGGCCAAAAGGCAAAAATGGCGTACGCCAGAAAAAAAATAGAGCCATCAGGATGTGTTCCCCCAGTTTTTTTTATAGAGCCTCTCTATTGATATGCATAGACAGGCAGCAAAGTCAGCTCCATGAAAAAAAAAAAATTAAATTCATCAATATTTGTCCTTCAAAAAATAAATGTTATGAAGTGCAACCCACTTTAAATGTATTTATTATTTCAAACATATATGTTTGAGCTGCAAAAATGCATATAAGAATCATTCAAATCAGCACAAAAGTGTTTTACAGCAGATAAAATTAATAAACAAAAATCAACATCAAATAAAGAATATTTAACCATCTAAAATGTGGGACAGCTTCAATGCAACATGTTTGAGCTTTCACGGTATCCGTAGTTGTCACCCTGAACAAGCACGTGCGTTTTTTGCCGTGTGGGCGGTGCGGAGATTTAAATAAAAATGAGTCCAAAAATAATAATAATAAAATAAAAGCACCATCCAGTGAATCTAGTAAATAGCACATAATTTTCATAATCTACCTTTAAATGAAAGTTTTCTGACACACGACTTCAGAAATACTCATTTTAATTGTAATCCTTTGACTTTCCTTTAAAATTGATCATATTTATTGCAGGATGCCATAACACCGGGAAAATCCCTTCATGTATTGTTTGGCGTCATTGGGAAGTATGAGGATTCCTCTTTAAAACATAGGACTGAAATTTACAGCGACATCACTCTGGACCAATAAAAAATGAGTTTTCAGGCTGGTACTCAGGTGTGAAATCACTAAGTTTCAGCAAACTACGCATCTCTGAAGTTTTTAAAATGGAAATTTTGAAGAAAAGATAGCTCAATGTTGAAAACAAAAAAAGTCCTTTTTGTGACTTATTTTCCAATATTGGCTGCATTTATTTGGGATTTTTTGCTCTAACGAAAAACATTGACGATTTGATTCTTGTGAAATTACACTCAAGTTCCAACTCTTCATCCTCAGCTCTGTTGCCATGACTACTCCCTGACCAAAACACACTCCAAATATGGGGGACAGATCACCTCGGGTAAGTCTGTTAGCTTTGGCACTGGTAAGGTGTTCTGCAGGGCTATTTTTACAAGAAGTACCTGCAGGCTCATCAGTGCAGTTTCGTCGTTTAGACATCTTTAACACATCATCTGTTGATCTTCACAGTTCCACTGAGGGACATTTACTTTGTGGTCATAAGCTACAGAACTGTGGCTCAGAAAATGTACTGATAACAAATAACAACAATCATCTGTATTAAAGATAAGGTACAAATATAAACACAGTTGGTGGCCTGATGATTGAGACACGCTGTGTAACAACATAACGTCACTACTTCTAAACTTTCCCAGTTAAATTAATTTCCTGTCAGTCCTCCAATCTGTTTATTTGACCTCACTTGTGGCTCTTTTTGCACCAGGAGACGTTCCAAGCACAGCCCATCAAACATCGTTCAAGTCCGCAAATAAATGAACTGCAAGTGAAGAAGTCCAGCTTATAATTAAGACTTTTTTTTTTACCTCTGTCATCTATTTACATTGTGGCTAGGCCCCTGCAGTCATTTTAAAGAACACGTGTTTTTTTATTTTGTTCTAGTTTTCATATTTCATAATAAAGATATTAGAAATATTATAAATTTAGCTACTTGAACTCAAATTTTAATGAAAAGCATAAAGAATTGTGTGTCCTTGTCAAATCTGGATAGATCACTGCCTAATCAAATGTGTAATAAATGCAAATCTACAGTCTACAATAAACAACCTCATGAACTTACTCTTTCAGATCCATCTCTTTGTTGTTGTCCTCCAACTCGTGTCCGAAGAAAACAAGCCTCTTCCAGCCATGCTCCGTCTTCGTCCACCTCCATCCAGGCGACCTCCAGTCTTTGCCTAAAAAAGGCATATTAACTGAAGGAGGGAGGTCTGGAAGCAGAGAGGACTACTGTTAAACACCTGCAGGGTGGAAAAGTAACAGGATTTATGTAAAAGTAATTATGAATAATTAAACTTTTAGTCCCTATTCAACACTGTACAGGAATTTGTAAGCACTCTGCACCTTCATTTTATTGTTTGCACTACTGTTTATACATATAATTGTTTAGACCATTGTAATTCACTATATGCTGTTATTGTCTTAATTTTTGGTACTTGTATGTTTTACATTTAGTGTGTTCATTTATATATTTATCTATCCCAGTTGTTAGTGTAATGTTTGTATTTTGCTGTAAATTTGGGTAGGAGTAACGTAATTTCAGTCTTGTACATAGAATTGACAATAAAACTATACTTGAGACTTAGGAAGTGTCTTATTATTGGTAAGATTTTGGAAAAAAAAGACAAACTTATCACAAAAAATAAGGAATTTGATGTTTGGTACAATATTTTTGTTGTAATAATGTTTCTTGGCATTAAATCTTGATTGGCAACTCCTGGGGGTACCAGAAGCTCAAAACAAGTGTCAATAACAGCAAAAAAAAAACAAAAAAAACAAAAAAGTTTGGCAGAGAAGATTTGGCAAATTTTTAAATGTTTTCAAACCACATACTCAGCTCTATTCCTCCCACAAATGCATGTTCCTCGCAAATGTGGCATCATTTTAAAGTTAAAATACTTTATTAGCACTGTATTGCGCTAAATGGCCTAGCTTTTCATCCACTTTAAAACCCAGAATACAAGTATGTTTAATAATGTACTTTGTAAAAAAAAATCGCCAATGTATTTGTAAATCACAAAGTAAATAAATAAATACGTTTACTGCTAAAAACTGGGGTGTTTCAAAAGGCAAAGAAGGTGAAACAACTATTGAGCTTTTTGCTCATAGAGAAAAGCAAAGCGTTGCCCACAACGTCGACATTTTTATCTGTTAACTAAGCGATTGTCAGTCGGCTTCAAACGCTTTAACCAGACAGAAACAAAACAAAAAATTTAATCATGTCTTCCGTCCCGCTGGTAGTTTCTTTAAACGACAGGAAATATATATTTGTAAACAAACCTTGACAGTAAAACAGCTTCTTTGTTCTTCCTTCCTGCAGTGGTGGGGAATATTGACGGAAGTAAACACAGTGTAAAAAAAAACCCCAGCGTTAGTCCCCGCCCATCTGCTGCTCCCTGATTGGTCAAAACATCTGCATTTACGATGTTGCTACCCAAATTCGCACCGCTGATTGGACACACAACTGTCATTTATTGTTTTGTTTTTTAATCCTGTCTGTTTTGTTGGGGCTGTCTTTTACACGTGATAGGACACTGCGCACATGTACTTGTGTTTTTATTTTGGACATGGGGGGATGGTATCAGAACCACTGTACAGATGAGTGAGTGCTATGACTGAGCAGTAGTTAAAAATAAAGAAATAAATAAAAAATCATTAAAAGACAAATATAACCCGCCATTTCAAATGATAATTTTCAAATTTCCATTATTGCCTCATTTGCTATGATGCATCAGTTATTTTGAAAAGCATTGTCACAGTTCCATAAGTCTTAATATTAATGTTTCAAATATTGCTATATTATATTATTTGTCTTGATGCATTTTTCTGTGGAGGACCGAATGGAGGACACAGAAAAATGTAAAAGCAATTCATGAAAAAAAAAGACTTGTAGTAAAAATTATAAAAAAATATTAAATATAATAATTTAAGAAACAAATGCATCTACAAGTAAAAGGAAAAACAAAAGCTTTATATTTTTCAAAACAGTAAAATTTAAATTAATAAATAAATGTGCTAAAATATATAATTAATTGGATCTAAGCTGGAAAACTAAATATGAAGGTCAGTTAAATGATTAAAATATGAGGTAAAGTTCTCTTTTTTTAATTTAACTGGTGCATTTGAAGTGTATTTATTATTGGTCCATTTATATATTTCTACTTTTATTTCTAATTATGTCAGATTCAGTCCTCATATATTTTGTTGTATCTCAAGCATATAAATTGTAATGTTAAATATTGTCTGGCTATGATAAAATGTTTATTTGAAAGCCATTAGCAGTAATCAGTTTTTTTATTGAACACTGCCACCTAAGGCTCAACTTGCTTCATTTAAACATAACACAAAAATTGATGTAGTCTAAAACTCTGGCATGAAAACCGGTGGGTGATATGCATCTTTTTAGGGAATGATCAGACTTTTTTTTTTCCAGACTTTGTGATTTGATTAAAAAAAATCAGAATATCTAAAATCCAGCAACAAATAAGTAGAGAGAACAACAGTTGGCTGTTTGTTTTTTTTTCTTTTTTTTAAAAAAGTCACTTCCGTAGAAAAATGAATGAATTTTCTCATCATTAGTGACTTTTTTTTTTGAAAGAAGAAAAGGGACAGTTGGCTGTTTGTGAGGGTGGAAGGGACTTCCATGAATGTTGGGTAATTTGTACTTTCTAAGAAGTACATAATAGATAGTGGTAGTGTGTACTTTCACAGAGAAGAGCCACTGTGGGTGGTAATACTGTCAAAGAAACTAAGTCAATCACAGTCACTCCTTTGCTTCTATCCTCTCTTATATTACAGCTTTTAAGCATCAAACAAAGAAACTGCAAAGGAACTTGGCAAGAAAACAAAGTGTTGGAGAGACAAAGCCAGGGTTGGGAGGTAAGGCAAGATACAGTTTCAACGGGTCACTGGAGATAAGCCCCTCAGATTATTAAGGCATGGTCTTCTCACACAACTTTGGGACCGATTGACAATTTGGCTGGAGATATAAGCACATCTTTTTTCATGTTTTCTAGTCCACTTGGACATAAATTAAATGACCTATTTCCATACTGTCATTGACCACACAAGAGGAGACAGACCGTCTCACAGGCTGACGTTTTTTACCATCAGTTACTGCATGTGTGTCTGTGCTTGTGATGGAATGCATACCTTTCACCTGGAGAAAAATGAGGAGTGTGATTATGAACCTAAAAGACATTCTGGATAGAAACAGTCATTTGGGCCTCTTTCATGGTGAAAGTCTTGTTAAGGAGCAGAATTTATGGTCATATTCTTCAAGACATCAAGAGCTTTAAGCCTTTTTATCTTTATACAACCACCGTTAATAGCATTAACATACAGCAGAAAAGAGTTTTGATATTTAAAGCTGATAAAATGAATTAGTAATGTTTTAAAAGTCTTTAAAGAGCAATTAATAAAGTGATTTCTGCTTTAAGATTTTATAAAAAACAAACAGGATATACAGTGTTATTTACTAGTACAAGAAGTTTACATTTTAAATATGTACAAGTCATTACATTTATGACAATATATAGTTGTTATAGAAGGTAAAATTGCAACAAAATTTAGTGTCCTGCTTGTTGAAAAATCCTGTTTATTAGCTCACAGTGTTACTACAAACTATTTTTATATTGATTACCAATCTGCACCATTATTTGTAAGAACTGATTAGTTGCAAACATTAATTTTGCTGCATTCAGCGGAGCCTGTCTTGTGATAGATAAATTAAAAATAGTGTGGGGCCACAAGATAATTATTGCAGTCATTTCCATGCAGAGACTGTTGATTGCTAACATGAACATTTTTGAATGAATTTCATTTAATTTTAATGTAGGAATGAATTGCAGTTGGGCATAGAGTACTTCTTAGTATTATATGTTGCATCTAAAAGAAACAGGTGTCGTCTTTGTCTAAAATGCTTAATTAAACATGCTTCTCTCTCAACCTGTGCCTTTGCTGCGGAAAGAGTCAGAGTTATGTCACATTCAGGAACACAGGAAAACAAAACATTTCCCAACACACACTGAGGGCGTTTATTGCCGTCTCATAAATACTAGTACAATAAAAAATGAATTGTTTAAACAATGGAGGTATACTCTTTGGATTGAACATACACCAAAAAAATGTAAAAATATATATAAATTAGTGTGCGGCACCTTTGAACAGTTAAAAACAAAAACAGTGTATTCATAAATAATCTGACTAATGTTACAAACAATGCTCAAATTTATCTTGTGGCCACACATTAAATATTTTCTTTCATTGTGGCTCCGTGGAAATCATATATGTTTAAAAATGTCCATGATTTGTTTGCATCTGCAGCTCATCCATCATATAATACCACATTCTGTAGGACTTCATTAAATTACATCATCAAGCATTGATTCAATGTAGGAATGCATTTTGAAATGGTCACGGTTTGTGGAGGTTGGACCCAAGAATGCAGACAAACATGACAAGCTTGAAAAAACCTTGTTAAATTTATTAAACAAAAAAGTTTGACTTGGCAACAAAAACTACAAATGAATGGAATTATCAGATGTGGAGGAGAATCAGACATGGCATGAAGCAAACTTAATGCCACACTGAATGATGTGAAAGCTGAAGGACTTCATGGACGGTGCTGATGAGTGGAGTGGAAACACCTGGACAAAACACCTGGAAACAGGTGATAGGGGGCGGGGCTAGAGCTGATTAGCAGAAACTGAGAAAAAGTGAACTGATGGCGCAGAAGATATTAGGAAAAACTGAAACACACAACAACAAAAGAAACAAATCTAAAAAATACCAAATTACATAAAAAAAATAAGAGAAAAATGTCCAAAACACAGATCCTGCAGAAGTATATAAAACATTTAAATAAAAAAAACTAATAGTATTTTTTTTCTAGATGAAGAATATTATTTAAAAAAACATGTTAAAATTTGAGTTTTATGAATGAAGCAATAACTTTTAAAGTTCAGAGATATCAAACTAAAGAGTTCAGAGTTGAATGGGGCTCAGACTCAGTTTTGTTAACAAAAAATGTACCTTTAGCCTTAAAGTCCATGTTTCTAATTTAAAAAATAGAATTACTTGTAGCTTATTGCTGAAAAAGTTTAATGTTCATGAAAAGTATACTCATATGTCAAAAGATTAGTCCAGGTCTCGCAGTTTTTTACCGGTCTCTGCAGCGTTTTTGCAGCTGTACAGCCATTTGATGATCCGAGCGTTGCGCTCGATAACCGATGTGCCTTGCTGTGATTTTTTAACCAGCTCATCCTCAAGCAGCCCGTCACTGTCACCGCTCTCCCTGGAGAAACCGTCTTCCGACGTGGAGATGCTGACACTCCGGATGTTTATAGAGGTCTTGTCCGATCGAGCTGAGAAGTTCTCCCTCCCCAGAGACTCGATCACCTCCCCGTCCAGGCCGCAGTACTTAAAAAATGCATCAAAGTCCGCAAAGTTCTTGGAGTACCTGGAGCTGATGTCGGAGTGGGAACGGCCGACCTTGTTGCCAGACCTCCTCTCAACTTCGGGCACTGCAAGGAGACCTCCAGCTGTCGGCGTTGTCCTAGAATCACTGCTTATGTTGCTACATGCCTCTGAAACTCCATTTGACCTTTTGTCTGACTGAGAAACCACCAGACGGAAGCCACATTCCTTTGCTGTGGCCGCAGGTGTGGTAGGTACTTTTTTGTACCCCTCAAACTCACATTCCTTGTCAGTGACTTCACATAACGGGACACTTTTGTTTACAGAACTGAGCTGCAGCTTCTGAGTTAGAAGGTTTTTCCGGTCGTTTCCCGCTGCTTGGAGTAACTCACATTTCTGTCTGTAAAGTAGGAGTGAGTCTTGTCGTTTTCTGTAGCTGGGCCTATTTCCTTTTCCCGATGGACAAAGTTGTGCAACACGTTTAGGCTCAGATGAGTTACTTAAGACAGGATTCACACGATTCAAGCTTTGGTTTGAAGACCCGGTGCTACTCGCAGAAGCTGAACCAAGACCGATCACCGGCTCCTGAGTCGAGTTGACCACCTGCTGGCTTTTGACATATTTGGGTTTGCTAGCCGCGAGCCTCTCTACAGCACTCATGCGTCCTTTTGTCTCACTCTCCAGCTCCATCTGCTTTCGAAGGTATACCGGACCCTTCACAAGGATTTTTGTCGCCTCGCTGTTTGTCTCCATTGGGCTTTTTGGGAAAGTTCCAATCCAATATTCCCAGTCAGTAATCCTTTAGTTTGCAGTCCCGGATCAGAGCTGAAGGATTCCATGCAAGCCCATCCTCTGCCCGAGCACGAATCCCAACAGGAGACTTCACCTTGTCTGTTCTAACACACATCGCTTCACCCCACCCATCCTGCGCAAGGCTTGTTTTAACCAAACACAAGCCTGTTCAAAGTACACCTGATACCACCGCAAGTGAGAACAATGAAAGCTGAAACTACTGCAGACCGTTCCAGCCCCTCTTCTTAAGGAGGAAATGCAGGGCTTTTTTTTTTGTTGTTGCTCAGTGCAAGACAAAACCTAACATTCTCTTGTAGAAAAACCAGTTCTGGACCCAAGTTTCTTCTAACTTTTATACAGGTATTTACCAGGAAAAGTGGCTCATCAGCATTACTCTTCATAGTGGGAGGAAATGTTGCACAATAAATGTTTACCACATTCTTACATTATTCATCATACAGGAGATTTTAGTGATATTCAATGCAGATTTATCAGAACATCATTGTGCAATATCAGAAACAGAGGATGAGGTGGTGTGATTTTCAAGATGTTGGTTTTGGAATTTCCTGGATGAATAAAACTAGTTGAAAAGACTGTTTCAAGTTTTGAACCTCTGTATTACAGAGTCACATATGTCACCTGCCACTATGTCAAATGTTGGTGTTTTCTATTTTAGAGAAGCTACTTTTACAAAGCTCATGGTTTGTGTGGCAGTGTCTGTGCAGTGTAATAAGACACACATGAAACAAGACAGAAACTCAGCTACTGAATGACTGACCGCTTTTATTAGTTTTCTAGCATTACATGGGTCTCAGGTGTCAAAGGATCAAGATTTTGAAGGCTTGTGAACACTAATTATCAAATATTACATTTATTTATCTAATAATATCACATTTTATTATTTCCACACCCTTCCTTGACTTCCATTATTTTCCAGTCGTTTCTATACCCAAACCTACCCCCTCCACCTAACCCTTAGGCTAACCTAAACTCAATTCACAGGTTATTCATAAATTTAACCCCCAACTAAAATATTGACCATATTATGGTCCCCATAAGAACTGAAATTGACAAGGTAGGTGTGTATACTAGAAATGGTCATACGAGTCACATCCACTCACTGAAAAAATGTTGTTTGCCTTTGCCTTTGTCTTTGAAATTGGCTTGTAGTGATTTTATGGTTAAATTTGACACCATGTAGTGCATTCCAGAAGTTTTTTCCCCTTGTTGAACTAGATCAGCAACTAATTTTGCTTCAAGATTTTTTTACACATAAATTACCAATCTTAAGGATGAGAATGCAACATTTCAAATAAACGGTATCTGCTGAAATGAGTATATTTCCATATCTTGTATGATTTGCTTTTTTTTTTTTTTTTTTAACTTTTTAAAACTTTTTAAAACTTTTTTAAACCATTTAAATGTTTTTCCCCACTTTTCCATTTTGGATCACAGGACTGCTGGTGCCTATCTCCAGAAGATACTGCTTGAGAGGCAGAGGACGCCCAGGACAGGTCACGAGTCTATCGCAGGGACGCATAGTGAAGAACGAGACAAACCACTCTGTCTTGCCTGTTTCCTGTTTATCGTATTCACCCATCTCCCTTCCATCTCCTTCAGATATGTGTTATACAATCCTCCTTCAAACCACTCACCTCCTACCAATTCCTGTAATCAGTCTTCTCACCTGTGTCACACCTTTTACAGCTGCTGACGCACAAGTCAGTGAAAAGTTATGGATGTGTCGGAGGAGGACATGTAGGTAGGAGGAGGTCTGCTGGGATCAGAACTCATCTTTTTTAACATGATTGAATTGGGGAATATTGCCAAAACTTTGTAATGTTGCCAGCCCAGAATAATTATTGGATTAATTTCTCGGTGTTTATGGACGCCGCCTGTTTTCTGACCCTGCCCGAGTTCTGTTTTCACTTGCTCCCTCTGAATTGGCTGCCTGCCTGGTCTGTGGAGCGTAACAAGAATGTCTGTTTTGATTTGAATAAACTGAAATGATATTTTTACATACCGGGCCTTTTAGATTTGCTCGTGGAGTCCATGTGTCCTGCTGTTATGTACGAGAACTGGCTTCCTTTCATAGGGACTTTGAGAATGTTACAATAATACAAGAGGAGTCGAGATGAATAGCTGAGATAACATTTACTCCCAGAACGCTAAAACCCACAGTGACAGATTTCATTTTTCTCTTTTCTGACTGGCTTAATGAGGGGGACTTATGTCAGCGATTAAATAAATTGTTGTACCAGTATAGGCAGTACTTCACTTAAACTTCAACAGGACTGAACAAACTGAGCTTTCCACTTGCGCTTTAAGCTTTTAAAGCTTTCATCTTTCAATTGACACAATTAATTAGCATTTAAAAATCCAGAACAATCCAGGACAAGAATGGTTTTCAGATCATGTAAGGTTGTTTGCTTCAGGTTAAACCCTGGCCTAAATTAATGGTTTATAATGTTAAAAATCCTTTTTTAAAAGCTTGTAAAGTAACAATGAATCCTATCTACAAAGTGAGCCTGAAAGATGTCAGATCACCAGGATTACTTGTTCCAAAGACAGAGGGCAGCACTAGAATGGTTACTGTGAAGGTTATACCATCAAAGCTTAAACTTAACACCAAAAGCAGCAACAATCCATTGAGTATAAAAAAAGAGAGAACACTGTTCTATCATACCAACTAAACAAAACCAACCTTCAAAATATAATTATGTATCCATTTTTCAGTGTGAGCACAAACTCCACATCTGCTTTTAAAAAGGTGGTTATATTTATTCAGGCACATGATCTCTTCTGATTGGCTCCCTCAGGGAGTCGGTGTGTACTTTTTATTTTTTGTTTTCTTGACTTCCATTTTGAATTATTCATCATATTCCTCAGATAAATTTCCAGATTTTACAGATCGGATTCTGAATGTGTCATTATGATTAATGAGTCCACGCAGGGACAACAAAGCTTTTATGTAAGTAAAGGATTGGTAAAGTGAGGGAGACATAAAATAATACATAATAACATATGCCAACAAAACAAACCAGAAGAGTAAAAATGTTTTTTATTTTGTTTGAATGTCTGTACAGTACATATTGTTCACACTAGAAACACTCAAAAAAACAGATGTGTTGGATTTACTAAACCAAGTTATGTCAATTGGTAAGTTGCTTTACATTTACTCAACTCAGTCGAGTGGAACCAATTGAAATAACTTGGTTTAGAAAATCCAACTCATTTTTTGAGTGAATGTCAGAAACGGACCAGTTTCCCCCATTGGTCCAGATCTTTTATGCAGGTGCAAATACACTCATGTGAACCCTGGTGCGGACCAGACAACCAGACCAAGACCCACTTTTGAGGTGGTCTCAGCCTGGCTCTAAACGAACTCTGGAGCGGTTTGCTTCTGGTGTGGATACAGACCGGCCTTTACCTGAGCCAACTACAAGAAACATGCCCTATTTTGGACTTCACGAGTCACCATTGCTAAGCTTCATGGTAGAAATTAGCCCTTCTGTGTTGCTAACGCTACCACTGCGCTACAAACAATGAGCTGTTGTGGGTCAGGGTACACCTTAGGGTTGTGGCACACATTTGCCAACACTGTTAGAAATTAGAAGTATATCATCGCGAAACTGCCATTGAAGGAGCTGTACTTGACATTCTAAATGCTGTTGCGGTTGTATTAACAGCACAATCTTTCTTTACGGGTCGGTGCTCTGTCCTGTCCCCGTTATTTCTGTCCAATGGGAGCAATGATTGTCACCTGCCTGGCTTTGTTTATAAATTATAGTCCACTTGCAAAGAAGCACTATGTGAATGCAAACCGCACCAAAAAATCAAAATAAAAAATGTAATTTAATCTGCTTTTGGACAAGTGCACTAAACAACTTTTCTAGTGTAAATACACCCTACAACTCCTAACACAACGCTACAAACATGGAAAGCAAAAAACAGATTTGTTAGCTACAAACTCTTCACTTCCAGTTATTCTTCCAAGTGCATTAAGAAAAACAGGTGAGAAATTAAACAATTCACCTCATTTACATTAATCTTGCTCACTATCATACGTAATCAATCTAAACCAAACCACATATGAGTGATAATGTACATCCACCCTCATTGACTGAAGCCTGTGGCCTTGGGCTAACCCTGCTGAGGGGCGGGACAAGACTTCTGTCAATCATTCTGTACCATGGTGCTGTGAAAATTTAGCCTTAGCCTTTGGAAAGACTTAAATTTCCTCCAGACTGTTTGGCATCAGTTGTAAATGTAAATCTCACAAAATGTGAAACAATATTTTCAATTTTTGTTTATTAGGTGTTTTAACATTTTTATTTTATACACCAGGGAGGACTTAGTCCTACTAGACCATTGTCACTGCCTATAACTAACCATCTATGCTAGCTATGATTTTGTCTTTTGCAATCTTTTTTCTCATACTTCGATTTTTATTTAATATTCGTGATGTAGTTACAAATTGTTAATTTGGAGTTTCCTACATAATGTTTTTGTCCCAAGCCTTTTTCTGCATCTTCTCCCTCTTTCCTCTTGTGTACGGTTAATTCTCTGTCAACTTCCTAATAAAAAGGAGATAAAAATCAGAAAGAAAAAAGAAACACAAACATTTAAAGCAGCTTCAGAGTTCAGCCAAATAGTCCGAAATGCGTCAGTAAGACAGATGTAAAACATTCCACTCCTGTTATTGTTTGTGTAAATATTCACACGATTCTGCAAACTCCCTTGTCGCAAATAAATAACATGGTTGAAACTCTGTTTACATACGTTTAGCTCCTTGTCTGAGAGATTTATGAAATCTGTTTCTAAATAACTCAGACTGGGTGGGAGCAAACATGAACACTGACACCATTAACCACGTCCCCCCCCCCCCCGAGCCCTTCCACTTAACTTTTTTAATTCTGAATTAACACTCTTAGCTGGAAAAACAGATTTTCCTCCTAATGAGAAACATCATCTGCTAATTGTGTTTTCTTTGAGTCATTCACAACAATTATCACCAGTCACAGAGACGTGAATGAAACTGACTGACTCAATTAAGAACCGTTTGCAAAATTATTAAATGTAATTGCTGTGTCCATCTTTTGCTTACAGTTGTTATTTGAGTTATATGTAAAGTAACAGATAATTGGTAATCATGTATTCCTCTTTAATGACAAGAATATAAGGTCATTTTTTTTAGACGATGAGTCAAAATTTGTTCCTTAGAGGCTCATTTTACTGTATTACAGAAAATAAACGTGTTTTTCAGGGATTGGATGCAGAAGGAGATTAAAAATTCAAACTTCTGTTTTATTTAATGTAATTGTTTAACCTTGGTCAGAAAGAATAGAATAAAACTGGTGGAGTGATTTTGGTGTGAATTAGCTTTTTTGTCAGAAAGTGATGAGAATTACATTTTAATGCTGAATATAAGGTAGTTGATATTTTATTACTCTTTCACTTTCCATTGAAATAAACAAACCGATAAGTGCAAGTAATCTGTTGTGTTGGTGGCAAAGCTTAAACCTCCTAAAGACCCTAAGTCTCTTAAAACTAACTCGTATTAAAACATTAGTTTCCTACTACATAGGTGTCGTGGGAATATAAGAAGTCAGGAGTAATGTTGAACACGTGTTCTCATGTGCAGCACCTTTTGTTTCGCAAAGTTAAAGATGATAAGTGTATAAATATGGCCAGAAATTGACATTTTCTAAATCTTTGACAAGTAGCAATTGTGGCAAAAATTTAATTCCATCTGTTCCACTTATTTTCAAGCATGTTGTGGTCAGGCCTCTTTAAAAAAAAAAAAACAGGTCTCGAACATTCAGATATTTCTAATTTTAGGCCAATTTCCCACTTGTCTTTTTTATTCAAAGTTCTGGAAAGGATTGTTTTTATTCAGTTATCTTTTTTTGAAAATAACTTGTTTGAAAAATTTCCGTCTGGCTTCAGAGTCTGCTCTTCTCAAAGTGCAGAATGATATCCATTTGTCCCTTGATGCCAAAAAACCTGTTCTGCTGGTGATGCTGGACCTCTCAGCAGCTTTTGACACTGTGGACCATCTGATCATCACTCGCCCGGCTCAGCAGATTGGCCTTCAGTGAGTTGTGCTTGATTGGTTTAAGTCCTACTTAACAGATAGAACTTTCTCTGCTACGATGGTGATTTGTCCTTTTCGTCAATTCCTCTGAATTCTGGCGTACCGCAGGGATCCATTCAACATCAAACTTTTGTAAAAAAGCTGAATGCATTTGTGCAAGGATAACATGAATAACAGTGCAAAAATAAGTTCACGTCGCTGAGATGAACAGTTGTTGAGGTATTTGTGTGTGAACAGGAAGTGATGTCAAAGGGGAATGTCTGCATGTGAACAGAGCAGTACAATGTCAGACAACACAGACTACAGAGAAGAATCTGATGTTAAGATTATTTTGAGTCACTATCAGACAGAGATGGAGAGTCAGAACTCAAATAATATTGTTTCAATAAACAAGGGAGTTTTCTTGCTTAAAGAGTTTCCCTTTGATATCACTTCCTGTTTCTTTTTGCCTGAGCCAAGTTCAAAAGAAAATATGCCAGTTATGTTAGAAAATGGGTAAAATCCTTTGTTTTATGCCATGTTTCCTAAATATAAAGATGTTTTCTTTGACTCTGTGTCTTTGAAGGAGATGCATGTCACAGGCACTTTAAGTTTTTGCATAAATCATTAATCAATTGATATATGTTAATGAAACGCTTAGAAAGTCTTCAGTAGTTTTACATGTGCAGCTGATTAACTTCGTGAGTTTCCCCGTCATAATCAATGTTAGCAATCTTTAAAATGGTTGTAATTCAAATACAGAAAAATTGTTGCAGTAGCTGAGATTCATTTGTGTTTTTGGAGTGCTAACAGACATCGTTGTTTAAATCTGACACTAACGGAATGCTAGTTTTATTGTATTTTCTATTTAATGCTGTGCTAGCCACTTGATCAAAACATCAGATCTTTATATTTTATGATAAAATAACTAAAATATTCAGCACTTTTGATTGAAGTCAGGGCTGGAAATTTCCAGAGGAACTGCATTAAAATGGTGGTTTATTGCATCTCATGCCCATTAGGATCAGTCATGTTTGGCCTCTCTGCTGGATTTGGTTTTTCTTTGTAGTTTCGCTGATGGATTTATTTATGGAGAAATGTTGGTTTTATTAGTTGGAACCAGAAAACGGTTACTACTTATTTTCATTCACAACGTTGGAATAGACAAAGGAAGGACCCAGACTGTATATTAAGTCTTCTGCAGCTGCAACTTGTTAATAAGTGCTTGAATGTTCTTGTCTTGTGCAGAAAATAAATAGAAAGTTACACATCAGTCAATCAAACATGGAAACTTTGAATAAAATAATTAAGTTTTATAGAAAGACTCAAAGTGTAATTATTTCAAGTGATCTTCATGCAGCGTATTCTTCAATGGGGCCACTTGAGCATCTCCACTCCACTCTGTCACCTTTTCCTCATTTAATCAGTTCCTCCAACAAACAAGCTGATGAATCAGGCTAAACATACTAATGAGTTAGTTGTGTCTAAAAATCAAAGAACGAGAATAAAAAGCCTACAGCTGCCATGAAGTCATGACTCTGTTCAAGTATCAGCTCCTCTTTGATCTACGTACTTTTAGTAAATTGCAGCTGAAATGAAATAGTTTTGGTTCTCATATCTCCCACATCGAATCATTTTTTATTAATTTGTTTTTTTGTGCGTGTTTGCTCTTTCAGGGCTTCACTTCAGCTTTTGTTGACGAAACATAGCAAGTTCGGTCTTTAAATTTTGATCAAATTTAATAATTTTCTGGTTTCCATCCTAAACTGTCCTAAGGTTGTTTTTTTTCCTGATGTATTTACTATAAATATTCTTTGATATCTGTGGTTATGTCTGTGTGCTGCTTCCATTCTTGCACAGGATTCTCTTGGAACAAGACATTTTAAATCTCTATGAGCTCTACCTGGTTAAATAAAGCTAAGACTGCAACTGAATGTAGCACCTTCTTGTTTTTTTACAATGATAAACTGAAAAAAAGCAGACTAGGATACAGAAGACTAGATTCATCTACTGGAACTGGAGAACAATAATCAATGACAGAGACTGAAAGTTTTTATTTTGCTGGTACCATATATTATAATAAACCAAAAACACATAAAAATATGAAAAATAAATAAAAATAAACTGAATAATATAAATTGTGTACAAATTGCTGCAGCAGTTATTGCACAAGTGCACTCAATTACTGTTGACGGAAACGGCAATCAAAATCTAGTCCTGGTCAGAGAAAAACAAGGAAGTCAATCATCAACTGTGCCAAACGAGCCATGTCTGACACAACCAACTGTTCCCAAGTTTATATAAATTAGAATGGTCATGAAGTTTCTTTAAGAGTGGGTTAGAAGACGTCTATGTGGGCAACGCTAATGAGATGGGGGCGGGGCTTAGGCTGCATCAGCCTCCTACCAGACCATAAGATAAGTTCAGTTGTAGGCTGGGATTCTGTACTCCTAGCTGGGCTGTTGGTTAGCTCGCCATCCACAAACCTCCAAACTGATTGACAAGGTTTGAAGAAATCCAAGTTCAGAGTTAATCCAAATTCATCCAAGTCTACCTGGCCTGTGTTAGACAAACAGGACTTGTAAGGTTCTATAAATCAAGCTAATAAAGTCCAACTTGAGTAGAAGCTTGACCATGCGTACACATCAATCAACATAAATCCAAATTTAAATGAATAAATCCCAAATTCAAAATAAACACAGGATTAGTATTTACAAAGGAATACTATTCTACAGTGTTTGAAAATAGAACAAAGCAACAAATAATTCATCTGTGGCATTTAATGTAAAACAAACAGAACTGTTCTGCAACAAATAATAATAATAATAATAATAATATTATATAAGAATAAAGTATTTGTTACCTTATTTCACAGCAGCATTCAGAGCAGCTCAAACATTTATGATTTAATATAAACTTTTGAAAAGAAAGGCAGATTTGGATCAGTTTGACAATAATAATAATATTTTTTTAATTATCAGTGTAGTTTTAAAAACCTGGCTTTGACTTGGTAATTTGCTGTTAGAAAAGAGCTGCAGGTGTCAAAAAACAGTTGTAATGCTCTTGAAACTAATAAATGTTTGGCATAGAACTACAATGGGTTCAGTGTATATTTGCTGACTCATCTAAACAGTGACCTGAGTCACAGTTTTATATCAACACTTGAAATTTTATGTTTCCAGGAGTTTGTTCACGTTTAAACTAAATCTCAGTTTCATCCCTTTAATAGGTCTATTTACTCATTCCTACACCCTTAAAGTCAAGGGTGCAGGAATGAGTAAATAGACCTATTTCACAGGTATTTTAATCCATAATTGAAAGATTGTCACTAAGAGGATGTTCTGCTTTTACACATTTTCCACAGATAACCAGCAGGTGTGGAGTGGAATGTAGCTGCCATTAAGATCTGCTGAGAAATGGCTTCATAGCCCTGGAAAAGTGAGAACTTGTTAATCCCACTTAAAGTTGTGTTTTACACGCAACAGCAAAGAAACAGCATGAATCCATTTTGAACCCCTCGTCATGCTGTGGGCTTATTTATTCTGCATCAGTATCCCGCTGATAGAACTGGGCCTTTTTTTGTTCTGCAAACAGGTTTCTTCCTAATTTATTGTATGGACAAAACTTAAATAATAAAAAGTGTCTTTGTCAAAATCTGCAGTTTGGTCTTACTCTGTAGGGCTGAAGTTTTATTCTCTGACGTCATACAAAAAAAAAATTTTTTTAGTATTCAAGACACATGCATTAGTCATTAAGTTTATGACCATGATTCAGCAGCAAACAAGCTCAAACTTTGAGGTGGCACATAAGAATGTTTATAAGGGACAGGGTACTTAACAAGATTTAATGAAGGACCTAATTTTTTCTTTTAATCAGATAGCTCAGAGGCAGCGGGGAGCTTTGATTAGCTTTGATCTGTTGTACTTATTAACATGTCTGCTGCTATAAATAGATTCATTTTTTTTTAATTGTCTGACAGTTCCCATTGTTCTTTGATTTACAAGCTTTGGTCGTGGTTTTGCATCTTAATGTTTCTACATAAAAAAATGTGACAAATGCTAAATAATAAAATAAAATAAATAGAATATATAAAAATTAGGATGAGCATTTTGACTCAGGCATTTAACGCCTAAATCACAGAAAACAGTGCCTGATTAAAAATGTATTGTCAAAACGGATTATAGTGCTAGTCTGCATTTATTTATCACTGCTAAGAGTAATCATCAGACTTAAATATACACCTGCTTTTGGAGTCAACCCAATTCAAGATGGCTTCCCTAAGTTTACTGGCAGCTTTAACAGTGGTGATGCCTGCAGAACTTGTTAAGGGGGTTATTTGTGTGGTCTGGCAGCAACCTGTTTTTCCTCCTGCAATTAGTCTTACAAACTTAAAAAAGGAAGAAACATGAAACACAAGAGAAGGGATTGGAAATGATGGGGCATTAACCACTGTTATGACAGAGTTTTATAAAATCAAAGTTCAAACAGCTGCTGGGACAGATATTAAAGTCTAATTTCCTGTCATGGGGAAACTTCTGGCCTAATTCAAAACATGAAGCTCCACTAATATCACTACAGTTATAAAGTTTATTTATTTCAACATTTTTAGATTAAAAAACAATGATGAAAAAAGGGAACCTAAATTTAGAAGTGTACATCATTAGTAGAACAATAATACAATTTCCATAATACTATAGAAAAAAGCTTTAACAATAAAATCATCAAATAGAGAAATGAAAACACACACAGGAAGTTAAAACATCAGCTTTTAACAAAGTGACTGGTTTTAAAGAAATAAACTATTGCAACAATAAAATTACAAAGCAATGTTTGGTTATTTTGTTTAATTTATATAATAGTTTAAAAGTAACTATAATGAAAAAAATATCAGAAAAATATTATTTTGTATTTGAGTGTTGAAAAGACAAATATGAGCAACAGATTATTAAAAATGTTATAATGAAGCAGACAATGTTTTGATATTTGATCTAGTCATAACATCTTTTAGTCATTTTTTTTCCAAGAAAAGCTCAGCAACTTTAATTTACAACTGTTCCTACAGAGTTGTTCTGCTGAGGTTTGCAGATGAAAGGCAACTAGTGCAACTTAGAGTTTTTTTTTCTTGGATAGCTGCACCAAGGCTTTCATAGTCGATGGTGTTCCATAATTCTGCAGCGTGATACTTGATCTCATGTATCTGCAGGTTGCAAATGAGAAATGACCTTGAAACTATTATTATTATTTGAACAACTGGATTCTTGCTGTGGCCAAGAAGTGCTTTAGGTCTTTTGGGAATGACTGTTTTTTTTACCCGCGGTTAACTTATTTGTTTTTCTAAACCAAATTTGCCTTTCATTTTACTTCAGAATGTCAGTTTCCAAGTAAATCCCGTGCAGATATTTGTTTAATTTATCTCGTGAACATATTTGTTTAGTTTAATCTATTTCTCAGGGCTATAAAGTTTGGAGACCCCTTATTTAAAAAAACCTGCTTATGCTGTATTGTGTTCAGGCAGCAGTTAGTCGTCAAAGTTGACGTCATCTAGGACCCATTAAAATCAACATGGCGTCCAACTCGGTTTTATTTGTTTGTTTGGGTAAGAATTGTTTAGAAAAATACCTTATAATGAGAATATTTAAAACAACTATTGTATATCAAACGTATAACAAATTGGTAGCTTTTTATTGGTTTGTATGTTGTTGTTTTTATTTTTTTAGGAGAGTTAGCTTGAGTGCTTCAGCTGGCTAGCTAGCTTCCGCCGGTGTGAACTTAATAACCCGGACCACTTTCTTACAACAAAACGCACATTAACTGTTGTTTTTTTGTTTTTTACTTACAGAGTTACAAATAAGACTAACTCAATATCTAAAAAGGTCGGGTTTTCTTATTTTCTATAAACGCCGCAAATGTCAGTACGAAGAAGCCAGAGGTTGTGAAGTTATTTTTAATTTTTTTTATTAAATTAGAGACCAACGCTGAAAGAAATGTTTCAGACGTATTATAGTTTGGGTTGACTAAGATAATGATACCCAATTTGTAATAAGCATTAATGTTAGATTATTCTACTTAGGTTGCAGATAAATGAAGAAAGTAATAGTATGTCAAAAAATAGAAGTAGATTACATTTATTTAACAAAATTAATACAGATCTAATTGAAATCGGTTCATTTAGTAATACAAACCAGATCTTCGTTAATTCGATTTTGTGGATCACTTAATGTAGGTTAGTAGATTGATGTAAAATTGCTCAATAAATCTAGTAAAACGTCTGTAAATGCCCTCTAACATATTTCTTTTAATAAACATTACAAATAACATAATTATTTTGTATTTATTGTTGATAATGATGTTATGATTGATCTTATGAAAAAGTCATAAATCATTATCTCATTTTACACTTTTGTAAGCAAGTTTTGTTGCAATATCACTTTTATAATAGCATTTTTTGTGTGTTTTCGGAATATTCCAGTAATATTTGTTGTTTTGATCAGGTAACATCTGCAGGTCACCCATTGCTGAAGCTGTCTTTAGGAAGATGGCATCAGATGCTGGCGTTGTCGATAAGGTAATGTCATCTGTAGTTTACTGCTACTTTGTCTAATATTTATTTTTACCACAGTGAAAATGTTTATGATGATCCATTTCCTAAGCAAGTTATAACTATTTTACATTTTAAAGAACAAAAATAGTGAAGTATGTTCTGTATTAAAGATAAAATAATGAATACATTGTTATAAATGGTAAAATATTAATTTAATTTGAATTATTTTCTTAGTTCTTGTTTTAGTGTTGATATATGTATGTGATATGATATATATATTCTGTACAAATAGTGCAATAAATGGTAAACACTCATAAATATATCTATTATATTTATTAAGCTGTCCTAATGAGTTCACTAATGTGCAGCAAGTGCTAAACAAACCGCAGCTTTTATGAAATTGTGTCAATTTTGCTGTTATTGTTCCCCATGTCTGCTCTGCCTAGTGGAGGATAGACAGTGCGGCTACCTCCACCTATGAGATAGGAAACCCTCCAGACTACCGTGGTCAAGCCTGCATGAAGAGGCATAATGTGCCCATGAGGCATGTGGCCAGGCAGGTACGACCACACACACTTCTTAGCAGTAGCTAGCGCCCCCTTTTTGTGTTCTGTTGTTGCAGTGGGTCATAGACAGTGGGGCCACATCTGACTGGAATACAGGCAGCTTACCGGACACCCGCGGTCTGGCCTGCCTGAGGAAGCATGGCATTGAGACGAGCCACAGGGCCCGACAGGTACAACCAGATGTCCAGGGGCTCCTCGTATAGTTTTATGCTATTACTTAAAACATGTATCGTTTGACTGGCGCACATTATTTTGACAAAAATCAAAATGTTTCATGTATATTTTTGAGGTTTCAACTTTAAAATAACAAAACAAACATACTATAAAAATATTAGAAGGAACAGCAGTTCATGAAAGTGTTGCTTTGATAACAGTGTTTTCTCTAGTTGTATCAGTCTTTGGTTTCTCTCTGGTAAGAGAAAAACAAGTTGATTCTCTGTTGTCTCTTCTATTAACTATTCACAAAGCAGATCAGCAGTTTTGTTAATCAGTTTTGTTGTTGGCTCAAAACTACAAAGAAATGTTGTTGAGTCATCCTGCTCTTTTGGGCGTGTACCAATTTTATCGCCTTCTAGAACTTTGGCATTCCTACTTCCTAACCATTAACTCAAGCAAGAACACCAGGAGAACTGACGGCAGAATGAGTGCTTCCTGTTCTGGCCTGTAGAGCTGACCAATCATCTCACTTCCCTTGAAATGGGGTGGTTGAGTGGGGGGAAAGGGGGGCGCTGTAGCTTCTGTCTAATTGCCAGTAATAATTGTTTTTGTTTAATATTTTCCCTGTAATGTCAGAGAAACAATAAAATATGCATTATAAAAAGTAATTGAACAGTTTTTAAAAATGTTGATCCCTAATTACACCGTCTTTGAATGAAGACAAATTTATTCGCCTAAATGTAAAATATAAACCATTATATTATTTTACCATATAAATAACTTTTATGAAGGGACAAAAACAGCAACAGACATTTAAAAAGGATTCTGTTAATGGTACCTGTTTGACTTGGGGGTAATTACACAGCTGAATACTTCATTTGCAAACTGGTTGTGTAAAATGTCACTACTTGTGCAGTTTGTGTAGCATATCAGGCTTTCAAGCTTTGTTTGCTGTTTTGTTTCCAAAGCAGCTTCTACTCCTTGTTTTTCCTTTAAAATTATTTTTATTTTTACTATTTAAGACATATCTTGAGTTTTACCTTAACGTGAGCTGTCTTCTCGGGTTGTCTCACAGCACACTGGTTCTATCAGATCCTCATCTATAATCTTCCTAATTCAGGCATCTTTGGGGGGGGGGGGGGGGCTTGACCCCTGGCTTAAATGCAGCCAAATTCACAAAATGAGCCCAATCAGTTTGGCCAAGTGGGAGGTTGTTTGGAGACCACTGCATCACCAAAAAAAAGAAAGTGTTTCTTTACCAAAACAAATATTTTGAGTCAAGATCTGGAACAAGTAATGTGGAATAGTTTTCTCTTATCCAAAAACTGTCAGCTAGACTTTTGACAGATGAAGTGAGATTTTAAATTTATACTCATATCATTGTTGTATCAACATTTGAGGAATGACCATCAGTTTTAGCCAAAATATCATCACCCTGCTATGATCAAATGAACTCCACTTTTCATCTCTTAAGTTTTGATAGTGCACATATAAAAATATTTTTTCCAATAAGGTATTTCCCACTGTTATTACCAAAACCACAAATGTGTTTAAAATCAAAGTTTAATATTATTATTTCATATTTAATAAATTAAATTAAGATTGTTTGAAGTTCTGTGTCTGTGGAAAGGTCATGAACAATAAATATCTTACCTGTTGTAGATAGTTTTTTAAAACTTATCTAAATTAAAAAAAAAAAAAAGATTTGCTGACTGGATTGATGAGAAAATAGCTAGCCTGAGTGTGGCCAAGACCGAAGCGGATTTGTCCTAAAATAACTCCAGTTATGAGATATGAATTGTTTGGGGACAACAGTAATCTAAATTTAAGGCCCTGTCACATTATAATGTGTTAGACAGCTTGTGAAAATTGTGTCCAACACTAAAGATGTCTAAGCTTTTTCATGTTCACAACCCACATACTGAGCTCTGCTGCTCATCTCACAAATGCATGTTCCTTACAAATGTGGCACCATTTAAAATGGAAATTAACAGGCTTTCCAACGGTACAAGATTTATTGCCAAGAAGCATTGTTACAACAAAGAAATAACCTATCAAACACTAATTTCTTTACTTTCTGTGCTAAGTATACAGTATTTTAGCCTTGCTCAACCTATTCATCAGTCCTGTCAAAATCAAACTCTATTTCTTCTAA
The DNA here is from genome assembly GCA_031762555.1 of Cynodonichthys magdalenae. Lineage (NCBI taxonomy): Eukaryota > Metazoa > Chordata > Actinopteri > Cyprinodontiformes > Rivulidae > Cynodonichthys > Cynodonichthys magdalenae. The sequence continues at coordinate 11,979,605 of JARVJO010000039.1, forward strand.
TTCTGGTTGTTCAAAAAGCTTTCTACAACAAGTTAAATATTAAATCTCAATAATTTCCTTCACAACCTTAACCATGTGCACAGAAGATTTAAGTGAATCATTTGAGATGAATATTTATGTATCAACTGAATTGAGTTAAAAAATGTATCCAAGTTGAAAAATATATATATTTTGTCTTTTTTAGGCTTTATCTGATTTGTTCAATTCCTGCAGTATTACAGGCATTTAGTGTTATAATCGATCTCACAACAGTAATGCACACAGGTATGAGAATAGTTTCTTTCTTCCTATCGGTGTTAATTAATTTTGTTTTGTCAATTTTATGTATTTAATCTATGACTGCTGAGTCAGGCCATTAGTTTAGTTATAATGTCAACATTTTGAATATACAGTTCAGACCAAACGTTTGGACACACATTTTCATTCAAAGAGTTTTCTTTATTTTTATGACTATGAAAATTGTAGATTCACACTGAAGGCATCAAAACTATGAATGTGTGACACTGTTGGGGGATTTATTGTTGGGGATTTATTCAAAATTGAAGGCAGACTGAACCAGCATGGCTACCACAGCATCTTTGCAGCAGCATGCTATTCCATCCGGTTTGTGTTTAGTTGGACCATCATTTATTTTTCAACAATGACCCCAAACACACCTCCAGGCTGTGTAAGGGCTACTTGACCAAGAAGGAGAGTGATGGGGTGCTGCGCCAGAAGACCTGGTCTCCACAGTCACTGGACCTGAACCCAAATGAGATGGTTTGGAGTCACCTGGACTGCAGAGTAAAGACAAAAGGGCCAACAAGTGCTAAACATCTCTGGGAACTCCTTCAAGACTGTTGGAAGACCATTTCAGGTGACTACCTCTTGAAGCTCATCAAGAGAATGCCAATAGTGTGCGAAGCAGTAATCAAAGCAACAGGTGGAAGAACCTAGAATATAAGACATATTTTAAGTTGTTTCACATTTTTTTGTTAAGTATATAATTCCAGATGTGTTAATTCATAGTTTTGATGCCTTCAGTGAGAATCTACAATTTTCATAGTCATGAAAATAAAGAAAACTCTTTGAATGAGAAGGTGTGTCCAATCTTTTGGTCTGTACTGTATGATGGTGATTATGAAAAGGCAAATTACCATGACTGTCAGTGATGTTTTAACTTCTTCTTAAAATGACATGTCAAAGAGGGTTTCTGTTAACAAGACCCACCTGTTTATTGTTGCAATTTATTTTACAGAGTCATCTCTTTATGCCTTCATTAGGGTTTCATTTTAATATTTTTCATTTTTTTGGTTTGAATTTTGCTCATCTTCGTTCACTCGCAAACAGATTTTTCTATAAGAACCAGCCCAAGATGTCTGAAATTTTTTTTTTTGATAGAGGATTATAACTGCTTCATTTGAACTGTGGGAGTGTGAGGTCAGCAGGAGCACAGAGATCAACACACACACACACACACACACACACACACACACACACACACACACACACACACACACACACAGATTACTGCCATGCTGGGTGTTAGGGTGTGAGAATATAAATGCCTTGGAATAATAAAGTGTAAATAGGTTTGACAAAACAATCTGCTGTTTCATAAAGAACCAAAATGTCAATATTTTTGAGAAACCAGAAAACCCCCCTGTTAATTTACCACTTGATTACTTTTTATAGAGTTGACTCGCACAACGTTCAGTCTGGTGAGGCTGCAGCAAAACAAAGTAAAGCCTCTGCAGACATGTGCATCTCAGGTTCTTTTATTATCCACTTTTTGAAGTCAGTCATAAATTGTAATGGGGCTGTTTGTAATTTAGTCAACAACAAAAGCAACAGTGAAATCTGAGCTTGACTGTAAACATTCAAAGTTGTTTTCAGCACAAAAAGAGGGCAGAATTAGCAGGTGATCCTTTCAGAGGAGTTGAGCCGTGCAGCTTGTTGACTGTTCAAGTCTTTAACTTTCAGCTCACAGTGACACAAAACGGTGCTTATACCTTATATTTAAGAAGTTTTGAGTAATAAATGTTTGCTCCTGTGCTTGCTTTACTTTAAAGCTCTTAACTGATCATCAGATGTTCAGTTTGATACAGTTTTATGAGTCGGTCTATCCTGTTTATTATTAAAACCAGCCAGACTCCATAAAGTTTGATTTCTCCTACTTGTCTTGGTTTTACAGAGGTGAATAGGTTAGCTACATTTACAAGAAATGTATTTTAGGAGAAGTTTTACTGAAACCTACTTTTTACTGTACTTGAGTAATATTATGAAGTATTACTACTCTTACTTGAGTAAAATTTCTGTATATATACGTAACTTCTCTGAGTGAAGAACAAATGTTTTAAACAGAAAAACACACAGTTTGTGTTGAAGTCAGACCTCTTTTTTTTATGCTATTTTCTATCTGCTGAGACATTTGGAGGTCAAGTGAATATATTGTTAACAGTACATATAGTCACTGGAAGTACTTTACCCTGTTCTGTGATATGTTCATTAGATTATACATTATTAAGTATTAGTTTTTGATATTTGTATAAATAAATAACAGCTCTGGCAGAGTGGTTAGGGAAGTCATCTTGGAACCGGAAGGTCACCAGTTCGATTCCCTGTTCCAGCTGTCTCAGTCGTTGTGTCTTTGGGCAAGACTCTTCACCCGCTTGCTGACTGATGGTGGTCAGAGGGTCCAGCCCCACCTCTGTCAGTGTGCCCCAGGGCAGCTGTGGCTACAGTGTAGCTTACCATCATCAGTGTGTGAATGGGGGAATGTCTGAAGTGGAAAGCGCCTTGAGGTCCAAGTCGATTTGATAAGGTGCTATATAAGTTCAAGCCATTTACCGTTTAAATTCTCATTTTAGTTTTAAAAAGACCAGGATTTAGGATTGCAATTCAAAATGTCGATGACAGAAAGAAGACAGCCTTTATTTGGTAACCATGAATGTTTCGTGCCGGCGGCTCTGTTTTCCCCGAGGAACCAGAGGGAGTCTCTGCTGACTGTGCTGCTTCTCCTCTTAGAGTCTAAACTAATATTTGCCTTATTCTGCTTCTCTATTTCACTTTCAGGTAACCAAAGATGATTTCATGAGCTTTGACTATATTCTTTGCATGGATGAGAGCAATTTGAGGTATAGTTTTTTATGTATTTATTTATTTTTTTCTGTGAGTTTGGATCACAGCTGAACTTGTTTGCACTGAAACCACACAATGACATGGTTTAAATTAAGTGTCAAATTTTATTACCGTTAGTTGTTCCGGATCAAGAAAACGATCCGTGGCATTCTTACACACTTGTATAAAAATGGTGGAAACATTGAGCTATGAGTAACTTGTTGATGCCTTCCCTTTAATGAGCACTATCCTTTCTTAAGCTCTTTCCAAAGGTCATGGGGAGGGATATTTTTTGCTACTTTGAACGTTTAGGGATCATTTTGAGATCACATGCTTGTGGCAGATCTGATCTGTAAGCAGCTTACTGAGTTCTTTGAATGCCTTGTCTTTTTTTCCCCTTCTTTCTCCTCCCACATACTTTTTGCCAGACAGAAAGACTTTATTTATTATTTGACTTCTTGTTGTTTTTGCTTGTTTTTTAGACATACTTGCAGAAGTTTTTGTTGTTTTAAAATGCTTTATGCAGATATTCAATTTTTTAATGCAATTAATAAAACAAACATTAATCACACAGACACCTGTAATATATTGTAAAAGGTGTGTTTAAAAGTCAAGATATTACTTTATGATTTTTATCCACTTGGCACACTCCACAACACCAAATAAGGTTCTGATTCAGATCTCAAGGTCACATGCTAAAATATGTTGTAATGTTGTTTCCTGCACTGACCCTCTGGTCATGTGTATTTTGTTTGGTCTTCACAGTGACTTGAAAAGAAAGGCAAATGCTGTGAAAAACCAAAAAGCAAAAATTGAGCTTCTTGGTTCCTACGACCCTCAGAAGCAGCTGATCATCAAAGACCCTTACTATGTAAGTATTTAGGTTAATTCACATGTTTATTATTTTGTAGCTGAAGGACTGTCCACTGGTTACTGTCAAAGTTACTTAATGTGGTCCTGCATTAACACTCCAAATAATACATAAACAACTACAAAATGGATTTTATTTGGAAGTACCAGGGGTGTCCTAATACCAATTTTTCTAAAACCAAGTACTTCAGTTTGGGTACTCACTGATACAGAGTACCAATACCAAGTACTTACTAAGTTAGAACCTAAACATTACACAATGACTTTCTTTTTTTTTTTTGTTTGGAACAAGACGACTCTCCTTCCTTATAAGCCTACAGCCCCTCTGGCAGGATCAAATCGGATATACAGCATGAGAGCGGCCATTTTCCGCTTATAATTATTTTCCATAGTTTTCTCGTGATAATGACATAATATATTATTTATGCTTCTTCTGGTGAGTCATAAGGACCTTTCAAATAAAAAAGACCTTCTAAGCCAATTTAAATCTTAAATAAAAGTTCACGCAACTCCATCCATCTCCCTCCTTATTTCTAGATGAAAAATGGGACAATGTTTGGGTTATTTAATTTTCTTTATTATTTTTTTAGCATCCTTGGCTCTGAGTAAAACAAATTGAAGCTGAGTTTTTTGAAAAGATCCGTGAGATCTCTAAACATCTGTATTCCTGCAAAATGAGGGAAAATCTGTAAATGATGGACAATCTGTTGATGTGAGCAGTCATCAGAACCTGTCCTCCTCCAGACCAGGAGCGAGTGCCTGAGCCGGCCAATCGTTTTTATTGACATTGATAAGCTGACTCATTTAAATACACCTTAACATTCATGAGGTGCTTTACATTGACTGTTTATGGTTGAGTGTGGGTGTGTAGAGGACAGAACCTGAGGCAGGACCTTGTGCGCAAACTCTGAGGTGCAGCTATGATCTATAAAAAAAATTGCTTGAAGGTGTGCGTGCGCATGGTTTTATAAATCTGAATTTTCTTCTGGCGTACGCCATATTCGCCTTTTGGCCTTACGTTCACTTTTAGTATGGTTTCCACGCAATCCTTTATAAATGAGGCCCCAGGTTATTCCATCAGTGGATTGTTTCTTCTCTGATGCCATGGCCATATTCCAAGATGACCATGCCAGGATTCATCGGGCTGGAATTGTGAAAGAGTGGTTCAGAGACATCATTTTCACACATGGATTGGCTCCACAATGTCCACTGAGAATCTTTGGGATGTGCTGGAGAAGGCTTTGAGCAGCGGTCAGACTCTACCATGGAAATAAATCTGTTGACATTGAAGAAGCTTACGTTTTGTCTACTTGTGTCTAATGAGGGTTAGCCCAGGTAGTAGGGAAATCAGCTGATATAACTTTTCCCCTCAGATCTTGTGGGTAAAATAATAAAATTGGAGGAAGAATCAAATAAAAATAATTGGCAACAAAAAGGCACTGTCTGATCTTTTTTCAAATACACTCAACAAAAATATAAACGCAACACTTTTGTTTTTGCTCCCATTTTTCATGAGATGGACTCAAAGATCT
>JARVJO010000039.1:11986244-12003247 GCA_031762555.1 Cynodonichthys magdalenae
AGATCTTTGAGTCCATCTCATGAAAAATGGGAGCAAAAACAAAAGTGTTGCGTTTATATTTTTGTTGAGTGTAGTTTCACTGCTTTTTAAAACACTGCATTCTGTGTTGCAAAATGTTTTAAGAGGACAATAAACAACAGGAACCCGTGGACAGCACAGTCAGTTTCAGTTGATGGTTGGGGGTTGAATCAGTCTTCAGGTGCATGTGGTAGTTGTATAAAACAATCACTGTTGCCTCTTTTCATCGCACAGTTCATTCAGTAAACGGCTTGATCACCCATCAGTGTAAACTGTAGCAACAAAAAAAAGATCCGTTACAAGCTTCAAAACATTTGTTGGACAACATTTCCATTCCTGTGTGCAGGCAGGGCCTCATTTTAACAGAGCTGTATTACTTGGACATCAACATGAGTAGTTCTTGTTTGGATTTTCTGATTGGATTGTCTTTTCACGCTGCATGGCTCACTCCATTCGTTTCTTCTTTACATGCTGTCTCTGCGGTGGAAAATGCTTCCAGATGATTTGAACATTGGTTCTTGGCTGCATTTTATTATTCTTAAGGGCTGTGAATGAGGGGAAAAAAAGCTGGATTTGGGAAAAGTACAGAGAGAAATGGAGTAGGAGGCTTCAAAGTTTCAATAGCACATCAGGGTTGTTTACTTTTTTAAAATGTTTTTAGAAAATATTTGGTCAAAGTATTCATTGCACTGTGTGGTTTGGATGATAGATATGTGTCTTTTCTTTCTGTTCCTGCTCTGTTACATGCATTGGAAACCAGGTCCCAAATAAAACCATCACATCATAAGAGATGTGGCTGGAAGAAGAAATTATGGTCTGTCAGCTTTATAGAAGTGCTGACAGTTGTATTAGATTCTTGTTTCTTTGTGTGATGATTAGCTTAAAAGTGTTTTTGTGCAGCTCTGCATAAGAGCTTCTGATAATGTGTGTGGTTTTGGATAGAATATTTACCAGTTCTTGGTTCTGGGCCCTCTCCAGCAAAGTGAGCAAAAATCTGTTCAGCGACCGCAGTCGCTGTCAAAATAAATTGAAACATGCATGTCTTGTTTCTCTAAGCAGTTCATTACAAACCGGATGCTACATCGAATGCATCATTTTCGTTCTTTTGGCTTTTCTTGTTTTTTTTTTTGTTTTTTTTACCAAAAGAGACACATTGACTGAATCTTAATTGACTCTTAAAACAAACTTTGTTTACAGGATTTGATCCTTTTTTATGACTGTAAAATTATCTTTACTTTATTTCTAATTCTGCCTACAAAATTTATTGACTTCACTTAGTAGCCTCGTGATAAGGTCGTATATCTCACTGGTCTGTGATTATTAGAAACTACCTCATAACCTCATTATTGCAAGAAAATAAGTTAATGTTCTGTTGCAGTATCACTGAATTTTGAGTGTTTTAAACCATTTTTTTTTTAGAATTGTAGCCTTGTTTTGTATTTTAGGCCACACCCCTTACACCACTAACCACTCATGTTAGCCCACATTTTACCCATATTATGAGTTAATTTATTGGAAGCCAGGCAGATTTGGACCAGTTTTTGTTAACTAAAATTTATCATCAATTAGTTTTTTTGACCTGGATTTTCTGGTTTTGTCTGTTGGAGCAGAGCAGGTGTTAAAATTGAGCCCTTGTGCTATAAAATACATATATATATATATATATACATAGATTCAAGAAATCCACAGCAAAAGCTGCAAACCTTTGTGACTGGTGCAAGGAAGTTTGAATACCCATAAGTTTCTTGAGACATTTTTTTTCATACATCAGCGTGAAGTTGTTTCATCTTAACCTCTTAAGCCACAAGGGGCTTACTTGAAGTTTGTGCTCAAAATAACATGTCCAATTAATTGATTTATATCATACATAAAGCTTTTAAAAATATAATGAATAAGGCAAAAAAAATGCCGACCATAAACCCATTTATTGAAAAAAATAATAATAATACAAGTATTATACAAGTACAAGTGTGTGGGGCTTAAATGGTTAAATAGCTTACTTGGATAGTTTACAGCAGTATATAATAAAGAATTTGTTATTACTGTTATCTAATTTGTAGAAAAATAAGACATTTTTATCCCCAATAAACATAAATATTACCACAGCTTTAGTTGTGGTATTGTTTACATAGCTGAATAGAAAACTCAGTTTTGTTACTCTTTATAATTTCTAAAATTTTATTTGTGAACTATGTAGACAGTTCAGTTTTATACTCACAGATTTTCATGTCTGACTTAATTGAGGTTTTAATACAAACCATGCTGACCAAAAAGAGTCATTGGTGTGACCAAGCGTGAAGGAAATTGAGAAATTTGATGCCAGTAAAACCTTCTGAAACCTCAATTCGTTAATAAAACCTGCTAAATAAATTTGTTTAGCTATTTACAATAAATTCAAGCTTTTCTTGAAGTGGTGTTGATATGTTAATAAAAGTTGTTCCAAAGTGGAAAAAAATTAAAAGTTTGATGCAAAACCACAAGAAACTGGAAAGTCCAGGATTTTAAAAGTATTGAAGCTTCTTTTGGCATCAAACGGCTCCCTGACACAAAAGGAATGTGACTAAATTGGAATGTGGGTTTCGGCACTCAGAAGTGTCTTGGCACCACCTTTGATGCATTTTGGAATTCGGAAATGAAAAAATAATTTTGCAGTTGAGTAGGAGTCCGTAACCTGTGCATCATTTGTTCTTTCTATTTTCAATTGCCAATCAGAAATCGAATAATGAAACATTGACTGGTTATTTATTTATTTTTACAACACCAAAAATGAAAAAAATGTCTGTTTTTTCACATTTCACTTTTGGGCTCAGATCAAAAACACAAAATGGAAAAACGGGCACTTGGACAATCAGAGTACGTTTTGGTCACTTGATTAAAAACAGATATTGGAAAATGGATGGTTATTCAATTTTCATTTTATACTTCAAAAACATAAACGGTCTTTTGTTATGATTCTCTCAATCAGTAAGTTTAACACTGTTATCAAACTGTTTAAGGTGGAGCTAGATAAATAACTTTAATAACAGGCAGCTGCTTGTAAATAAATAAATAAGCACTAGCTAACTACTTTTGTATTTTTTTTAATAACTAACTTCAGACTGTTTTTTTATTAATATAGCTAGTCGAGCTAATATTTTTTAAAAACTATTTCTCTAGTGCCACCTTAATGGTCTGATAATGGGATGAACATGTTAGCTAGCTAACTAGACAACTACAATAAATAAATGCTAGCTAACTAGTTTGATATTTCTGAACTTGAAGCCGCAGCATTGAGTTGCCTTGATAACTGTGCTAAACCTCTTGGTTAAACAAACAAAACGACAGATTGTTTCTAGGATTTTGGAGTTTAAAATGAAAAATAAATAACCATCTGTTTTTCATTTTTCTATATCTGTTTTTAAAATGAATAAACAACAAAACCAAAACATACACTGACCAGTAGGTTAGCTCGGACACTGTCAAGTGTTTTATCCTCACGATACAAGAGGTTGAACTTTATTACTATATATACTGTATTTCTCACTCTGTGTTGTACAGTTGCTTTGTGTAATGACAGTTATGAGCATTTGGCTACAGTCTTTATTAATTTTTTTTTTCCCTTATAGGGAAGTGACCAAGACTTCGAAAAGGTGTATGAACAGTGTCTCCGCTGCTGCAAAGCTTTTCTAGAGATGAATTCCTAACAAGTTCCTATTGTGAAGCACCTTTTCTCAATCTGATTGGGAATTATCAACCTAATATGATTTGGTTGTGACACACAAACACACACACACAAACACACTTACCTATATAACATTTTCATCATAACGTTCATTTAATGAGCTTGTTAATTCTTGGTTTTGGGGTTGTAAATGTTATACAAGCTACATTCAGAGTGATGTATCTGTATGTTTGTAGACTAAAAACCTGGAAAGTTAATAAATTAAAGTTGACTTGAAAAGGGTTTTGTTTGGTCACAAGTAATTTTTTTAGCTACATTTAGAAATTTTCTGAATCATTTGCTGCAAAAATAATCTAAATACAGTATTTCAGCTTCAAACTTTTAAAAAGTTAAATTCAGTTTATTTATTTAGAGTCAATTCACAACAACAATAATCTCAGGACACTGTCCAGAAACATCGACATACATTATGAAATTCTAATTAGAAAAATTATCTGTCTTTGGCAGCACGAGGGCTCAGTGGTTAGCACCGACGCCTCACAGCAAGAAGGTCCTGGGTTTGGACCTGGAGTCTTTTTATGTGGAGTTTGCATGTTCTCCTTGTGCTTGCGTGGGTTCTCTCCAGGTACTCCGGTTTCCCCAACACCCCAAAAACATGTACAATGTACAATATGCTGCCTTCAGGCCCAGGCTGCCTTCAGGCCCAGGCTGCCCTTGAAAAAGATCTGTGATTTGAAACGGGATTTGCCTGGTTAAGTAACGGTAAAATAAAAATAAATCTACGAAAGGAGCTGAAAATAGCGAAAAAGTAGCTTTAAAAAGCGATGCAGAAAGAGCATATTTATGCTGATATAAGTAAGAAGCTGAAATTATTGCAAAAAGGTGAAGTTGTTTAAAAAAAGCTAAAATTGAAATCAGCTGGAAAGTAGCTGAAATGGCAGAAAACGGCTTAAATTAGCATAAAAAGAAAGAAACACAAAAAGTTGAATTTAGCAGAGGAATAGCAGAAAGGAGCAGAAAGATAGCTGAAATAGCAGAATGAATTTAAAATTAGCACACACAAAAAGAAGCCGAAGGAAGCTGACATTAGGCAGCACGATGTCTCAGTGGTTAGCAACGACGCCTCACAGCAAGAAAGTCCTGGGTTTGATCCCCGGTGTGGATCTGGGGGTTTTTCTGTGCGTGCATTTCTCAACACAAAAACATGTACAATAGGTTGCCTTCAGGCCCTGGCCGCCCTTGAAAAAGAGATCTGTGAGATGGGTAAATAATTCCCTGGGTAAATAATGGTAAATAAATAAAATAAGTTAGCACAAAGAAGTAGAACCAGAGTAAAAAGTGCAGTAAAGAAAAACATTTTGAATGGTGTTAAGGATGTTGACCAATCCATTCATTTTCAATGAGAAAAAAAAGTGTCCAAAAATGCAAAATATCTGAGAAAGTATAAGTTTGCTGAAAATATCATAAATGAGCTGAATGTTTTGTATGAAATCTTGAAATAGCACAAAAATTGTGAAAGGTGTTGCGTGCTGAAAAATGTACGGGGAAAACTTGAAAATCTCAGTTGCAGATAGCTCTTTGAATGACTTTAGTTTGGAGAAACAGAACTTTTATCTGACCAAATTCATGAGCTAACAGCTAGTCCAAGCAGCACATTAGGAAGCTATTAGCTCCGTGGTGGCAGTGTAATAAGAAAAGTCATTACAGTCCAGCTGAGCATCTGATAAATAATTCTAACAGGTGCTTATACAGCTGATCATTAAACATGGTGTTCATATAGTTCTGTTTATAACCATGGCAATTATTCAGGTTTTTTTATGTGTAAGTTTTTATATCAAACCCCCAAAAAGCAGATTATTTTCGTTTATCAATGAAATACTCTGCTTCGTGCCAGTCACCACTTGTTTCAGAAGTGGTGTTTACTCCCTGGAGACTGGCTTTCCCATCAGTCAGTCCGTGTTAGTTTGTCTCATCGGTGGTAGAGTTATGGTTTCATCACATGTGGAGATGGGAATATTGCTGTAAATCATCAAACAAGGGTGGAGCTGATGGAAAGATGAACCAGCTGGTAGCTGGAGGGTTTCCACTTCATGAAGAATGTGGTTTCAAGACCAAGTTGTCTGTGAGTTTATCAAAGTCCATATTAGCTCAGCTGGGCTGTTTGTACTAAAATATAGTGGGGGAACAAAAAACGTGATCAGTCCCGAGTCATTCAGAGTTAAAATAACCTGACGTTACACTCAGCAGGTGTTATAGATTCAGATTCTCACACTGAAAACTCGCTCAGAAAAAAGCAAAAAGTTCTTCAAGGCTGCTTTAGGTGTTTTTTGTTTATAATAGATTTTTTCAGTGGGGACATATCTTGTTCATAGGTTTTTCTGCTGACAGCATTTAATGAAGCTTAACCACAGTAACAGTTTCCAAGGAGGCACTGTTAATATAGAAAATAAACCCTTCCCCTCCATTAGTTTTCTAGCAGCTAAAATTTACTGCACTGAGTTCTAGTTGTTTTTAGACCCTTTTATCTAAACACATCATTTAACTTTCTGCTTCATTACATTTAACTGTTTAACAACACATGGGTAAAGTGGAAATTGGTGCTCCTGTTTTTGGTACCTGATATCTTTTAAAGAAGAAAAGAGTTTTTAAGGTTCAACATAAACTTTATTTCTGCGTCTACGCAGCCAGCAAAGAAAAAGTACAAATAAATAAAAAATAGTGCAGAAAACACACAAAAGTAGATTTCTGTTGTCTTAATCATTGAAATTTTAATGGACTTCATATAAATGCTAAATTATGAGCTGTTACACCGCTGTGTTTATTCAATTACATGGTTATTAGGCACAGCAGCAGCTAGTTGGGGAACTCTGGCACTCCTTGCTGGAATATTGTATTATTTCTACTGTAATGATGGTGTAGTGCAAACATAATAGTGGTAATCATTCCTGTGAACTGCCTGGTAGAGCTGTTGCCTTTTAGCTAGAAGGTTGCTGGACCAAATCCTGGCTGGTGATCTTTCTGGGTAGAGTTTACTTGTTCTCTTCGTGCATACATGGGTTCTCTCTGGGTGCTCCGGCTTCTTCCCACAGACCAAAAACAAGCCCGTTAGACTTAACTGGTAACTATAAATGGTCTCTATGTGTGATTCAGAGAGTGAGCGGTTTGTCTCTATCTGACCCTGTGATGGACCAGCGACCCTTCCAGGGTGTACCCCACCCTTTGCAGAGTGACTGCTGGGTATGGGCACCATTGAACCTGTGACCCAGACACTAAGGTTAGGATAATTGATCTATAGCTTCCTGTGGACCACTATGAAATTGAGGAGCTTGGAGTTGTTTTGGTCCTGCATGAACCTGACTGACAAACTAATACTAAGTGGTTCAAAGTGGATTTTTGTCACCTATAAACAACTCCAGTCTCATAGTGTTCCATGCAAATGCTATTTTATAAATTTCTAGAGTGCTCTCTGTTTCAAATGAGACAATTATTCTGACTGTACCATCATGATGCTCCATTTGAAAGTCCTAGTAGTGCTACTTTCACATTTAAATAACCATAGTGGTCATGGTATAAATGTTTTTTAAAGAGTATTTGCATGAATTGCTATAGACTTTTGGAAGATGAAAGTGTTTTAAAAGACCATCAGAGGTACAGCGCAAAGTTATTGACTTGAAGAGAAAGTTAGAGGCCAGACTGCAGTGGTTTTGTCATGTCTTGAGGATAGACAGTGGGTTTATTGGTACCAGGATGTTAGAGATACAGCTGCCAGGAAAAAAGACAAAGAGGACAGTGAGAGATGAAAGAGGATGAGTCACATTAGACGTGTTTCCTTATTGAAAATTCGAAAAAACCTAAATTTTGCAAAAAAAAGGTTTTTCTTAAAAAAAAAAAAAAGTTAATGAGCAAAAGAGGAGATGGAAACACATTTGCCGAATAAGTTCTGATGAATACTTCACATGATTTATCATCTGTTCCCACTATCTGCATCTTCCCAGATAGTCCCACAATGGGCAAAAACATGGCTGCAAGCAACAACAGGTACGTGTGGACTGACAGCAAGCATCGCCAATACTAGTTGATATGACAGAACAATTCCAACTTGCCCGATAGCAACACTTTCTTGAAAACTTCCCTCCTTCGCCCGAGATGTGTGGTTCCTGGTAGTTTGCAACCTCTACTTCCTGTTTATACATAACATCAACGTCTGATGAAATTACACATTGCATAACCTGGTTGATTTGCTCCAAACCAGTAAATAAAAACATGGCTAATATGTCTTTTTTTTTGCGACATTTTAAAATGTCAAAAATTTGCTTTACAATTGGATGGAAACATGGCAACTGAGGACCCCTGAAGAGGGAACAGATGAAAGAAAAAGAAGAATAAGTGTTTTAAAACTTTGAAAGTGTCCCAACTCAAACCAGTCATCAGCTCGTAAACCAGGTTCACATTAAACTATTTTGTGGCAGCTAAAGGATCTTTTACAACAGGTAAGAAATCGGTTGTTATAGCCTTTCTACAGTAACCCTCTTTAAAAGATCTAAATAAGGTCCCTTTAAGGAGCAAACTTCAACAAAGTGCGATTCATTTCCAAATCTGGAAATGTATCATATGAAACGTGATTTTGCAACAACATCCATCTCAAACAAAACTAGAAAAAAAAGAACTTTTGAACCCTTTTGAGTTTGACCTTTATTAAAAACAGCCGTGTCGAAAGCAGTAGAGGGGAGTTCACAGCATCTGCATTCCCAGGACTCTGTTCAGTCATGTGGTCATTCCTCACGTCCAGATCAGAATACAAAACAACGAGGACTCGTGTTTGTCCCAATCTCATAATTTATTTAAATATAGTTTATTTTTAAATATATATAGAACTTTCATACATAGTAGCCACAGGTTGATTCTTCCTATGCTTGCATTTACAGTATGTACATGATACTCCTGGTTTATTCGATCATGGTCTGTGTTTTATGTACGATGGAGCCTTTTCAACGGCTCGTAGGTTTTACCATCATGTACTCAAGATTAGTCTGTCCACGGGATGGCTGTGACTGAAAAAAAAGACCACTTGTGTTTTATGTTGCACAAAGGTGCAGGAAAATGTTCATTTAATAATTTCACTCTTAACACAAGTGGATGACTCAGTGTCGTCGTCTTTGAGAACCTTTTGTTAAGATAGTGCAGCAGAAAGGTCAGAGTTGACCTGAAACACTCAAATGGGGCAAACATATAACAGGCAAGCCGTTCTACAAAAATAGCTGGATTTTTTTTCACGTGTTGGCAACTTCTTTTTGAATCACAGCAGGGAAATAAGGCCGCTTGATGCCTCTCCTTTCTCCCTTTTTGACTTTCACCATCTTTGTCCTGGTCAGGATGTTTGTTGCCTCCCATGGGGTGTGACGGCTGACCTTCGAGGCCCAGCTGAAGTAGTGATTGGCAGCAGAGAAGGCCTGAGTGAGGGACTAAACAGTCCTCAGTATCAATCAGGCTGGTCCGATGTCGGCTCCGCTCTAACTGTCCAAGGCACTTTTTACTTAAAGCAACTTCTTCTACTGGAGTACTTGTGTTTGGCTTCAACCTGCCATGAAAAAAGAGAGGGAGGGATAAATTCAGCATAGCATCTAACTTGGCAAAGCCAGAGAAATCACAAATGATCGATCAAAAAGAGCTTGTGCCACAGCAAGCAGACCACAACCAAGAACAAATAGCTGAGTGTTTCCTGAACTGTGGGAGCAGAGCTGTGAAACAAACCCAGCTGAGTTTGAGTCCGGATCAGTTATTATCGTAGACCGATGCAACTTGAGCAACAGTTTCACAGCAAGTTAAAAACCTGCAGAAACATTATGGTTCAGATCTTGTAAAGTGGGTTTCTGCGGTTGTAGACAGTGGTGGTTTGAACAGCTGTAGTTTGGAAGAATTAAAGGAGACATTCTGCTTTTAAATCCTTCTTTTTCACATTTAAATCATTCAGTTGGGGTCTATATGAAGTGGAACTACAACGCTTTGGTCTGAATTCCTCCTTATTGTAACTCCACAAGCCCCTCTTTCACCCCTTTGCTGAGGTGTGTCTCAGATCAACTCATTTTGAGGCTGTCTCTTTAAATAGAAAAGAGGTGCTTCACACCCAGAGCCAGAGGAGAATAAAGACGATAAAGTTGTAGTTGGTAAGTCCAGACCTTATTTATAAGTTCTGTTGCAAATAATTTGGCGCAAAGGTTCAGAAAACGTCACAGAAAAAAAGAGAAAACAAACAGGTTGAAAAATATGACTCAAAAAGAATATAAAGATATCTACGCAGCACCAGGAGAGATTAAATTCAATTTGCACTCCTAGAGACTCCAAAATGCATTTAACGGCTAAAAAAGTTTTGACTTTCTTTGCAAAAACAAGAAGTTGTAACACTTTGGGTTCAAGCTAATCTACTACTGAAAGATTTATTGTATTTTTTTTTTTTTTGGTGAAATTTAAAATGAAGGCTTGAGTAAAGGTTTATGAAAATAATTTTTATGAACCTCAAATATGGTTTTGAAACAAAACTACACACAAATACACAGATTCTTGTTTTTTGTCTGAGTAGGAGGAACCTACTGTAAGTGTTTTAAGAAGTGGCCACGGATAAATCTGGGGATGACACACCAAAACTAAAATTTATGACAAAAGTTTGTTGCCATACATGTGACCAGTACTGTAAAAAATTAGTGAATGAGCTCAGGCTGCTGTGAAATATATATATATATATATATATATATGTAAAACATAAATAAAAACATTGATTTTTGCTGCATTTGATGAATGGAAAAATGACATATCTACCTTTAAATCAAAGTTTTCTAACAGGTATGTTCTTTAAAACTCCTTTTTTTCTCTAGTGCCAAGAAATCCATGTGTGTAATATTCAGCATCATTGTGAAGTTTTGGGATTCCCCATTTTAAATCTAGTGCTGGAATTCCAGCTGACATCACTCCAGACTAATAAAAATTAGTTTTTTTTTTTAAACCTGCACTCTTGTAAATAAAACTCGTTTGTTCCTGACCAGGTGATAAATCATCTATTTCAACACACTGTGAATCATTTCAGGGCTTTTAAAGTGAAGAATGTGAAAATAATATTAACTCAATATTGAAAAATTCCTAATTGGGACTCATTTTGACGGCACGGGTCACATAGAGGCCATTTGAAATATACTGTATTGTGGGGGTTAGAGAATCCTTATCTAATATAAATCTATTTCATATACATAAATAAAATTCACATTTCTCGAAGGAATGTTTATCATCAACCAAAATCTCCTGGGATCATAATATATCAGAATATAATGAGGTTAAAGATCAGCTAGTATTGCACCACATTTTCGCTTAATGTCTGTAAAACTGAATTGTTGCTGTTTTTGTGTTTGCTAAAACCAGTCAGTCTTAAATTGTGGTAACTCTAAAGGTTAAACAGATGTACAACTTTCTGAGAGTTTCCTTGAACTCTGTCAAATCCAGCAAACTTTTAAGAACAGCTATTGCCCCCCTTGGTGTCTCCCCCGAGTCTAAAGCTGTGCTCAACATTCTGTCTGAAGCTTTCTCTTACCTTGTGTGTGTGTGCTACCCTTCTGTGCACTGTGGACTGCCGGCTAGCCGTGTGAGGAGTCGTGCACATCTCTTGAAGTCTGAACAGATAAAGCAAAGCAGAAAGATTTTTGAGTTGACACTCTTTTTCTGCAGCATGTTGACTTTGGACAGACGCTGTCGGTGCAACAGTCAGATGAGCGGCAGCTTACATGCAGGTATTGTGCAGTCTCTGGTGTGGTGGTAAAGCCTGTACGCCTTAATCCTGCACTTGGAGCTGAAGACCAGTGGACCTGCCAGAAGATGAGAAAAGACAAGAGGCCTTTAAGCACATTTCCAACTTTTACACTCACAAAGGCATATGGTTTTCTTTCATACTAACTTAGAACACTTACCTGTGAAATATTTTAGTATTTTCTCCTTCTTTTTTGGATCTCTTGTAGATGAAACTGTGAGAAGAGAGTAAAGGGAGGGAAATGGTCAGTTTTCACTTAGTGTTTTAAGAGGGTCTGTCTAAAAATACTTGCACAACAATTAGAATAAGATAAATTTCTCACAAATATAAACAATTAAACAATTCATCTGTTAACTTGGACTATATCACACATTCTGCTGACATAAAGACATGCATTTATAATAGGGATCAACATTTACAGGAGTCAGAATTTCACTGGCAGACTGCTGGATCTAACATTAGATAAGAATAAAAATAATAAAACTAGTATTTCTTAATGAAAAGCCTATTGCCCAAAAGCTTGCATGCAAATTTTTAAGCAAAGATCTTGCTTTATCTGCTAGTGCTCAGAGTATGTGATGGGGATGACTCTCAGCTACTACTGCATTTAAATTGTGTGTAAATATCTGTAGAAATGACTGTTATAATTGTGTTTGCTAAAATCAATTAGCTGTAGGGATTTGATAAATTAATAATTATTTTTATTATTATTTACATTTTTTATTGACTGTTTGAAACCTAATCAGCCTGTTCTGTATCATATTAGAGGCTATTTAATCAAATATATTTATATATTATATAATATTTAAAATGTTTATTTTCTTGCAAAAATTAGAAATTCACTGAGAAATGACATTTGATAACTCTATAGACTGAGTTAAACACTATTCATGGTCAGGGAACAATAGAAATGTCACACTTTGAGAACCTCAAAAGCAAAGCTGATCTGAAAAACTATCTTTAATAACTGGCCCAAAGAGGCTCCCTCAGCGGACTGTAAGAGGCCCACGGGCCATTGTTTGATAATCATTGCTTTCAAGGCTGCATTCAGTTTAACCTAAATAAAATATAAATTTATCACAAACAGATGTCTTTCAGTTGGCCTCAAGATAATGTATTTTATTATCATTTTGGTCAAAAAGAAGATGGTAAACTTCCCTCCCTGCCCCCCGCAGCCCCCCGCAGCCCCCCGCAGCAGCCTCCAGCTTCCAGCGGACACTCACCGACAACCGGACTCCCTCGCTCTGTTCTGCTGCGGAAGTCCCTCAGTTCCACCGACGACGACCAGCTCCCGGCTCGTGACGTTATGGCCGGGGCTTCCGTTCGCGCGCTGTGGCGTCCCCGGCTCCCCTCCACGTGCCGCACCACCTCCACCATCCGCCTCGCCAGGCTGTGCGGCGCGTCCCCGCCGGCCGCGGTGGGCGCGCTCTGGCCTCGGTGCTCGCTCAGAGCGCACACCAGTAAGAGCAGTCCGGTCAAGACGGGCCGGCGCTGTCCACTCATAGCTCCGGTGGGTGGAAGGAGGAAAACAATCATGAAGTAAATAAAAATAAAGGAAGTCACTTTTCTCCGGACACCTGCAGGAAGATTAAAAAAGAAAGAAAATGAGTTAAAAACATGATGAACTTTACAACCAGAACAAACAAAAACACTTAAGCAGCTAAATTTAAATACAAAATGCATCAAAAGATACAGAAATTGCGCTTTAACATCTTGTAATTTTTTTTATTCTCAGCATAAAAGAAGTAATAAAGGTTTTATTACCTTTTTAAACTATGCAGAAATAGTGACTTTTTCCTGTGCGTCCAGACAAAACAAGCATGTAAAGAAACTTTACTTAAAGTGTTCTGATCTGGTCCCACTTTTGTCCATTTTATTTAAAAAAAAGTTTCCTATGAAAGAGGAGTTAAAGTTGCGCTTATCCAAACCCGGGCAATAAAAAGAGGATCCAAGTCTCTGTACGGGTCCCGCAGAAGTGATGGATCAGTGGCTTTCCTCTCCGCCTCCTCTTAAACCTGAGGTGAAGCTGATTTTTTTTTATCCAGCCTCGTCCCCCTTACTGAGGGCTCCTTCCTCTGTCAGATATAGACTAATTATAGGACCCACCTGAGGAGGAACAAGTCCGCGTTTATTGGAGCGACCTTAACCCGAGCGCTGCGCAAAGTTTTCTGAGCGTCTCTCCTTCTCCTCCTCCTCTCCGTCACTCCATTTATGCGCGCGATGCGCGGTTACAGGAAGCCCCGTCCTCCTCTTTAACACTTCCACTGAAATCTCCAAGCAGCCCCGGCGCGCGGCGCAGACACCGGCTTCTTAGTGGAAACGCTCCTTCTTCTTGTGATCCGGCTGACCTCATTTAGAAGCCACGCGCGCGTCCCGTCCATCGTGGAGGCGGGAAAACCCAATTAAGCACCTTTTAGGGACGGTTCTTTTGAAATCTTTAGAAGAAAAACCTTCTCGTCAGGGTGTAGTGCAAGAGGTTGCTTCTCACTAGAGATTAGTCTGCTAAGGCTGGAGCAGCTTTCTTAAATTTGGGGCGTGCATGTGTCCTTCCCCCCCAATACCCCACCCCTCAAACCTCACTAAGTTTGGATGTCTTTCACCTTACAGTGAGTGAAACAGTGAGGGGGTCTGAAAATGTTCATTCACACCCTGCAGCTTCAAAAGAAATTTATTCTGCTGCCCGGAGTCTCCACGAGCACAAATGTGTTTAGCTTCTTTGTGACCTAATCGGATTATTGCAGGACATTTGTAGAGTCTGTTTTGGACTGAAAATACTTTTTTGTTTTTGGAGGCCGCGCGTGCGTAAAAGTTTGGTGCTGAACTGGACAGCGCGCACAGATCTCCTCCCTTAACTCCTCTCCTCAAGATGAGTACGGGTAAAAGAAAAAACAAACGATGACAAAACGTGGCTGGTATCTGCTTTCTGTTTATGATTCACCCCAAACCACGAGAAGCGACATTTAGATTAGAAATGACGTCACTGTACTTTAAAGTTTGTGACAATCCCAGTGCAAAGACCTGTTAGAAATAGGCCCACCTGTCACAATAAAAGTGACTGTTCAGTTGAAAACAGATAAACAAATAACAACAGAATGAAATCAACACTTGATAATATCGATATTTTCATCCTATCATTGATTAAAAGGTTTTTAGGGTTCAATTTCAACAGGGGGCGTCATTCTGCAGTCATCCTCTGTTTTTTTTTCCTTAGCATTGAGCCAGCATGATGGCAGAGCTTGACTCATGAAATCTTTCCCTACAAGTCGGTATTTTAAAGTGCTGTCATGGAGAAACCGATGTGGTTTCAAATTACAGCTCATGTCTGCTGAGTAAGAGCAGCTGGATGTGGAGCATCACAGCAGCTTTCTGCTCTCTGGGAGGGGGAAATAGTTTAGGGGGAAAATAAGTGGAGCGATGAGCAACAATATGACAAGTTGGTCTGATTTTTGTAATAAGGGACATGATAATGATGATGGTGAGCTTTAAAACAGGAAAAGTACAAAGTTTAGTTTAGTTTATTTAATAAAATAATGAAAAAAAAAAAAAACATTAATAAAAGATCCTTTGCACCAGATTTAGCTTATGCTACTTTCCATCTGTAGTCCCTGAGCAGGAGAGTTAATAATACAGACTAATATCATACAACACACATTCAAAGTCCTTAAATGCTAAATACAATCACTATACAAAGTCATAAAATTACAACAATAAAAACTGTACTAAATACCAAACTTTGTTCTGTAATTTCTAACACCAAGATTACTGTTTTTATTTTTCAATGCTGACACTGCTGGTTTTATAATAACACTTTCCTGCCATCACAAGAAAAGTCCTTCAGGTCAGGGGAAAGTTTTAGGTTTTCTGGGAGGTTGTTCCATTCTGTAATGCCTTTGAGAATCTGTGCAAATGTGCAAAGCAGCAGAGGCAGCTCAGACATCTCTGTCTGCAGCCACCTGTTCCCTCTTCTGGGAGGACACCAAGGTGTTCCCAGACCACTGCAGAGACATGTCTGGTCTGGGTTTTCCCTAGGGTCTCCTCTTAGACATGCTTGGAAAACCTCCCTAGGGAGGAAACAAAACATCCTCAGCAGTTGGAGGCACAGCAGCTCTCCTGGATAATGAAATGAGCTGTATGACGCAAGTACGTAAATTTCTTTGAAGCTTATTGGCAATAACGTTAAAAAACTGTTAATTTCCCTTTTAAATGGTGCCACATTTGTAAGGAACATGCATTTGTGGGATGAACAGTAAAGCTGAGTATGTTGTGTATAAGATTTGCTATATTTTCAATATAAAACAGCTTATTTTGCTTTTGCTAACACTTGTGTTGAGCTGGTACCTCAAGGTGCTACGAAATCAGGTGCCCACAATAAGATTTATTGTCAAGAAGCATACATCAAAGAAATAATCTACTAAACATAAATTTCCTTATCTTTTGGTCTAAGTCTAATCGAGCCCACAAACCAGGGGCAGAGATTTTTTGCAAGGGGTGGTAAAGATGTTTTTTTTAAATGGGACATGCAAATAAAGAAAAGTACTCTGTATTTTTTCACTCAAGATGGCCACCACAGCTAATTCAAAATTGCTTTAGTTTAGCTGAAATTTTGTGTGGTCGTAGTAGAATGTTATAAAAAACAGTCACAACTTATTATTCAGCCTGTTTTAGACACAGTTGCCGAAAACATACCAAATTCTAAAGGCTGATCCCAAATTTAAGATGGCCACCAGAGCTATCTTTAAAAGGCTACAATTCAGCATTTTTAAGACCTATTGAGATTATTTTTTTTTTGTGAAGTAGCCAAGAATGATCACATGCTGCCCAGGCCTCCCTTGAAAAAGAGACCTGAGATCTCAACGGGACTTGCCTGGGTAAATAACGGTAAAATTAAAAAATTAAAAATAAATGCTGCGTGTTGATGCTTAATTAAAGTAACCAAAAAGGCTAATGTTAATTTTAGAAAGGGCTATAATTCAGACATATTTAAAAATACAGCTGAAAATGTATATAGTACAGTAGCATCAGAGAACAATCTTTAACAAAATCTAAATGCAAATACAAAGTTCAAGACCACCTCCCACTTGTCAAATGTTGGGGGGTGGCACATGGGGTGGCCAATAAGCCAACCTCTGGCTCCACCCCTGCCACAAACACAAAGGCAACTAGGGGGCATATTTATTGTTTTTCTTTTAGATAGGGTGACAATTTCAGGTAAATGTTGTAGTTGAACCCGTCTGTTTGTTAGCAAAATGTCTGAAGCTTTCAGAAGTCATTGAACCGACAGCTACAACTGATGGAGTCAACATGACCCAGTATGTGGTCACCCTATCAGCTAGGGTGACCACATACTATGGAAAACATAATTAGCTAGGGCCTAGCTAATTATGTTTTCCATAACGCAGTTCATTTTACAGATATTTAGCTAAACATTTATTTCAACCTGGAGAGACTCACACACACAGAGAATGATGGCAGTTAAACAGTTTTATTGATATGGAGGAAGTTCTTTGGCGCTCGAGCCCCGGCAGAAGACGTGGG
>JARVJO010000039.1:12003347-12014450 GCA_031762555.1 Cynodonichthys magdalenae
GCACGACGCGGTGAACAGGTGGAGCAGGTGAGGAGAGAAGAGTCTTCCAGTCTGAATTTACGCCTAGGCTTCATGTGTCAGTAGCTGAGGGTCATCAATCACCACAGGCCTCAGGTTGCACAAATTATTTTTTTAAATTTGACCAAAACAGCAACTCTGTCAGTTCTTAACCAAAGATGATGTAAGATGAAATACACGGGTGATCTGTGTTCCTCCAAATAATAAAAAGCCTGTATTTACTTTGAAGTAACAAATAATCTTATTTCATCTGGTATATCTAAACGGCAGACCTCACAGAGTCACGTGATTCTATAAGTCAGTGACTCATGTTCATGTGATTCCAAGTGAAGCTCCTGCAGTAAAACCTCACAGGTTCTATGTGCCGATCATTTTGTCTCAATTTTCTTTTCCCACTGAACTTTTGCCGACACTTCTCTAGAAAACCTCTTTTTCATTGGACGATGTGACTTTTTCTTGTCAAAATTGAAATTTCATACCACAGGTGTCCTAAGATTTTCTAATCATGTGACAACAATCAAATCATAGTTCTCCTCTAAATGTTGGACTTTTTTTCCTCAGTGAAGCTCAACTAAACTCACATCACTGATGACTTTGACTTTTAAACTGAATTCTTGGCTGGAAAATACATATTTGGAGTTTAGGGAAAACAAAATGTACTTTCAGATTCTCAAAGGAATAATTGTCTACGAAAATATGAATGTTTGCAGAAGAACACCAGTTTGGACCAATCCATTTCTTTATCTTTTGTTTTGTTTTTAAACATGGGCATGGACTGGTCACAGTGAAACTAGTGAAAGTTTAAGTTAAATACATATTTTTGTCAGTAAAAATTAAATTATATGTTTTTGGGGTGATTTCAAATCACATGATGGTTTTTTTGTAGAGTTGACACTTTTTTCTTTTTTTTTCCAGATGCACACAAAATCAAAAATTCAATAAAGTTTCACAGGTTCTATATTCTAATGTTGCCACATCACATTTACAGTTAAAACAAGTAAATGTATTGATATTCTCTGAACAGGGTGTATGAGGCACCAACTGTAAAATAAAATGTAAAAAAATGTCACTAACACACTTTCATTATTTAGCTCGCTGATCTAACATTTTACTAATTTTTACTAAATGTTAAACTTAAAATGTAAATAATATTAAATTTTAAAACTAAATGTGTAAATCTAAATGTAAAAATTTAATTTTATATGTTGAAGTTTACATTTAAGTATTTCAAATGCAATGTAGCCTTTGTTGTTGATGTGAGGCTTATTGTGACATCATCATCCCGAGACACTAACAAAAACACTACAATAACACTGCTAACATTGCTAACACTGCTAACTCTACTAATGCTGCTAACACTGCTAATGCTTCTCTACAAGACTGCAGTTGCGGTCAGGTTAGGGTCAAAGCTGCACTTCAAATTGCAAGACCACAGGTACTATCCATGTTGTTTTCAATTAACCAATTTTGAAATTAAAATTTAAACACCCTCAGCATCAGTTAGCATTAGCTAACCAGGAAAATATCATTCTACGATTGACGTCAACCGCTGCTAAAACAAATAGTCAGATTTTGCATGTGGATTCATTCACTGTATCAACCTCTGAAAACAAGAGCAGATGAAAAAAACCCGAATAAATCCCCATTTTATGAACCTTCTAACACAATACGTAAACGAAAACTCCATTATGGTGTTACGTTTGGCATTAAAGTTGAACCCCAAGTGCAGACTTCAAACTTTATAAAATCAAAAGAAATGTTTGACGGGACATCAAATAGTTCTTACAAGTGGGAATTAAAAGAAACAGAAGCAAACAGGGTAGCAAACATAAGTGGGGATCACAACACAATGCACTGACAAGGAACTTAAGACAGGAGTCAGAACTAATGAGTAGAGAACAAGAAACACCTGGAGGAAAAGCCTGACCTGGAATGATCCCTTCTGCCTGTAGGTGTGAGCAGCCTATTTGAGGGAGCCACGCCTTCTCCTCTGGGTCTCATTACATTCTTTCCTTTTGAGCCAGTGGGTTGTGACATAATGGGGGCTCGTCCGGTATGTAACAGTGACACACTACACAGGTGAGTTTGGGCGGGGCCGGAGCAGAGAGGCAAACAAAATTAATTGAGAAAATTAATTGATGACATTTTTTCATTACAAAGTACTTTTTATGGTTGTTTGAGGTTGTTTTTTTAACCCATAAGACCTTACAAACAATTAAATTATGTTTCATCAATTATAATTGGTAAACAATTTCTGACGTGAAAGAATAAGTATCATATTCTCATACTGTTCTAAAAATCTTCCTGAAGTTAGTCTTTCTCAGGGAATGGATTGTTACAGTATTAGATGTAATGGAAGTAGCTAAGCTGTCATATGAATATACATCAAATTAAATTATATACAATAAGACAGGAAAATAATACAAAACACCTGTTTGCTGTCGATGTTAACTCCTTCCCTGTCAAAGTTATAAAATGTAATGCAAAGTGGGAAATGTCTATAATCAGCTGTAAGTTACAGTCGCTGGAATAACTCCTTTTAGCTGCCAATGTTAGAAGTTTATTAGAGTAGAAAGTAAGTTATTACATGCCTCCACACATGTTCTCCTGCCTGCTTCAGTCAGTCTAGGTTTGATTGGCAGCTCCCAGGTTGATGTAAAGAACGTAGGTAAAGTTCTTACTAAGGGTCAAGTAATAAAAACAAAACAAAACATAACAAAATGCAAAATTCTGGCTGTAATTCAACTGAACCATAAAGAAGGACATTTAAATCAGTCTTTTCCCAATTCTTCAAAAATAATCACTCTGATCATTAAACATCTTAAACATGCAAGTACAATCTGTTTGCGGTCTTTTTCAGATTCAATTACCTGTAAAAATATGTATGTTGTCAAAATGAAAAATGAGTTCATGTTTCCCAATTGCAAAATTGCATTTCCCAATAGTTTACAGTTGCAAATTTGGCGCAAGGGGGAGGATGAAGCTTTTTCATCTTGTGCTACAAGCTCTTGGCAAAGTGCTGGAGCTTAGAAGCAGCAGGAAGAGAGTTTGTGCTTCATGTAGCGGCTCATACTGGATTTGGAAAAGATTTGTGGGCAAGCTGCTGTGCTTGGATAAACAAGGAAGTGTGTGTGTGTGAAAAGGAAAACAAAAAAGTAAACATATTGAAAGCTAATTTGGGTTCATGTGGAAAGCAGTGACTTGTGATGGTCTGTTTTGAAACTAAACTAACAAGCTTTTTTTTGTCCCTATTCAGAGCTTCAAAATGCAAAATCCACATTTGGTAAAATTTTATTGATCCTTTATCTGCCTGCTAAACTAATAACCAGCTAAATGTATTTTTCTGCTTCCAAATCACTTGGAAAACAGAGCTTGACTTCCAGATGTGCAAAAGCAGGGAAGGGCTAAATGCAGGAAAACAGCCAAAATTAAGTTTCGGCTGAACGAGAACCTCAAAGTGAACAAAGACCATCAAGTCCAGCAACAAGGCTTACAAATAAAACCGATCTGACTGAATACAGAAACTAACCTGTTATTCATAAGGTGACAATTTATTAATGTGATCCAGCAGAGGCACAAATTGGAAAAGGAAAAAAAACGGGAATAAACTACCACAAATAAACTGAGTAAATCTTTTAAACTGGCAGAGAAGCAAAAAAGGAAAATTCAACAAATACAGAACAAAACTCAGTAGCTGTGTTTTTATTAATGTTTTTTTTTAAATCTTGAAGTATCGCATTAAAAAAGTTTGATGGAAACGGCAAAATTTGGAGAAAAAAAACTTTAATTTCGCAAAAAAAGTTTTTTACGCTCGCTTGAGGTGCTATTTGGATTTTCAGAAAAAGAGTTAACGCACAGAAGGGGAGATGGAAACACGTTTGCTGAATAAGTTCTGATGTAGTGAACATTCACCTCACGGTTGATCAGCTGTCGGCGTTTTCCTATATTCCCATAACTTTTGAAACCACTGTACTAGAGAAACCCCAGAGTTCAGTTGAGATCATGGGTCAGGTTGAACTGAAATAAATCAAACATTTACTCCCTGTTTAGCTGCTTTTGCATCTTCTTTAGCTACTGAAAATATCAGACAATTTAGCTGCCAGATCCTACTTTGTGTTGCCAGTGGTTTGTTGCTGGACAGTATGAAAAGGTGCTTGGTTGTTGTTCAAACAATTTTTTTGTGTGTGTTTTGAAGAGATATTATTTGGGAATTGGGACAGCTGGCACCATTTGTTCTGCTTCAGGCCACAATTGGGCCAAATAAAAACTAACCAGCTGAACAGATGTGAGCATATTACTGCCACAAGTTATTAGTTTGTGCTTTGACAGAGACTTTGCAGCTGAAATTAAAAAAGGCAAAAACCTTTTCAGACACAACCCTAAGTGAATGAAACAGTAATTTATGTGTTCCGCTTATACAGTACTACGCACAATAAAAATGAAAAGGGTAAATAAAAAGTAATGAATGGAAGGTTTTATTATATATTCTTTATTCTTTTAATAAAAATATGAAAGAAACATTAAACAAGATGTTCTGAGTGTTCCAAGCTGTACACAGCAAGTATCCATGCTTAAGTAAAATCTTTTATAATGGGATTTTCTTATTTAGAATTTAAAAAGTTATAAAACGCCCCCCAAAACTCAACTTATTCATTTTGTCTGAATCAAGCTTATTCAAGTTAATTGATAATAAAAAGTTTACAGCACCAAAAACAAACAATTTAATCAATTCTGATGCATTGCAAACATTTTCCATGATACTGATTTCAAAACATTAATTAAACCAGTTAGTTAATTACATAAACAAAAGGAGCTGAAGGAGCCTCAGTCCAGTCCATCTGTGGCACATATTGGCAAAACAAAATAGTTTTGTTCCAACTCACACCTTGGGCTTTCAAACTCCAGGAACTTTCAGTTATTTAAGCATCATGAGTCATTATTAAAAAAAAAAACATGGAGAACTTAGTGTGTTGTGTACATGTCGAGATCTGATTAGAATATAAACAAATAACTTTTTACCAACATGTCTCACAGCTATGGTTTAAAAGTGGAAATTCAGAGTGGTAGCTATTATTTCCACTGCCTTGAGACTAGCTCAACGCTCAGGAACAGCGTTTGGGCTTTTAGCGTAATTAGAACATGTGGAGACCTTTGGCACGCAGGCAAGACAAACTATTGGACACCACCCTTTTGATTGATGGGACTTATTTAATTAACAAAAAGTGGAGTTTGTGTGTTGATAATGATGGTAGCTGTTTGGGGTTATCCTCTCTAATGTGACTGCATGAATGGATAACAACACAAACAATGGCTTATTTTCATTACAGGGATCTTATGAATCATGGTGCAGCTGGTCAAATTCAGATTAATAAAGTCCTTCAACATTACCAACCTGCATGTCATGCTAAAATGAGTAAGCCTAAGCCTTTCCCAGACCAGGGAGGATACATAATCCCTTCAACAGGTCCTGGGTCTTCCTAAGGGCCTCCAACCAAGAGGATGTGCCCTAAACACCCTCTAAAGGGAGGCATCCTAATCAGATGCCTGAACCAACTCAACTGACTCCTTTCAACGTGGAGGAGTGGTGTTTGTATTCTGAGCCCCTCACCTTTTCTGTAAGGGTACCACCCTACGAAGGAAGCTTGTTCAAGCGACTTGTCTCCAGGATCTCGTTCTTTCAGTCATGATTGATGCCTCATAGCCACAGGTGAGGGTTGGAACATAGACAGACCAGCAATTCCAGAGCTTTGCCTTTCGACTCAGCCCTTTCTTCACCACGACTGACCGAAGCAACACCCTCATTACTAAGAATGAGGTCCCAATCTGTCGGTCCATCTCCAGTTACGTCCTGCTTACTACCAACCTGGAGGGGGAATTCCACTTTTTCCACTGAGAACCATGGCCTCAGACTTAAAGGAAATGATCCCAGGTGCTTGAAGGTCTTGGCTCAAATATGTTAACAGAACCACATCACCCGCATACAGCAGGATTATAAAATGACATGATTTTTGCAAAGTGCAAAGTCACAACAGCAGCTAGCTGTAGTACGTCTGCTGCAGGAATATCAGAATATTTGGTCTTTGACTCATCAGTTCCATCAGCATTTAACTATTTTCTTTAAGTTGAGGTGCTGCAAAGAGTTATCTACAACAGCTAATTTAATAACTGTTGAAACCTTTTCACAGAACCACTCTTCAAAGAAATCTGAACCATAACTTTATATGAGAAACAAAATGCTCATGAGATAAAGCACGGCTCGTGCATGTGCTTTGATTTTTCCGTTAAACTTACTGATCCAGCTACAGCGTAAATCTTCCACAGGTTCCCAAAGCTTGTTCCAAAGTAAAACTGTTAAAAAGGAAATAATCTCTGCCTGAGCAAACGCTGTCCCATTTCTCTACTCGGTTGGCTGCCTTTTTCTTTTGATCATTCTGCACTTTTCTTCTTCTTTTTTTTTTTGTCTTTGAATAATCACTCCTAATGTGTGTTTGCTATTATCAGATTATTATCCCGCTGAGTGCTTGTGTGCGATGCTTGGGCAGAACACCACATTCTGGCCTGCAGACATGACTGGGATCCCGTCTCAGGCCAAGACAAAGAGCATGTTTTTTGCGGTACACTGTTTCATATAGTGATACACATTTCATGAAAGCTGTTGTTTTTATATCTTATGACCATGTGAGGGATGGAATGTACATAGATTGCTAAATTGAGAGCTTTGTCTCTTGGCTCAGCTGATTTTTTTTTCTTCTTACCGGAGCATTATCCACATTACTGCAGACAAAGCCCTGATCCTTTAGTCCATTTCCTGATACTTCATGTAAGCAAGACAAGATGCTAGAACTTTTATACATGAGCCATACATTTACCACCAAAACTGTAAAAAAACCGACCACCTTTTTCTGTTTAGGAAGCCCTTAGAGGTGACTATTCCAGTTGTTTCACACCTGGCTGAGGAAAAGTGAAATGATACAAGGCGCCAAATATAAAATAAAATGTTAAAAAAATGTCACTAACAAATTTTCATTATTTAGCTCACATAACATTTATTGTTCTTTAGCTCACTCTTCTTACATTTAGCTTATTTTAACTAAATTTTTAATTTAAATGCTAAATATCTAAATATTAAATCATAAATCTAAAACTGCAAAACTAAAAACATTCTGTAAAAATTAAACCTTAACTGTTGTGTTTAAATTTTGAAGTTTACAATTAAGAATTTCGGAATGGAACGTAGCCTTTACTGCTGGTGCAAGACTTTTGTTATTATGCCATAATCCTGCAACAAAAACAAATGCTAATACTGCTAACACTCACGAAGATGGCATTTAAATTTAAAAAATGTGTTCATTAAAAACAATATGGATTGTGTGGTCCGGCAGTGTGAAGTGCAGCTCGGAAGCAGGCTCCAGCTGCAAGTTTGGTGTCTTGTAGGGAAGCGTTAGCAGCATTAGCAGTGTTAGCAGATTTATCATTAGGAGCGTTAATGGTTGATTTTGTTGCAGGATGATGTGTTCCATTTCTGAGAACTTAAAAATCACAACATTTACATTCAACTTTTACATTCATATTTACACATTTAGATTTAGGATTTAACATTTAGACATAACATTTAAATTTAACATTTGGTAAAAATTAGCAAAATGTAAGAACAGTGAGCTAAATAACATAAAATGTTAGTACAAGTTTTTAAGTAGGATTTTACACTCCGAAAGTGAGCTAAATAATGAAAATATGTTAGTGACTTGTTTTAACAAATTATTTTACACTTAGCACTCTATAAATTGATGAACTTTCACCTTTATTTAACCAAGCAAATCTAATTTACATCACAGATCTCTTTTGCAAGGGAGGCTTGACCCTGAAGGCAACCAAATGAGCATGTTTCGGTCTGTGGGAGGAAACCGGAATACCCAGAGAAAACCCACACAAGCACGAGGAGTACGTGCAAACTCCACACAGAAAGGCCCCGGGTCCGAACCGGGGATTGAACCCAGGACCTTCAATGCTAACCACTATCCGTTGTGCTGACACAAGGAACACAGGAGAACTGAAAGGAAAATGAAAAACAGAAGTGAGTAAATGCAAACCCAGGGATCACAAAATACAAATAAATCTAACAACAAAACACAAAGCTATAAACAAACTCATTAAAAACACAGATTGTGACAGCCTGAGGTTTTCAAACCAGACATCCTTCTCTCCTCAACTATGCTTCCAAATCCTAACCATGAAACAGTGCTGGAAACATGGAGCAGCCCTGCTGAACTCTGAGCTGCACAGGGGGTCAAGTTCAACTTTGGGCAAAAAATGCAGACATAGTAGCTCTTGCTTTGATTATACAGGGACTGAATAGTTCACAGCAAATGTTCTGGTACACCATACTCCCACAGCACTCACTACAAAATTTCCCAGGGATCGTAGTGATAAGCCTGCTCCTCCAGGAGCTGAGGTTTTAACAGTTTGAGCCTCCTTTACAACACTAGAGTAAACTTCCTCAAGCGATTCATAACCGTATATTTCTCCAATAATTCAAATATCACTCTGAAATCCTTGTTTCTTTTAAATTGGCGCCCACTTTGTCACTTCACAGGTTTTTATCTGGTTCTTCGTGCAACATTAAAGTGGGGTGTCAAACATGACAGCACTACATTGTCCAGATCTTTCAGCTTCTCAGGGCAAATATCATGTTGTTAGGTAGACCATCAACTACCCATGTAACCCAGTCGACTCACTTTCTCCTGAATCCCCAGACTGCATTTTTAGCTAGAGGTATTTTTTCATTGTAAGGCCTTCCCCAGTCAGTCTGGCCTCATTCTCCCTCGGCTCTGGTTGTGTTTGCACTGAGCACAGAGCCACCTGGGTGTGGACAGGATCATCATATTAAAAATGCACGAATGCTATTTCGCTTTGTTTGCAACACAACAATGGACTACACCAAACTTAAAGGAAAAGTAACGAACATTATATCGGACCATTCAGCAGTATTCTAAAAACAATAAACTTTTCCAACGTAATTTTTTCTGTTTATTGTGCTGACAGCGTAATGAATTATCGGATATTGTCATCTGGGAAGAAAAGTTAGATGCAGTCTGTTTTCAGGGTTTTGTCAGCCGCATTAGTAGGCGCCTACAAATTGGGATAGGCTACGACATGGTGCAGTGACATAAACAACCAACAAATACGCCGTACGTGGATTGCAAACCCTGAATTAAGACACAGCCCTTGTTGCTTTTTAACTTGTTGTTTGGTAGTTTTCTATAGTTATTGTTTAGTTGAACTTGTGTGAAAATGATGTTATGGTCATTGCAAACAATTCACTAAACCAAATTTGATCCTGAAAATGCTCCTTCTGTTAGCAGTTCCACAGCTAAATCAAACACATCCAGGGCGGTGCCTGTTTTTATTGCCTAGAATGTTAAATGGTTTGCCAGTTTCCTAAAATGGAAGTCCTTGTCGATGATCTCTTTAATCCTCCTGCACCCAAAAATAAAAATGATTAGTTCTTAACCTCATTGCAAACCCTGCTCCTCTTTGGCTTCCACACATGATGGCTCATGCCTCATCAGCTGCTCTATTGGGTCCTGAAGGTTAAGAAACCAAGAACACTTTTTATACCATATCATTGCATGCCTAAAAAGTTGTAATCCAGTTATGTCTTGAGATTCAGATTCCCAATCATCCCTCCCTGCAGTTGCAGTTGTGACTAACACACTTTTCTTGCAAGGCCTCCTGACAACTTAACATTGCTAACATAAGATCTAAAAGCTTCAGAGAGAAAGAGACCAAGACAGGATGAGCATGAGCTTGCATCAGTTCCATACTTTAAATGTTTGAGAGAGTGAGAGCTTTGTAAATGAAATTTCCCCAGAGAGAATAAATGGTATGAATCTGTATTGGATTACATTGGAAAGTGTGCTTTTCTGTGCTACTATGCATCCATCTGTCAATCATAGAAATAGAGAAAATGTGAGAAATAGGAAGAACGAGAACTGTTTCTGAATTGAGAAAAAAAAACTGAAATGCTCTCAAAGGAATATAATTTGTATCAGATCTGGTATTGAATCAGAGACGGTAATTAATTCCTAGAAGGCTCTTGCTTGACAACAGTGTATTCTCAAGAAAAGGTTTCACCATCGTTGTGCGGAAAATGCACTCAGGCATGGATCAGTTACTTCAGCAGCAGCCATCGAATGGTAGCCAGTTCCTTGGAAACACTGTGGTACCATTATCTGTACAAACCCAATTCCTAGATTACATTATCTGTACTTGAAACTTTCATAATATTTTATTACAACCCAGCCAAAATAGATCATCTATCAGCTTTGTGTTCTCAAAATGTACATATTTGTCAGTCACATACAGACAAAAAAAAAGGACCATACCACTTCAAATATTTAAATAAATCAAAGTGTATTTATATATATATTTATATATTCATATACACTCACAGGCCACTTTATTAGGTACACCTTGCTAGGCTGTGGCGTTGACACGATGCTCAGTTGGTACTAATGAGCCCAAAGTGTGCCAGGAAAATATCCCCCACACCATTGCACCACCACCAGCCTGAACTGTTGGTACAAGGCAGGATGGATCCATACTTTCATGTTGTTGACACCAAATTCTGACCCTACCATCCGAATGTTGCAGCAGAAATCAAGACTCATCAGAAAAGGCAACGTTTTTCCAATCTTCTATTGTCCAATTTTGGTGATCCTGTTTGAATTGTAACCTCAGTTTCCTGTTCTTAGCTGACAGGAGTGGCACCTGGTGTGGTCTTC
Source organism: Cynodonichthys magdalenae (assembly GCA_031762555.1). NCBI lineage: Eukaryota > Metazoa > Chordata > Actinopteri > Cyprinodontiformes > Rivulidae > Cynodonichthys > Cynodonichthys magdalenae. The sequence continues at coordinate 12,014,150 of JARVJO010000039.1, forward strand.
TGCTGCTGTAGCCCATCCGCCTCAAGGTTGGTTGTTGTGCGTTCAGAGATGCTTTTCTGTATACCTCGGTTGTAACGAGTGGTTATTTGAGTCACTAGCTGCATTTCCATTGCAAATGTGCGCAAAACTTTGTCGATATTCTGTTAATGTCGAAAAAACATAGTTTCGCAACTGCAGTGTTTCCATTACGTAGGAAATGCTATTAAAATCACACGTGAATACACTTGTTCTCGCGATCATTATAAACATGGCGGCAACAGATGTAAACACTTACATGAGATATCTTCATATTGCTACCACG
>JARVJO010000039.1:12020321-12036828 GCA_031762555.1 Cynodonichthys magdalenae
TTTAGATCTTTGAGTCCATCTCATGAAAAATGGGAGCAAAAACAAAAGTGTTGCATTTATATTTTTGTTGAGTGTATTTGGGAAAAAAAATTGTTTTTCTTGTAATATAAGTTGTTTTCCAGTCCAAAGTGGATTGGTGTGTCTTAAAACAACTATAATCTCAGCAATTTCAAAATGATCCATGACTTAAACATCATTTACAAACTTTAACATTGTTGTTAATTTATCATTTTACAGGTATTTACAGTTATTCCACTTTACAGATTTCTGAAATGTTTAAAGGGTTTAAGCATTAAAGACAGGTTGGCCACTTTTAAAGTGTAATATGCATTTTTTTTCAAAGTTTTTTGCAAGCACTTGTGATTTATTTGTGTTTCCGTCTGAGAAAGCATCCTTGACTCAGCACGTTAGGAAGGATATTTTTCCTGTTCTACTCAGCTCTACAAGCTAAAAATAAACGTTAGGCTCTTTGTTTTTCCACAAATATCATTACCTCGAAAATTCCATTAAAGCGTCAGGGTGGGTAAAGCGCACAAGCAATGTTTTTCTTTGACTGGATGACAAAGGACTTCAGGTGTAACCTACAAACTCACAGGCAAAAGGCTCATGGTGTTATTTATTGGTCGAGCACACTTGTAGGGTGTGTGTACCCGCTTTGTGTGTGTTTGGCTGATAAATGGGTAAATATATCTCCAGAATGGGGAGATAGGATCTCATTCTTTACTCATCATTATTCAAACAAATTCCTGCTTAGCTAGGAGAGGGTTCTGGTATTTTCTCGCTGGCCACTCAGGTCCCAGCATCCCTTTCATCTCAGCCTTTATACACACACACCCATGTCTACTTATGGGAGGGGGTGTTTCAGGTCACTGGTGTTTGCTGTCTGTCTTGTTGTGGGAAATGAACCAGGTGACAGAAATGTCCTGGTGTGTGTGTGTGTGGTGGTGGGGGGCATCCGGAAGAGAAGATCTCCTCAGTCCAGATGGAAACCTCAGCAAACACGACGGATGACGCAGGAGGGGAAGACATGACTTCAATCTTCCAGAACAAAGTTTGAAATAAAAAAAATACTTACCAGAAGCTTTGATTTGATTTTTTTCATTCAAAGATGTCTGGTTGTTTTGATTGAATCTGCTATTTTTTTGTCATTGAAGAATTTTAAACTAGAAATAAGGAAATATTTGTCTTCAGAAACACCTCCCAACCTGCACTAAGGGTCTTCCATTGTCACAATGTGAAGTATTGAAATATACGTGTAAATAAAAAAGATCTTTTTGGGGATAGACTGACTTACCAGTGTTATTAGCAACACTAACTAAACTGTTAAAGAATCATAAAAACCATAAAGCTTAGTTTGTGTGTGATTTTAAAAAGCTGGGATGTTGTGTAAAATTTTATTAAAACCTAAAAGTAGTGATTTATCAAATCTCATAAAACTTTATTTTATTCACAATGGAACATAGCAAATATTTAAAATAATTAAGAAATTGCATAAATTTTAATGTCATTACAGCAACACATCTCCAAAGTGGGGATGGAGGCAACAGAAAGCTGCAAAAGTGAGTGGTTATGAATGAGAAAGAGTTGTAATAAATTATTATCAGGTCAGTTAGAGAACTGAGGATTAAAAAATATTTTAGAGAGGTTGTTAAGATGGGCAGAGGTTCCATAGTCTGCAATAAACTAAAAATGATGGAACATTTTCTGAATAATGCTTGATAATCCCATCATGTGAAATTTATTATCATAAAAAAAAATCAAAATCATCAAGAAACATCACTGCAAGGAATCTGAGAAATCAGAAGTTGAACACTTTTACAAAGCATCACTCATGCAGCTTACAAATGCTGGTTAAAGCTCTATCATGCAAAAAAAAGCCATTATGTGAACAGCATCCAGTCATGGTTTGGTAATCTGGTCGAAATTTATTTTGTAGACTGAGGCAAAATGGAAAAATTCATTTTGGAAATTACAACTCCCATGTACCCCTGTGATGAACTTGCAATTTTTCCAGGGTGTACCCCGCTCCTCGCACAGTGACTGCTGGATATGGGCACCAGTGACCCTGAAAGGAAGAAGCGGGTTAAGATGATGGATGGATGGATGGATGGATGGATGACTCCCATGTTCTCTGTACTAACAAGAGGGACTATCCAGGTTTTCCTCAGCACACAGCTTGAAAGCCTTCCTCTCTGATGGTATAGGGGTGCAATAGTGTTAGTGGCATTGGCAGCTTGCACATTTATAAAGTCACAATCAATGCAGAGAATATATATATATATAGATTGTAGAACAACATATGCTCCAATCCAGCAGTCCTGCAAAGACAATAAAGGCCTGAAAATTGGAATTCTACATCTAATAAAAGTAATGCCCTAAACTTCTGCACCTGGTCTCCTCTGTTCCTAGATGTTTACAGACTGTTGTGAAAAGAAGAAGGGGGTGAATCAAAGTGGGCATGTGAACATGTTCAACTTTTTTGGGAGTTTATGAAATTAGCAAATTATGTTTTATTTATATTTTACACAAATTTGAGCTAATCTAGATAAAGAAATAACATTTTGTACTTGAGGGTATAAAGCAGTTGTTGGCATATTCGTTTTATTATAATGGGAAACAGGCTGACCAAAAATCCACCTACTGAAATAACTCTCGCAATAAATTTTAATGGTTTGTTTGTGACTTTCACCCTTTAATTTAGCTGAGATAAAATGTTATTACTGATGACACAATATTTAAAAAAACAAACAAACCCATCAATCAAAAGAAAGGAGAATGTTAAGTGAAATATGAAGTACTAGAAAGCAGAAAATCTGAAAAATTGTCACTGCTGCTGAAAAAATAAAAAAATGTAAAAGTAAAACAATATGTAGAGAAAAAGACAGCTGAGTTTAGAATTTAGAAAAACATACCAAAAAGTGTGTTTTTTTTTATTTAAGCAAAACATGCAGGATAGAGATCCTCGTGGACCAGGATTAGGCACCATTGCACAAGTTTCTCACTGGGCTTCAACTGCTGAAGACGAGTTAGCTCTACGGAGCCCTTCTGGTGACATTGGAATAAAAAATGAGATAACTCGCATTATTTTTTTTAATCGATGTGTCACTAGTTGGGCTCTGTAAACAACATGTTTTACAAATTAAATTAGACAGATTTAGACTAATTTGTTTTTAGATAATTATCACTTATCTGTGGTTTTTAGTCCTGGCTATTCAGGGCTGTAGCCTCAGATGTTTCCTGCTATGCAGATGTCAAAATAAAACTTGTGCTCCAACAATTCAGAAACTAAATTGAAACAGGTTGGAGCACTTTTTTTGGACAAAACTGTTGTCAGTGTCTTGAAACCTGTTCAGCAGAGGGTTTAAGTGGATGAGTGCTCTCTGAGGAGGTAATCCATGAAGATTTGTTCCAGGTGATTTGACCTAAACGGACTCAGACCTACACTGACGGAGAGCAAATTGGGGGGAAAAAAAAGCACTCTGTTTTACCCTTCCATCTGAATGAGACCAGCTGTTTTTACTGCTTGTGGTGCAGAATATTCAGGATGAGAAGGAGCATTTTGTTGTTCTAAATCACTCATCAGGATGAAAGTGCATTTTGAGGAAAAAAAAAACAAAAGAAAATAAGAAAATAAAAAAATAAAAAAACGAAAACCGTCCAGCAAATGGAAGGGTGGGGGGTGTAAAATCCATAACAGAGTTCTAATTTTACATTTACAAACCGACTACATCACTCATGAAATTACTTCAAAGTTTGTTATGTATGATTGATCGCAGCAGGATGATTAAGTTATTTTTGCCTGTTTCCCCAAACCTTTTAATTATTCTGCTTTTGGAGACACGCTGTCTTGTTTAAAGAGGTCAAAACTTTCTTTAAAAACAAAAGCTATGACAAGGACTAAACTGCAGCTGCATTGTTTATTTGCAGTCAAATCATTTTCAGTAAAGTAGGATTTAATGATTGAATGAGTGGGAGGAGGAGGCAGGTTCGTTGTTACGGAAGGTTTTGGGCAAGAAATGTTGCCAAGAATGCAAGTATTGTGAATATAACCAATTCTAGCAAGGTAAGAAATGGTTTGGTTTTACTCCAAGAAAAAAAAAAAGAGTCAGTAAATAAAGGGAGCTTTTCCCTAAATCAGCTTTTATTTCAATTTATCTTTCACCTTTAGCTTAATTTGTGTAGAAGGTACAGTTTGTTCTATAAACCAAAAAATAAATAAACCGGAAAGCCCTTCAAAGTTGGAATTTTCACCCATCATAAAGGAATGATTCAGATTTGAAGCAGGTGTTAAAAAAGTTAGGAACCATGCTCACGTGAGAGACCACCAGAGCCGGCCTGAGGCATGGGCAGTATAGGCAAATGCTAAGGGTGCCATCCACAAATGAGGGACGAAAAAGAACATTTTTTATAATGTTTATTGAAGTAGAGTTGATTTAGTCTGTAGAATAATCACTGGTTATTTAAGTTTATGAAGGTAACTTTCATAAATGTTTTCAAAAAATACTTTCAGTACAATATTTCTTAATTTGGAATTTTGGCACTAAATCAATCAGTCTGGTTGTTCTGGTGTTATATTTCAAACTCCATCTATGAAATTGTTGATTTAAGATGAACACAACTTTGCTTCCTGGGTTAGTTTTTAAGTTAAAGAGCCTCATATAAAGCGACATACGGGCCAACATTTTTTCTCATCAGTTTCAGTTCAGAAAACCTTTGATCAGAAAACCGAATCATCAATATTTCAGTTTTATAACAGACTTTATGTTTGACTGGCAAAGATTTAGTGTGCATGTCAGTGTGTTTGTGTCTAAAATTTATTTCTTCTTTTCTAAAACATTTTTAAAACAGATTTATCAAAAAAGAAAAAAATATATAAACATACTAGTCCAAGAACACACCAGTCCTCATTACTGTCGAATGTCATGAAAGATAAAAAGAAATTCTTCAAAAGGTTGATTCTGCTTTAAAGGGTAACATCTGGCTGAGGAAGATGTTGGGTGACGAAGGAAGCTTGGGGGAGTCAAAACGTATTAGTGTCTCCAATAAATTGTAAAAATGTTTTTTTGACTGAGAAAAACGACATTTTCTGTCTTGACGAGTGGCTCGTTTCAATCTCCATCACCTGCTGAGGCTCTAGAAGTGTTGGATTTAAAACCCCAACGGCAAATTCTTATTTTCACTTGAGCTCCAGGAATCAGTCTCCATGTTCACCTCTGCTGTTACAGACAGTAATCTAACACTTTGTGCTCCTTTCTAACCAGAAAAATTCTAAAATACAGTTTGTCTTTATGCATTGCTGTATGTACATAAATCCAGTTGGGACAGAGAAGCAGATGGATAAAGCCATTTTATTACATGCTATACACACCTGTGTCTCATTATGCACAGATGCAGCCATATGTTAGGACTACAACAACTCCAGTTAGAAGGATGAATTTAGCCATACATTCATGGCAGCTGGGAGTTTAAACAGATTAGTCAAATTATGTCAGCATTCATCACTGTTTGAAAAGTTATCTTTACTACGACAGTAAATCAAAATTAAAAATGGTTGATAAAGCATGTCTGTAACGTTCAGAGTGAATAGACATTACATCACAAAGGCAATGCTAAAGCATTGTAGTGCTAACACACAAATGTAATATGACTAATATTTTAATCTTAAAGGAAAATTCATTCATTCCTTTTCTTTTATCCACTTCCTCCCTACAGGGTTTTACAAATTTTTCATGTTTAACTTGGACTTAAATTGGACTAAAAACATGAAATGTCATGTTCCTCGTCTCATTGCTACACAGCTAACAAACAATAACTGAGCTCTACGTGGTATTTCCTGCATAGAAACAGTGTTTTAACATGTCCTCCTAACACTATGAAGTATTTGGTGTACGATTGACTAAATGTGAAATAAATAATAGAGAAATACTATTAAAAGTAAAAGTAAGCATGCATGTAACATACGAATTGTTCATAAATTACACAGATTTTATCCCGATTTGCAGGTATACCAACAAATAGGGCAATATCAGATTTTCTTTTTTTTAATCTCACGAATTAAAAAAAAATTCAACTTCATATTATTTTACGTATCAGAGACTGTAGGAAGCAAAAAATAATAATAAAATTAAACCGAATTGGATCGTGTTTGACTGATACAGGTTTTTTTGTGAAAATTACAGATTTTTGAGGATCAATGTACAGGTAAACATCTGTTGTCATTACTCACTGTTGAGTTGTGGTGAATAGCTGCCAACTTGAATTCTGAACTCTCCCACTTTCTGACATGGAATTCCCACTGGAATTGCTTAAATTTATGACTTGTAAGTGGGAAATTCCCACTTCCTAGTACAAATGGTCTGCAACAAAAGTAGGGTCTTGAGTTTGACACACGACATCTGTGCTCTCGATCACACCTAGGGACATGCATGTTTTTGAACTGTGGGAGGAAACCGGAATGGTTAAAGAAAACCCACACATGCATGAGGGAACATGCAAACTCTACCTAGAAAGCTCCCCAGCCGGGGTTCGATCTGACAACTTTCTTGCTGAGAGGCAACAGCTCTACCAACTAATCTGCAGTGCAGCCCTTAAAGAAAAAAAATCTGCTAAATTAAAATGAGGTCATTCTTGAAGGAATGTATTTTACTCATAATCAAAGTTTTTGATAGAATTCTTGTCCAAGTTGTTAGGACTCTCAGCAACTACCACACTGAATTTTAGCTCAGCTTTTGTGAAACTGAGTTACAGCCATGACTTCATGACAAAACCAAAATAACAAAAACATAAAACCCAGATTTGTTGGCCCATTTCTGACGAAAGTTAGAATGAAAAGCTTGTCGATTGACAGATTCCCTTCCTGCCTGTCAGAACAAACCCACAGAGGAAATGAGGAGGCATCTCATTCTGACTGACGAAGTTCTATAATTCATCACATTAACGGCCCATGATTCATGCAATACAGATAAGAGCACAAAATTGGCATAAGTGACAATGGAGACACTGTCCCTTGAGTGTACACGTTGTCCAGACAGTCGGATATGTTGGAGAATGGACACTAATAAGTGGATTTCATTTAGCAGATCTTCCATCCTCTGCTTCTTTTTTTAATGCTTTCTCTCCCAGGAATGAGTGTAAAGTTGACTGGCCTCAGTTTTTCTTTGACAAATACACCGGTAATGACATCTGATGTTTTTTTTGTGTGTGTTTATGTAAAAGTATTTAGCCTCCCGCCTGTGGATTTATGACATTTTGTTGGGTATTTGTAACACTCTTGGTCACATTTTGTTTTATTTTATTTTTTTGGAAACAGCTGAACCAAAATAAGAATCTGGCTTTTTGATAAACTAGGGGTGACAGCAGTGTTTTACTTTATGAACTCAGGGTGTAAACTATGTAGTATGAAAAACAAGTTCTGTATTTTATGTGGTGTGAATTATAACATCTTCATAAAATCATCGTCTCTAGGTCTTTTCTTAGTGGCTAAGTAACGGTTTCCTTCTGCAAACATTTTTCTTTTTGAATAAGGAGTTACAAAAACTAAACCTTGTTTCCAGATGGACAAAAATATTTTCTGGAGTCATGTGCTGAAAACTATGATAAATAATTGGTAATTAATTAGCAACATGTCTCAAGAACCACAGAACAAATTTAAATGAAATTTACAGAAATGAATTATTGATGTCTATTTATTACTATTTAACATTTGAAGTACAGTTGATTCAAAATGGCTACAACATTTAGGCTGTGTCCAAAATCAGGGGCTGCGACCTTTGTAGGGCATACCCGGTCTAGGTGGGCCGGGTCCTTGGTCGACCTCGAAGACCGGAAATAAAATGGCTGTAAATTTGGACGGTTTAGCTGTCAGCTTTATTCCCGCCTTTAAATCCCTCAAATCAAATCAGGGAAAAATGAGGACACATTTGTGGGCTGCAATTGGAGTCTTTGAATTTGGACAGCCTTCAGCACAACGCAGTAACATTAGCGTCCGGTAAATTCAGCCTTTAAAGGATGCAGCCCCTAAATTTTGGCAGCTAGTATTCCACTTGGCAAACACAAAAATGGGTATAACTCTGATGGTTTTATAGCTATTGAGCTAAAGTTTAGTGTGGTAGTAGCTGAAGCTCAGCCATAGCAAACACTTTGAGCACTGATATGTTTAGAGCACATGTGTCAAACTAAAGGTCTGCAGGCCAAATGTGGCCCACCACAGCATTTTGTGTGGCCCGCAACAGCTTCAAAGGTGTATTAAAGGGCAGTATTATGTATTTTTTAGGCCCTTAGTTCAGCTCTATGCCACAATCAAGTAGCTGCATGTATCAAAAATAAATTTGACTTTGCATCTAAACACCTTGAAATTGGCCTCTGACTCTTTAAGAACCTCGTACCAGTTTTGACACTCCCAATTCCGCTGGCTGCCCTGCTAGTCAACTTTAACATAAAACTAGCTATAACTCATTCACATTTAAAGATTTATAGCTATAATCTGTGTGGCTGAGTTTCATTCTCAACCCTCAACTGAGCACACGTCCCAAACATGGCAGGTCATGTGCTCCTTGAATGCCACTTTTGTTTTTTTTATAAGACATAACAGAAAACAAGATTTTCATTACAGCCTACATTTCTGGTTGAAAATGAAGTATTTAAAATTTCTAAATTTAACTGCAGGGATTCGAGTATGACATTGTTTATTAGCGTCTCGATTTACGGCTTTTATTTACGGCCTTGATGATGTAAAGAGCTTATCAACAACCGTGTGGCTCATCAGCCGCATTGCTACCGGATATCTGAAAGGGAGAGAAAGCAGTTATGTCAAGGTGGAACTAGAGGGACTGAGATGTTGTTAATGAGCTCATCTGGAAACATAAATCCTGCCGTACATCAGGTGAAAAGGTGTTTCTTCCAAATATATGTTGAGAAATGTCCGTTAGAGCCTAAATCTACCCAAAACCAGTTGAGGTAAATTTTTTGACAGCTGCAATAAAAATGTTTTTATTTTCCAAGAAAAAACATCTGTTTTGATAAATTTTCTGCTGCTGCGTAAAGTTAAGATGTTTTCCAGGAAGTGATCTTGAACTCAGGATCCTTCTCATCTCCCACTCAGATGGAGGATTTCAGTGAGAGCTCCTCCATGACTGACTTGCCTTCATCCTCTAATTTCAGTCTAACTAAATCAATATTTTTTGCTGCACGCTGCTACTTCCTTCTACTCTAAATCTTTATTGTCTGCTGGCGACAGGTTGAAGGTGGATGATAATGGTGTCACTGTGTTCTAGCATTTGTTACCTTGCAACACCCATTTTTCAAACTATACCTTGTGAGAACCCATTGCTAACCATGGGACCCATAACCTGGACCCTATAAATCTAAATGCTGTTTTTAGGTTGAGGGTTAGGTTTAGGACTAAGACGTGAATTGATGGGTGATAAGGGTTAGGGTAAGAGTCAAGGCTGGGCTATAGAGATGAATAAAAAATGAATGGAATTCAATGAAAAGTCCCTGACGTGTGTCACTTTAGGATGATTGCTGAAATTGAAGCCTTATTAAAAATTGTTTCTGTTGTTGGAATGACAATATTATTATTATTTACTTTATTTATTTTGCAGTGCTGAGTCTGATGGAAAAACGCTGATCAGCCTCAGTCACTGTGGTCAACAGTAACTGATCCGGGCCGACCGATGACTCACTGGGCAAGAGTTTGAGTCATCTCCATCCCTCTGTGGCTCGTAGTCTGGATCCAGGAGACAGACAGCACTTGATAATATATAAAACACATTAGTAAGTTTGACTGATAGAGTTTGCGTGTTCTAAATGTCATACGGTTGGACATCTTAGGCCGTCTCTCTCATAAATAATAGCATACCCTCAAAGAAAATTGGTAATCATGTTTTATTCCTAAGTGGACAGGACCCAGACTTATATGTCCCCCAAGATGTATATTATGTCTAGTAAAATATTTCTGTATTATCATGGATATCACACTGACTTATTAATAAACGCACTGTCCAGTGAGTCATCCATTGCTTTGTCTTTCATCTCTTTATTGCATTACAGAGCATGCTCAGTCACACGATGACTCAACCAGCCATGAGGTGCTGCTGTTACTTGATGCTCCCTGCAGTGTGAAAGTATGTAGCTCCCAAAACTCAAAGATTTCAGACCCTAAAGCATCATTAAGCAGTTCACAAATCATAGAATTGATAACTTTTTTGTAATGTCAATGTGTGATGTAATATAGCATGTTTAAAGTATCCTGAGTTTTTCTCAAACCACTTGGACACCACTGTGTATTTATAAAAAAAAACATAAAATGCCTTAGTAACTGTACATACAGTATTACAGTCTGGTATGCACCAGGTAATTACCAGTTATGTACCTGAGACAGCCTTGTCTACGTAGGTACTTGTTGCATATGGGTTATTTACTATGTAAAAAATGGGTAAATACAAGAAGGTATATACCTGATCAATATCAGATACAGCCCATATCGGATAAATTTAAAGTAACAAGTCACTTGATCATACAACCCAGTCCAGGTACATACAATGTAAGTACCCAGTATGTGCCAGATACCTTGCTCCGATTCTTCCAAATACCACTTCGTATTTAATTTTAAATGCTGATAAAAATTCACAACCAACACGACAAAATGTTTTTTTAATATACTGATAGCCCTCAATGTTGTTTTTTACATGAAGAGTTGTTGACACTAAGGGTGCATCGATTGCAATTTTCTAATTGGAATTACTCGAAGATACCACCAAAACAAACCACAGTTCAGGTTTTCTCCCTGTTAGCCAGATTGTGGTCAGATGAGCAACGCAGCACAATTCCTCCAACAAGTACTGCATGGGCCTTTCAATTTTTATGGGTTTACACTTTTCTTGAGAGTTGAAGCATATGTGAGTTATATAGATCGCCTACAGGGGCTAACTCTATTTAAACAATGTGTCATAAAGATATAAAGGGTTTCAAATTATTAAAATAGATTTATAAAAAGGAGCAGACAGAATGACACAATTTGTTGTTTAAAGATGAATTATTTTACATCATTATCATGATAAAAAAATACTAATGTGCATCAACATAGCTGTGGACCACTTCCACTGACAAACTTCACCTGTGAGTCTGTTTCCTCTCTAAAACTCTGCCGGTCAATTAATCCTATAGATTCTTTGGAATATCAATCAGTGCAGTCACACCACCCAAACATCCATCTGTTTGAGCCCAGAGCTTAATTAGAGGATTCTGAAAAGAGGACTGATCAGATGGAGAGAGTTTGATTAATGACATCTGACTGAAAACATTTATTAACCTAATGTTTCATGAGAGTTTTTTTAAAACTCCTTAAACCGTGTTAATAGGAACACAACATGCAAAATAAAACTTTTAAAGGTTTAGTGGAAAAGTTAAGAACCGTTATTATCTTACCTGTTGTTATTGAGCACTAAAGAGAGATTAGTTTTGATGATTTGATGACGAGTTCATGCAGGGCCGAAACCACAGTGGACTGCTGCCGTCCTGCAACAACTCAGATCTCATTAATGTCACAGTGGTTTGTGTGAATACTCTTTTTAGAAACTTTTAGAGCCAGTTGTAATTAAATTTGAAGTTTTGAATAAAAACTTTGACTAAAACACAAAACATCATGTTCCTCATCTCATTGCTACAGCTGAGCACTGCTAACAAACACTAACTGAGCTCTACGTGGTACGTCCTGCATTGAAACAGACTTTAACACATCCTTTTATAAACACTGAAAAGTACTATGTGTTCGACTGACTAAATGTAAAATAAATAGTACATAAATACATTTAAAAGTAAAAGTACAAGAGTTTGACTCACTGTTGAGGGGTGGTGAGTAGATGCCATCTTGAATTCTGAATTCTCCCACTTTTCAACAGGAAATTCCCACTGGAGGGGCGCTCCTGTTTAAATTTATGAATTGTAAGTGGGAAATTCCCACTTCCCATTACTGGGCTGCAGCAAAGTAACCAGCAAAAATACAGTAAAATGGAGATTCTACACAATGAGTGTTGCAGGCTGGTGGCTGCCAGCTACTTTTGAACCCTGTGCAGCTCCACCTAGTGGTGGGATGCCGTCGTTTCACAGGTAAAATAATCAACATGTATTATTGGAGATGTAGTTTATGGTCAAAGCTGGTTTTAGCTTATTTCAGGACATTAATATATCTTTGAAGCTCTCATGGGCTACATACAATGCAGTGGTGGGCCACTTTTGGCCCGTGGACCTTAAGTTTGACACTTGACTAGATAGTTGTAAGTCTTCTGTTATGCTGTAATTGTTTGAATCAACTATCACATGTCTAGTTTAGTAATTTTAAAATTTCTGCACACTTTGTGCCTTTTTAGACATACAAATATCAAAACGTTTCGTTTTTTAAATTGAATTAAATTTTTGTTTCCAAACTGAACATTTTCTTTCATATTATTATTTTTATTTGGCTGTAGAGTCCTCTGTAGATGTTTTTGTAGCCTAATAGGTAGATACAGTTTTAGGTTGTCAATTGAGATCTGCATATTTAAATTTGAACAAATTAGATTTAGCTTCAGCAAATTTCAGCACTGATATTGCATTTAGTATTTTCTCAAATCTACTGCAATTTTAAATAAAGAATTGTCCAATTTAAGAGGAAAGCAGCTGAAACAATAAACTATATAACCTTGAAAAAAGTATATTTCTGAGTTCAATATCTCTGCAGTAAAAAAAAAAGTAAACAGATTAAAAAATCAACGTATTACCTGTTTTATTGGTCTTCTAAAAAAAGATTTGCTTTCAAAAAGAAATAAAGTGTGTTCCTTATTTAATTCATTAGAACCCCATTATTTTATGTTTTAACTTCACCTTAACTCTTCCTAAAAGTAGGAAAAGGCTATGTACAGAAGGCAAAATGCTAAGAAGAGCCAAAACGAATGCTTTCTAAAAGTATCAGAAACTAGATTAATGCAACAAAAAGTGTTGCTGAAAAGTGCTAACCCTGCTATAGTTGAGAAGTGAAATTCTGAAATAAACAATTGTAGAAGTTACCTTTACTGAAAACATTGGGAACTACTCATGACAAGAGCAGACATCCCAAGTGATTTTTGTTTATTACATTTCATTGTCACCAAGTCAGGATGGCCGAGCGGTCTAAGGCGCTGCGTTCAGGTCGCAGTCTCCCCTGGAGGCGTGGGTTCGAATCCCACTTCTGACAAAACATTTTTTCAGCTCAAATGCGCGATTTTACTGAAGACTGTCCAATCCGGCCGCATTTCACTTCAACATAAGCTACAGTGAAAAAAAAAATAAAGAATCACGAGTTTAGAAAAAAGACAAATAATAATAAAAAACAGAATTCTGAGATTAAAATCATAATTCTGACTTGTTCCCAATTAAATAATTTTGACATTAAATTGATAATTCTATTACATTCATAATCTGAAGTTTTTTTTCCCTGTGAATTCTGAGAATTTGTTTTACTGTGTCCCTAATCCTTTTCTTTATAAATCACTTCAGTACAAAGCCACCTAACTTACAATCAACAAGGTAAACAACTCAGTGTAGAAAAGTTTACTGCATTTAAACATAATAAATATATATATTTTTTAAAATTAATATTAAACATAATTTTCTTTTCACTTAACCATTGAGACATCACTTCAAAGCATACATAGTGTTTTTCTACACATCTTTGCATCAAGGCAGGTTGATTTTAACATGAAGTCTGATATTATGTGAACCTTGCAGCCCATCTGTTCAATATGTTCTGTGCTGCTCATTACTCTCACGGGCATAAGCCTACTTCTAACAGGTGTGTGTTTTTTTCCTCATCCAAAGTGTTTTCCCACTTTGAACTACATCTGGATGATCAGCATCTGTCCAACAAAAAGGAAAGCACATATTTGTGATACATGAACTGCTGAAGCTGGCTGCAGCTTTGACATCAACTCAAACCAGAAGGATTCAGCAGATAAGGTTTATTCAATTTTCAATGAACAGAGTAAACATGTGTGAGACTTGAGTGGTCCTTTTGACACTTAATCTCACATTTATGCATATCTCATGTTGTTGGAGATGTCGACATTGTTGCATCAGCTGTGACGGACAGACTTGTGTGGCGAGGCGTGTGATTTAACACCTGCTCTTGTGCAACAAAGTGAGGTCAGAGGGCAGGTCTCGCATGTCTTCAGAGACTGAGGCCCTATGGTCTGCACACACTCACATCACCTTCGCCCATCAGCACGCCCACCCCTCCTGGTCCGTTTTGAGAAGTTCCAGAGACCGCCGTCCAATCGCTCACATCCACACCTAATGCGTCCTGACAGATGAATGTACTCAAAGCCTGCCAGCGTTGTATCAGATTCATCTGAGAAAACAAATAAGGAGGGATGCGGAAAAACTAAAACAAATAGAGAGCTGAGCCATGCTGCCAAATCCTGACAGAGATAACAGGTGAAACATGGAGTGTGAGCTGAAGAAAGTGTTTCCAAATGTACAGTCTGCTGAGGCTTTCATGTCATTTAACCCATGCTGCCGTCTAGTGGTGCATGATTTATTCTCAAACAGAATCTACAGAAGCAAACACACATTTGTAGAGAAAAAAATGCATTTAATTTGATCAGAATGAATAAAAATGAGCAATTTGTCTACTTTTTTTTGGTTTAGTTTTGAAATTCTGTAATGTCCTCGAGTGTGCTGCTGTAAATCCAGCAAAGTGTGCATTAACCTTAAAGGAGACGTGATGCTTTCAAATCCTTCTTTTACGTCCATATGAAGTGGATGCTTTGGTCTGAATTCCTCCTTATTGTAACTCCACAAGCCCCTCTTTCACATTTTCTGAGGTGTGTCTCAGATCAACTCATTTTGAGGCTGTCTCTTTAAATGCAAATTAGGCTCTTACCAGAGCGGTCTATTCTAGTTTGATAGAGAGGGTTTATGATCATATAGCAGCGCAGAAACTTTTTATTTACAAATGAATAAAAACATGTCAACAATGGAAAACTTGTCCAACCAGCCTTACATGATCTGAGCTGACAGACAGTTTTAATGACTCTTTATACAGTTTCAACATACATATGTTATCCTAACAATTACCTAATTTCTAGCTCTGTACAGGTCAAGATAAGAAAATAATTGATAAATTACAGATTTTGTCCTGGCCAAAAATATCCCAATCTACTGATAAACAAGAGAACAGATTAAAACACAGTGAAGCAGTAGAAAATCCCATAACCTACTGGTGTAGATCAAAAATATATTTCCATTACAAGAGAACTGAATGATTTAAACGTGAAAATGGATTTAAAAGCCAAGAAAGATATTCATTGTTTTTACATAATTTGTTCATTTTCTTTGTTTCTTGCAACCTTTCCCTGGTAGTTTAAACTTTTTCTCTCTTTAAAGCTATTTTTTTTTATTTTAGCTAAAATTCTTCTCTGTTCAGCTTTGATATTATTCTGACTTTTCACTTTTGTGTTCCTACTTTTTGCAAAAATCAGCTGTTTACAGTTTTGCTACTAAACTTTTTCAGCTTGACTTGGCTTTCAGCAAAATTATTTGGCAATGAACAATCAGGAAATGCAATTTCTCTAATCAATTAAAAAAAAAACTATTAAAACTTAGTGCTCAGAACAAACAAAAACCAATCATGAACAAATCTCATAGGAGTTTGGTGACAAAAATGTTTAAATAATTGTAAAAAGTAGGTGTACTTCCAGAAAAACTTTATTGTGGAGGGAAATAAAAAATGATTTTGATGTGTTCTGGCGTTTGTGTGAAAATCACATTTCCTGTCTAGTTTTAAATCTTATCTGCAAACCTTAGATTAAACAACAAAGTAGAGCAAAACTGTTCATTTTGAAACATTAAATACAAAACAACAAACATCTTTGGTCTTCTAACCTCCATAGTGTTAATGTTACACTCAGCAGTGTCTTTTAACATTTAAGACAGCACAAAGACACCTGTATCTGATATTACCACCATGAGACAACAATCCCTTTTAAGTCACAAGAAATCTGCTTCCCTTTTCCAAAAGTCAGGATTAGCAGAGAAGAGATTTCTAATTCTTCTAAATGAGCTCCATGTATGGACATAAAGCGTGGGATCAGTCATTCTTTTCTCTCTTCTCTCGACGGGTCTTTCTCTTCAGCTGAAGTGTCTTGAGTTCAACCATGGTGGAAAAGGTCCTGTACACCCACACCATCTGTCAGAGCCGAAAATAAGAGATTAAAGCAGGAACTGGCATTTTTCTGCTGCTTGTGACATGTTCATTTAACTTGCATTGAAAAAGAGAGAGAAAAAAGTGAAACTCACCACAATGATGACGGCATTGAGCAGAAGAGGAATTGAGAAGACAAGTGATATGAACATGCCTTTGGAGTCAAAGTACTGGAACTTAGAGAAGGACCTGAGAGATAAAGGGCAACAATATATTAACTAGGGGTGTCCCGATCCGATATTGATATCGGATATCGGTCCGATATCCGCCAAAAAACCATTATCGGATTTT
>JARVJO010000039.1:12039741-12064491 GCA_031762555.1 Cynodonichthys magdalenae
GCACTAATTAACAATATAAAAAGTCTTTAGTCAGAGTCTCTAGTTTCCTGAGGGAACTCCACGCAGCAAAGCTCAGGTCTTGTTTCTGTCGTGGTAAAAATCCGGAGCAAAAGCAGCAGCCACTGTGACCGGAGTGGAGTAGGCAAAGGCGAAGTTGTAAAGGCCAAGCTTCAAACACTTCCAGGTGGTGCGAAGTGCCTTCCCAACATTCTGATGGTGGTAGAAAATAATTTAATCACTTGAAGTTGTTCTCACACAATCAAAATGCCATCATTATCTTTTTATTATCATTATTATCTCATTTATGTGAGCTATCAAGGTCAGAGTCTGAGGCAGGACATTTCAGAGCACAATAGCAGCAGGAAGAAGAGAAGCCCACTCTCCTCCTGACTGAAACAACAAAAATGTCCTGTGAGCACTATTGTCCAGTGTATCCAGAACAGGAAAACTCCGACTGGCTGCAGCAGAAACAGGAAGTCAAAAAGTTTATTAAACTAAAGACCTTCCTCTCCCAATATAGTAACTCTGAAAACAAGTTGAACTGACAGTAAAAATAGATTTTATGGGAGAAATGACACAAGTGTTGCAAAACCCACCTGTTTCATGTTTGGAATATTTGACAAAATTATAATTGACTTGCAGACATCTGTTTAGTCCAGTATTATAGAACCTGGTCACTAACCTACTGCAACAGATGGTAGCTGAGATCACATCAAGTCAGATATTTTGCTCAAAAACCCAGAGAAAGCATCACTGATAATGCAGTTTAGCAAAATATATTGTATATTACACTTTATCTTTGCAGTATGACAGTGAAAGTTACGTTATTTAAATCAGGAATGCATTCACAAACATCAAAATGTAAGAAAAACTAAATCTTTAATCCCATCTTTGACCTTTTCTTTCATGAAACTGCAAAAAGAAAAAAAAAAGAAAAAGTTAAAATACGGTGTTTTACAGCCTTTTGTCAACAGAAACTGAAGCTTAATTAAAAAAAAAACAGTGAAGAAAAATATGTGGAGTCTGAAAGAATCAGTGCATTTACAAAAATAAATTCTGTAACTTAATCTGCAGCAAAGTTTATTGGTCAGTAATAGTAAAGATTAAATAAAGTGATGATAAAATACATATTTCATGAACAATTCCTTATTAACCACCTGTATGTTTGAACAATTCAGAGTAAACACTCATCAGCAAAATCTTCCAATTCCTGCAGTTCTCCAAGATAAAAGAATCAAAAGGAAACAGTTGAGACACTCAAAGATACATTAAATACTGTTTACTGGATGTTTATGTTTAGAATACAAAAAAAAATAATCTAAGTTAAACCCACCTTCCTCACTTTCTTGTAGTTTTCTTTCCGCTTTCTTCTCTTCTTCTCTTTTGCCCCATCGTCCATCAAAGGCTCGTACCTCTCTGGCCGAAAGGCAAAGTTTATGTCTCGGGGCCTCCTCTCCTTCTGCCCGCTGTCATCGACAGCGTTCGGTGGGCAGTCCACATGCCGCTGATACTTTGCTGAGCTCGGAGTCTCACATGATGCTGCTGAGCTTCTGTCGAACAGCCTCGCTGGCAGAGAGCAGTTCTTCATGTTGTCTTTTTGTTGCCAGTTCTCTGAAGAGGTCAGGAATGTTGTCAACATACATTATGTGAGAGTCTGGGGTGCATTCCTCTGTTCTGACTTGTGTGTGTGTGAAGGGGGGTGGGGGTGGCCCAGCCTCTTAAAGGTGTAAATCCTTCCTCACAAGACTGACCTCAAAGGTCCCATGATTTTAAGTGCAAAAGTTTCAAAGTGACTTTTATCCTGTTAGTGGTTGAGCTCAGTGCAGTTGCTATAGTAACCAGTAAAACCTGTAAAGACCTACCGCTCTTCTTTTCACCTTACCCTGGCATCATCTGCTGCTCTACCGCCAGCCACTTAATTTAATTCACCCATCCGGTGTTTAATCTTATTTATGTACTACAAAATAATTGCAAAACTTGTCTTCTGAGGTATAGGACGCTGTTAGTTTCAATCAAAAAGTTTGCTAAATGTGTTCCTTCAAAATGTCACATTGAAATGTTTAAAAAATATCTTTAAAACAAATTACACTTTTGGTATCAGCAGGTGAAATACAAGATGCAAGAATTCCCCTTTCCTGGTTCTCAGTAAGCTTTAAAATGTGTTTGCGGTCTTAGTGGTACGACACAGAATTAGGGCCACAGTACAAGATTAAAGTCATAACATAACATGAATAAAGTTGTATTACTATGAAAATAAAATCAAAATATTATGTGAATAGTTGTAATAGTACGTGTAGTCTTAATTGTATGAGAATAAAGTCATAGAATCAGATGAATAATACGAGAAAAATTAATTTGAGAATAAAGTTGGAATATTACGAGGAAAAAGTCACATTATGAGATCTTGCAATGTTATACTTTGGTATCAGTTTTACAAATAAATACCATCAGCATCAATATATTATCAGCAGCAGGACTTTGAAACAATTGTGCAAACAACTCTATGAATTTGTGTAATAAACTGAAGCTGTATGGCATTGCAGTTAATGGCTGCATTGACAGATTTAGTCATCACATAATGTGGATGGAAGCATATTAAACTAAGTGACCCAAAAGTAATCGCTGAAGCATAGTGACACACCCTGGAGGTTGTCCACAGCAGGTGTGAGCCGACCCAGAAACTGAGCGTTTTTCTTGTAATATCACATCTTTTTTCTCGTATGACTGTATTCTTGTAATTTACAAAAAAATCTATTCATGTGGCCCTAATACTCCGTCGTATAGTGGTAAATGGTAAAACTAAAATATACAACTAACTAAAGCATGTTCAAGTCACAGTTTAATAATCAAATCAGTTTGACATTACAGCTCTTTTTGTTGCCATTTTCTAAACATCAGCAGAACATCTTACAGTATCTGTGCCTTGTGTTTTACAACTGTCAAAAATACATTCAGTCTCTGAAATTAAATCAGGTTTCATTTCCCCGAACATATATAAAACAACTGAGGTGTTACTAAGAAACTAAATGTAGGAGGGAAAAGAAAAACACAAATCTGTTTTAAACATTTACTTTCAAACCTCTTTAAACAACGACAAACTGTCCAAAAACAAATAAGTTTGACCGACAGAAAAGTAACTTATTTGAACAAATTAAATGTTGGACCTCAGGTTCACTCGAAGGAGAAGCCATCATTTACTGCAGCTTTGTTCCATCCTTACATTACTGATCCATGTTTTGACTTTGAGAGTTGTTTTGCCCGCGGTCGGGATCTTTGAGTCGGAGGATGCGGAGGATGTTGCTTACGGGAAGAGAACTGGGGGGAAATTGGTTTATATTTTTAGTGCTTTTATTAGAACCTGAGCAGCTACATCAAGTCAGCCTATTAGTTATTCAAATTCATCATGGTGATCAAGTCAAAAAAACATATCTAAGCAATCTGTTTCATAGATACATGAACAAAACCTGTGTGGTTACCTCATGTTTTGTGGAGTGAGGAAGATAAACTGTCTGTAGCGCTGACCAGCAGCCACCTTCAGCATCATGTCCATCGAGATCCTCCTATTAACCATGTCCTAAAAGAACACAACACAAACAATTATTTATTTTTTTTAAGGCATACAAAAGGAGGGAAAAAAAATCCCCTTCTCTGTGCGACCCTGTGGGTCTGAAATGTGTCGTTCAGCGAGCCGTTAAAATGTGTGTGTGGAGTATGCAACACTTTCAGCTCAGATTAGTCTAAATCTTGTCTCCTGCTTTTAACTTCACCTTTAACTCGTGCTGCCTTTAATGAACCTAGAAAATAAAAGGCTTTGCTTTTTACTTTGATATTTACTTCAGACTCATCTAAAGTTAACATGTTACCCAACTTTACAAAGAATTTAGCAATTTATTTACTCTCATTTTTTTTTCCTTCAGCCAGAAACCAAAAATTCTAGTTTCCCTTTAGTCAATGAATGCAACATTAGGGGATTACCAGAAAACAGTTCAACATTTAAGCTTATAAAAACTTAAAAAGAGATGGAGCAATAATAGAGTCCAGGATTTAAGCAGCCCTTATACGGACAACTTACATCATGTCAACAAATGTTATTTCTGTTTCATTTTGCAGCAATTCAATAACTTTGGGTAAATTTAATGCATCATTCAAAACAAGACTAGAAAGTTTGCCGACTGTGGGTCTTGAAGTTAGTTAGCCAAGCCCCAATATGAACTTTTATTCAAATATCTCTTTTCCTCTCTAAAGATGTTAGACTGCAGTGTGGCGTGTGTCCTGTTACCATGTAAACATCAAACTCGTCCAGACAGCGGAAAGGTGCTTCTGTGATGGCCCAGAGAGAGAGAACGAAACAAACTGTGGAGAAGGAACGTTCGCCTCCTGACAGGGAGCGCATGTCGCTCAGGTCAGCTTTGTTTCCTTCACCTGGCTGCACCTAAAACACAAGTAAAATAAAAAATAAAATAATATCAGTTTATCAACATCACTCATGAGTGGGGAAAAAAAGCCTAAAAGCTAATTTTGTTCCTTTAAAAAGGTAATGCTGGAAAAAAAACATTTTCAATAGCTACAATTTTTTTTGTACATTTTAAATACAAAATTGGAGCTAAACTGAATGAATCAGGTATTCTTACCGAGATGGTGAGTGTCTCGTTCTTGTGGTCAAACGCCATTTTCCCACTGTAGCCTCTCTGAGCCAGCATGCTGTCAAAGTAATATTTGCAGCGAGCGGACAGGAACCTATAGGGACAAAGAAAAGCAAAAACACTTTTAGACGAAAGCTTCCGGTGTAACACGAGACATCTTAAAAAAATGAGACCACTTACTTGCGGAGATCGGTGTAAACCTGAAGTCTGTGGCTCATGACTCCGTCCAGACTTTTGATGAAACTGTTAAGGTTCTTCATTTGCTGTGACATATTCTTGTAGCTTTCCAAAGCCTCACGGTATTGTCTGGATATAAGAAAGAAACAGGTGAAAAAAGAAAAAGAAACCAAATAGTTGATATTCATATTTTTATTCCAAGAAAAAACTAAACATGCAAATGAATATCTGTGGGAAAAAAAAAAAAAGGTTGTCGTCACCTCACAACCTCTTCTCGGTCCCCCTGTTGTTCCTGTTGAGTAGTGATCTTCACTTTGAGGCGGCTAATCTCACTGTCCAAACTCTTGGCTGTCCGACGGGCTTCAATGCGTTCTGGACAAATCTCAGTGGCTTTAGCCACAGACACCTGAGGGGAGAAAGAATGTTACATCTGATGAATAAGAATAATATCGCATCGTCTTATTTAGCGCTTTTTTAGAAAACTCAAAGATGCTTTACAATATTCATTCACACACACACATTCACACTAAAAACCTTGTCTACTTTCATGTTATCTGTAAAGCAAAACCAATACAGACTATTTATAGGTTGTGGCTGTAATGTTATTTGTTTGCAATGAGAGGCTAGAACAACAAAATGCAACACAGACTATTTTTAATGGATATACATTCAGTTATTTCTCAAACATGCATGAATGATAGATTAAACATTATTAGTTTAATTTATTAGTTTATATGCATTTTCTACAATCTTGCTGCACAAAGTCAACAGAACAAATAAACTGATTCTGATTATTGGAGTATAAACAATTTCAAATTCTAAAATGTTCTATTTTAATCTGGAAATAAGATCAAAAATTTTTTTTTTTTGGTCAACCAAAACCATCAAACGACACCCCCCAGTGAAACTACATTAAACAAGTAATTGTGCCAAAGCAAAGTTCTGACAAACCTTTAGGTCCTCGTCTTTGCTGTTAAGTTGTCCTTCAAGAGTTTGGATGCTGCGGAGATGAGCGCTGCGTTTCTCATCGTAGTGTTTCTTGTGGTGTTTGCACTTCATCACCTCCTGGTCAGTTTTACTCAGTTCATCCTGCAGGAGGACAAAGCATACAAAAACACACGTTCAAGTTTGTAAATAAAGTTATAGAATTTTTTGGGTTTTATGCTCAAAGAGAGATGGAGTTTCATTTTTAATTTCTAAGTCTCAAACTAAGTCTTTAATCTGGAACTGAAGCCGTGGGTTGTGTAATCTTTTGGCTGCTCGCTGTGGCAACCCCAGCAGAAGGGAGGAGCCGAAAGAAAAACAAAACAAACAAAAAAAAAACACTAAATGACAGAAAAAAATACAAAAATGCAATCATTACTGTCTGATCTGTAGTTTGTGTTTTTCTAAAAACTACCACCAACAAAATATTTGGAACATATAAATTCTATATCTTGAAACAAAGGGAATAACAAATTTTATTCACCCTGTAGGTTTTTAACAAGTGGTTTTGGGATTCAGAAGTTTTACAAGCATTACAAGTTTTTACTAAAGTCACAGTATTACCTTGATTGAATCAGCCTCCTCAGCGATGGTGTTAATGGAGTCTTTATGCTGCTTGTACTCCTGCTCTGCCTTTTCGTAGTCGGCCTTGAGTTCGGCCATCTGGTTCTTTGCTTCCTCGTATTCTGTGCGCTTAGATGAAATCTTTGCCGTGATCTCTTGAAGATCTTCCTCCTGTGATGAATAAAACAACAGCATGATCACTTAGGAGTTCTGATTGCTCAGGTTTATACTGTTATGTAAATCTACAACACAGAATATGTGTTTGGTTAAAGCGTGACCATGGAAACACGAGTGCTGTACTAACCAGAGGCTTGAGGTCCTCCGATTGAGGCTCTTCGATGTTCTTTAGGTCCGTCAGCTCAAGCTCCAACTTTGTGGCTTTATCCTAGAACAAATACGCAAAGTTCATTATTCAATAAGTTTTGCATCCAGAAAAAATAAAAAATGAAAAAAAAATAATAATCCAGTTTGTTCTGAAATATTAATAAGACCCTAGTAATATAAGTAAATTAAATTTGATTGCTGACTAAGAAATATCACTAGTTGCTCAAAAAAAATTCTAATTCACAAGGTGGACAGAAGTCTTTACATCATGTCAGTTAAGAAGGTACGAGAACAAAAAGTTACTTTAACGTTTCTTTGCTCTGTGTGTGTCCTCCTCAGCAGCCCTTGATTCTGTTTGATGTCTTCGTCTAGTTTTCTCATTTGTTGCTGGAAACGAGCGTGATGAGCGTTCTGGTTCTCCAGCTCCCTCTGCAAGTGTCTTTTGAAACAAAGTCGACAGGAACCAGAGAAATCAGTGACAATTAAAAAATTTTTTTGTTATTTTTTAAAGTGTGCATAAAAGCATAAAAACCCCCAAAGTGAGATCAGTTCTTATACACTCACCTGATCTCTTCCTCAACATCTCCTGAGAGAAAGTTGGCTCTGCTTTGATCTGCGCTGTAATTACGGTTACTGAAGATCTGATCACCGTCTTTGGAGAAGGCCTGGGTGCAGTTAGCGGGAGGGTTTCTGCCCTGCATCACTCCACGAGCCTCTGTGCGATTCTGTGCATCAAACATACAAAAACAAATCATGAAAAACAGTCCATCCATCTATTATCTTTTTACCCGCTTCCTCTTTTCAGGGTCACGGGGGTCACTGTGTGAGGGGCAGGGTACATCCTGGACAGGTTGCAAGTCCATCACAGGTCCACATAGAGATGAACAACCATTCACTTTCTCAATCACACCTAGGGACAATTTAGAGAGACCAATTGTGACCCGTCACATCAAACTGAGGATTAAGTCAAATTTGGTCAAAATGAGCTAAAGACATTTTCTGATTTCTGCTTTTTAACCTACATTTGATACCTGGATCATGGGTGGTTCCACAGATTTGCCTTCATTTGTCTTCCTAATCAGGATAACCCATTAATATTTGGTCTGAATCTTATTTTTAGGTTATTCTAAAGAGAACTGTTTTGTAATTTTACAAAGGAAACTTTACATAATATTTGTATATTAGGATTTACCTGGAAAGCTGTAAAGAAAAAAAAAAAGCTTTGTCAGGTTGCAGGGAAAGATAAAATTTATCGACCGGGCATTCAGGATTTGATTCGGCAAACTTCTTGCTGAGAGGTAACATCTCTACCAAATGAGCCACCAGATAAACAAGTTTACAGAGAAAAACAACAATCCGTGATTTTCTCACCTTAATGAGCAGAATGCTTTCGATGCCCCTTTGATCGATGAGGCAGTTCGCCACGACTGGGTCCTCAATCTCTAGAGCTTGAAGCACAGAGGGATATTCAGGATGATTCACACCCCTGACCGAAAAGACAAATCAGTTACAATTGGTGCAAAATAGAAAAAGTGTGTTAAATTTTTTTTTACTTAATATGTCTTCCTATCAGAGGTATTTTGTAATAAAAAACGCTTGTTATTGTGGTGCATTGCAAATAATCTGAACACCAACATTATTTAACAATGGACAAAAAAGTAAGCTCTGCCAAAATTCAAATGGGACAGAACCAGAGGGATACCCCTGATTGGCCACCCCCAGATGATTGACAAGTGGAGTGGGGTTTACATGCTGCATTTCAAAAAATGTGCATTTAATGAGAAACTTTTTGCATTTGTTTTGGGTGTTTGCTGCCACCATACCAAATTTCAGCTCAGTATTTCTGAAAATGGCCGAGTTGTAGCCATTAGAAATTAGCTTTGGCAGCCATCTTGGATTTTGTATTTGAAATCTCGACTACAACTATGCTAAATGTCAGCTGTGTTAAAAAAATGGCTAAATTATCGTTCGTGAAATTAGCATTAGCAGCTATCTTAGTTGGAACTAACAAACAAAATAGTTCTTAAAACAGCTGAATTAAAGTAATTTGAAATTAGCTGTGGAGGCCATCTTGAATTTTATTAGAAGTAGTTTTATTTATTTGTATGTGTGCCCCTAAAAAAACACTTTGACAACCCTTGTGCCACCCCATGCAAAATTGTCTAGATTTGCCCCTTAATGTAAATGTTTGTAAATGTTTTCACCTCCTTCTCGTGTCATGGACATGTGGAAGGAAGTTGCTGGTAATGATGGTCGGCCTGTAGCCAGCGTGAAAATATCTGGCCATGAGGTCCTTCAGCACCCTCTCATCTTCGTAGTTGTCGCAGGTGAAAGCTTTCATGAGGCTTTTAAGACATACTTCCACAGCCAGGGCCAGCTCAGGGTCCTTCAGACTAATAAGATAACCTGGAGGAGGTAATTTATATAAAGAAACAAGCATTTTATATTATATTAGTCACAAATTTATTTTTTTTTAAAAATGCAAAAATGACAAACATGTTACCAGTCTTTCGTTATCCTATTTTATTTGAAAAAAGGAGTCAGAATCTAGGAACAAAGTCTTACCCAGAGGTCCTCGAGGTCTGTGCTTGAACTGGCCCCTTCTGTGAGCTTCCTGGATGGCATTGAGCAGCGCAGGCATGTGCTCTCCGAAACGTCGAAGTCGGTTCGAGCGGCTGCTCTCCATCATTTGCCTGTTCCTTTTGTTGTTATCAATGGATTTCTGGAGCGACTCAAGCTCTTTCCTAGAGATGCAAAAAGAAAGAGGTGTATTTATGATGCAAACTTTCACCATTTTAAACATTTTTAATCCACATGGTTGTTAACAAACGAGTCAGTCTCTCCTGAATTTGGTTTGGACTCACTTATTTCTTTCAGTCTTACTCAAGTGAATAAAAAAAAATAAAAACACTTTACAAGAACATAATATTAGAGTTAGCAAAAATGTTTTAAAGCAACCAAAGAATGAACATTTAATAGTTTTGATTACTAATTGCCATTTAGTGTTCATTTTGCGTACTTCATCCTTCCTTGCTCTTCTCTGGCACGGCTGCAGGCGTGTTGAAACTGGTCAATCTGCTGGCCTAGAGTGGAAATCTGATGTTCCAGGCTTTGCAGCTCAGTTTGAATCTCCTCCACACGCTCGGCTCTAGCCTGGCTTTCTGCACCTGTTGTCTGACTGATGCTAAAGGGAAAAAAAAAAAAACAGTGTTTAAAAAATAAATAGAAACCAAAAGCACAGGACAGACAGTACAATGTGACTTATCTTAAACAGGACAGCAAAACCAACGTAACATCCTACCTCAGGTTGAGATCTTTGATGCGTGAGGACAGCTGAACTTTGTCTTTTTCCAGGTCTCTAAGGTTTGTTCTGCACCTATGGACGGTCAGCTGGAGTCCACACATAAATTATTTAGTCTTTAGTTGTTTACAAAAACATACATCAAGTGTTACAGTGAAAATAATATCTCTACTATACAACAAACATAAATTCATAATTTAAACATTCTGGTATACATCCCTCATAAAATAAAAAATATAATAAAATAAAATACACAATAGGACAACATGAGACCATATTTTCTGTGCTCTAACCTCACAGGACTTGAACAGTTTGTTGCGTTTCTGGGCCTCTGTCTTAAGTTCGGACGATTTGGGTTGAAGCTCCTGGACTTGCCGAGTTATTTCCTCCAACTGTTCCTGAATTTGTTTGTACTTCTTCTCCGCTTCCTGAACCTTATTCTGCAACATTGAAAAGTAAACAAATGTGTAATTAAAGGTTCGCTAAAACAGCAGAGTTGCATGCAAGAACAAACAACAAAAATGCTTTGAATTACCGTATTTTCTGGACTATGAGTCACGTTTATTTTTAAAGTTTGGCTGATTATAAAACTTATAGTCAGGCGTGACTTATAAATGTTTTTTTTTATTCTTTATGACACATTTTTTGACTGATGCGTTAAATGTTAGTTCACACTGAACTAAACATTACTGGCTGTAACCATTAGAGGGCGCTCTAGGCTTGTGACAACTACATTTATGCTGTTCCTGTACCGGTTATTAAAAAAATATGCAGCACAAAATGGTAATCGAGCAGCAGGAAAAAAAAAACGTTTGGAGTGAATGAGAAACTTGTGAGGGAGTAGTGAAAAGCAGAGGTTACTCTAACTGCAATGAAGAAAGTTGATCGCAAGATGTGGAATAAGATTGGTGAATTTACTGGTAATTTGCTTGTTACGTTATTTAAGGCTATTTAGCATCTCAGGTATGTTCTGTGTGCTATTGTTATTCCAGATTAAATGTCTCTTCTTAGACTTTGTAAAATAAATTTCTAAATAAGTGCGACTGATTTTTTGGACTGATGCAACTTATAGTCCAGAAAAAACGGTAGCTGTAATTATTGGTTATATCAAAAACATGCACACTTGACAAATAAATAAAAAAATAAAATAAAAAATTCACTTTACACGACAGACATCCAATTACTGTTATAATAATAATAATAATAATAAGAAGAAGAATGTCCCACCTTCCATTCATCCACCTTCTCATCAAATTTCTCTGTTGAACGCACGTCTGCCTGCAGCTTCTCCCTCATTGGCAACAACTCTCTTTCCTTTTCAATCACCTGAAACATTTGTTTTAACATTCAGAATCATGTAAAATGGCATTTAATAATGTTTTGTGATACATCAGTTTCATAGAAACCATGCACTGTACACTGAATACTAACCAAAGCCCATGCCATTTGCTTCTGTAAATCCTCCAGTTTTGTCTGCATTTCGCCGATTGATGCCAAGTTCTTGTAACGCTCCTCTTTTTCCAGGTACTTTCGTTTTAAGTCTTTCAAGCACTAAAATGAGCAGTGTACATAGAGTTCATTTGAAACAGTGAGCGAATTTTTCTCAAGTCTATTTCAATAGAAATCTGTAAGTGAAACTAGTCCATACTTCGCCGTTTTGCTCAACTTTATCCTCTGTGAAGTTCTTTGTGGCTTTTATGTGAATGAAGTCCTCTCTCATCTGTTCCAGTTGGGTTGCCTTCATAAAAAACTGTAACAGCAGCAAAAAAAAGCCCTCTAAATCTGACTGCATGTACTAAGTGTACGTCGAGGTTTTGTTTTAGAGGTTTCTCTTCTCCAAACAACTTGATTTAAATGAGTGGGTGATTAAAAGGCTTTTGCAAAACTTGAAGAGGTAATTTAATCAGTGAATCAGGTATGTTAGAGCAGAGGAAACAAGCAGAACATGCAGGATAGTGGTCCTTCAGGACCAGGGCTGCCATTCTACCAGCCTTGTAAAATCCACTAAAGTGGTACTTCAAGATTATAATAATGTTTATGACTAGCAAACAAGCTAACCAAGCAGTTAAGTCTAGTCTATTCATGGAGAAAAATCGTGAACTTTAACTAATACTTTTACTGGTGGTGTATGTTTTTCCAGTGAGTACAATTCATGCATTTAATACTAAAACAAAAACCAAATAAAAGTTTGGTGATTCATGCAGCAACTGAGATAATTCAATATGCTGAAATATTTAGCCAACACAGCTGCAAATTTAATTAACACTAATTTTAAAACAGACCTTATACTTGTCTCCCTCTCCCTTAGAGTGGAGGAAGTATTTGCTCATCTCCTGTGTGAGGACCGATACAGGATTATTAACCTGTGAAAGAACAGAGGGAAAATCAGTGACTCTCACAGGATCATAAATCTATTCTGTAACTGCAGTTTAACATGAGAGCAGATCATCTGTCACTCAACCTGAAACTAATGGTGGGAAAAAAGAAAAAAAAATTGTTTTAAATGGTTCAGTATAATTTTATGGCATTTATGTCTTATAATCTCTACTTTGCAAAGGCAAAAAAATAGCATGTATCCTACCTGAATATTAAAGTTGTCCAAGATGGAAATGAGCTCTTCCTTTTTCGTTGACATGACGTGACCTAAAGGACAAATAGTAGGTTGTGAATCCTTCAACTTTTGGATATATTATGATCACAATAAGCAATAATCTCTATTTTAAATCTTAAATGGACATTTAAAAACACCCTGCATATCAGCACCAACCAGCTAACCTGTGGCCAGACATTTAGCTAGAGGGGCGATTTGCGACGCCTTGTGGACGCGCCTATATAAATACGCGAGGCTGTGCATGTGCATTGATTTTTTCAGACGAGCTGCTCCGGAGTCAATCTACACAGATTACGTCGCACCAACAAGAAAAGGAACGAGAACAATTTCTGTAATCTAAAGTAATGAACCAAGAAACAGACCAGTTTTGTCCAAACCGTTGCTATATTGATAAATATATGTAAATATTTATACATAAATGCTGTCAAAATGTATCGTTCTGTTAGGGAAGCTGATTGTAACATGCAGCACGCAACATATGAAAACACGCGATACACAAGGATTTTATTTTAAAATCAAAAGTTTCAAAAACACAACATCGATGCAGTTTCAACTGTGTTTACTCCGTCTACCACAGAATGAATTAGTTTGTCCTGACTTCCACATTTATCACTGGATTTATTGCACGATCTCGCATTTCCTGCACATGCTTCAGCAAGCTCCTGGCCAAACCGGTCCGGGACCGCAGCTGAGCCACATATAGGATCGGGGCAGGAAACGCAGCTTGTGAAAGAAGCAGGAGGAAAAGTGATTTTATCAGTAATATAAGAAAAAAGCCCCAGAAAACAAAGGAAATCAATTTTTAACCAATGTAAACATGACGAGGACGAGGGGATATGGACAGGACATGTCCTGCTTCTCTAAAGCAAAGGTTGGGTAATATTTTTACTACTTATAGCTGTATTTTTAAACATTTTAACTGGGAGGTAGACTGACTGAAAATCCTACCTAAAAGCCTGCCTGTAGCTGAGTCTTTTTCTGCAGGAAGAAAAAAAATCCCAAAACACGAGGAATAAAAAGATCTTCTTTACCTGTTGTACTTCTGAGTTTATAAGTTCTCAGCCCGTCTCGTGTTATTCTCAGGTCTACGATGATAGATGGACCGTACACCTCAGCTTTGTAAGCGTCTCTTCCTTTGTTTCGCAGAGTGATTGATACATCTGCAGAACTGGGGAAACAGAAATACTTTAACACTATTAGTGAAAATAACATGGTTCCTTTAAACAAAAAAAACTTTATACAATTCTGCATTTAACACAGGACAGAAAAATCTGACTATCAGGCAAAACAGTAAGTAAGCAAAAAGTTTTAACATCAGAGCCAACCTACACCAAGAACAGCTAAATAAAAACAAACACGTTTTTTTATAAACAACCAAATCATAACTTATATTCTAGAGAAGCAGTCTGAATGCACAACACAAGATGCTTATAGGTTCACCTTTCTCCTTCTTTCACAAACCCCTTGAGGGATGATCCTCTGTTTGTGGCTTGTGCATTTCCTCCCAAAGCAACTATGAGAGCTGTCAGTATGGCACTCTTTCCACCTGTTACAGTTTGCAAACACACAAAAAGAAGATAGGACAGATGAGATAAAAGGAACAAGTGGCAGGTGTTGGAAAGTTTAGCAGCTTTGTAGATACAGTGACTTAGTAAACGTTATGACAACTTCAACAAAGATAGGTTGGGTTCACAAGTCAGGTATCATCATGAGTCATACACAAACCAATTTCAGATATCTGGAATATAAGTGTGGTGAAATCAATTTTATGTTAAAAGGGCTTGCCACAGTAAACTGTGTTTGATGCATCAGCTTCACTTTACTCAACACAGCTGATGATGGGGAGGTGGTGATGATTTAGGAAGAGAACTTAAACTTTTAGGGTGCCTCATTTTAAATTAACTTAAACTCAACTTAAATAATAATTACAGACTTTTAAAAAAAAGTGAACACTTGCCTTTCCCAAGAACCCTCAGTTGAGAAGGTATACTTACTTCCATTGTTGCCAACAACAAAGTTGACATTGGAACCAAAAGCAAAAGGTCCAAGGAGCGAGTGGCACATGAAGTTCTTCAGTGTGATGCTCTCCACAATTCCTGCATCACTAACCACTTCCCCTGTACATTGGAACTACACACACAGAACTTGTGTCAATGACTGTTCGTAGCTGCAATATAACTAATACAAAGGAACTTAGCTCTGACATTTCAATACAATTAACTATGATGTGGCCGTGACATTTGCCTACCCGTTTATTTAAAGCAGAGTAGTCCCCGTCACATTCAGCAGCTTCATTTCTGTCCTCCTCATCATCCGTCGAAGAAGATCTGATTCGTTTGTTTGGGTTTTCACCGGCAGAATTGGTGCTTGTCCTGCGCTTCGCCATCTGTCGCTTGTCAACCAACAAAAGCCCCTCTGGTAAATCTTTAAAACGAAACCGAAAGGATATGCAAATTAATGTTGGCATGTAAGCAGACTTTCAGCTGAACTCTCAACAGATAACCCCTGTGAACGTCAACAGGCTACTCAGATCACTGGTTATGGATAAACACATCATACAGACACCAGTGACAGTGAAGTAACGTATGGCAACTGACTCTGATTAGCCGTGAGGTAGCCTACCTAGCTAACTACCACGCTACAACCATTAGAAAGTCAAATAGCAGCTGAGTGTACTTTGATCCGCTTCACCTCGTTACAAACACTTGATTGAACTCGTAAGGGTGACTTGTGGTATTACTTCCTACCTGGTTAAACAAGTGGTTCAGTTGCCATCACAGCTGATGTGAAAACCCACCTCATCGAATTCGCGCTATTTCCAGTGAAATACCGCGTGAACAAACGAGATTACCGACAGTGCGACGCCCATGTGGCGACGTCTATGGGAAATTTACATGGAAATTTCTAAAAAATAAAATGAATAATTAGCGCAGGTAGTCAAGTTCAATTGTCACCAACAGGTCTTTCTTGCTCATAACTGTTGCGTAGGCTGTGATTTTCGTATATGTAATACAAAACTTGTCTCTTTTCACTTGCCATCATCATTAATCAGTCCTAACTGTATGGCATGTGCCAATTATATCAAATGAAAAAAAATAAAACTCATTAGCACTGACTGATGTTTGTATTTCATTTAAAGTCTTATAATTTATATTGCTACTTTAATAAGCTGATCAGAATCAGCTTTATTGACCTAGTATGTTGACACGCAAGGACTTTGTTTCCTGTTGTTGATGTCTCTCTAATATACATTCAATATGATACGGCAGTGACAAAAGCACAATAGAATATAAAATAAACAATATGTAGATAATATACAGGTTATGTACAGTAAAAATTGTTACATTACAAACAGGGTACTGATGAGCAGGTGTAGATATTCTATTCACAGTGTAATTAATTTTCCATTAGATCTGTGTTTACATATATAAATAGTTTATTGACAATGAAAAACCTGAATGTTTATCAAACATTTTTTTATTTTTGAAGATAACTGATGCTTTAATACAGATTTGACACATTTCCAAAAAGACAACTTGTTCTTTCAATATTACTCTGCATTGTAGATGTTATACCATTTGAGCATTGCTGACAGGCTTTGTTGAAATGAGCCAAACAAATACAGCTACACAAGATAATTTGCTCCTGGGTCTCCCAGCACCAAGAATTGGTTCAGTTTGAAGTTGAAATCAATGGGGCGTTCACTGGGAGGCTTGTAGCTCCCTTCCATCGCTGAACTTAGGTAAGGAATGAGCTCACAGTTCTCTTCAAACAAGGCAAGCTTCCTTTTGTACATTTGGCGGTTGCGTTCTGTACTCTTCTTGTTGAAAGCTTAAAAGAAAAGACAAAAATCAGAATAATAACTAGTAAAATATATATAAAACAGCATCATGCCATCATTCTGATTGCCTGTCAAAGTGCAATTTGTATTTGCAGCAGCTGTGACGTGTTGTTTACCTTTCAAATAGTAGGCTACGTAGATCAGAGCTGATCTTTGGATGCTTTGAAAGGGGTACTTTGGTTTGAGAGTCCCAACAGCTGTCAGGGCCTTAATCAAATCAACTGCCACACCCTAAAAATACAGATTTATGTAAAAACAGTCAGTTCACACTTAAAATGTTGTATTGCAATTTAAAAATTACTGTTAGGTGGCATTCAGGTGTACCTGTTCCAGGTAGCCCAGTGTTGGAAGGGAGGAGAGAGGAACAGGTTCAGGAAGAGGAGGAACTTTTTTTGGCAGCTTTTGGTTCCAGTAGGTTTCAGGAGTTCTAGTAAATGAGTTGAACAACGTTTTCATGCTGTGATATAATGATTGTCGGTCATATATTCTTAATATGAACAAAGAAATACCTCAAAAATATTTCCTGTTTCTCCTTTGTTTGAAAAAGGTAGATTTTTTCTCTGTATTCCACCGCATATTCCATCTTTCCTCGAATCAGAGCTTCATATCTAAAGACAATTTTATTTTTATAGATCCAAGATGTTTTAGAAACTTAGCAGTCAGATACTTCTTTAGTATTTTGAAATATATTTTTCGGTGATGGGGTTATGTGTACCTTTGTTTCGCATCCATGTAAGTGACATGACAGAAGCCCTTCATTTCAGCCTGCTGTGGGAACTTGTTCTTCACCTGACTCTCAGTCAGCTTTCTCGGCAGCAGGTTGGCTTGTGGGAGGCTGTGTGGGCAGCTGGGTGCCACAAACTGATCAGGAGTTGACATGAATTTCTGTTGTTGAGTAAATGCAAAATTATGGACAAAATATGTACAAAAATAAAAATAAAAAACAAGCAAGTTATTGAACACATACAAATTGTTGCAGATTATAGAAATCATTAAGGAACGGGGAAATGATTTAAATAACTTGTCATAGCTATTTGAACTTTTGTTCTTCTGTTTGCAAAAACCTGCAGGACACTGACCTCTAGATGGTTTTTGCCACACAACTTGTAATAATGTCTCCTGTACTCTGCTGTGTAAGTCAAGTCTGCATTGTCTGAGCCGTCCACTAGGTGGTGCTGTAGAGCCAGGCAGACAGGACAGTATTGACCAAACTCTCCAAGCCTACAGTCCAGCTCTTTGGGTGTGATACACAGCCTGTTGATGCAGGCAGCTTGCCCTGTTAAACAAATGCACACATGGTTGGAATTTTATATACAAAAATCAAATCAAAACAACCAATGTTTTATTGATGGAGGAGCATTTACCGCTCTGTGTTCTTTCTAGGTAAGCCTGGATATATTTCATGCTGATGCTGACTTCCTTCAAAATGTTGGTCCAGAGCCACCATTTGCTATTTGAGCCATCAAGAATAAACCAGTTCTGATGCTGCTGTTGGTAGTATGGCCTTATGTGCTCCACCTGCTCATTATAAATGGAAGTGCAGCTGTCCAGGATGTCAGAGCTGTCATGAATCAGGTAGGGCCTGCAATGAAAAGTTCATGTTTCGTTTGCTAGTTTACTAATCTGTTTCTTCATATTTAGGGTTGCCAATATTGAGGGTTATCTTACTTATTGGACTTCATCTTGTCTATAAGGCCTCTTTGTAGCACCTCCAAGGTGTCGAGTTCAAGCTCTATCACTAGCTTGGGAATGATGCTGCGAGATCCCATCAGTTCAGCCTGCCTGAGGGTCGCTGGAAAGCCATCCAAAACATACCTGAAACGTTAGGATTAAGATGTACTCAAATAAATCAATCAGAGCTAC
Organism: Cynodonichthys magdalenae; assembly: GCA_031762555.1. Classification (NCBI taxonomy): domain Eukaryota; kingdom Metazoa; phylum Chordata; class Actinopteri; order Cyprinodontiformes; family Rivulidae; genus Cynodonichthys; species Cynodonichthys magdalenae. The sequence goes on from JARVJO010000039.1 coordinate 12,058,050, forward strand.
CTGTATGCAGCTTTTTCCTTGTTGCAATCAACGGTGTGCTGTGATCATACACCATAATAAATTAATTTATACAGAAGATAACGTCTATGGAAGAGAATTGCATTCACCAAAAAAAACAACCAAACAAAAAAACAATAGACGCCTTATCTCATAATTTTGAGATCTCATAATTATGAGATAATATGTCATAATCTTGTATTTCATAATAACAAGATAAGGAGTCTACTTTTTTTTCCTTTGGTGAATGCAATGCTCTTCTGTACAAATCAGCCTTAAGATGTGATTGTTATAAATCCAACAGGTTTGAGGTCTTACCCTTGAATGCTGCTGACTGAACTTAGGAGTGCCACCTCCAGACACTGAATGGCCAATTCATCAGGCACAACAAGACCCTGCGTGAGGTAACTTTTCATCTGATCCGCCAGATCAGTGTGTCCCTGATTGTTCAGTACCATACGCATCACGCCACCAATGGACAGTCGAGCCAAGCCATATTTTTGAGCAAACATCTTTGCCACTAAAATACAAACATAAAACATATAACAATCCCAGCAAGGAAGGATCGTTGTTGGCCATTTTGTTTCTTACCTGTAGTTTTCCCAGATTTAGGAGGTCCAATAACAGCTATTTTTACAGGGAGTGTAGGCGTGGGCTTTGGTTGGCGAAGGTACTTTAAGGGGTTGAGCATGAATTTGTTAAGGTTCTCTTTGGATGCAAAAAAGTAAATGTACCGACTGAGGAGGAGGGGATATGTGGTGTTGAGAGGCCACTGAAGAGGCTGAATTATGTCTTTGTTTTCGTACAGCTGCAAATCAATGTTGAACAAATGTAAAGATATTTACAGAACGAAAAAAAAATGAAACTGTTTTTGCACAAAATCTCACTACAGAGCAGATCAGGAATTTATAGGTATTTCATTAGAGTGGCTATCCATGAATCATACCCACCTGGATGGGGTCCCGGCAGCCGAAGGCACTGTGAAGCTTGTAGGTGGAGAACAGCAGCTTCTGAGCAAGGCTGTATGAAATGGGCTGGCATGTTTGGAAGAGGGACTCCCTGTTGGCCAGCAGGGGCTGGATTTTCTTGAGCAGATGATTCTGAATGATCTGGAGCTTGCGTGATGCATTGATCACCATTTTGGGTATGTTATGTTCACTCAGGAGTTCCTGTGGCATAATTAGCATAGTACAGCCAATGCAACCACACACACACACACACACACAAAATGAGGAATTTAGGTAGTGCAACTTGTCCTAAGGAGGTGGGGGGAAACAATCTGTTTATACAGAAAGGTTGCTCTTTAAAAAGACAGTTCAGATCTTTTGCATAGGTTCCATGAAAAGACTAGCCATCAGTTTGTCAATCAGGCCAAAAATTAAATTTTACTTTAACAACATGGGGCTATTTGTAGACCTGTAGAAAACAGGGAAGGAATTAATTGTTTATCTTTCCACTGAACCACATTTCAAATGACCCAAATGACTACTTTAAAGGATTGATGTCTCTGTACCGTCACAATTTTAATGTTTTCTTCATCAGTTCCAAAATGCTCTTCTATTTCCATCTCCAGCCGCTCAGTTGCTGCATCTTCAGTCTCCTCAGCTTCTCTCTCTTCATTATCATCTTCTGAGGGAAAATCCTGTTTTAGTATCTCTTCTATCTGGTCTTCTATGCTGTCCATGCCTTCCTCTTCTTCTTCATCATCTTCTTTCATTTTAGTCTTGAACTATTTTGTTAGCAAACAGTGAGTCAGGAGTTAGTCAGAGATGCAGGTAGGATAAGGTTATGGTGAGTTTGCTTACCTTCCCTTTGTCTCCTTTTAGCTCTTGCTCTGCAAGGAGTTCTGCCCTTCTTTTGGAAAGATTCTCCTCCTGTATAAAATTGATTAAAAAAAATGTAGATACAATTATGAACAGGAAGCTAATGTGCTATTATAAAATTATCATGTTGAAAGTTTTTACCAGATTCTTTCTGCGCAGCTCATGCAGAAGTTTCAGTTGGTGGTCACGGTTGTTGCGGAGCTCGCGCCATTTGTCAAGGTAGGCTGGCAACAGGCGCTTCTGAACGTCAGCAACATCCACTTCCATGACTATGACTACATCAGGAAACAGCTGTTTCTCCAACAAATACTTGACCTGATCAGGATCATGGAGAAAACCCTCCAGGATGAACCCTGTGGACCTGCAAAGTGGAATATATTAAAGTGGATGTGATGCTTTTAAATCCTTCCTTTTCACATTTAAAACATTCAATTTTGGTCTATATAAAGTGGAACTGCAATGCTTTGGTCTGAGTTCCTCCTTATCGTAACTCCACAAGCCCCTCTTTCACCCCATTTCTGAGGTGCGTCTCAGATCAACTCGTTTTGAGGCTGTCTCTTTGAATTCAAATGAGGTGCTTCAAACCCCGCCTCCTTCCAGCTTCCAGACCGGTTCATTCTAGTTTGACAGTGGTTTACAACTACATAGCTGCACAGAAACATTTTATTTACAAATTAATATATGTCACTAGAGCCTGACTCAGCCAGAGGACAATGAAGGTGACTACTATACTGATACTATAATTGTAGTTGGTAAGTCTAGATATTTTTAGGAAGGTCTGTCACAAATACTGGGATGTAATAGTTAAAAAAAAACATCATAGAAAATAGAGAAAATTGAACGGGTTGAAAAATATGACCCAAACACTATATAAAGAAATCTATGCAGCACCGGGAGAAACTAAAATTAAATTTTCTGCACTCCTAGAGACTCCAAGTCCACAACAAAATGCATTCAACGGCTAAAAGAGTAGATTTTACATACAGAAGTTAACACCTCCGTCAAGTTTCTCTTTAAACTTAAAATGTATAGATTTGGTTATATAACTACTTGTATGGTTCTTGTTTCCAGTATGGTGAGATAGTCTTATCTAGAATCTCTGGACTCAGAGGATCTCCACTAGATAGGTAGGCTTTGATGTCCATTTCTTCTTCTGTCAAATGCACCTCCTGCTGTATTCACAAAAATAAATGAGCAAAATTTAAGTCAAATCTTTACAAATGATCAGGTTGTACTAAAAATATAGTAGAAGAAAAAAAATACTACTGAAGCTGACTTTTGTGTTGATCACGCTTTCAGAGTTATCTGCCACTACCTGTTGGTCTCCTTCCATCATGGCTTCCTTTTTTAGGACCTCCAGGCCCTTAGACTCCTCCATCACAAACATCACCTCATCGGCAGAAGGAATCCTTTTCTTTGTCTTGGCGACGATCAACATTTGGAGCTGCTCTCTGAACTGGATATGGAACAGCCCCAGCCTCTGCGCGAGCCATCCGCCGACAGTTGACTTGCCTGACCCTCGGACTCCCAGCAGAAAGATTCTCAAAGAGGGAGGCTGGAAACCGAAGAGAAATAAAGGAAACGTGGGAGAGAATTTCTGCTCATGTAACAATAACACAGCTTCTTCTTTCTGGTTTTCTGTCAGCCTGTACCTGAAGGGGCTCAGTCTGTGCAACAAAGTGGACAGGGTTGTGGAGGAAGGAGTCTCTGGCATCTGGGCTGGAGAAGTAGAAAATCCTCTCGCGGTATTTTGCTGCTATTTCGTCTGTGCACGGCTGCAGGACATTGCAGTTTTTTAGGACGACAGGACAGAAATGCTTGGTATCGCCTAACAATCTTGTGGTCATTTGGAAGTCCTCCTGCGTTAGAGAAAAGTTTGTTCTTGTTAGTATTTTCCAACTAGACAGTATGCGCTGTAAACAGGTTTATAGCATTAACTGAAGTGTCTGTATGCTAACCTCGTTTGTTTTTTTTTTGGCATAATCATCACTGCTGTCTTCCTCTGCTTCTTCAAATGCCTTCAAAACCTCGGCATCTTCAGTTTCTTCAGTCAGGTCGATGGAAGACATCTCCCAGGCCACATACTGAAACGGTTCTGAAGATCACAAATGTAAGCAAACTTAGAATGTCAAACAGAAAAAACTAAACAATTTGAAAACCACTTATGACTTTTAAAATATGTCTAAATAAGCAAATTTACACAAAACACAACGTTTTACACTCACTCTTCATGTGTAGGATCATGTCTTGAAGCAAGTTCTCGGGGCTTTTGCTGCCAATCTCCAGGACACAGTGGTTGTCTGTTAAAGCTGACAACATCTGATCCAGCTCCTTATCAAACTGCCGCATCTGCCTTTTATACTCCTTCATCTCTGGGACGTCCGGATAGCCCAGCTCCAAGTCATCCTGCAGCGCCACAGCTTCAGCCACACAGAATGAAAGAGACGTGAACATACTTTAAATAGTTTTTAGGCCAACGCTACAGGCAGAGATTAGTTTAAGTAAGACAGTTTATGTTTAAGCTTTTGTTCTTTGAAAACAGATTAAAATTTCTTGTCAAAGTCCAGTTTGCTCTGTCCAAATGACTCACATTTGAATAAACCAGGATCTGAAGAAGTGGAGCTGTCAGACTGATCTGATAATAAAAAGGTTGTAATAAAAACATTAAATCATTTTACAGACTGTAGAAAAGCAGTTGTAAGCTGTTTTGCAGTACCATCAGCCTCTAAAGTAACTGTTTCTAGAGTTGACTGTGCCTCAGATTGCTCCTCCTTTTCCTTTCTGAATTGGAGAAAAATTGAGTACATCAGAGAATTGCTTGAACTGTTTAGATTTGAGATGACAACAACTTAAAAACCTGTGAGTCTGAACTTACGGGTTTGGTTTTATCCCTTTAGTCATTTCAACCTGCAGCCTCTCCTTGATGGCTTTGTCCACATTTCCCTTGTCCATCTCATAGATTCTCTTCAAAACTACTTAAAACAAAGAGCAATAAAGTGGGCGTCGCAGGTGCCAAAAACAGTACGATTAATAAGAAAAATAAATTAATAAATTAAAAGACTCCAAAAATGTAAATATTTATGCCATTACCTTGATGTCCATTACGGTCTCTGAGACAGAAGATGAGATCTGGCAGTATTCCAGCTTCTTGTAAGGTCTCCATTTGGTAAATATTGACAGGAAAGTTGTCAAGCACCCACCCGGTCCGGACCTCGGAATCTGATTCCAACGCTTCGATCTGTAACATCAACTGTATCATTCCTTTATTTGTCTAAACACTCATATCATACTTACTGTGTTTTGTGAAGGTGTGTTTTTTCTCTAAATTGGGTCTACTTAGATAGCCATCTACAACAGGTAAGATGTTGATTGTTTCTTAATCTGAACAAGATTTTAAAAAGCATAAATAGTCTTCACTTTAGAAGGGTTCACAAAAACACTGTTCGTTTCTGAGGAACAGAAATAATGTCACTGTGTCAGTTTGACCTGGGGAATGTTTAATCATGCAGTAGTGTCAGAAACCAAAAGAAATCCCAGCAGAAATGCTGATGTTTCATTTAAAGTTGATGGTGTTGAGATTAGTAGAGTCAGTGAGGTGACGTTTCTGGGAGTCATCATTGATGAAAAGTTGACATAGAGAGCTCATATAAATCTTTTAAGAACAAAAATAGCTAGATTCATTGCAGTACTGTATAAATTAAGGCAGTTATTTAATGACAAAGCATTGTTTATACTGTATAATGCAATAATTATTCCACACTTGATTTATTGTATTGATGTTTGGGGGAAAGCTTGTAAAACTATTACAAATTTGGGTAATTATTGTATTTTATCAGTTATGTACAGGTCTCATAAAAAAACATCACCTTAAAGCATCGAATTAAATTTTGTTAAAAGAGATAGTTCTTAAGGGGATAGAGATGCTTGTGAGACCTAAATTTCGAACCAGTTTAAAGGAATGGTGTGCATCAATCCAAGGAATAAGATTATGGAACAATCTGGAAGATGGCGTTAAAAAAGCCAAATCAATGGGTGCATTTAGGAAAATGATAAAGCTTAGTCGGTTGGAAAAATATGTAATGGTATAATTTGTATTTATACGAGTTGCTCTAGGTGTTTAACCTTTATTTATTTTCGGCTTTTTCTTTTGTTTTCTGTTTTGTTTTTGTTATTTGAAGACTATTTTTGATCAAATTTATTTTTCAAGAAAAGGGGCAGATATTATAAGATTTTTTTTCCTCTTCTGCTACCTTTCATTTATGATTTGTATTTTTTTTTGTATATAGAAATTGTTGTTTTTTTTTAGAAAAATGAATGAATAAACTAAACTAAACTAAACTAAATCCCCTAAAACATTTTTGTATCTGATTATTACCTCCATAACTAACCATTTCAATCAATATTTGTGCAATTATGTTTAGTTTATTTCTCACAACCAAAGGATCAATGAGGACAGGTCCCTTGTTTTTCATAAAACTGCACATTACATCTATGTCCTCTGAAAAAAACACAAAAACAATCATAATACAAGAATTTTTAAAAACTGTTACAGTTGTGGTCAAAAGTTTACATACACTTGTAAAAAACATAATGTCATGGCTGTCTTGAGTTTCCAATAAGTT
>JARVJO010000039.1:12064946-12079797 GCA_031762555.1 Cynodonichthys magdalenae
AGAACTTATTGGAAACTCAAGACAGCCATGACTTTATGTTTTTTACAAGTGTATGTAAACTTTTGACCACAACTGTATATGTAGATTAGCTTGACCCTTGCCTTCCTAGGCAGTTCCACTCAATTCTAGTTTCCCTTCAGGACAAGGGGCTGGTTTTTACCAGGCTGTATGTAGATTGAAGGTAGGTTATAAATATGTAAAATGAACCATTTTCATTTTATATGTTGATTATGCTTGTTAAGACAAATAGAAAAAGTTTTATACAGAGAAAATACTTCAAGCTATTTAAAGAAATGTTAAACTTTGAACCACCTGCCTTAATTATTGATGCACTGCAGGATTAGTAGATAGACAATTCAAACATTCTCTAACAGTTAATACATGTCTAACACATGGAGTGAAAGTACATTTATATGAGCATTTACATACACAGACACACAGTATATAGAATAGTTAATTAGCCTTTATGGGTTAATCGTTAATAATTGTGTTTATTTACAGCTTATTAATTACGAATCATCCTTGATTAATGATGTTTTCAAGGTTAACTAACCATTTATTAAAGATTCAGTAGAGCTAAATAAGGTGCAGTTATTATAAAGTCAAACCTCTTTTATATGCTTCAACAGCACATCAGCATACTGGTCAGAACGAGGTGGGCTGGTTTGTTTGGCTTCCTCCACGGCTTGAAGCACCATGGCCCTTACTTCTGGATGATCCTCTGCCACTAAGAAAAGAAACCATTTGTTCCATGTTCTCATACAACATGCTGCAGTGATCGCAAACTCACTGACATAGATGTGCATTTAATTTAGTTATAATATTTCAACATCTTACCTTCTGCAGAGCAGGTTTTATCTGTTTAAATCAAGAGAAAAACATTAATTAGATGTGGGGCATGTTTATACATTAAAAAATTGCCCAACTAACCCAAATTTTGCTCATCCTCTTGCTCCAGCTTCATTTTGATTTTCTCTATAGCTGCCTTTGTTGTGTCCTTTTGGATTTTGTCCAACCTTTCCTGTTCAGCCTTGGATAATAGCTCCTTCGCGTCGAGCACCACAGCGCCGTAGTGCTGGGCAAGAAGCCCACACATTGTGCTCTTCCCAGCCTGACGAGGCCCAACGATGGACACCTTGCAGGGGGGTCTGGGCATCGGAGGGAGTAAGTAAGGCTTGGGGTTTGTAACAAACTTGTGGCAGGCCTCCTGAGATGAGAGGATGTATAGCTTGTCCTGAAAGCTGGACAATGGTCGAGATGAGTCGTTTTTACCGTTGCAATTTTTACAGGAAAGAAGATGCTAACGAGCACCTACCCCACAGAAAATTCTGGTTTGCCAGGAATAAGCTTGCCCTCCTTTATAGCGACAGGACAATTTCGGCCCCAGCGGCTCCTTCTCCACGGAAAGCCCGGCGCCACTGTCTTGGAGGAAGACATGACTCTTAAAAGGCTGTCCTGTTGAAATGATGAAAACCTGATTAGTTCATGTTTACCGAACATCTTTTCTTTTATTTTACAACACAAGTTGTAAATCAGGGCTAGTCAACAAAACCGCTCAGGAGGCCACAGTTACTCAACAACTCAGGGGCCGGACATTGAAGGGGTGTTGCCCAATAATGGTAGGGAAAACACAGCATTATGTAAAAAAAACAAAACAATCATTATTATGTTTGATCTTGTAGTTTTTTTAAGTTACCATTGATTTAAAATATGTTAAATAATAATAAATTAGTCTTATATAATGCGTTTCGAGACCCTCAAAGATGCGTTACAATTTCATGCATCATTCATTCACACACTGTGTATGGTAAACTACAATGCAGCTACAGCTGACTGAGGCGGGGCTGCCATACTGCGCCTCTGACCACCATCAGTAGGCAAGACGAGTGAAGTGTCTTGCCCAAGGACACAACGACTAAGACAGATGGAACGGAGGATTGAACAGGCTGACTCCTCTAACCACTCCGCCACAGCCGCACCAATAGGTGGACCGGACTGAAGTCACCTGCAGGCCGGACATGGCCTGTGGGTCACCAATTAAGCAGTTGCTTTGATAATAATAATTGTTTTGAAGTAAACTATAAAGCTGTCCATACTGTGTCAATGCTCTCTGGCAGTCCATCAGCAGGTTGTTGGAGGAGGACTGGAACAGAGACACGCTTCAACCCCATGGATACAAGGCGGGTCATCACAAACTAAAAGTAAAAATAGCAAGAAACCAAAATCAACCCACATAATTTATCAGCTGGTAAACAAATTGTACTCTTGTCTGGAGCTTAATAAACACCATGTAAAAACATAGCTGCTTAATTTTTTTTCTGTCTTTACCGAATGGAGCTCTTCAGGTGAACTGTTTCCATCGAGCTCTAACAGGTAGAGGGGGTTGTGCTCTGTCATGTAGGCCTGTAAAAAAATCAAATATTTGTTCAAAATAAGCTGCTCATTGATATTATCACCTCTGATTATGTCATGATGTTAATATTCTGAAAAATCTGCTATCAATATACTCACAACAGCTTATAACTAAATTTATTATTCAAATTTTATCTTTTTTTTAAATATCCCGACAATCTTCACATTAATAAAGGTGTCTTACCTCCAGTGGTCTTAGCAGTGTCTCTTTGTACATGTTGATTCTGATAGAGGAGTTTCTGGGCAGATTTTCTGGTGTCCACACCAACAAGTCAGTAATATTTATTTTATCCTTTATCTCGGCCTAAAAAACAAAAAAAGACTGAATAATCGCTTGGCATCATTCTCATTTAAAATGTAAAAATTCACAGTATAACTTAAAAACTTGCACTTAATCAACACAGAGGTATGAGTGTGGTGAAACTTTCCTTTTCATTCACTTACATTGAACTTACATGTATTTTAAATACACTAGTGGTATTTTTATTTGTTTGCATTTACATTTTACTCGTTTAATATAATTCACATATTTTCAATAGCAAAGAAAATGTTAAAATATTTAATTAAATGCTACAGAAAATCAAAGTAATACATGGAAAACTGTGTTATATTTTGGCTGTTATGAAGCTGAAACCAGTAATTAAATCAAAATAATGCATTGCATCTCAAATATTAGTAAAAGTCAAAGTAAATTACATTTTATATAAAAAATATATTTCTTGGATAAAAAATTAAGACCATTTTTGTCAAAGCAGGTATAAACCAGAAAGAACAGGAAAATGTTTATTTTTAAAAAGAAAAGCAGGAAAAAATTTAGGTATTTTATTAATTGATAAAATGTTTCACTTTGAGTACCTGCTCCTCCCCCTCCTCATCATCATCATCCTCTTTCACCACCTGATCCTTCAGCTTCTCCTCGCTGAACATTTCTTCACGTTTCCACTCCTCCTCGCTGTGCTGCTGCCCCGCGACTGGGTGCTGCCTCAGGCCTGATAGCCTCTGAACCAGGTCCTTGTCTGGACACTGGTGAAGGAAAGGGAAATAAATTATTTATTCACTAAGAAATGTTTGTTGCTATAGAAGTTGTCAAAAAAAAAGCATATTGCTTACTTAAAACAACAACCAACATCAGGTGTTTATTATTAGAATATGAGAAAAACCTTGATATTAATGATGAAATCTGGTGATAGTTTCAGGTTTTTGATCAGTTCAATCTGATCAGAGATCTTCAGGTACTCCTCTGACATGAATGGCAGGCAGCACAGTACATAACCTGTATACAACAAACAAAAGTGGCTGAATTCATATTGTGATTTTATTTTTTTAAGACATATTGCTCTGCTACTATTGTAAAGACAATTGTTTATTCATTCTGGTTATCAATTCTGCTAAACTACTGTCAACAAACTCTTCAAAATGAATGTAGCGATTGCTTTCTGTATGTTTGATTACATCAAAATTTAAGTACATTATTTACCGTAGTGCTCAATATCAGATGCGTTCAGCCTGGCAATAATCAGCTGCATCACTAAATCTTCAGGTATAATTGCCCCCTCAGATAAGATGGTCAGGAGCTGAAAAGTGTGTATTACCATGAAGACTTCAATCACACACCAAAACAAAGTTTCTGTGAAATGATGCAGCACATTTCACTCACCTCTAGGCCTTCCTTAGTTTTGTTTTTTATGTGGATGTTGAGCAGATCTGTATCTGTAAGGGTTTGACAGCAAAATTATTTGACTGATGTTCATAATTACCATTAAAAACACAAAAGTTTCCAAAAACTACTTACCATCAATTAGAATACATTTCCAAGATTCTGATATTTTTTTGGCCAAGGTAGATTTACCAACACCCTGACACAAACCATGGAGGAATGAGTGCAAAACACAAGAAATAGGTTTTAAAAACGTTTTTATTGCAGTGCAACACCATCAAGCGACGAAAGCATACATAGACCTTGACACCATGAAACAGCATTGATAACATCAATAAATAAAGTCAATTATTTTGACCATACATCAGCATTGAACTAACATCTTTTGCTAGCTGGGTATTCTTTCCAACACAGCAAATGTTTACCTAAACATTGTTTTCACATAACTTGCTACATTTTAAAATCTAATATGTTTATGTTTAGTCTTACCGGTCTTCCAAGTATGATGAAGCAGGTAGGTTTAGCCAGAAGACCCTCAACTTCATCCTCTATTAAATTGTCCACCAAACCGTTCATTTCATCTTGACCAACAGCAGCCATTACTGGATCAAAACTCACTGTCAATATCTTTCCTTGACCCAGTTATAATTAACTTCAAGCTATTATTCTATCTTTACCTGTCGAACGTACACCTAATATAACTCAGAGACATTCCTGTATCGTTTTTTATCTAGTTAATTTGAAATTAAAGAGTTTTAGAGGGAACCTTGTAATTCGAACACGGTTGTCATAGTAACAAACTGACAAACCTTGTCACGTGAGACCGATACTTAAATGTTCCCCCTTAGCTTTTACATGCAAAATAAAATGTTTTTCTTTTTAAATATGAGCTTAAATAACATCTACATGTGCTCTCAGGAGGGGAAAAAATAAAAACCACAGTCAAATGCTAAAACAAAAATCGAGAATTCTTTTATCGCGTTTTTTTTTTTGTCTTGAGCTTTTTGGACATAGCGAGGCCCCGTATCAGCTGATTTCATGACAATCACCTGACTGCAGTCAGTTGTATGTTCCTGAATGCTAACGAAGCAGGTGTAAATAGTGCTGTTTGAATAAACTGATGTATATAAACATTAACAAATAGTTGTTTGGCTGCTAGCGGCCATGCTAATTATAAACGTACCAGCAGGTTTGGTTCATTGCAACTAGATAGCTAGGAAGCTAGCGAACCTGGTGAGTAAATTAGCTAGTTTTATCCAGAGTTCACTAATAAAAATAATGGAGTACAGTTTTTGTTGTTTGCCTTCACAATGTAAAGTTGTTGAATTTCATGTTATATTTACATCTGCCCTGCAGATTTTGTGTTGTCTCGTGAGAATAAAGCATTAAAATGCCTCAAGCTGCGGCTACCATCAGTGGGATCCAGAGGATGGTTCTGTACGAAACCAGAGCAGTAAGTCAAAAATTATTTTTTTTATCACCGTCACCATTTTTTAAAACGTGAATTATTTTTGTTGTATGTTAAAAGCTATTCTGAAGTAGTTAATCCCTAAAGTGTATGTTACACATGATTGGCATAAATTAGAAGGATTACTAGCAGTCACCATCAGTTACTAAAATTATTTTTTAAATTTTCTGATAGTAGGATGCTGATTTTTCGGATAAAATTGATGTAAATGTTAATCCATAGTGTTTACATTAAAAGTAGTATTCATATACTGCATGTACTAACGGTGAAAGCTGTAGCTGCCATCTAGTGTGTCACCGCTAGATGGCAGCAAAGTTTGTAAAAATCAAAATAAAGCCTTTGTGAAATAGTTTTAGACAGTCATAACATTTAAACTTCCCCAAAAAAACTCCCTTTGGGTTGGAATTTGTTGTTTCTTTATTTTAGTAAACATGCATTCCCTTCAGGTTTTATAGAATTTTCTTTTAGTGAATTGATTAAATTTTATAAGAACAGTATGTATGGTTTGTTGTTTAATTTTTCAGCAGTTTGGACTTGAAATGAAAGGCATGGTCATTGTAGTTGATTAAAATTTCTAATCAGAAAGGCAGACACTTGTCACACTCAAGTTATTACAATTTGTTAGATAATTTCTCTTTGCAGTGGACCATGCAGCTTTTTATGGAAAAGAAAAAGGCTCTGTAGGATACTGGGAGAAGTGGAACAGGACAAAATGGCTTTGATGGTTGCGAGCTGTACCACTACATAATGTTCCAATTTAACATTTTTTATTGGACTAAAAATCTTTTTGCAACAATGTGAGGAAAAATAATAACATTTGAAAGAAAGGAGACATGGAAAAAAGGCCTCAGACTTGATAAAGAACATATTAGAGTGCGATTTTGTGATCAAATTTGTCCTTTGCTTAGATGTATTTTGGAAAAATATATCTCCAATATTAGTTGACACTAGTGATTATATTCAGTTTGTTTGCTTTAAATGTCTTGTATTAGATGTGACAAACATCAGAGACACTAAATCCTGTTTGGGTTTAAAGAGAAAAATATTCACTGATTCACTAATTGTGTAAAAAAAAACAAAACAAAATGCATAACATTTTGCAAATTGTTTTTCTCTTCCAGAGATATTTTTTGGTCGGGAGCAATCATGCACAAACCAAACACAGAGTTCTAAAGATTGACCGCACAGAGCCCAAAGACCTGGTGATAATCGACGATAAGGTAAGCCGCTGGTACAGTCCCAATGTTTATGCTTATGTAATACAGTACAATGCACCTAAGAGGAAATTATTCAATCAATGAGCCTGCCTCGAGTGTATTGTCCATGAGCACAATCACTTTTTTTTTTTTCCACCTCTGCTCGTTAGTCGAGTCTATGATCTGGATGTCGATTTGTTAGCTCCTTTTATAGCTGAATATAATTATGTTTGTTATTATGAAATATCTCTGATTAAAGATGCACCACACAGATTTAATCTTGCATATTTTACAAAAAATGCCTGGAAATTGTATTTGTTTTTGTCTTTTCGTAGCATTTACTTATTTTACACACAGTGAGTAAATGGTTGACAAAACTTGAACAATTCACACGTTAATGAATTTGTGAACAATGTAATTCTATTTTGTGTCTTGTAAGGATGCAAAAACTTTGCCTGAAAATTTATTGGAAATTTTTGTTTAATATGAAAGCTTTTTGACATGTACAGTGTCTGGGCTTGATTTTTTTCCTGTTTGGATCCAAGAACATGGTTAAGAAGTAACTATGCGAAGATCGTACATAGTCGACAGGGGAATAGTTTGCCCCCTGATCGCAACTTCGCTGAATTGGACTCACTTCCTGAAGACAAACTAAGGAGAAATCATTAACAGCTGCAGAAAAGAATTGCATTTAGGCTGTACACTGTCTATATGTTTTCCTGTGTGTTGTTTTCAAAGCATGTGTACAGCCAGAAAGAAGTGTGGGAGTTGCTGGGCCGTCTGGACCTCGGCAACCGCACCAAAATTGGACAAAAGGGTTCCTCCGGCTTGTCCAGGGCCGTCACTGCTTATGGCATTGTGGGTAAGTACCATCTCCTCACCCACAATAACAACGGTTATTGTGCTCAGCTACTCAAGCAAGTAGCTCATTTCCAAAAGCTGACTTAGGTCGGTGTGTTGCAACCTGGTTTTTGTCTTTTCAATAAGGGATGATGGAAAAGCTTGAAATAAAATCAACACCTCTTTTATTAAATTTATTTTTGCTTAGTTGAAATTGTTTTTGGTTGCCAATAAAGTGTCTTATTTTTTCCTTTGGGCACATTTTTTATTGTAAACGTTATACTTTGAAATAACTCACTTTTATTATATCATCCAAAGATCCTTTAATCATCAGGACAATTGTTGGAAACATTTAAAAAAACGAACTCGGTGTGAATAAAAATGTGAACAGTTGCATTTCGGTGGCAAAATGTTGAATGCCACTGTTCTGAATCAGGCATTCTTTCATTTTACACAATATAAAAAGTAATTTTCTCTGTTGCTAGCCTACAGACCTAGTTACAGCCTATTAGAAGCTTGTGGTTCTTTTTCATTTTCTTTAGCTCCTACAGTTCTCTTTCTCTGAACACAGGTCACTCTAATTTTCTCAAATCTGCCTTGTTTTCTTTGTCCAGAGTTGAAAAGTGAGGCTTAGATGAGAGGTTTGGGTAACAGATCACATGATTAGCATCTGCCTTCTTTTGTTATAGGAAGTGTTTAGTATGAGAGCACTGTGTGTTTCACACATGGAGTGGATGATCAGTGCTCAGATCAACTGTGTGAGACGTTTTAGTAGACAAAATAAAAGGTTTTCAAAAGTCCTTGCAATAATTGCAGCAAGGGTTTGATTGCATGGTTGTCCACAGTTACAAATATTTTTCATACAGGGTAGTGAAGAGAGGTTTACCCTTCAGTGTTCATTCATTATTGCAACAACCCTGGGAAATCTAACCCTAACCTTGTGTGACGGTCTTGTCAAAGCCTAATTGGAACAATTGTTACTACTATTTAGTATCAATCAGTTTACCAAGTTTTTCTGGCAACTTTAGGCTTCTTTAATTCCACAATAGTCTTTCTATAAGGCTATAGTATTTAGTTTTGCACATGCAAGCCTCATGTTTTTAAAATGCAATGCCAGGTTTCACAAACTGTTCCATTCTGGACTGGTTACACGCTGTTAGATTACCTGAGAGGACTGTTCTTTGTTCCTTGAACTCTTCATCCACAATGGGTTTCTTGAAGGTTGTGCTCAAAATATCGTGCCTAAATTTAATTGAGTGTATCTCAGCATTTACAAAGCCTGTATACGTAATCCTGGTATCAAAATAAAGTTAACACTTGAGAGATTTCATCAGAAGTTTAAGTATCATAGCAGTTGCTGTTTCAGAGAGAGTGAGGATGAAACAGAAAAATATTGGGATCCCCCCCCCCTTCACCTGAAGATTTTGCATTACACAGTATATAACCCTTTTAAAAACATCATGAATAAGGCTAAAATCTCTTGGAAACCATAAATCCACATGTGGACATTACCTGTGCAAAGATTCATACGGCTAGAATAAACCAGAGCAAAGTTACAGAGGTTTTAGTAAAGTAATAACTCAACATTTTGCCATTCTGCACAGAATGGACCATGTTGGTACCATCAATAAATGTTAACAAATCTTAGGCTTTTAATTGCAAAAATCGACTTTTTTTTCTTACATGCCCAAAAAGACTTGTTTTTGAAGTTTTGTGTTTCATTACTCACACAATTATTTTTTGCCATATACATATAAAACAATGAGAAATATGTTTGACTCCAACTCGAGCAGATTCACTCAATATCAAGTATATTAAAAAAATTTTCAAAACACTTTGCAATATATTTTGGTATTTGCTTTGACCATAATTTGTAAAAAAAAAAAAATGTATATGTGGTGTAGCTTTGTGTTGATGCCAATTTGTACAATTTGTCTACTTTTCGTTTCAACTTTTCGTGGTTTCAAATGGGTTTGTTGGACGTTGAAATGGCCAAAATTCTGACATTTCTGTGGATACTGAACACGTCTATGTTTAAATGACAGATTTTAAGTTAACAAACACTAATCTGAACACCAGCCAAACATCCTAAATACAATTATTAGTTTTGTCTCTGTATATTTACTATATGTGTGTGTATGTTTATATACTGCTGCTGTTCTTTATGTCTTTCTATGTTCAATCGCATTGTACAGGCTTGAGCAAAGACATTAAAGACTATTCTGTTCTATTTAAATATCAGGTTATGAAAGTTTGAAGTCATATTACCCTGCCTACTTTGACATTTGTGTAAATAATTTGTAAATTATAATGTAAAAATGTTATTTTCCCCACGCCATCTTTATTCACATTCATTATTTAGGCTCTTACTGAAATTAGAGTAGTGCATCCATGTGAGGTTACTTAGTCTTCTAAGAAAACCCTTATCTGGCTCCTTTGTCATTACACTATATAATAAGTATTACCATTCTGTTTCTTTTTATTCCATTTAGTTTTTTTTCTGTTTTGTCATTCTGACCCGTATCATGCAGAAAGAAACATCCTGAACTAAAACGGTTAGCAACTTCGCGAGTAAAAGTAGATTCAGTGAGACTGGTTTAAATTTATAGTAGCTCAGAGTAGAAATCCAGATAACATCTCTAAAAAGGTTACACTCCACCTCATACTTGCACAACAAATTACATAAAACCTGTTATGTTTTTAGATTTGAACTTAAAACTTAAAAAAAAAGAAAAATTCAAACTGTCCTATAAAAGTCACTCTCCCAGTTTGATCAGAGTAAGATTTTTTGCAAACAGATGAATAATTCTTTTGTGATGCTTGCTTTGCCCTCGATGAGACATTTCCAAAATGATACAGTCATCGTTTCATGTTCTGCACTAAGTGTTGCAGATGAGAAAAGAGCTCCTCCAAAGCTGAAAGCAAATTTTAATTATGGAAGAACAAATGAACTGGATTTATCAATAGTATTTTGTGAAAATGACTGAAACACTCATGATAAATTAAAATAGGATTATGCACTTGTTTGTATATCGTGTAAATGATTGTTGAGAAACAAAGAGTTGACCAAATCGTGCTCCAAAAGTTCAGGTTATGTCAGCAGCAAGCTGGAATATAATGTAATGTAATGTGATTAAAAGAAATTTGCAAGTGATTCGTCTGTAATTTGTGTGTATTTCTTTTTTTTCTTGTATGTCAGGGTTTGTACGTTTCCTCGAGGGGTTCTACATTGTCTTGATCACCAAACACA
Source organism: Cynodonichthys magdalenae (assembly GCA_031762555.1). Lineage (NCBI taxonomy): Eukaryota > Metazoa > Chordata > Actinopteri > Cyprinodontiformes > Rivulidae > Cynodonichthys > Cynodonichthys magdalenae. The sequence continues at coordinate 12,075,770 of JARVJO010000039.1, forward strand.
GAAAAATGGCCGACATCGGGGGCCACTCAATTTATAAAGTTGAAGACACGACCATGATCTACATTCCCAATGACTCCGTCAGAGTTTCTCACCCTGATGAAGCAAGGTATTGTCACTTTCCCCGCTATTCCATTAATTTTTTTATTTATTTTTTAAAATACAGTTTGATATTTTCTGTTCAGTAGGGGTCAACACAGTGGCTCTCTCAATTCAGGGGCTGCTTCCTTTGAAGTCCGCATTTTTTAGTCCACAAAAACCCGAAAACGTAGGCTGCATCTGAGCATCCTTCGTGGCTGAGTATATCCCAGGATTCATTGCGCCGTCAGCAAAATAGAGATGGTCTGATATAGGTTTTTGAAGGCTGATGCTGATACTGATTATGTTGACTGATCAGTCTAACCGATCCCCGATATGTGCTGCCGATTTCTTTGGATTTTTGAAGCTGATATTGCTTTTTCTTCCTCCATTTATGTGACAAAAATAACACAATTAAACAAAAAGAAACACACAAAAAAACAACATATTAATAATGGATTGCAAACTGTTATTTTGCTGTTACAGCAGCCTGATATCCAGAAATGTCCTGTGATGATTATCACATGACAGGATTAACCCAGTTCATGCCAACAAAAATAATAATAAGCTCACTTCTTTAACTGGGTTTGTCCACAACTCTATTGTGATTCACTTACACATGTGTAGATAGGGATTCCACACCACTGACCCACTGTTGAAAACCAGTTAAAGCCAGTTTTGGCTACACATATGAAAAACTACTGATACACTTTGAGGATGCGCCACAACGGGAGAGGGGCCGAAAAGAGATAAAACTTTAGAGAAGACAAAAGAAGGGGTCTTTTCATGTGGACGTTGCAGCCACAAGGGAAGTCCCAGCGCTGTTACTCTGCATTGATTCTCTGAGAACATTTTAGATGAATTGGTAAAACTCATTCAACTCTCTAGTGTGTTTTTTGACATATTTCCTCTCCACTTGGATCAAAGAGCTGGGTGAGCTTTCAGCTCCGCTGGAGGGGAGAAAAGCTAAAAAACAATGTAGAACATTTAAATAACAATAAAACAAGCAATCCTAAGTTAAGTTTGTTTTCATTGTATTGACAAACACAAACTGATGCCGATACAAGAAAAAAAACCCATAAATATCAGCCCAAAATATTGTCAGTCAGTCAAACTCTACGATAAACTAAACAGGAAAACGATGGCGGCAGAGGGTTTTTGTTATTACCAAGTCCATGTAGTTTGGAAATTCATCACCAAATAATTTGTTTTAACTGCATCAGCAACTTAGCTGATGAAATATTCACTGCAATGAGATGTTAAATAAAATGCAATTACAAGTAATGATACTGAAGCTAAACACAAATTATTTATGTTTTTATATATTTATGTGTCATGTTTTTAATTGGGAAGTTTTTCCTCCAGTGAAAAGACCTGTGAATACATGTCCCAGCTTATTTTAAGTCTGAAAGCACGTGATGTAAAACGTATCAGTATAATTGTGCAGTAGTGCGTGGTCAAGCAAACCTACGTCATCCAAATACTAGACAGTCTCATCTCAGACGTTTTATGCAGCCTAATTGGTTGTGGCCTACGTTGGCCACAGCCTAGGTAGGCTGCAGCCCCTAAATTGGGACACCCTTACAATCTCTCCCCCTTGACTTCATAAGGGGTCAAGGGGCTTCTACCACTATTCATTAGATTGGGAATATAACAAGTGAACATCACCGTAAATTTAAGCATGTTGGGTTAAAGTTCGGGGTTAAAACAGGACCAGAATCTTAAAACTTCCCTTCATGAGGTTGACAAACCAACATCGTACCTTCATTCACAACGCTAAACAAAAAGAGCAAGTTCATTTTCCTCTGCTAAATTGCATTCAAACAAAAGCAGTGTTGCAGGGAGACGGTTGAGTCATTCAGGGACAACAGAGCAACCGTCGACTAATTATGTTGGTTTTGGTATTTCTTGACACTAAATGCTTTCACCTTTGTTTCCAACAAATTCCATCTGCATTTTTGGGCATTTGCATTGATTAATAGGGAGAAATTCCTCCTATGATTAAACTTCTAAAAACTCATCTCTTTTCATCAAGATTTTCCAAGAAATAAATCCCTTTGTGGCCTAAAATAGATTAGTTGTGACTCAACACCTCTGTCCATTTCAGTGTGAGCAGCTCTATGAATAATTTGCCCCATGTCGTCGCCTTCCAGTCTCATCTCCTCCTCTGGCTTCCCAGGCCTTAATCGTCAGACTGATGCTTTGAAAAGACATGGTGCAGCTTTTTTTCTTTTTTTAATAACAACAAAAAAGTCTTGTTGAGCTTGTTAATAAGGAACACGAAGGTAATATTCAGCCGGGTCATCTGAGGGGAGAAAGAGCTACAGCCACCACATTACTGCTCGGACTGGATTTTATAATGCCCCGAAGAGAAGAACTGCTAAACTAATACGAACAAAAAAACTGTCTCACATTCAAGACATGTATAGGTGTAAGTAGTTGTTGAACATCACCTTGGAAGTGGACAGGATTGGTGTTTTTATGTATTCATTCTAGTCGTGCATGAAAATGAAACTCAACCAGTTTGACTTCATAAATTCATGAAATAATCACCCCAAAAGTTGGGAAAAAACTTCAGAAACCCTGTAGACTGTTTTCACAATCACTTTACAAGGCAATCTGGCAGCTTGAAAGCAAAATAAAATAAATATTAGGGATAACCCATTACTTTTGCACATTACTGTATATGTCTTTAGATAATTGTGAACTGTTTTATTCAGATACAGTCCTAATCATGTTTTTTCCTGTTTACACGTGTAACTACTGACTTTTATGTTTAATAATTCTTTTGCTACAGATATGTGAGGATTTTTCAGAACGTAGACCTTTCAAGCAACTTCTACTTCAGGTAAGACAAAAAAATAAATGAAAAGAAAAATCATTCTTAATGACAAAAGGATGCAGTCAAACTTCAGACAGACTTGCAAACAGCTTCAATTCCATTGGATTTATGCTTATGTCAAAGAGCAAAGAGCTGCAGAGACCAACTTCAGAATATTAAATATATACTTTTTTTCCTGTCCAATTCCATTTAATCCAAAAAGCAAAACATTACTAGATTTGTGTCATTTTATGAACTTGTGGCTCAGTACAGTTGAGGCCCAGGAACTTGATTGTTAGAGTTTTGCACAGTATTGGAAAAACATTAAATGAACATAGGCAAAATCCAATTTTTTAGCCATTAAATGCATTTTGTTGTGCTCTTGGAGACACTTAAAAGGAGTGCAGAAAATTTGAATTTCGTCTCTCCCGGTGCTGCGTAGATATGTTTATATTCTGTTTGGGTCATATTTTTAACCCGTTCAGTTTTCTTTATTCTGTATTACGTTTCCTGAACTATTATGTCACAGTTTTTATGACAAAACATCTAAATAATGTATGGACTTACCAGCTAACTAATTTGGTCCTCTTCATTCTCCTCTGGGTCTGGGTCAGACTCTGGTTCCAACATGTGAGGCAGGATGGACAAGTCTCCCTTTGTTGACATCTTTAATTTGTAAATAAAAAGTTTCTGTGCAGCTATATAGTCATAAACCCCTCTATCAAACTAGAATGGACCACTCTGGAAGCTGGAGGGGAGCGGGGTGTGAAGCTTCTTGTTTGGAGTTAAAGAGACAGCCTTGAAACGAGTTGATCTGAGACCAACCTCGGCAAAGGGGTGAAGAAGGGGCTTGTGGAGTTACAATAAGGAGGAATTCACATCAAAGCATTGCAGTTCCACTTTATACAGACCAAAACTGAATGATTTAAATGTGAAAAGAAAAGAAAAAGAAAAAGAAAAGCGAAAAGTGAAAAGAAAAGCTTTAAATGCATGATATGTCTCCTTTAAAGCACTTTTTATTACTGTTGAGAAAATTTATTTTATTAAATGCATAATTCGTCCGTCCGTCCGTTTTCTTCCGCTTATCCGAGGTCGGGTCGCGGGGGCAGCAGCCTAAGCAGAGAGACCCAGA
>JARVJO010000039.1:12108760-12137822 GCA_031762555.1 Cynodonichthys magdalenae
ATCAGCTGTGTTGAAGCAGGGACAAATCTAAAACTTACAGGAGACCGGCCCTTGAGGACCGGAGTTGGACATGCCTGATCTATACTCTCCAGAGTCCAAAGTGTGTGGCAAGCTCCTCATGTCCCACCCGTATGTGGTACGCATGATTGATTGACTCGAATCGACCAATCATCTCTGAGCTTCATTCTGGCACCACAAATGTGTAGCCAATCAGGCTACCTTTTGTTTGATATGCAGTTTTTGAAAATAAATAAATAATAATGGTTATAGTGTATTTTAACTTCAAAAACTGATTACTAGTTACAGTTCCAAAAATGATGACTGCTGAAGTTAAGAATTTAGATTAATAGCTTTACATATAGCAGTACTTAATTTAATTTGGGTTTGGGTTACGCCCGCAGGTTAACAAGTTAAACTGTTCAAACGTTTGCATTTTTTCCCAAGTACCATGGCAACCATTTATTGACTCAGACTCAAATTAAAAAAAAAAAAACAACTGAATGTCCAGGATGACTGTGAATCCACATCAGCAAATGACTCAGACTTGTTTGGGACACAAATGCACAAAACAAGATACTATTTTCTTTGCAAGTTTTAATAATTTAAATGCATTTACATTTCAAAATGACTTCTTTTTCTAATAGGACAAAATAACTTTCTGAACATGTGCATTCATTATCCATACTCTAAGTCTTAGAGTAAAAAAAAAAGCCTCCTCTTAGAGTCTAAGAGGAGGGTTTTTTTTACGTTATCAACACATGTCGCACGTGTACCGTATACAATGTTTTACTGATCATCCTTAACTCGTCAGTAGTGTAGGGAATAAACCTCGGGCTGAATATTACCCAGAGAAAAAGCTTTGTAGCATGCTTTAATAGGCCTCAAATTAACGTCTAATTATCCAGCATCAGTGCCGGAGCAGTGGGCACGTGGCTTCGCAGTTGGATAGTGGATTAAGTGGCACCACAGTGGGCAACATGCAAAACACGTGCTACTTGTTAAACATACAAACATTCACGGGAATTATCTAGGGGCGGGCGCGCCTCCAAGCAAACAGATTTGACAGTTACATTTTCTGTTGATGCAATTAGGACTGAGTGAGTCAGTTTTGCCAAGATTTCATTAGTTAAATGACTTTGTATTGATTTTCTTTGCTGGGGGAATGACTGTCGAACTGTTTTCAACTCTCAGGTTGAAGTTATGAAGAAGTAGATTATTTTTTTATTAGTAGCTGAGTTAGGTGTATTTGTAGCAGAATGAAGCTTCTACCAAGACGCCTGAGTCAAAGTAAAATTAAATACTGTTCAGATCTTAAACTTGAGTTATTTATTAAAATGAATCTTGGATTTTCAGGTTCCATTTATTTCATTAATTTGTTTTATTATAATTAACCAATATAATAGCGAATACAGTTTTTGTAGTAGTAGTGTGAATGTTACTGTTTTAGTGTTATTTTTTATTTTATTTTGTTGTTTCTGTACTTTTTTGGCACACATCTCCTCCTGCAATTTTTGTGCTATTTCAACAATTCATATACCAAAACGTTCAGCTCCATCTGGACATTCAATCTACGAGTCGTGGTATTTCAGCAACATGCTTTTTCAGCTATTTAGCTTTTTTCTGCCACTTTTTCCTCAATGAAAATAAATGAAACTGGCTTCAACATACTTAAAACCATTTAAAATTCTCTCACCACTGCACTTTTGTATTGGTTTTTCTACTTTGGGTTTATTTCAGCTTTCTTCAGTTAATTAAAAGTTTTTTTTATCCTTCTTTCAGCTGTTCTCTGCTAATTTCAGCAATTGTCTGTTATTAAGATACTTTTTTTTCCTATCTACTATTCTCTACTAATTTTAGCTACATTTATGCTGTATTCAATTTTTTGACACGTTTTTGTCATTTTTCTTCTGTTTTTCACTTGTTTTCCGATTCTCAGCTAAAGTCAGCTGTTCAAACTATCAGTTTTAAAACTTTTTAGCTTGACAAAGATCTTTCCGCATTAAGCATTTACACTGCATTTTAGCAGGAAATACAAATTCTCTAGTTATTATTTAAATGTTTTTTTTAACATCAAGTTGCAGACCTGTTGTTTTCCCACAGCAAATTCTTACAGCTGTTTTTGGTTGATCCTAAGAAGTTGTAGTTTCACATCTCTTATTTGTTTCTGCCCCTTTAAAGTTTACGGTTTAGTTAGAAACAAAGGCAAGGAGGAAAAACACTTACCTGTGCCTTTATTTTTAACTAAACTTTAAACTTGAAGCTAAACTGAGGCAGCACAAGCATGCACAGTAGATCTGCACATGGATCCTGCTCCTTCCTGTCTCTTGACTAATAGGAGAGGACAGGGGCAAAGTGGGAAAACTTTTCAGCCCGGGAGTTTAATGGCCAAGACTGGCCCATTTTTATTTTTACATATAAAAAATTAGACAAAAATGTAGCACTAGCATGTAATATTTTTGTATTGCAATATGGTAAATAATTATAAGGAGTAAGGAATAATTATTTAAAAAAACACTTTGGGAAAAACTATTTTAATGTATAGTTAGGTAAACAAAGGCTCAATTGAACATTTTAACATTTAAGTAAACTAAAACTATAACTTACTCTAACACAATAATCTGCAGGAGTGTCAAACTCAGCTACACAAGGGGCCAAAATTCAAAACTTGGTCCAACCTGAGGGCCATAATCTGTCAATTTAATGATACAAATGACATTTTCCAAATCATATGTTATGTAACTTTCAGGACAGACGTAACCTAATGAATAAAGAAAAAATATTACATTTAAAAAGACAGATTATTATCATTCATGTCTTATGTTTTACCCTCTATCATCAACTTTTTCATTTATTTTTTAGAGATACATTTAGTCACAATTCAACAAATCAGTTGGAAAAACCCTCAGTAAAAATCCAATTATTTGACTTTAAAATAATAACTAATATTAATGAAATAAATAGTACTATTTTGAAATAAAACTGGATTTGTTTCTAACCTGAATCAATAACATTTGAAATTCTGTGTATTTTGCAGATCTTATATGACAGTTTTGTAGAAATTAACACATTTGTAATGTTTTTAAAGAAATATTAACTATAAAATCTTTAAATCATACCGTCTTTGTACTTATTGCGTTTGTAAAATGTAATCAGAACTCTAATTCTTGTAAAATATAATTTATGTAATAAAAAACCTATAAAAAACACTTTTCCAATCATAACTTGTTTTGCTGCTCTGGGAGGTCTGTGCTCTAAAGGGTTAATGTTCCAGTGAGGAGGGGGTTAGTGTGTGTGTGGAGAGCAGCGCTCTCTGTGACATGGTGAGCTGTGTGTCTGTCGGCCCCGCAAGTTGCGGCTGTAACAGCATGTTTTGACTTTTTTAAGTTGAACTGATGACTGCGCGCTGACAGGCATTCTGACAGCTTCTTAGCTTCACAACTTATTGACTGTGTTATTTTTAGCACATGCTGCGCGGTCGGATGACGTCTGCTCTGAGAAAATGAACTAGGCTTAACCTGGCGGGGAGACATGTAAATCCTGGCGGCCTGCCAGCCTTCCTCCAGTAATGACTTTCTTTCTTCAACCTGAATTTTTCAGCCCCACCTGGTCTCTTCCTGTCCATTTTTACTCGCTAATCAGCAGTTTGTTCGGGCTGCTTCCCCTCCCCCGTGCGGACCGGGCGGCCCAATAATGATGCGGCCCAGCGGGAATTGTCCCGATTCTCCCGATTACCCACTCCGCCCTTGGGAGAGGAGCTGATCCAAGAAAGACCGCCCACCTTATTTGCATAATGAGGCAGAAATGTATAGGAAATGTAAATACAGAAGACAGAGAAATGTAAAGGCAATATAGGGAAAAATTATTAAAAATATAATTAAATATAATCATTTAAGAGACACAGATGCATGTACAAGGAAAAGGAAAAACAAAATATATATATATATTTTTTAAATTTTTATTTTAATTGGTGCATTTTAAGTGCATTTATTTATTTATTGGTCCAATTGTATATTTCTGCTTTTATTTCTAATTATATCTGATTCGGTCCTCCATACTGAACTGCGACATTTGTTAAGCTGGTCTGGCAGTTTAATTCACTTTTTTTTTCCCCTGACATCTATATTTACTACATCCATCCATTATTTATACCCGTTTCTTCCTTTCAGCGTCACAGGGGTCACTGGTGCCATCTATATTTACTCAATCCTGTTAATTAAAACAAAAAGTACACATTAGATTTCAAATAGATTCAGCAATTCTCTGGCCTCTTTATAACAGAGGAAGTTGCTAAAGCAACGATGGGAAGGCGGCTACCAAAAAATGGGAAGTATTTTGTGGTTAAGTTCACTTTGAATAAAAACGTCTTTTATTTTACCTGTGTTAACAAATGGGTAAAACTATATTTAACAAGGTAAAAAGGTCACTCAGACTTAAATCATGCAGAGTTGAATTTTATGTTTGAATTTGCCAAACATCACCTAAAGTTTGATGATTAAAAAAAAACTAATAAATACTTAGTTATTTTTTTTTTTAGAAATAGTTTAGTTTTTGAAAGATTAATTTCTTGAAAGGGATTTATGTTGTTAAAGATGAACACAGTTATCATAATTATTTTAGTTATTCAGTCTTTGTCGGTGGAGTCTGACTTGAGCCCCCCACACACCACATCCAGTCGCCCCCACCACACACCCACACACACACACACACACATACAGTAGTAGAAGACACGATTAGTCATCTGCTTTAATGTCCTTTAATAAATGTCAAAATGTTTTCTCTCTGTGAGCACTCTATCCTGTAAATGTACAAAAATGGTTGTACTGCACAAACAACTTCCGCTGGTTTGTGGGTCAGTTTGAACAGAGATTATTTTAGCCTAAAAAATGTGCAAATAATTCTGCCTGCAACCCTCGCTGGTGTTTAACTGAAACCAGTTTTCATCTACATATAATGTGATATTTTAGATTAACTGTGTTATTCTTTTTTGTTAATGTGTGCTGTGTAATTAATGTGTGTTTGACTTCTCCAGACGCAGACCGACAAGATTCCATCAACTTGTTCCTCCAAGTTTACCAACCGTCGGAGAACAAGCCGCATCTTTGGGAGCTGCCGACAGACTTTTATCTGCATCAGACGAGCACCAGGGCCCTCCCCATCAACAGACGCAGGTACAGACACAGGCACATTCATCAAAATATATAACTTTACAGGACATAGTCTCAGATTGACAGAAATGTACTTAGAAATTGTGTTTAAAGCACTTTGTTTGTTCAGTAAATTTGGAAAGTTTTTTTCACTCATTGAATTCCTGCTCTGCTGTTTGAGAAAAGTTTTTTTAAATTTGCTAAACTGTATTTATGTTCGTTATGATGAGGCTCTTCAGGTGTGTGTACTGTATGTGGAATTTTATTCGATTTGCTATAAATCCAGTTGGGTTCTTCAATAATATGACGAGGGTCACAGAGTTCTGAACTGAGCTTCTGCCTCCACAGCCGGATTTTTATGGTCTGCAGTTCCGCTTTATAAATAGCAGGCATGGTTTTATTGAGGTTCTGAAAGCTTAGCAAACTCTCCCTTAAATAGAGCAGCAGCAGAAAGACCAAAATATTAACCAAAAAGTATAACATTTGATTTAAAAAAACAGCTAAATTAGTGGACAGAATCAAATGGAAAATGTACGTTGAAGAAGGATTTAAATAATTTTCACTTTCCTGCTTGTTTTCTTCAAGTCTGCCTCTTTTTACTTCTTAGCGTAGAGAGGCGATGCCTCAGGGTACTGTGCCGAACCTTGGGTTCGCTGAGTCTCGTTTTTTTTACACTATGTAAATTTCGTAAACTTGCGTAAATTTTGTAAGCAGTGTGCGGGTTACCGCAGTTATTTTATGAAGCCCGAGGAAGACACATAAAGAATAAATTGTGCTGGCTTGGATAGAGGAGATGGATAGCGATGTTACAGCTTCAGCAACTGTTGTTGTGAGGTTTTGTTTTCACAAACTCTAGTCCGTCCATATCTTTACGTACATTTCGTAAACTTCCGTAAATTTTGTAAGGGTGTTGTGTGTCGTTCCAATCTCTGGTCCAGGCCAGTTTATAACTACTTTTATTTTAATGTCGATAAACTTTGTAAGGGTGGGGGTGGGGGGATCATTTTATTAGTTTAAAATGGTCTCAAAACAATATTATTGTTTATCACGATAGATTCTGAGACAATATATCGTCCAGCAAAATTTGTTATCGTGACAGGCCTAATCAGAAACCTTACCCTACTAATTGTGTGTTGATTCATCGTTACAAAATTAAGTTTCTGAAGCTTCTTCAATTCTGGATTTTAGATAAAAGTTTTTCTCTTTTCTTTCTACAGTAATAGAATAAAGCTCTGGCCAAACAGGCAACAGGTGTTTGACAGACAGAAAGCAGAAGACAGCCATGGTACTAGGTTGCTGTTATAACAGACCTCTTGTCCTGCAGGTTATTGATGCAGCCTTTTCACATCCAACCAAAAGGCTACAGGTCAAAAGAAGGAACTAGGACAAAACAGCTGAAGGACAGTGACTGCAGAAAAATAAGCCCTCACTCACAAGTTTAATGAAACACAAATTTTTTGGCAAAGAAAAAAATTCAGCTTATTTTTCTTTGAGGTAAAATTCACCAAAACTTGCTGATTTCAGTACATGGGAATCAAGTTTACAATCCTTTTAGAAAATTTATAAGAATCCACAGACAAGGCTAATCCACATTAGATTTTTCTGTCCTTCAGGCAGGACAACGCCGCAAATTCATCTGCCTATCTCATGGAAAATCACTGATAGGGCTCAGAAAAACGTCTGTAAACCTTGACAGAAAGAATCGTTAACTACTACGTCTCTGCATCTATTGGAAACTGTAAAATGAAAATAAAATCCCAATCAAACTCTGCGTAAAGGGATTGAACTGGCATTAAAACCTTATTCAGATTCTGTGATGTTAGGTTTTGAGGAAAGGTTATGAGCAGTTATTATCTTACCTGTTTTAGATAGCTCTTTAAATGGAACAAAAGACTTAATTTTGACCAGATAGACAAACTAATAACTATGTGGAATGAGGTTAAAACCAAAGTGAATTCCTGTGGCAGATTGTGCAACCTTTACATCACCATCAATTTAGCATTACATCATTATTTACATAGAATTATGTGGATGCTTGCAGGAGCAAATAGTGGCGTCAGCAGCTAGTTGGAACTCATCCACTGCAGCTTGGGCCACTTTGGGGCGGAATATCATAAATCTGCCGGATAAACCATTGACACAAAGCTTGGCAGCAGTGTAAAGGCTTACAAAATACAGAACATACGAACCCGTAGTAACATTTTTGTGACTGGAGTTGTTTTATGTTGGCAGCAGCCCACTATAGTTTTAGCTCCACTTGAAGTGTTTTTTTTTTTTGTTTGTTTGTTTTCCATCACTCAAAATGAAAATTTATTTCTTGAAACATTTTTTCATTTCAACATTTGTTGAGTCTTTGTTAGTTTCAATTAAATATAATTTTTTTTCGAGGTAGAAATTATTTAAAATTCGTCAAGTTTCATACAAGCTTACGTTTCATACAAGCTTTTGACCTAGAAACTTTCCCAGTGTGTGTGTGTCAGCGTACAATGGTGTGTTCATGTTTCCTGCTTTCATTTGATTTCATGCTTACACAAAAGTAGACCTAATTTTCTTTCACGGACCACTAGTTTATGTCGCCACAATAGATCCAGGAACCTCACTCTTTATTCCAAGAAATTAACATGGCTGGAGCTGAATTCAATTTGGTGAGCACATATTGCACTTCTGCTCCCACACAGGCTTAAGTAGCACATCGCACACTAAAGAAAATCACCGTAAATGCATTCATTCATTCGTAGTGTTGAGTAAGAGTGCGTTGTGTTCAGGTGTTTTGCAGTAGGTGGTCAAGAAATGACAATTTTCAAATCTAGGTTAAGCAAAGCCCCTGATGAGACGGTGCAGACAGCAGGGAACACATCAATCAGTATAAAATGTACTCCTTTAATGTTTTTTTTTTTTGTCTTCAGCTATACCCTGTGGTGGTCAAACGGAGTCATATCCTACCTTCCTGTTCCATATGATGAAGGTAACCTCAACAAATTAAATACAACAGTGTTATAAAAGCTTCATTGTTCTCCTATTGTTACATTTTAAGGTATAACTAAGGTGAAGTTAACTAAAAATGTGACAAAAGATAACTATCATTTTTAAAGAAAAAAAAATAACTTTTGTTCTCATCATATACTGCACTGGTCATTAGACCAAGCTAGCCTATATATCACTCACAAACAGGTCATGGATGTCTCTCTTTTTATTATTTTTTTTAAATAGTTAAAAAACAATTTATATAAACAATTTGAGTTTTGGTAAACGGTCATGTTCGGACAATCTGCAATCACCATATTTAGTGTGTGCTATAGAAACAACCGGCAGATTTTTTGTGTCTTGCAACTCCACTCCTTTCTTTTATTATATAAAAACACATTTGTAGAGAAATCCATTCAGATGCAACACCCATCCAGCTTTGTTTTTGAAAGGTTAGCCTGAGATTTGAAATGACCTTTTGGCCCCTGCATTGAATTCACAGTAGATAGTGGTTAAAATTTTTTTCATTAAAATAAGGCACCATTTTTTAAAAAGCTACTACTTTTTAGTTGTCACTGTAAGCAAATACATTTTTTGACTTTTGCAAAAATGTTAAATAAAGGTATTTTTTGTGTTTGATTTTAATGTTGAAGATTGATGAATAACATTCTAGGAGTGCCATAAAGTAGACTTTAGTTTATCCCAGTGCTGCATAGATATCTTTATGTTCTGTTTGGGTCATATTATCAGTCCGTTCAGTTTTCTTTATTCCCTATTACATTAAACAATAACGTCACAGTATTTGATGCAGAACTGCTAAAAAGGTCATAGACTTCCAGCTAACCAATTTTGCCAATCCATGGTTCTGCAGGTTGAATGTCTTGATTCTCCTCTGGCTCTGGGTCAGACTCTGGCTCCAACATGTAAGGCTGGATGGACAAGTCTTCCCTTGTTGACAACTTTTAAATAATTTGTAAATAAAAGGTTACTGCGCCACAATATAGTTGTGTCTCGGTTATCACACTACAAATATGGATGGACGGGGTGAAGTGGACAAAGATCATTGGGAATGAGTCCTGGAAAGGGGCAAAGTGTAAAGTGCCTTGTTTGCATTTTAAGAGACCACACCTCTTAGGTCGTATTCACACCTGATAGTCCGCTAGACTTGGTTTAATTAGGGACCAAACCTGCAAGATTTCCTAACATTTTCAGTTGGTGCAGTTCGTATTCACACTGCACTTTGTCAAACAAACCAAACCCTTTAAACAAGCTGTTCTCCCCCTCGCCTGTGGTGGCGCTGCACCAAGAACCACTGAAGGAATCGATGCAAAGACACTGAGCGCAACTTCCTTTTTCACAAAATGTAAACAAACATGGAGTGATGTCAGATTTTAGTGGTTGTAGGATTTATTTTTTGTTTTTGACAAATGTTCCAAACAAATAGTCTTCAATAATGAGTCAGCAACAAGTCAGATGAAACATATGAGGCGGCCCTCACCGAGAAGGAGCGCGTCCAGCTTCATAGCAATAATGTCCACCTCATACGGACGTCCAGCATCCAGGTATTTACAAGATATGAGTAACTTTTATTGTTATTTACTCAGAATTCCTGCGTTATAGTCCGCTTCCTGCTTTTGGAGCGGTCTCCGGTCCGCTTGGCACACATGAATCAGAGTTTGCGTTCATACTGACCCAAACGAACCGGACTTTCTAGACAAACGAACTAGAGTTTGATTAAAGTGGACTATACAGGTCTGGTGTGAATACACCCTAAGACGCAACTCAGAAAAGGAGTGAAAGAGGATTGTGGAGTTACAATAAAGAGGAGTTCATGCCGAAGCATTGCAGTTCCACTTTACATAGACCCTGACAGGATGATTTAAATGTGGAAAAAAAGGATTTAAAAGCACGATATGTCTCCTTGTTTGTTGTTTGTTGTCTCCTTGGTTGTTGTAACAATAAATTATATTTATGATGCATTCATCCTTTTCTTATTAATGCAGCTAAATGTCTTGTAAAGTTTGTCACTGCGTCTTTTTCTGTGCGTTCTCGGTGCAGTCGCTTGTGAGGACACAATGAAGAAGGTGAAAGTGAGGAGACTGAACCGTTTTGATGAAAATATCGACATCTACACCGAATTCTTCAAACCTTACGAGCTCACCTCCTTTGATGACACTTTCTGCATTGCCATGACCAACTCTGCAAGGTAGACACACACCTACAGGATATCTTCTACAACCACTGATGTCATCACTTGAACATTCATGTAGAAATACTCAGCAGCATAGCAAGCATTCAATACCTTTTTATTAATGGACAGCCAGATATCTGTTAATGTGCTTTCTTGTATGTTTGTGTTTTCAAAGGGAGTTTATGCCAAAGTCTGTGGGACTGGATCCGAGTCCGTTCACAGTTCGCAAACCAGAGGAAACGGGGAAATCAGTTCTGGGGTGAGTGCTGCTAACAACTCTTAATGTTAGCACTTGAGTCGGATGTTATTGTTTTGCATTTTGGTTGTTTTTTCTCTGTGCGGTGAATCCCCATGTCACCGTGTCCTTCTACACTCAGCCTCATTACTCATCGTGCTCTCAGGTAACCAGAAATAACGCTCTGTCCCGTTTCATGTTTTTGTTGAGCGAACACATTGATGAATCGCTCTTGAATGCATGTATTTTGGAAATAAAAACTGATACATGCAAACATTACTTGGAAATGGACCAATGCACAGCTTCTACTTAGGTGTTCCAGCTTCGTGTGCAGATGGGTTTTATTTGTCTTTTTATTTTTGAAGCCCAACATGACCATAAGTACATATGCATGACCTGACTAATGTCGTGCTCATTCACAGCCTTATGCCTCATGTGTTAAATCCGAGCCCGTGGGCCAAATAGGGCCCTTGTAAACATTTTATCTGTCCCCGAAGGTAATACTTTAAATGTGAACATATGTCACAGACTGTATCAATACTAAAGTTAATCCACAAATACTTTTCTTTTAGCACATTGCTTTTTTTCTAAAAATAAAATGCTGCACCGGCGCATCCAATTAGAGGCAGGTTCAGTTATAAACACAGAACTAAACAAGCTGTCAGTCTAAAGTAAAAATAATTACTAAAGAAATGGAATTGTTGTTGTACTTATATTAACAGAAAAAGCAGCAAGGAAGAGACAATTCTCCAAAGGAAGACTGCAGCCAGCGCGCCTCCTCCCCCAAGTGAGGAGGCCATCACCAGCACATCTGAGGACGACTCTGAGGAGGACCGGGACGACGAGGGCTCCGTGTCCCAGCGCTCCACCCCGATGAAACTGCTAACGGATTCTGGGGAGAGCAGTCGCACACAGGAGGTATGAAACCACCTCTTAAAATGTAGTAGGGTCATATGCAGAAAGAAAATGTAAATATATATATATATATATAAAAGCATAAGCATCTGGCAACAATCACATGTGATCTCCTTTGGGATCAGATTGAAGCTCTTCCAGTTTGAATATCGCAAGTGCAGCAAAATTAGTTCCTTTATAACCTTTGGGCCTAATTTGTTTTTATCATGGAGAACATTTTGCTTCCTTCTAAATGAGAATGTCCAATAACTCAAATTTAGGGAACGTTTGCTAAAGACCTCTGGGAAATGTCCTCTCATCGCAGACTGTTTTGTGAACTGTTTGTATTTTAGTTCTGACCGACATTTTCCTTTTCAAGATAAGGATGTCACTTTTTTTGTGAGCTGTATCAGATCAGAATATTCCAATTAGGGCCTTTACCTGATGCATTTTTATTCAGATTGGCCATTTATTCTGATGACTTTTGTCCATGCAAACATAGCTATTGTTTAACATCTACGCTTTAGAAGGTTTGTTGGTAGAAGAATTTGGGACATTGTTATTGGAAAGCTTTTGGAAAACGTTTCATTTGGCAGGTTCTGAACAGTCTTAATGCAACTAATGAAATCAACAAAATCTGTTTTAGACTGTTTTCATAACATGTTTTCTGTAGAATTTTGTTTTATTCTTTCGGTGAAGAAAAACTGTCAAATTCTGAAATCATTGGTGCTATTTCAAATCTAAACTTGAATTAAGCTTTAGTTGCAAGTAAATAGAAATTTATGTAAAACCTTATATCTTCTAAAGTGCTTAAAGGAGACATATGCAAAATCCACTTTTTCACTGGGAAAAAAAATTGAATTTAATCTTGCAAAGATATCTTTATATTCTGTTTGGGTCAGACTCTGGGTCCATCATGTAAGGATGGATGGACAAGTCTTCCCTTGTTGCCATCTTTTAATTGATTTGTGAATAAAAAGTTTCTACCTCTCTATCAAACTAGAATGGACCGGTTTGGAAGCTGGATGGAGGTGGGGTGTGACGTGCCTCGTTGGGATTTAAAGAGGCAGCCTCAAAACGAGTTGATTTGAGACACACCTCAGAAAAGGCATGAAAGAGGGGCTTGTTGCATTGCAGTTTCACTTTAGATCACAACTGAATGATTTCAGTGTGAAAAAGGATTTAAATCATGAACGTCTCCTTTAAACCTTGCAGAATATGTCTTTATAATTTCTCGTAGCTGCGTGATCAACAGACACCTCTAACTATATAGGTTACCATATGGTGTGTTGTGTGTGTGTTTTAGAAAAGGTGTAAAAAAAAAACTAATTCACAATCTATCATCACTCTATCCCCATCTGTTTCATGACCTAGCTGGACTGTTCACACGTTTACATTCCCTGTTGACCCAGATTCCGTATCACAGCAGGAACAACAAGCACATTAGTCAGCACAGGTAGGCTGTCACTGTGTCAACAGGATGGATCAAATTAACTCGTCTTTAAATAGCTCCTTTCATATATTTTCTATTATATTTTAAAAACCCAAATTATTGAGTGCAGTTGATGTTCTGTTACAGCTACAGGTGTTACAATAGGCTTCATTATACCGATGCCATCTGCTCGTGCTCTTACTCTTCCTAATTACATAAAAAATGATTGTGATTCACTTTAATTTGTTTTCAAAACTGAGGTTTTTGGTTGCCACATTCTCAAAAACTTTCTTGGTTCAACGATGAAGCGCCTTTATTTTTTTTAAATGGAGTTTTTATAACATCAAATTGTCAGAATTTGGTGGTTTAAATGTTGTGAGGCCAGCAAGAAAAATGTGACGTCACTGTCCAAATGTAATTGTTTAAAGACAACCTTAGTATTTTTTTTATAGCCATGTACAAAAATATCAGTTTCACCATGCGGCGATTGTACAGTGAAAGAAACCTTAGGGCTTAGTCAAATGCTAATTCAATTTAAGATGGAGAAACACAGATGTAGCAACAGGAAGTCTTTGAAATTTCTTGGCTTAAATAAAGTTGGCAAATTATTTCTAGGGACACCTGAAAATGACTTTTCACTCAGGCTTCCCATCTAATCGTGTTGAGTCAGACTGTTTCCTGCAATAAAAACTGTCATAATAAATGTGGGCCAAGATTGTGGAATAATTTTCAAGAAGCATTAAGACTGCTACCAAAGGACACCTAAAGTAAGCTGAGATTGTGTTTTCCGAAAATCAGCAAAACAAACGTTTTCATCCACACAGGAAGACCACTTTTTCAGAAGGAGCTGAGGTGAATGTTCTTTATAACCAGTATTACAAGTAATATAATTACCATGTTTACAAGTAGACTAATGTTGCTCTTAATGTTCCATACTTGTAGCTTATAAAATAAGCATTGACAGAATATCATTATTGCCAGAGAAAAGCTTACCATAATGGTAACTAACTGCTCATTTTTAAAGCTACATTCAAAGCAAAACCAATATTTAAACTACAAAACATATTCTACAATAATTTTGTGCCTAAATGTCCTTTGGCAAAAGAGAGGGGAAAGAAATCACAAGTGATTCTACAAGTCATTTCCTTTTCTTTTGAAGCAATGCTCCTTAAAGTTTAAAATGCTAGTTTTCCTAATACTTTCTTACTACTTTCATCAATTCAACCATCTACCCTCATCCATCTATCCATCCATCCATCCATCCATCTATCCATCCTCATCCATTTATCCATTTATCCATCCATCCATCCTCATCATTCATTTATCCATCCATCCATCCTCATCATCCATCCATCCATCCTCATCCATCCATCCATCCATCCTAATCATCCATCCATCCATCCATCCATCCTCATCCATTTATCCATTTATCCATCCATCCATCCATCCTCATCCATCCATCTCATCCATCCATCCATCCATCCATCCTCATCATCCATTTATCCATTTATCCATCCATCCATCCTCATCCATCCATCCATCCATCCATTTATCTATCTATCATCCATCATCCATCCATCCATCCATCCTCATCCATCTATCCATTTATCCATCCATCCATCCATCCATATCCATCCATTTATCCATCCATCTACCCTCATCCATCCATCCATCTTCATCATGCATCCATCCATCCATCCTCCATCCATCTATCCTCATCCATCCATCTATCCTCATCCATCCATCTACCCTCATCCATCCATCCATCCTCCATCCATCTATCCTCATCCATCCATCTACCCTCATCCATCCATCCATCTTCATCATGCATCCATCCATCCTCCATCCATCTATCCTCATCCATCCATCTACCCTCATCCTTCCATCCATCTACCCTCATCCTTCCATCCATCTACCCTCATCCATCCATCATCCACACTCATCCATCCATCCATTTAGCCTCATTCATCAGTCCATCCTCATTGTGCATCCATCCATCCATCCATCCATCCATCCATCCATCCATCCATCTCCTCTTATCCATCCATTCATCAGTCCATCATCCACCCTCATCCATCCATCTATCCATCTACCCACACTCATCCATCCATCCTCCACCTGTTACAGAGTGGTGTCATTGGGGGCAACAACTTGAGCAGGGAGGGTTACACATTTCTTTCCACAGCCACCTCTTTCAGCTCTTTTGGGAGGATTTCAATGCATTTCCAGGCCAGCTGACAGACATTGTCTCCCCAAGGTGTCCTGGGTCTTCCTTGGGGTTTCCTCCCAGTTGGACATGCTCAGGAAACCTTTCTAGGGAAACATCCAGGAGGGCATCCATACATAAAAATAGTTAGGTTTGAGATTGTCATACTCTAAATAATCTGGTTGTCTTGAGATGATCTGCAGACAAATTTAAAGTGGCATACTTTTATCTTCTCTTATAACAAATAAAAACAGTAGTTATAAATGAATAAAGATAATAGTATAAAGGTAGTTGAAACTGAGTCATTGTTAGTTATTTGCTTAATTAGATTTTTAATGATTGTAAACTCCAATTAGATATTGTTGGGAACGGCTGATTTAAACTGGGATTAAAGGGGCCAGAAATAACCTATCAAAATTAAATCCTTAACATTTTTAAGCGAACTCAATTTTAATTCACTTTGCAGGCAACACATGTTGAAAATAATCTGAACAAGTTTATTTCTGAACCTCGGACAAGAATAAAAAGGCTCCTTTTCTCTTCATCTGTTCTCCACTCCTGATTTATAATGAATTGTCACTCAGTTATCTGTCTTGTCAGGACCTTGAGCAATGAGTCAGTCATGAATTTATGGATTTCAGGCTGGACATGAAGCTCACGTGTCTGGCGCACACATCTCGTGTCGCTGCCTGCAGGCTTATCCCTGAGAAATGACTGGGTGCCAGCACAACACACAACTGTTGAAAAATTTAAACATTAGATTATGACTGCGCTTGCCATAAAATTACACACATCCATTTAGTGTTTCGCCACTTTAAGGGTGACCTTGTGCTCTCATCCTCATCTATGTGAATGTATGATAAGGACATGTTAACATATACCACTCATTTGTGCAAGATACACAGTATAAAGTGTGTTTTTTCGAGAACATGTGTTCTGGTATAATCTTGTTTGAAGAGGAACTGCGTGGATTTTTTTTTTATTTGTTTTTATGTTTTATCGTGTTGATGTAATTTTGCTGTGTTCACAGCTGCCTTTTTTTGGCATTGGTTCTGAAACAACCCCATTCATTCTTCCCTCCAACATTAGGTTGATTGTATTGCTGTAGAGTCAAAGAACAGTCATAGATAAAGACAGTATCTGACTGCTGGATGAAACCCCCTGTATGTGCGGTTATACAACAAACTCCTTTGACTACTTAAAGGTTTTTTTGTTTGTGTTTTAATGATTAAATTATCTTGCTGTCGTCTGGCTCAGTTGCTACTGAACGTTTAATCACACATGAGAAAATATCCTTCTGTTTTTCGTTTTGCACTCTGACACAGCCTTGTGATAAATTATCCTTGGTAATAATTTAGATCACATTGCAATTATTCCTCATTAGGGCACATTAATCAAACCCTTTTAAGAATCGTGTTTTTATATGTTCTGCAAAATCTTTTTTCTTATCAGAGCACTGCCTCATTAAAGTGAGTCCATGGATGTTATTGTTCTTCCTAACAAGACTTAAACCTTGACAAATAATTCCAATTATTTATATTTTTACTTCTGCTTTATAAAGCACAGCACTATCGCTAATTTGGAAAAGGTGTGCAGCCACTGTTCATTTTAGAAAGTAGACAATGGGGGCGTTGTTTTGACATTTACTGTATGTGGATAACACTTCTCTGTGAACAACCTACTGGAAACTGTAGTCCATACTTTTAATGGAACTCTTGATCGAAATCACTGAGTTTGATGTGTTAATTTTCATGTCATTTTCGTTTATTTAACCAAATTTAAAACCCAGTTCAGATCAAGATCTCATTTCCAAGGGGGAACTGGGCACAAATAAAGCACTATTTTAATAAAATCTACTAATCACTAATACTGAAATATCTCTGACAAACAAATTTGTCCCTTGCAGGTCTCACTTGCAACTCCTTGAACTTGAAATGTCTGCACTGCCTCTGTGCCACTGCAAAATTTTATCGGACTAATAAAGTCAAGTTTTAGAAAGTCAGGTCAGATTATTCTGCTGAAGAGGCACTTATTATATATTCGGTGAAATGCCGTTACTCCTCTTTGTGTCTCTATAAGCTGAGGACACGGAGTGCAGAAACCCCAGGAGGCCATTGAACATGAACACGAACAAACATAAAACCACCTCATCAAACACTAACAATCAAATTACTGTCAAATATGCCTACATAGCTCATGTGAATTAGTGAATCTGTTGTGAAGAAGCAGCTGAACCTGATGACCTTGTGTGTTCGATTTTATTATTCAAGTCAAGTCGCCTAAAAGGTATCTTTTTGTGCCATTACTTTGGGAGGTTGTAGTTAAATGTGTAAATACACCTGTTAAAGTGTAATCTTGTCTTGTAATATTTTTTCTTTTTTTTCTTTTTAGGAGTTCCAGACGCAGCACACAAATAAAGAACCGTACGGTCTTGATCTTGCTAAGTGTCCCGATGATGGAGACCTGCTCATTTATGAAAGGTAACTCAAACTGCGCCCCCACCTTTAGGCTTGTTGCAACTCATTTTACAATGTTGTCTTGTCTGCAGTTCACTCCAGGCATCTTGTAATTCACATGTCAAAATTACCATGTGTGTTGTTCAAAGCATGTTGGAAGATGGTTATTTTGCTTTATTTATTGTTTTTTTTTTTTTTTTTACATCCTACAGGCTCTGAGACGTGAAATAAATTTGAAGCTGAGTTCTTGAAAAAATCCAAAAGATTAGAAAAAAAATCTGAGATTTTTTTATACATCCGTATACCTGCAAACTGGGGGAAAATTTGTGTAATATAAGGAGAATCTGCACAATTTAACATTTATTTTATAAAGCCAGAGGAAGACACATATAGAATAAATTGCACTGGCTTGGATAGAGAAGATTGGAAGCAATTTTACAGCTTCAGCAGCTGTTGTGTGTTTTTTTTCCCCAATCTACAGTCCAGGTCAGTTCATAACTTTTTTAGGTGCACTAGCTCTTTGTCACCATTTCTAATGAGTGTAAATGAAAACATAGAATCCTAGTCCTACATTTCAATCACCTGTAATTGGAAAAGTGAAAGCCTTTATTTTATTTTTGACAACAATAAACTACAGAGAAAAGTGCAGAATGAACAGTCAGTTTCAGTCAACCCCTCAGGACACTATGAGTCAATTAAAAAGAGGGACCTGCTCAGCTCTGCCCTGCTTTGAACTCAATGCTTTTTGTCCACCTTTGTCTGTCCTCTCTTATTTGTCTTCTCCTTTCACCCAACACGCTCCCAGCAGTGTTGATGAAAAGACGTCTGCAGATTCTAAAAATGAACATAACTATCTGTTCTTTGGGAGCAAACAGAATGTTTGATACAATAAAATGGTCTTGATGGAGCTTTTGTCTGTCTCACAGTTTTTCCTAATTTAGGGAGAAGAACTGTTCCAGTGTAGCATTTGAGTAGTCAGCATGTGGTTATTTTTTTGAAATATCATTATCTATTTATAAAACTGTAAAACATGAAACAACAAGATATTGTGTACTTTGACAAGAGCCTGGGAGAACTGAATGTCATGGACTTTCTTTCATAGTCAATCGGGACATGTTGCACTTTAAATGTGATCCATCACACCAAAGTAGGCTTTTAGTTTGATTTGGTCAGCACATTTTTAGATTCCTGACTTTTGAAACTTCATTTTGATACCTAGATCGTCCTGATATCATGAGCAGGTCAAGAGATGCAGCTCGATTTGTCTCGCTAATTATGATGACCTCAGGAAAATCATTCTGAATCCTGTTTTCTAATAAGAATTTATTGAAATCATTTCAAAGAAGAAACCTCAAAAATATTAGGCTGTCAGGATTTTCTCAGCTGGTGTTGAAAGTAGCAAAAATATAGGGCTTTTCTGTTCAAAATCATCATTAGTTGTTGTTGAAGACTTAATTCTTGGTTTGATCTGATGGGTCACATATAACAATAATGTAACAATGGTGTAATGTAACAAAGTCATAGCCAGAATTTCTAGAAGAGCCGAATGTTTTGATTCATGAATTGTTGAAATGGCACAAAAATTAGAGACATGCCAGAAAACGTAATGAAGAAAAAGATCATCTCAATAAATCTTGCATACTTTATTTTGCCAAGAACATCATTGTCTTTGGTTTGAATCCATACGATTTTGACGGCAGGCATAGTTGTGATAGCAGCCAGGGAATTTCTGTACCTTGTCATGAAGAATAGCGCTCATATTCTTCTGCCGCAGTGGCACGTAATAAAGGAATTGGGTTCATTATTAAAGCTGGAAGTTGCAACAGCTTTAAGGATGTTAGCTGAGGCCAGAGCCGCTGTAATCAGTGCTTTAATAATGAAAACAGCAAGCAAGAACAGGAGGAGACCCATCAGCTGTTACTCAGTATTGTGTCATTGTGAGGATAAAACATTACCAAGGGACTGAAAGTCGATGAGTAATGATGATGATGATTTCTGAACATTAAAGACCCCAAAAGGCTTGTTTGGCAAAGAACACATTATGATGCTGCAGTGCAAAGAGTTCCCTGGAGCCTTGGGGACAGCTATCGACTATTTCGGTATCTACTCTTGTTTTTTTGTTTTGTTTTAAATGAATATTTTTGAACGTTTATATTATTTTCTTCTTTCTGTAGGTTTGCACGTCTTGGAGAGAGCCAGCACAGAGTGGAGAAAACAGAACAGATAAATCTGGCAAACATCATTTGCTTGTGAGTGAAACATTAACAGACGCAATATCTCTCGTTTATGCAAGTTGGTGTAACCGTCCTCGGTTGCCCCTGAGCTTTTAATCAGTGTGTGAGCATGTGCGTGCGTGACTAAGTACTATTTGTAGAGCAAAAGCACTTTGAGTGGTAAGTTAGACTAGAAAATCTCTTTATAAATGTTCATTTACAATTGTACAAACCAACTTCTGCAAGCTCTCAGATGAACACTGTTTTTGCTACACTTTTTCACTTTCTGTCATTTTGATTGATAAGGTCAAAGAAATTCTCTCATTTTTTTTTACCTGTCACTTTATTTGTTTTAAATAACAATTACACATTCAATAATGTTTATTTTTGTTCATTTTATTTAATATTCAGTCCGAACAAGCTGAACAGATAATCCACGTCAACCAGACAAAAACATGTCACTTTTTCTCCGCTGTAACAAAAAACGCAGACTGTGGTCCCAATAACTACATATAAACAATGAAATTAAACAATTGCATTTAAAATATGAAGACACTGAACCTCCTTGCTGCCGCTTACTTGCAGCTGTGGCAGAGTGGTTAAGGGAGTTGTCCTGTAACCGATGGGTTGCTGGTTCCAGTCATTGTGTCTTTGGGCAAGACACTTCACCTGCTTTGCCTGCTGTTGATGGTTCACCATGGCAACCACGTCTCTGTCAGTCTGCAGCTGAGGCTACATTGTAGCTTACCATCATCAGTGTGTGAATTCATTATTATTATTATTACTACTATTACTCACCCCTAATTGCTGAGGGCTGATTACTTGTTTGTCCTTCATTTTCCACTGCATCAGTCCCTCTCTTTTCACCTCTTTTATCAACACCATCATCGTTACTGGGCTTTTTGAAGAAAGTTCAGACATTCAGCTGTCGAGACATTTTTCCAAGTGAAGCCATTGAGATCATGCATCAAGTGAAGAAAATAGCTAAATAATATGCTAACTCGCCACCAAGTGGTCAGGGGTGTTAATTTAAAAAATAAATAAATAAATAAATAAAACTATCAAATATGGAAATTATTCCGTTCACGCGACCTCTGACTTAAAGTTCCCCCTCCTGCAGTTAGGCCATGTATTGGTAAGTCATCTTATATCCTGTGTATTTGCACAGGTTTTTGAAACACAACGCAAACAAAAATCTTGGATAATGTAAGCTAAGATCCTAGTGTCCAGGCAGAAACAAGCTCCACTCATTTCCGTTCTCCTCCTAAACCATAGGTGTCACTACTGAGAACATAAAACCACTAAAAAGTAGGAATGGTACTCTAATTGTACATGAAGAAACAGCAAATGCATCGTGAATTGATTGTGAAGCTTAATTTAGGTTTATTCTTTTTTGAATCGCTCACTAATTTGGTTATTTTTAAACATGTGGGACCCCAAAATACACGTGTAACGAAAACATAGTAGTCCCCACTCCCATGAATTGTCAAACATTGTCAAACCAGTTTGTACTGAAGGACCACTTAACATTTTCTACATTTCATACAAGGCAGTTTTGAAGAAAAGCAACTCTAAATGTTTTTTTTTTCCAACAGTGTGCTGTCTAACTGCTTCTTATTTCTTATGCTTTCTCTCCACTTGGTTCAGCTTTCACTTTGTGTTCTGTAGCCATGACGCAGTTGGATATAGAGTTCACGTGTACTGGCAATATGCAGCTATGAATAACATGTTTTCTTCTGAGCTTCAAGGCAGACATACTGTCATAGAATAAAAATAAAAACTAAGTATACCCTTTTTCAGTTCTGAGAATTTGACATCCTTACATAATCTAACATGGTGATCTAACTTTATGGTGTATTTCAAGCAATTTCCCAGACTTTTGTTCTTCGTTTGGAGAGAAATCAGAATGTGGTTCTGTGTCTGAAAACAGATTAAATACCTGTGGATAAAGAGCTGTCTTTGTCAGTCCCACAAAATTTAATGAGCAAACCTCAAAAGTACGTTTCAACTTAAATCCCGTTTTTGCATTTTTACATTAATTGAATTTAGAGCCTCTTTTGAAAAAAAAAATTCATATTTTTTATAGCTTTTGAGCAAGGTTTTGAAAACAGTGTGGTATTTAAAACATTTCAACATGCTCTACCTTGACAAGCAATAGCAATGAAACACTGCCTGTCTTTAGTGCATAAACATTAATAACCAACTGATGGAGAAAATGACAAATATAATGTATATTCCCGAATTTACCTTCACCACCATTTATGAACACACATACCCTGGATGTATGACTATAACAATAATGACCACTCAAGCTTCAGATATCAAGTTTTCTACTGCTAGAGCAGTGAAAAAAAAGTCATTCTTTGTAAGAAGAGACCTTGAATAGAAAGTTTTTTAAAATACATTTTATTAAAAAACACACACAAACCGTCAAAGGGCAGTATTCAATGGTAAAAATTTTAAAGGCCATATAAAAGGCAGGGTTTGCTTCTGTAAAAAACATTCAATTTTTAAAGGTTCTGTAAATAAAAGCAACATAACAGATTACGCACTTACAGTAAAGACAATAATGTAGCTTAGATATTAAAGGCATGTTAATTACTTTGCATTTACGCTGTAGGTGTAGAAAGCCTGAGAACGAAGGCTGTGATGGTACTGTTGACCCAAGTCCTGCAACTAGACCAGGATGGAGCCAGGCAGAGAATAGATTTGTAAATAAATGGGTATGTAAAAGTCTACGGGTGTGTAAGGATGGCCATTTAACCAGAGTATGAATTACAATGATGAGTGAGGTTTACTGCCTGTGATGAATTTCAAAGCTCCATGGTACACAGCGTCCAACAGGTGTACAGAGCTAACTAAGACATTTATAACCATTTTATAACCATTTATTTATAATCTTTCTGTATTTTTTGTGTACACACATAAGTCTGTTTATTGACTGGTGCCAAAAGATGGGTGATGAAAATAAATTATAGATTATTTCATTTGCGTAGAACTATGATTATAAACCAACAAAGATATGATAACAACTCCTCCACATATAAAAAGAAATAGCTATTGCGTCTTAAAACATTTAAACTAAACAATAGAAATAAAAGTAGGCAATAGTTAGGTAAAGTGCACTTTTATTTTGTGGCCCTAGTCTCACTCAGGTACCAACACCATCCCCATTTATTTTCTTCCAAACCCTTCCAAATAAGGAGTGGCCTGATGACCAGGACATATTTTTAAGACTCTGTGGAACTGCTAAGTGACAGTGGCCTTTGAATACACTCCTCTGTTGTGTTAAGGCAGTGCAAAGGTGACTGTCCATTATAGCAATCAGTCTGGATCTTGTTTTCCACTAACTCCACAGAGTCCAGCTGCACGCCCACCACCAAACTCAACAAGAAACCGCAAGATCTTTTCTCTTTTTTTTAGTTTACACATCTCTCTTCTCTCTGAGTGTTCATTGGTTCATCATCTTCCTGTCAGGTCCACAGGGCAGGACAGGTGTGTTGGCTGTTATGCAACAATGTTATTCTTAGCTGTTTGGCTGCTGATTTGGTGTGTTCTCTGTTTGGGGTCTTTAGTCTGTCCCCTCCTGCTGTACAGTGCCTGTATTGTTTTATCAGTAGGTAAAGCTCATTCATCTGGGAAGATGAAAGGATATGAAAACTGATGCTAATTCCTGTTGAGAGGCATCCCTAAGGTGAAGAGGTTTTTTTTCTTTTCTTTTCTTTTCTGTTCATTTTTGTCCCAGATGTAGTTAAGGCAATGTATGAACAACTGATATATTACCTGTTTAAAAGTCTTGTTAAACAAGAGATGGACGATCGATTTTCAAATATTCAAATCGTAGTTAAAATTCCAATCCAATTTATTTTTAAGCCCTTTAAATCACCTCCAAGGAAACAAAGTTCTATACAATAATACAGTAAAAACAAAGTGACTCTCAAAGGCCAGTTGTTCCATAACTTAGACCCAGAACTGCAAAACCTGGTTCCTTCTGAGCTTATACCTGGTTCTGGTACGTGCAGGAAGAGCTGATCAGCAGATCTGAGAGATTGGGAAGATGTGTATGGATGTAAAAGGTTCGAAAGGTAGAGAAAGGCAAGACTCATCTGAGGAACGCAAAGGTTTAAATAAAGCTCACTGTCTTTTTTGGAAGAGCAATGGGCCCATTTATGAGACCCCCGCTCATAAAGGTATCTTCATTCGCATTCATCATACCATACCATACCATACCATACCAACAATTCCAAACAATACCTCACAATACCACAGATTGACATACAATACAATATACCAGCACCAGGTAGACCAGTGGTTCTCAATTCCGGTCCTCATGGCCCCTGCTTTGTCACATCTGATTTAAATGAATGAGTGATTGACAAGCTTCTGCAAAACTTAAAGACCTGCTGAAGAGCAGGAAGACAACTGAAACATGCAGGATAGTGGGTCATGAGGACCGAAATGAAGAAGACTGAGGTAGACTAACCCAAGTAGTATTATAGTTTATTTTGAAAGTAATATAAAGGGTAAACTATGGTCACTGGTGAGCTCAGATTTTCTGCCAGGACACGTGAAAAAGCTCTTGTCTCATTTGTCTGTGCACTATTTTACTGTCACCTTACATGATTTTTGTTAATTCACATTTTTTTCTATAGCCACTTCTGTCTCTCAACTATTTAATTAGCCTTAAAAATGCATGTTTTTTGGACTTTGATAACCGGAGACCACCACCCTACCTCACAGTCTCATCACATGACACGTTGGATTTAATTGTAATTACTCAAAAAGGATAATTAGACCATTAAATATAATTTTCTTCTTCACCACCAAAAGCACACTGAGTGGACATGTGACGTTTAAATTAATAAAAGGAAGCATGGTCTAATACTTTGGTGCTGACTTGAACTACTTTATTCTGTTTGGAGGTTTTTGCTCTGAGTCAGCAGTTGATTCATCTGTTCGTACCGTCCAGTCAAAGCATGAACTCGTAATAAAAACTCAAATCGATATTTATTTATCTCAAGGCTTCTTCAGTTTACTAGAACATCTGCTGCAGCTTCCAAACAGCTCCCTGCCATCGAGGCAGCTGTAAAGCAGCCACGTCTCCGGTCCAGCTTCTTTCTCATCCCCAGCTGCTGTGGAACCGTCTGACTGAGTGGACAATATGACAAGCATGCAGTTGTTAATCCATTTTAGAGATGAAGAGACATGATTTAGTGTTTAGTTTCTGAGAAAACATGAGTAATGCTGCTGTAAAAGCACCCATTTCCAACCATTCTCGTGTTTCTTCCATTAACATCAAAAAAGGGCTGGTTTTCAAACGGTTTTGTTTTGTTGATATAAATAGTTCTATTTTTTTTGTTGTTTCTTGGCAATTTAAGACTTCCTTTAATTTGAAAAGCTTTTATTCATTTTTACGAAAGCCAAAAATAGGCTTTTAAGCACTTTCTCATATATTTTTTGTGCTCCTCTATCGTTTTCAGGGTACCAGTCTCACTCTTCCCAGACGACAGCTTCTACTCCGTTTCAGTTCCGCAGGTGGACCGAGACAGCCGCGACATGATTGAGAGCCACGTGATGACAGGTCAGGGCCAGGTGAGGGCGCTGTGTCGGGACGACATGCTGATGTACCGGGAGTACATCAAGAACAGATACATGTGAGAGCGACTCGATGGGGAAACAACAGTCCGCTTCAGTTCAACGTTCAATCAAATGTTTCTGTTTGTTGCTCCAGTTAGAAAAAAAAAATCAGTTTCATCCTAAGATGTTTAAGTTACTGAAGATCTATAAGCACTTGTATATGGACTTAATGATAAAAGATAAGTAGAGTTTTTTTTTATTGTTTATGTTTTAATAGGTTTTCAACTATTTGTTTTGGATTAATGCCTCAAAAGCTTACATATGTGGCACTTTTATTTATTCCCAGTCTTGTCAAATGATTTAAATTTATTTTGGATTCAAAATGTTGGAACAAATCTTATTTTATCTTTCCACTCTGGAGTTTTTGGATTGAGTTCTGTCTCATTATTTTTTATTATTTATTCCTTTTGAGAGATTATTTTCATTGAGGCCATCCAGTGATGTTTATTTCCTCTCAATCATTCCAAAAAAAGCAATGTGACCCATCATATCAAATTGAGGGTTGAGTCAAATTTCGTCAAAATTACCCAATTTTGTTTTCAGATTCCTACTTTTTAAGCTACATTTTGATACCTGGATCATCCTGATATCATGATTGGTTCAGAGATATAGTTTGATTTGTCTTCCTTATCACATTAACCCCTTGATGTTTGGTCTAAATTCTATTTTTAGGTTTTTCTAAAGAAGAATTGTTGATGTAATTTTAAAAAGAAAACCTCAAACAATATTTGGATATTAAGATTTACCAGCTGGAAAAGAAAAAAGTTGCAGTAAGAAAATCGTATTTTTTGTAGCCACATCTTCATTTAAATGACCCATAGATGTATTTATTATTATTAAAATTTGGGACACACTTTCAGACTCAATGCTCAGTTCGACGTGATGGGTCACATATGTAATTTTAATTTAAATATAAAGTATAAGTTTAGTTTCCCCAAAGCCTTTTTTAATATATATTTTTTATTTTGCTTTTTTACCATATAGTTACAGTTCTTGTACATCTTGTACATTTTCCTAAGATGTCACCATTGTTACCCTGTAATAAATGAAACATTTATTTATTATTATTGTGTGATTGTTTCTTGTAAGCTTTTTTCTAGGTTATATGATGTCTGAGTTCTGTTTTCAGTCCTGCAAAAACTTTATATTTTCCCTTTCATGCAGCCTCTGTTCATATTTTCTACTCATTTGCTACCAGTTCCTTTTCCTCTCATTTTGTCACCCATTATCCACCCCTACTTCCCTCTTTTATTTCCCCACCACCTCACACTTCGTCTTTTTTCTTTCCTCTCACTGTCTTTTCAGCTTTTAAGGGCAGGTGTTAGAAAATGTGAAACGTTATCTGTTGTCTGCCTTCAGCCATCATTCTGACTGGCAACTGGACTCGGGGTTCGTGCCATGTGAGTGTGAGGGGGGGAGGAGCTGGGTTAGCATGTGATTTCAAACAGCACGTGCTAAAATGAGCAAATTAATTTGTTGCAAAAGTTGAAAAAAATAAATCAAGCAGAGGAAATATACATTTTGTATCGTCAAACCCTGCTGATCTGTCATAACAGTTATAAGTATTAAGTTTTCACTGATTTCTTGAAACCAGTAATGACATTTCACCTAAAGTGACAAGAGCTCAGAAGACCCTCTGAATTGTTGGTTGTTCATCATGTTCTTAGTGGGAGCAGTGAAGGTGTAGAAATGATGGTTTGCGTCAGAATATTTTTTTTCCCCCAAGAAGTCCTTTATTTATGTAGGTGGTCATGCTGACAGCTTCTTTCTATGCTGCCCACATTTATGTTTGCACTAATAAAGTATTAAATACTGTCAGGTTGTAAAGGAGAATTTTTTTTTACTTCTTTAGCTGTTTTTAATGTCTTTAACAAAAAAGACCCTAATCCAGCATCCAATCACAATTGTTTGCCTGTTTAAAATTTCTTCCATATGTTTTTTGCAATCAAACCACTTTAGCATAGCTTGGGTTATTTTAACTACTAATGCAGTTTATCAAAGGTGTAGCATGCTTTGACTTTTTTTATTTGTACCTTTATAAATATTTACCTTTAATCACAAAATAATACCCCATAAACAAAAATACCTACATTGTACGTGATTTTGTTCTTTCAAACACATTTTTCTCTGAAATCAACTTGAGAAAACTTAAATCTAAACTTACTCTAATGCTCTTATTTTAGCTTTTCGCTAAAGTTTTGCTAATTAGTTTAGGCTGCTAGCTTTACCTTTTAGCAACAAACTTGCCGCATTTAGCTTTCAACTATGATTTGACTCATTTTAGCTACATTATTGTTGCATTAGCTTTTGGGCTGTGGTTTGATCAATCTTAGCTTTTAGCTAAAGTTTAGCCAAGTGTAGTTTAAGCCGCAATTTACTTTTAGAGACTGATTTGCCACATTTAGCTTTTAACTATAGTTTTGTTCGTTTTAGCTTTTAGCTACAGTGACACTTAGGTATCACTTACAGTTTTCTTACGTTTAGCTTTTGGCTATGGTTTGGCTATACTCTTAGCTTTTAGCTACAGTTTTGCCAAGTCAAGTTGAAGCCACAGTTTACTTTCAGCAACAAACTTGCTGCATTTAGCTTTCAACTATGATTTGACTCATTTTAGCTTTTTGCTACAATATTGTTGCATTAGCATTTGGCTGTGGTTTGACCAGTCTTAGCTTTTAGCTACAGTTTTGCCAAGTGTAGTTTAAGCTACAATTTTCATTTAGTGACTGATTTGCGGCAGTTAAGGTTTTGCTAAATTTAGTTATTAGCAACTTCTATTTTGTATGTTTAGCTTTTAGCTATGGTTTTGCTCATTTTGGCTTTTAGCTAGTTTGGCTTGACTCTTTGGTTCTGCTTGTTTTAACTTTAACAACTCAGTTAATTCATTCTTTACCAAATTGTAGCATCTTCATTAAGCGCTCAGCATTCATGCTGCGTTTTCTGTGAAAATGCAATTTCTCCAGGTTTAATATAATATATTATGTAATAATTTTTTTTATCTACCAGCTGTGCTTCAAACTGTATATTAATGCTAAACTCTTCGTTTCATTTTAATGAGCCAATAAATGAGTGTTTAACATAAAATTATGATAAACTGAGGTCAAGATGACATCTGCAATGAAGCTGCTACAAAACAGTGGGTCACACATATTTATCTGATTATGTGACTCCACTTGAGATGGATCCACTCGTTCTGTGTGAGTGACAGTGTGTGTGTGCATGTAAGTACCACTGGATAAATACTGCTGTTTTTCTTGGAAGAACTGGGTCACATTTGTGAGTTAATTGATGTCTCCAGTGTCTCTGTCCAGCTTTCAAGGAAATGCTTTTTCCTTATTAATTTCTTCATCACAGTTTCCTCTACATGTTTTATGACATTTTTAAAAGTTCATTCATAACCATTTAAAACTGCACTAATCTCCAAACTTTGCTTTCTGCTATTATTAAAGATGTCTTTGCATGCACTTCCTTATTAATTTGGCAGCACGACGGCTCAGTGGTTAGCACCGACGCCTCACAGCAAGAGTCTTTCTGTGCAGAGTTTGCATGTTCTCCTCGTGCTTGTGTGGCTTTTCTCCAGGTACTCCGGTTTCCCACGTCCCTAAAAACATGTACAATTGGTTGCTTTCAGGCCCAGGCCTCCCTTGAAAAAGAGATCTGAGATCTCAACGGGACTTGCCTGGTTAAATAACG
>JARVJO010000039.1:12159094-12171979 GCA_031762555.1 Cynodonichthys magdalenae
GTGTATGCCAAAAACACTGTCCCACAACGTAGGGAATACCAGCCCACACACACACACACACACACACACACACACACCTGCCTACAGCTGAATAAATCTGCTACAAACTTATGACAAAGTTTCTGAAGAAGCACTCGTCAACATCCAGGTTCATTTCCTTCAACTCAAACTAATCTTTTCTTTTTAATGAACAATCCATGAGCTGCAGAGCCTGAAAAATGATTAAATTATCAGACAAGTTCTGTCAGCGAGGAGCGCTGACAGTCCCACAGCGTTTAGAACTCATTAAAGACAGAAATGTTAACGCTGCTGGCCGTCCACTGAAGCTGAAGCTGCGAGGGGTAAATTTAGCTGCTAACCAGGACATTACAAGCTGACGAGCGACATGCTCACAATAATGTTTCCTCCTGCGGAGAAAATTGCACAGCAGACAAAAATCACTAAGAGAAGCAGAGCGGAGGGCTGAATGTGGCGTATTTTCCCTAAACACACTTCTGTCTGCAGCTATATCAACTCAGATCACAAAGATGATTTATGCAACGAGCGGTAGAGCTAAAAGTAGGAAGCTGATGGAGAAGACAGCTGCAAGGACAGAACTAAAGTCTTATTGGGGGGCTCTGATCTTTGCAACCAACCAGCAGAACATTGGGTAAAAAAGAAAGAGCAGAAAAACAGGATATTAAGCTTGTTGGCCTTAACACAACTATTGATCCTGCCCTCAAAGCCGTTTTTTTTAGTTCTTCCACAGTTTGTAAAATCCACCGCCTCTGGTCTATTAAAAGTTGAAAATCTTAATGTTGTCAAACAGAACAGAACAAAAACTGGATTTGTGATAAAAAAAAAACAATAACAATAGAGAAATTTCATTTCCTGTGAAAATGCATTGAAGGATTATAAAACATTCACATTATTGAGATCAGTTTTTCTTCTGTACAGTTTTCGGCTTCAATCTTGTTCTGTAATTTTGGTGCTTTTTCAACAGTTTTTGTATCAAAATGCTCAGCTTCTTCAGGATGATCAGGATATAAAATCTGGCATTTCAGCAATTTAGACTTTTTGAGATATTTAGCATTTTTTGGCCATATTTTTCCTAATTGAAAATGAATGTAGCTGTTTTCAACATCCTTAAAACTCTTCAAAATGTTGAGAAATCTTTACTGCACCTTACCTTTTTTCTAGTTCTGCTTTTAAGAAAAAACTTTTGTGCCAATTTCAGCTTCCTTTGGCTTCTAGTTTGCTGCCTTTAGCTGTTTTGTGCTTGTAAGCTATCATTGACATTTTCTGCTATTCTTTTGCTAATTTCAACTTTGTTGAGCTTCTTTCTGCTATTTTAAGCTTTTATGCTTCTTTCAGCTGCTTTTTATTAATTTAAGCTGTTTTATGTGTTTTTAGCTACTTTCTAGCTATTCTTAGGCTAGTTTCAGCAACAATCTTTCAGCATTAAGCATTCACACTGCATTTTTGCAGGAAATACAAATTCTCTAGTGGCTGAAAAATTTAGCTGAAAGCTGCTGAAGAAGCTGAAATATTTTTAAACGCTGAACAATTACTGCTGGCTGAATTTTAACAGATGAGGTGGAACCCAAAAATTAGCTCAGCGATTGTTCAGATTTGCTGAAGAGCTCAAACTGTGAAAAAAAAAAGCTTCAAATATGCAGCTGAATAGTAGCAGTAGAAATAAAACTGAAAGTGGCAGAAAAAGCCTAAATTAGAAGAAAGAAGCACAAAAAGTTTCAGCTAGCAGAAGAATAGCAGAAAAAAGCTAAAATCTGAAAAATAGTAGCCAAAGGATGCTGAAATCAGGACAAAGAAGTTAAAACAGCCGATCCAAAACAAAATGTAAGAAATACAATAAAGATTTAAACATTTCAAGGGGTTTTAATGATGTTGAAGACAGCTCTATTCATTTTCAATGAGAAAAAAATGTCTGAGAAATCTAAAGAGCTTAAAAAGTGTAAATTGCTGAAATACCAACAGTTATAGCCTTTTTTCGCAGCTGCGGCTTGGAAACCCCCTATAAGTCATTAAAAAACTATTTAGCGTTATTTTTCTAGAATCGCAATAAAACGCACCTGGGTTTTTTTAAAATCTCTACTATAAATTATTGGCGATGCTATTTGAAAAAATGGTGGTTATTGGACTTTAAAGTCCTAAAGGAGCTGAACATTTTGAATTGTTGAAATAGCAAAGAAAATTGCGGAACAAAATACGTGTCGAAAAACATACAGAATAAAAAATTATCTCTTTTATAACCATTCACACAACAGGAAATATGAATGCATTAATGTGTGCTTGCACAAACTGAGACTTTTTTACTGTCTGCTGCCCCACCTGATCACAGAGGGGGGCTTGATCTCTCCCAGCGGGTGAACGGGAGGCGGCGGCGGCGGAGGGTCGTGGGGTCGGGAATACATTCTGTCCCCGGTGCGATTCAGCAGCTCGTTCATCTGGGTGTAGGGCAGCGCCGCCAGCGAGAAGGGCCCGTCCAAATGTTCCATGTACAGGGGAGCCCTGAACCAACACAGAGCAGACAGACTGGTTTTGCTTCACGATGGGTGAATTTTATTTGCATCTCATATTTTCTTGCAACATTACTCCCCACATCAACTGCATATTCTGTTTAAAGCTCATAATTTCTAAAATTACACACAGTTCCTTAAATGCCTCATATGAGGTTTCGTGGGGTTTCTTATTCATAAAAAATGTAAATCAGCATCAGCAGCTATAATAGCTCTGATTTTTCTAGTTGAATCTGCTCAACATATGAAACTATTAATCAATGACAGCAAGAATAATCTATTTTCAGTCATCCAATTGCGGCACGCTCAGGCCGTGGCATCCATTTCCATAAAATCCTTCTCCTTCTGCTCTTGCAGAAAAAGATTTTCTGTCAAGCCTTCATACTATCGATTTGCATAAAATCTAATATTAATTACAATGATTGGCAGGAAAATTACCGAACATGAGTGGCAATGGAGCTTTGAGCCACAATACAGACAATCACTACTGCACGACACCTGAAATCGAACATTCCCTGAGAATTGATTTATGTAGATGGGATTTAAAAATACGGTTGTATTTAAATGACCAGTTCCTTTCATTTCCTTTTAGAAGTAATAAAGTATTTTTGAATGAATTGAAGTTGAATTTTGTGTTGTGTCCATTTGACACCTGCTGAAGAACTTCCAGAGAGCAGAGCATCCTTTACATACCGGTTGTCGTGGTAACCAGCGGATCCGTTGGCCTCTCTGTGTTTGTCTTCCGCTACGTCCTGGGCGAGCTCTGCGCCCAGCGCCAGTTTCTGCCACTCCTTCTTGCGATCGTGAGGCTGCCGGGGGATCTTCTCCTGCTCGGGTGGACGGTCGATCGCCTTCAGCTTTGGTCGGACCGGCGAGGAGAAGAAATGGATTCGCGAGACGGGATGGAGAGGTTTAGGTTAGGATGGGGCAGGATGACGAGAATCAAGCAAAGGATGACAGGGGAAAAACACAAACAGTAAAAGGTAATGAGAGGGAGGAGAAAATGGATAAAAGTGTATTTTGTTATTTCAGAACACAGCTTCTTCATTATTAACAAGCAAAGTTGAGATTTGTGCCCAGATTTTTACTCTTTTTACTTTCACACCCTGAAGATTTACATTTACATACTGATAAATATCTTTACACAAAAGGTATTTGGGACTTCTGCCTTACTTTAAGTTGTTTTGAGATTGTGGCAGTTAGAAAGCAAATTTAATTAGTTCTCTAAAGACTGAATTTGCACAGATTTTTTTTTAAACCCTGACTGGAATTAAACTTTCAGAACATCAACAGACCAAATCAAATCAATGTAAACAAGTTTATCTTGAATTAAAGTTTGTAAAACAGGACAAAAAATAAAGAAATCAGTAAAATTCTCAGCACACTTTGTCACCATGATTGACTTGCAAGAAACAAAAGAGATGAGCTTGTGAAACAGAAAAATTACACAGAAATTTAAAAACAAATCGTTTTTTTGTTGGTTTTTTTTCCACATACCTGCCCTGGAAGGTCTAAGTACCTATAGACCTGATCATACATGCGGGGGTCCTGCAACTACAAGAACAAAAAAACCACAAGAGAAGCAGCAGGTGTGAGGACTCAAAATGAAACTAAACAAAACAAAAAACTGCACAGCAATGAGCACAGCGCCGCTGAACGCGGTCGGCGAGGACAAAAACCTGTGTGAGTGAGGAAAACAAGTGAAACAAAAGGGGGGAAAGAGGGGAAAAGAAAAGTGCTGTTAAACAGAAAATGACAGCGTGTGAAGCCTGGTGTGGGGGACACAACGCAAACAGACAATCCTGCACACACACGTACACACACACACCCTTCATCCCAAACAGGAGGTAGAAAAAGAAAGTGTGTGCTGGAACAGGTAGACAAACTAGAAAAAAAAAAAAAGATGTTTTCTAATGAGACTTTTCAGAGCTACAGCGTACACTGAAGACCGACGTGCACAATAAAAACACACACTGTGATTGACTCAAAACAATAAAAAAATGACAAATTATTACAAAAGTAGGTAATAGCACACTAAAACATCTCATATTTAGCACTATGTTAAATGAATAGTCAGTCCGAAACACCTGACAAAATGCATTTATGTTGAAAAACATCACAACTCAAACCAATTCAGATCCTCTCCGTCACTAAAACACTTTACATGTAAAAGAAAAACTAAGGAGAAAATGTAAAACAATCTTGTCTCTTAATACTTATAAATGGTTGTCCATCTCAATTAATAACAAACATGAAGTTATGAAATGATGCTTTAAAAAAAAATGGTTGCAGACAAGATGCACAGTTGAGCAAATAAACATCCATGCACGTAAATCATACATTTATATGTGTTTTTATGGTTTGTGTTCGGGACGACGAATCTCACTTAGCAAGCAAATAAAAAGAATGTCAGTATTTATAGAAACTTATAGAGATCAGATGTAAAAGAACAAAAACAGTGTTTTAACTGAAGTTATTAAAATAAAACAATAATGCAAGACTGATAGCAATGTAAAGTACAATACTCGCAAAAAAAGATTTATTACGATTAATTGTGGCATTTAGCTGATAATGATTGGTTGGATATTTTGAGGTTGTTCAAACGAATTTCAATTGATTGTAATCATTTTCTTTAAATAGTAAGACAGGAATGTGGAGCTATTTTAAGGGTACTTTCTTGTTTATTATGACATCAATTCTGGGGTGTGACCAGGTTTCATTGCATGCATTATTGTATTATGTATTAGTTGCACAATTGCACTTGCATGTAGCCAATGTTATGGCTTTGGTCTACACTTTCTGGTTTTCCTCTTTGGTTTATGTTGGTGTTTCAAGTAATTAAACAAGTTGGTAGTATTAGGGTTAGCATTAGTTTCTCTGCGCTGCCTTACATCATTGCGCTGACGGTGATAGTGTGTCGTACACAAAAATGTCCTCAACTGGCACCAACTGCAGTAATTGTGAAGTTTTTCTGATGATTAATCGCACACCGTACGATTTTCCCCAACCCTAAATATGAGCAACGCTGCCTTTTATACAACTGCATTTTGATATTTGGATAAAACACTTTGGCTTACAGTCTTTTAATTTAAGAAAACAGGTTGTGGACAGCGTCTCCCCGTGCATATATAAATCAAGCTGACTGTGCGTCACTGCAGCCAGGCTGCTGAGACTAAATCCTAAAGCTCATCGATTAGCTTCTCATTCATCATGAATCTGTGCCTCGACACATAAAAACACACACTACCCTGTTTAAACGCATCATTTAGCCTTTAGCTACATTTGTGTAATTTAGAGGACTGGTTCTACTCTTTGACATCTGATTCACCTAAAAGGTTAAAATCTAGACCTATAACATTTTCTCAATTTTCCAGGCCATTGGAAGTTTTTGTTTCATTAGTATTTAGTGTGAAGTGACAGGAAGAACAGATGTTGGTCAAACAGTAATGGAAGGATCTGTAAAACAAAATGCATCATAGTAAAGGTTTAAATGTTGCAATTAATGCAACATAAAATAAGAGAAATGTGTCCATGACAGAAAATGAGAAACTGCGCATTTCTCTGTGTGCGTGTGCTCATATGTGTGTGCACATTTGTCACATTTGTTATAAATGTATCCAATTTTATTGAGCTTTGTGGCTCAACAGAGCAGTCATGTTTCATCCAAATGGACTGGTAATAGCAGAGGAAGTGCCACATGTGAGACACAGCAATTTGATATATGTATTTTTGTGTTTGTGTGCCTGAGCGGATACACCCCAAGTGTGTGTTGTGTGCCTACGCAGAATTGCAGCGATGCAACAACTACCCTCCCAGCACTGAAAAAAGGTCTGCAGAGGCATTCAGCCTTTAGACCACCTCCATACTGACAACAACACAACTCGCTGAAACAACAACACACACACCCCAGCTGCTGCAGATCTGTAGATTTAGCTGTCATACACTATCGTCAGATTCTACTCTTCTTAAATAACAGTTTAAATTATTCCAAAAAGTTGGAATTGTTATTATTCTAAACACGTTTAAGGTGTATTTAACAAGTTTTGATTTTGATAATGGGCTGCAAATTACTGCAAAGTAATACAGATGAATAAACACCAGAGGTGAATAAAGTACTTGGAAAAAAATAACTAAGTAAAAGTAAAAACACTTTAAAATGACTTTGGTAAAAATGAATTTCACGGATAAGAAAATCACTTACTGTAAGTAAATCATAAATCTGCTCACAACAATCAAGAAAGTAATTATTCTCCCTTGAGTAAAAGTAAAGCAGTTTACACATTTTCTTTAA
Source organism: Cynodonichthys magdalenae (assembly GCA_031762555.1). NCBI lineage: Eukaryota > Metazoa > Chordata > Actinopteri > Cyprinodontiformes > Rivulidae > Cynodonichthys > Cynodonichthys magdalenae. The sequence continues at coordinate 12,165,905 of JARVJO010000039.1, forward strand.
AAGAAAACGTGTAAAATGCTCAATTTGCTGATCTCTGTTTAGTGCAGTGGTGTCCAAAGTCAGTCCTCAAGGGCCAGTGTTAGTAGGCCTCCTCAGTATGCCGTCACAGTCTGCAGAAGCCTACTAATTGGGCACTCCTTAGATTCAGCTGTGTTGAACCAGTGCAGCACCTAAAACATGCAGGACACCGACCCTTGAGGACTGACTTTGGACACCACTGGTTTAGTGGAACCAGTTGACATAACTTGGTTAAGTGAATTCAACACTTAAGGTTTTAGAGTGCAAAAACAACTCTTTTCATGATGAGTTTCATCATAGTTAAATTTGCAGCGTGTAACGAGATGTGAAATTTTAAAATAAAGAAGTAAAAGTATCAATGTTTTTAATGTGATTAATAAAAGGTAAAAGTAATGAATTAATATACACCTCTGATAAACACCATTTTAAATTTTCTATAAGCAAACTTTGATGGTGTAAACAACTTAGCCTACAGACAAAAACAGAACTTCATCAGCTATGTGTGTGTGTGTTTTATTAAATAGAACCAATAAAAATGGATGCACCGACTCATAATTTGTGTTCAGAACACAGCTGCTGTCTGCATGCTGGCCCTTGATTATGTTTACAAGTTCATGGGAGATTCATCACTAAAGTAATCAATGTCAAGAACTGCTGGCCTTCTCCCCGAGGTGGAACTGGGATGCAGGTGAGCTCGAGGGGTTGTTAGTAACAGGCTGAAAGTGGGCAGCTCACTTGCCCGGAGCAAACCAGGGGGGAGAGTGGAAACTTGGGGTGAGGATGTGTGTGTGTGTGTGTGTGGGGGGGGGGGGGGGGGGGGGGGGGGCGGGGTTTCAGAAAGAGCTCTTATAAGACTCTTGGGACACACAAGATAAGGCATTTCCAGCTGTGCAGAGTTAGATAAAGAGCAGGATTTAGGAAGAAGCAAAAAATGGAAAGGTTGGAAAAAAAGACAGGGAAATGGAAATCCACATTTGTAAGGAACACGCATTTGTGGGGTGAGCTGTAGAGCTGAGGATGTGGGTTCCTGTTACTATTGACACTTGTTTTAAACTTCTGGTGCGTATTATAAGATTTATTGCCAAGAATTGTTACAACAAAGAAATAAACTAAAACCAATTACAGCTTACATTTGCTTTGATTATATAAATATAAGTTTTATTTAATTAGGTGTGTATGACCTGCTGCATCTAATTTATTTATTTATTTATACGTTATTAAAATGTTTTCTGAACCAATTACTGGTGTTCTCACTCAGCTTCTGATGTCTACACACTAAATTTGAAATAACAGATGGTGCAAATAATTATACAAATGTCTTCAAACTCTTTTTACACCAATGGCTGACATAAATAGATGCCCAAATAAGTTGTAAAATTAAAAGATTTTGTCTTTACCCATGTTTTAATCTTGGTTAACATATTTCTATTTGATCTTTTAACACTTCCGTTAGGAGACATGCTGTCTCTAATCGTTTCGCAGCAACAGGGCAGAAAATTGGTGGGTTTATTAAAATGACTTGTTAACATGAACCAATTGTCTTAATGAGAGCTGGCCAAAAAATAAATAACACTTTTCAGAATAACAGTAGGATAATTTTCTGGAATCACTCAGTCTTTGGTTTTCAAGTAAGTACAGTGGGAGTAAAAAAGGCAAAACTTTTAATAGTAATATATTCTGTTGGAATGACTGCATTGAAACAGGAATCAGAGTGAAGGAGCCAGAAGAGATTCAGATGTCTAAGACAGACCTGATAAAGCTTGGGCTGATCTTAAAGAGAAAAGACAACTACTTGTTTTCCTTCTCTACTCTCCAACGTCCTCTCCAGCTATTCTTTTTTCTACTCATTCTCTGGTTTCTTTTTTCTTAGACTTCCTTTCCTCTAATCCACTGAGGCCAAGGCTAACACAGAGGGTAATGAGATTAGGAGCAGCTTTCTTAGCTCCTCTTTATGCCCCACGCTGCTTAACATTTGTTACTGACTCCTGTTTGTGACTGTGAGGATGATTATAGTCTGCTTTGAGGGCAGCCACTTCCCACATGACTTTAAAGAAATAAACATATTGCATAAAAAGTAAATAAATTTGTGTTTGGTTGATTATTTCTTTGTCGCAACAATGCTTCCTGGCTTAAACATTATACAGTTGGAAAGCCTGTTTACTTCTCTTTAAATGGTGCAGCATTAGTAAAGAAAATGCATTTGTGGGTTGGGCTCATGAGAACTTGCCAAATCTTCTCTGCCAATGCCAAACAGCTTATTCTGCTTTTTACTCCTGATGTCACAGCTCCTCAGTCTGGGATCGAACTTGATCCTCCAAGATGACAAGGCCAGAATGACCAACATAACCACACTGGCAGAAGAATGAGACACCAATGCAAAATGTAACCAACCAATGTTAGTAACCAGGGTGCAAAACTATTGTGAAATTGTGCATGTTTCTTTATTTAATTTTATATTGTAAATACTTTTGACACCTTTCGTTCTTCTTTAAATCCTTACACCATAAGGAAACACTTCATTTCGTTGTACTTGGTACAATGACAAAGACATTCTGATTCAGAATGAGGAGGAGGAGCCAAGCTGTTGTGGCTGTGTATGGCTCTTCCACATGCTACTGAGGCTCTGGTTTATTAAATGAATAAATTGGCAATATGTCTTGTTTTGTTCAGACTTCAGTAATATAATCCGATAAACACCACCAAACAAGAGACAAGAAAAAGCCGTTTGGCGGGGGAGATTATTGGGAAGTTTTTCATGGATGCAACCAACATAAATGCATTTTCCTAGCAAGCTTGTGTCATCCTTTAAGGAGAAATAAACCGGATTTCCAATGTTTTAAGATTTATTACCAAGAAGCGTTGTTACAACAAAGGAATAACCAAGTTTACTTATATTTTGTCAAGTTTACTTGGTGTTGACGGAAGTAATTAAAGCTCAACCAAAACTGGAATATTTTACATGCAAGTCTTGTTAAGTTTTATGATTCAACAGCAGAACTTTAAATTGTTTCGTGTTCTGTTTGTCAATACTTTTGGCATTAAATAGTTATTTTTGAAAAGTTTCTTCTACATTGACACTTTTATGCTCAATAAAATCTTTAATAAATATAATTAGTTTAAAGTTTTTGAACATCATCTCACATCTTCATAGAACATATGTACATTTTTTTGCAAGCTCTTACATTTTTTTCATTCCAAATACAAGACGTTTTGTACAGTGCAGACTGTTCACAACTTTAATAGCACATTTAATTGAGAATCTGACCTTTTATAGCTTATTTAATATGTGAAATTGTGTGTTTAAGGTTAAATGTTTTCATTCCCTCTGGAAACGGACATCCTCCTGTTTCGGTTTTGTTTTCATTTTTTTCTACACTTTAGTAACCATCAGGAGGGGCTTGGTGTTGACCCAAAGTGTCTTCCTGTACGCGACACAGTAATTAAAAACAAAACAAAACATTTAAATCAGTCAGGAAATTATGACCTGTGCCAGATTTTCTGTAATACATGCTGCTTACAATGAAACTCTGCCCTAAACATTAATTTTGTCATTTCTTATAGGAGTTTGCTAATATGTGGCTATTGTGATAAAATGCCTAAGCTATGATTTGAAATTGCAGGGGTGGAAAAATGAAATAAGAGAGGGGGAAAAAAGCATTATTGAGGGGAGAAATGCTACAGAGCCTAAACACAGTTTGTCATGGCACATAATGTGCTGGCAGCCAGTTTCAGATGGAGTCACGGTGACTGACAGGTGCTGAGGCATGTCAGGTCCCTGACACTGCAGCTGCATTCCACATCATGGTCATCATTTTAAAACATTAGCATCCATGTCCCTGCGAGCCTATAGGTGTGTATGTGGGCCTGAATTAACGATGAAAAACAAGTTTTAAATTTAGAAGTTCAGGAGCGACACGATGAACAGTTTCTGCTGAATCTTTGTCTGAAATAATGAGATGCAGTTAAAAAAACTGCAATTATGGCAAGGAATGCACAAAGACACAAAACATAACTGAGATGACGCAGCAGAACAACAAGAGTGAGTAACTCTCCATGTTTTTCACAATCTCTCCATTGTATATTTGTTCTGATCGTCACTTGGATTATTTACCCACCATGATGGTTGCACAAACCAACAAATATGTGTGCCTAACTCCTACTCTATCCTGCTCTCCCTGCGAATGTCTTCAAGGCATTTCCATGGGGTCTGACTGAGTGCCACTGCAATGAGGAGGGAAATGAAGACTTTACAAGCTGAGCCCCCCCGAGGCTTTAATTAGAATTAAATCAGTGGAATGAGCTTTGGCTACCAGCGGGTCACATCAACCTAGCCCTATGAAACTAACAGGGTCCACCTACTGCAGCAAATTAGCTTTCATTTTTTCCTTTAATGCACTGAAAGACAAGTATGCACGTCCACTAAGAAATAATGATATATATCATAATATCATCATCCATTCCCACATTCATTACAGACATCATAACAACCAATTATATCCATTGCATTTGCAAAAATCCTCAATGAAAACAAAATTTTTTCTCCCCCATTTCTCTCTGTTGTGACTGTAATAAGCCGTGATCGACTGCGAGAGGGCAAAACATAAAGCCACTTCCCACGCAGGAACAACTAACTGGTCTTCATTAGAGCTCCTGGGGCAGATGGTGGGAAAACCCCTCAAAAATGGGTTTGGGGGGACCACAGATCAGTTACTAGAGGAGAAACAAATGGGCACAAATCTCTTCATTCAATCCAACCGTGTGCACCGTATGCAATTTTCCCCGTCTGTGCAGAAGGCAGCGAGATGACGCACGGTGCGGGGGCATGTGAGAAGCAGATGCTCCCATTAATTAGATGTAATGATCAAACAAGTAATAACGAAGAGGGTTGACTGAGGGAAGGGTTGATTTATCTCCGAGTGGCGACTAATTAATGCAAAAAGGCGTTGCGGTATGAAGCCAAGCTGGGGATCTTACAGTGAGTCACTCCTGCCAGTTAACTCATGCAGGACCTTTAAGTTTGAACACAGCACTCGCCGCTCACTTCATGTCCTCCTGCTTTGACACAAAAACTTACAAATCTTTTACAAAGCTAAAAATAAAAATGGCTGTTCTCACCTGTTGTATGACAAAAAAAAAAGGTTTACTGTCTAAACGTACCTTCTGTTTCCGCCTCTCCTTCCTCTTGTCCTCTGTGTCCTGCAGCATCTTTTCCCTCCACAGGTCAAAGAAGTACGATGGGTCCGTGTAGAACTTTAGTCCCTCCTTACCATCATCTCTGCAAACAAAAACAAAAAGAACAGATTAGTTACCACGATAAACTTTAATTGTTTTTAATCTTTTCTTTAAAATTTTTCAGTGTAAAAATGTTTTCCACAAATGCCATATTTCCATCGTAATTGTTTCCTTCAGTGTTCTCAGAAGAGTAAGCCACAAACGAAACAATTGCAAAAAAAATATTTTATCTTATTTATTCTTTCATAGTAACTTGAACAAATTTAAGTAATAAGTAGTAAAAAATAATGTGTTGAAAGTTAGCCATTATCTGCTTTTCTTAACAAATCGTCCTCGTTTACCATTTGTCATAAATAAGTCAATGCAGTGTTATTCATTCCCACTCAACACTCATCCTCATTCCACGGAGTCTTTCTCCTCGACATTATGAAGCCTGTGAGGATAGTGAACACTCGATGAGGTAGCATTATTGATGAGAAGGGAAACAAAAAGACCTGAGATAAATACAGTGGCGGGCCGTGCATTTTACACCTAGTCTGCAGCGGCTGAAAGAAAGAGGGAGTGAGGAGGGGCTGCCAGCTCTGAAACTTCATAAATTAGAAATTTTTGAAAACAATCTATAAGACAGTCCTAAAGATATGTATGCAACTTGACATGATGCCACAGCTACAAAAACCACCAAATACACACAAAAACGCAGAATAATATACTGCTGCACCACAGACAGGTGTCTCTGCACCACAGACAGGTGTCTCTGCACCACAGACAATGTGTCTCTGCACCACAGACAGGTGTCTCTGCACCACAGACAATGTGTCTCTGCAC
>JARVJO010000039.1:12183459-12203219 GCA_031762555.1 Cynodonichthys magdalenae
TTTTGATCTGAGTTTGTTTTACAGCATGAAATGTCTGAATGAGTGCTCATCCAAGACTGGTGATTCCATACTTTTTGGCAGGGGTTGTAGATATTCCAAAGTTGACATGTTCATGCAGGAATGCTTTGATCGCTGTTTTAGACGAGACGGCAGACGATGTTGAATCTGCTGTTGTTTCCACAATAATTCTATGGTTGGCAGTGGCACTGTGATTTTTTTCTATTTCTACAGCAAGAACATAAATGACAAATTTTGCTAGATGATAAATTGTCTCAGAAATTATTGTGATAAACAATATTGTTTAAACAACCCCCACCCCCAAGGTTTTGAAGGTTACAGAAGTTAACAAAATTGATGTACGTAAAAATAAAAAGTTACCAACTGACCTGGACCGGAGATTGTGAAAACAAAACAGCTGCTGAAGCTGTAACATACCCACCTCCAAGGGCTGCACAATATAGTAAAAATATCATCATCACAATATCAGTGAGTGCAATATTCATATAGCAAAGGACTACTTGGAGTGCAATAATTGTTGACCAATTTATTTGAAGTTTTTAAATGGTATTTTTTATGCTAATGCAATATTTAGCCAGTAGGACAGAGAATCACCAAAAGTGCTAAAGGTCACAGAGTAGGGAGTACAGGTTAGAAAGGGAGGAAACAAAAAAAGACATATCGCACCTGATATCGTCGTTGCAATATTTACAAATATTATTGCCATCGCAAGATTTTCTAATATTGTGCATCCCTACCACCTCCTCTATCCAAAACGGGCAATTTATTCCATATTCCTCTGGTTTCACAAAATAATTGTGGTTACTTACGAAGTTTACACATTTATGTAATGAAAAAAAAAACAGCTCTTAGCCAATGTAAGGTTGACGTCTGAACGTCTTCTGGAAAACAGAAGACGTTCCCCTAGCTAAATGCCTGTTCACGGGGCTCTCGTGCTCGGAGGTTACGAGACCTGGTAAATACCTGACAGAGGTCACTCCTCCCTACACTAAGGAGTAGAAAGAGGTAGACACGAAGAAAACAAACAAGAAGGCAAATGAAAGTTATCAACCTAATTTTATCATTTATCCACTTACTTATTGCTTATCGCAACAGGCCTAATGCAGACACTTGAATCTTGAGAAGAAGATTTCAAATGGTGACTGTTTGGACTGACGATGAGGTAGGGATGTAGAAAGACAGTACTAACAGTACCTAAATGCAAAATTACCAAGATGATTGTTAAATTTTCATAAAAAAAATATCCTCAACTATACTGTCCTGCAGTGTTGGTGACTCAATTATAAAATAATGCATTTTGTAGTGTTTACAAACACTAATTTTTAATATTCTGTATTGAACTCTGTTTTGTCACCTTTTCCAGTACAAAACAAAACCTGTTAGCTGGACATCAATTTTCAATGTGGTCATTTAAGGTTTTAAAGCTTCCATGGATACTGAAAGTGTTTTGTGGCCTCTATTTGTTAAACAGTTGTGTGCTCCATTCTCCTCCATCCTACATGACCCCCATCCTCCAACTCCATCTCTCCAAAGTCCTGATTTATGGTCCCATCCCCGCTCGAACTCATTCCCCTTCACGCTTCCTCTCATGGCAACCGCAAACCCCTCACACACGCAATTACAAGCAAGTCTCTTACAGTAAGAGCATCCACTCTGACCATATCAAGGTAAAGAAAGGGTCAGGATGAGAAGGCGTTTACAGGAAACAAACCCATTTCTGAAACCCTCTCACGACTCTTCGTATCGCACTCAATTCTCTTTGCAAGTCAGAGCACACGAAGCTAGTTTACCATTTTATCTTTCAGTTTTACAAATGACTCATAGGATAGATGGGATGTTGAGTTTTTTTCTGTCCCTCATTCTATTTAAATTTAATTTGGTTTTAAACAAACGCGGAGGAGTTAAGATGAGTGAGAAATCTCCGTAACCTGCAGAGGAGGCCCCGGAAAATTCTGCAGCACAGTCCTTTTCCACTCCACTGCTTTTGCTGCAGTGCTCCATATTAACCAGTCTTCCCTCGATCCTTCCATCTTTCTTACTCTCCCCTCCCCTCCAACTCTGCTTCCCCCATCACCACCACTCACTTAAACTGCAACTGAGCTGATTCTTATCCACCGTCTCTCAAGCCAACACTTCAGGCTATGGGGGGTGCGGGGCAGCTAGTCAAGATTATTTATGAAAGAAGATAAAACCATGTACCACATGCGCCAAACGCAGACACGAGGAAAGGCGTAAATATGGAATCACAATGACTTCACGTCAAATGAGCAAGTAACCTTTTACATAAGAAATAAAAAGATCAAATGTTTGGTTGCTTCTTGGGTTTTTCCTAAAGCAAACCTATAAATGTCCATCTAAAATATAAATATTAATGGATTATCCTCTGCAGGCAGCCTTGTGAACATTACACAAAGATGTATTGGTGTGTGTGTCAGCGGATGTGTGTGTGCGTTTTCCCCCCAAGCTCCGCAACATTAGACGCAATTACCAGATGAGATCTGCACACCAGACTTCTACAATTAGATCACAGTCATACAAGCAGTCCAGCTAACATGTGAGGGGAGGAAGACGATCAACGCTGGAGATGTAGATGGATGAGAGGAGAAAGGAGAGATCCAGGAAAAAAACAGAAGAAAATGTAATAAATAGCCAAACAGGGTATAAAGCAAAAACAATGTACTTAAAAGGATAGTTCAGGTCGTTTGAAGCTGTGATTTTAATTAAACTATTTACAGGTCTTAAAATGAAATTGCTCAAATACCTACATAGTAATTTTGTAGTCAAGACCATCTAATCCGAGACCAAGTCAAGATCAAGACCAGAGTGTATCGAGACTGAGACAAAACTTTCAGGAGCTGGACCAAGTCGAGAAGGAGACTGAGTCAAGACCAAATTGGAAACTAGTGCACTAAAACTTATAGTATGTGAGTAGCAACGATGACAATAAATAATTACCAACGAGTCACGTTTGGATTTGAATGGGTGGGTTTTACATCCGATGAAAGCAAAGATGTTAACAAATAAATTGGACAACATTCTGGCAATTTAGTGATATTTCCACAGTTATGGTCTTGAAATAAAATCCTGATTCCTCAATATCCGAGACAAGACAAGATTGAATACAAATGGGGTCCAGTCCAAGACCATCAAAAAGTGGTCCTGAGGCTGATCTTGAGTACTACAGCACTGCTGTACAGAATTCTATATTAAAGGATCTGAACCATCCTGGTTAAGTTCAAACTTGTAAAAGTGCAAAAACATATAATCAATTCATCGTTTTGTAAAAAAAAAAAAAAAGTACAGAAGCTCCTTCTTGGATTCACACAAAAGCCATAACCAGAGAGTTAAACCGAGCAGGCATTTTACTGTCTGTCAGTGACAAGGAAGCAGTTAAAGTGGAATTGTACAAAGCCTTAAACACACTGCTAGCCCATGGGAAATCGATACAGAGCCTTGGAGCGTGGTATTATACTGCTGCGATTCTCTCTTTCTCTTCTGTGCACCTGCCGCTGCTGTCTCCACTAGATATTCCATCCTGTCGTCCTGCATTTGTGTTCCCCAGGTAAACCTGACTTTACCTGGCAGTCAACACCGATTATTCCATTTGCTTTTATTTGCTCACAACTAAGAAGGGAAAGAGACTCCACTCAAACAGAAAACACATTTATAAGACGAACGAGCACCAGGACAAAATGTAACTCTTCTTGGCACACTGTTTCTAATAGGGGCTCAGGTTTACAGCCATTGTGGGTGAAAAATGGTGCAACCTTATAGCTACCTGCTCCTCTAATAAGAGCCATAAAAGGGAGAATGACTTCTGCTATGGATAAATAACAGACTTTTACAGTTAAGTTTTAGGACTATATTACAGTATTAGTGATAAAAGATAATGATGTGAATGCTGAGTCAGCATTTGCACAATGTTTTTATGTTTATAGTTTACTCTTTTGTTTTTCAGACAAACATTTTCAGCACACATTCAGTTATTTCAGCTGTTCAGGTGTCAACATTTTCAGTTTGTTCAGGACAACATGGATGACTTCATTTATAACTTTTATTGCCTTTTATTAATTCATAAAAATGCATCCATATACTTCAAAAACAGGTCCAATTTTGTCTTTTTCTGTGATATTTTGCTACGTTAGAATCTAGCTACTGTTTTGATCATTGTGGGTAAATAAAGTTGATTGACTGTTCTGCCAATTTTAGATTTCAGCTCCTCTTTTGTTTGTTTCAGCTTTAGCTACTAAATCTACATGAAAATACCTTGAATTGTTAAAAATTAAAAGAAACATATATAGGATATGTATGTTTGTGATATTACAACACTCACATTCCTCCTCTTTGGGGTCCAGTTGTGTGACACTGATTGAGAGGCGGTCCACCCGCTCCTGCAGAGAGTTGACTCGGAAAGAGAAGGAATGGGCCTCATTGAACAGCTCTCCAAAAAGGTCCTCTGCATATTTACCTGTAAAAATACATTTTTAAAGTATTTATTCGATGTTTAAAAATTGTGGAAATAAATTGCATTAAAAAAAAGGTAATCATCTGAAAGAAACGAACGGTTGATTAGTGTGTGAGGTGACATCTGGTTGTCAAAACAGATATTTAATATTTACTCAGTCAATCAAAGAGTCAACTCTCTTTAATAAAAGATTTCTTTGCTTTTTAGCAGCTGTCAGAAATAGTTTGTGTGTCCTTAAATTTTAAAAGTCAAATTCTTTGTCAAAAACAATCACAGCAAACTTGTCTTTTATCTGTTAGTCTTCTCAGCTTTTAAAGATGTGCAGTTATTGTTACTGAGAGCTGGAAAAACAAAGTGTCAGCAGTGACTGATGTGAGTTAGTTGACTGAAGACGAGCCGTATGGTGCAGACTTAGGCTATGTTCACTTTGCAGGCAAATGCCACCCATGTCGGATTTTTCCCTAAAAGTCTGAACATGACAAACCTGATTTTTTCCAAATCCGACCCAGGCCTCTTCAGTGGGTGGTACTGAATCTGGTACATATCGGATGTTTTTTTTCCAAAGCAACCTCAGTCTGAACACTCGACTTTTACATCAGTGATGTGGGGTGAGCGGATCGGACAGTTTTAACACTAAAGTTACTGGATCGATAATTTACTTTCAGCCAACACTTCGTCCAAAAAATAAAATGCATATAAAACAAATATTTACATCAGAACTGTGCATCTCACTGAGCTGCGACTGTTGGCAACAAATTGTGAACGGCTTTCGTGAGCGAGATTCCAAAACGGTTTTAAAGACTCTGAAGTTTTCTGAGTGACCTTACTGAGTCACGGGGTCTCGCTCTTTCGTTGCAAGACTTTTACACGTTTGGTCATAAGGGTGCAATTAAAAAATATATTTTATGTATTTGTACTTGTGAGTTCTTGTGTTACTCACTGAGGCTGCTGAGCTGACGGATGACGTTAGCCAAGGAGATGTTGGTCACGCACTCCAGCTCGTTCCTGATGTTCCTTGGCAGTACTGTGTGGCACAGGTGCCTGGGCTCGATGGTGCGCTTCACCAGCGGCATCCTTTTGCTAAAACGACGCTACCTAGAGTGAGACAGGATGGAGGAAGGATAAAAGCTTTCTTTAGTGCTCAAATGCTAGTTGAGGTTCTTGTTATTTTGCAAAAATCCTCCCAACTATCATTCATGAGCAAAAAAAAAAAAAAAACTGTGTAGCAAGACATATTATTCATTGAAAACCTTAATTTAGTTTTCTTGATTTCACTGACTTGGTGCAGTTTTGCCCTTTACCAGTTCAATATTCTGTTTATTTTATCCAAGCACTTTGTCTGCCCACACAGCCATGCTAATGGCTGAAACAACAGGAAAAAAAAGCAGAAAACAGCAAATTTTATACATAAATTATATGTGAGTCATTCTTGCAACAATTTCCTGAAACTTGTCCTCGGGTCAAAATGATCCAAGGCCTCCGTGTTAAGTTAACTATATGAGAAACTAAACATGTTCACCCTCTTAGTTTAGCATGCAAATTACCACCTTATGATAAAAAAAATAAATAAAAAAATCAACAATCATTGGGAACACAAATCTTTCAGAGGCAAATTAATCCATACAAACTAAGCTTCATGGCATTTTCTTCAAAAACTTGTCATAAATATATCAAAAATATATATGGTGGAATCATGACAACAAAAGAATTATCAAAAACATCTAAACCTAAGGAGTGAAAAATCTGCTGAAAGTAGCTGAAATGTCTGTTTAACATCTACCTTATACTGAAATGAATTATTATGCAAAACATGTCAAAGCCCGCAACAATTTCATCCCTTTACAGATTAACTGGTGAATGTGCCAATGGACATAAAATCCAAAACAGATGGTGAAAACTTGAAAAGAAAAAGGTGAGACATCAAAGGAATATGGTCAGCAGAGGAAGAGGCTAAACACCATCTACCGACATGACTCCCCCTGTAACAGCAGTTATTTACGCTAACAACGTTTCAGCATCATCTCTCTGCTGTTCGCTTGTGCTTAATGAGAGGAGGCATGTGAAATGATGCAGAAATCAGGTGTACTGACGAACTGACCGACTGCTTGGCCTTGACAGGGAGAAGGCCTTGTTAAAGCACCGATTAAACTTTAATTGACGCCCGGTGCTTTTAATATTCCGCTGTATTTTTAGCTGCATCTCCGTCACAGAAGAATAAACACGATTATTGACCGTATCCACAGAAATGCAGTGCATGAAGGCTATTCTAGGAAGCCGCCAGGATATAGGATGGTGACTGTGCTGAGGTGAGTCATATGAGAAATATTTCAAATGGAGCCATCAGTGAAAAAGATGCACCTCTCGGAGCTTGTGGTTGGAATAAGATGAGCAGGAAATGTTTTAATCATACAAGAAGAAGAAAAAAAGCACACTGCATGAAATATCTGCCCTCTTGTAAAATTAAGACATGCTCTCTGCTTTAGAGTTTAGTTTAATTTCCTCTGATGGGCACTTCATCAATCTGAAAATCCCATTCAATGGACACTAACACTTAATGAATAGTGAACACATAGGTTATTACTTGCCAAGGCTGGAGGTGCATTTTCAATTGCTTTAAAGCAGATCTTCAGAAAGTGGACCCAATTTTATAATATGACATGTTGGGAAATTAAATAAGCTATAAAAAAAACACAAAACAAAAAAAAAACAACATAAATGTAACAACATTTAACACCAAAGGGTCCATACATCCCTAAAACACGTATACAGCACATTAATTCTTCTGTTTCTTTAGTGGTAGATTAAAATATTGTAGCAACACACATCTCTAACCTCGAAACCTTTAAGTATTTTTTGGTTCACAAGCATCTGAGCCAAGCTATAGGACTGATAAAATGTTCTTATGAAGCAGTTCATTACTTTCATAGTTATAATGGTAACCAATAAACAAGCAGCTAAAACAATCTTAAGGTCTTGTTACACTATAAAGTTTTAGACAACTTATACCAACTTATGAAGATTGTGTCCTGAAGAACTGGAAACCTCTTTTGGATATAAACATACTGTAATGCTAACGGTTAGATCGAATATAAAACCTACATGAGCAATTTAGTCATAACAAAATTTCCATAAGTCAGAATAAGCTGTCTAAAACATAGCATGACAGGACCATTGGGGAGGAAAAAACTGGACATCCCTTTAATTTTTTAGGCCAGTCAAAATAAGCCATAACCCTCACTATTTTTTTTTTTTTTACACAATTAATTTCTCGTAAAAACTGTGAGGGAAAAAAATTATTAGGAATCGTTTATATTTATTGATTTTTTTCTGGAAATATCCTCAAGACGGCAAACTTGATCAGCTAACGCTAACCCTACAAACTTATTTAATCATCTGAAACACTAACAGAAATTGAAGTATGAGGAAAGACAGTACATGCAAACCAAGGCCACAACATCAAGTGCAGTTGTCATATATTAATCGTCATATTCATCGTTATCGGCTAAATGTCGCAATTAATGATAAAAATTTATGGCAATATCATCCAACCCTGGTATTAATTTGAAAACTCAAAAAATGTCCAAATATTAAGTATACTGGTTCCATTATTGTAATGTTTATTACACTCTCACACAAGAACATTAGCTCATTTTCAAACAGACCTTTTTTTATCTGATGCTCAGCATCTCTCTTAAAATAATAATGTTACTTTCTTAACCACTTCCTTCCCACCTTGAGGGTCTTGAGAGTTATTTCTGAGGATGACTGTGACGATCAGGGAAATAAAAACAATGATGGAACATTAAGCTTCCTGAAAGCATTAAAAATAAAGTGGCACAGGAAGAGAAAATGATCTTAGTTGGAGGAGAAGCAATCATACGATTACAACTTATTTTTTTTAAATGAGCCAAAGACAAGATGTATGCCAAAAGAAACAAAACATAGATTTGATGATTATGATGCCAGACACAAAAGAGCATTAGATGAAAATGCCACATTATGAAAACATGAATAAGTCAAAGAGGTGATATCGACTCTTCTAGGTGTAGCCTTTTAAATGTCAGGCGCTGACCATTTAAATGGGTTTAATCACGTTTGCAAATTACACTTGTGTCGGCACATTAAAGAAAAATGAACAAACCCAAACAGTTCTTCCACTGTGCACGTGCTCTGTGTGCCACTGTAGAATGCAGTTACTGCCTCAGAAATACAAGCAAGCAACTCTGTCCACTGAGGTTTCCATACCATAGTATGACATGATGGGATGTGACAGCAATACCCTCACAGGAAAAATTATGTAGTTTCTTATGGGTCCCCATGAGAAATCACAGACATACTTCCAAAGCTCTGACAGAAAGAGAGAGAGGGTAAGAGAAACAAGATGTCAGAGAGAGTGAACAAAAGGCGGACATAAAGCTTGAAAACCATTTAGACTCACAGAACACAATCATGAATTTGATGACTAATGGATTCATGTAAAGGCAAAGGGCTTGAATATGATTAAGTCACACTTTGCAATAAATTCAAAGTTGGACATAGAAAATATGTTTCTAGAAAAAAGTGCAGCCGAGTGGATGATGTAAAATATGCAACTGTTGTGTAAAAAACATATTTGCATGATGCTTTTGTAGCATCTGAACTTCTCAATATTACCATAAAATACATACATCTCTTGTGCAAGTTTAGCCAAAATAATACACTGATTATTGTAAAAAAATAAAGCAAAATCATGGATGTTTAGGTAATTGGTAGCTCTAAATTGTTTGTCTACATTGTTTGGTTGTTTCACTTATTTCTCTCTATGTGGCTAAGTGATAAAGATTAGTTTTTTCTACATTTTTCAGTCTAGGTTTTTCTGTGCCTCATTAACTTGGCTGTCAGGGAGTGAGACACACAGGTGTAACCACTGGCAGCAGCTTTAACATTTCTTTTGATCATGGTTCTCTTTACACATTTTATACAGATTATACATCAAAACACAGATTTTTTAATGCTTAGGTTATTACAAAGTTGATGTTGGAACTTAGGGCAGAAGCCAAATCCCTTTCATCAGGAGTTTTCTTGTTTATATTCTTGCTTTCTTGTTTATATTATATTGTTTTAATTTCTTGTGCTGTACAAACTAATGGTGTCCGGATACTAGTCTTTTTACAAGTTGCGCACATTCAAAATGCCTCGATACTTAGACCTGATAGTGATACCGATACTGGATTTGATACTGATTTGAATGGGTTCCAGTTTATATTTCAAGTGAAAGTTTGTGAGTTCCATGTTTAAGAAACAAACACAAATTAAAATAACATTTGTCGTTTTTATTCAGTATAAAATGTTTCAACAGTATACATCATGTTGTATATTTGATTTGATCCAGCTATAGGCCTTTAGGGAAGGAGAGTCATCTTGTTCTAAATTTAAAAAATGTGCTTTTAAAAAGTGTGTAATGTTTAGGTTTTATTTACTCTGTATCAATACTTGGTATTAGGGTGTACCCAAACTGAAGTACTTGTAATCGGTTTGAGAAAAACGGCTATTGGGACACCCCTACTAGGAACACAACAGAATACCCATCAGCCTCTGAAGAATTAAGTTTTAAATGAACAAATATGTTTACAACCTAATATTTACGTAACATACCTGGTACTTTCATTTTCTTTTTATTTGGCCGGTCTTTATTTTCGTACGAGAGCTAGCCAAGCTCCTTCCTATATGCACATGCCTTGTTCTGCTGTGGCTTTTATGGCCCATTCATCTTGGGTGGTGCTTCCCACTGTCACCGATTACCATGGCAACAGCTGCAATGGGACGTCATTGGTCACTTTGTAACATCCCAAAAGACACAGAGGCAAAAAGCGTGGGGGTAAAGAGGAACCAAGGAGAAAAAGCAAGGGGTGATGGAAAGAAAAAAAAAAGGGGGCCCACAATCAAAGTCATGCATTTAAATAGTGATAGGTCTTTGACGCAGTTTGAGAGAGCAAATAAAAGAGTTCTGGGACTGCTCATCTATTATGTGCGAACACAAAGCCGAGTGAGGAACGGCACGTGCCAGAGGAAGAAGCAATGGGCTTCCAGCGGTGCGGCTCATTGCACTCAGGACAATATGTCCAACTAGAGGCTTTAATGAATCCTAATAGTGTTTTTACTTCGTCACAATGTAACTGCAGCTCCCTCAGTAAGGAGGAGGTCAAGGGCCTCTCAAACAGCTTAGATGGACTAGAAACATCATCAGCTCCTTGTTTCTTTTGCAGCTGAGTAAATCAAAATTAAATCATGTTGGAATTGAAATCAAACATCCTTTGATTTTTTAGATTTCCTCTTATTTAGTGACCTAAAATCTGAGGCATGAAAACAAAGTTTTTACCGGGCTTGCTACAAAACAAAATCTATCTGAAAGCACAGATTTTGTCTTAGGAATTGAACATATGTGCATCTTCAAAAGAAACATTTTTTTTTTTATTTCCCCGACAGTCCATTATCACAAAAATAGTATACAATTTAATAGTTAATGGCTCTTAATATTTTCACCTGCCAGCAACATTTCGGGTTGTTTTTGAACAAACTGCTTTTTCAGACCTTTCAAGCGTTTCAGAGTAACTACACTGAAGCAACTTTAAACACAGAGACTTGTTTTTACTTATGACATCTATCCTATAACTTACAGTGATCAACAAATTCAGCTGCTGCCTACAAATGCATTAAAGAGCAAAGTGAGTTATTTAGCCACATAGACACAAGAATAGGCAAGCAAGAACTAAATGATAAACTCAAAAGGCTAAATAAATTCACAGTCCCACTTTCTGTACCTAAAGTAAGCAGTCATCCCTCAGCTTTGAAATGGCTGTCATCAGGATCTAAAGTCAGACAGAGCATTTTGTCTTTTGTTCAGTGATTCTGGGAACTACAACTGCAGACTTGGGCTACATACTGAGCTACAAACAGCTGCAAGCATTAAAATAAAAACAGACGCCTAATCAGAAAAGCTGGCATAACAGCAGTGGCCAGAAAAATAGGAGATCTGGCAGACAGACAGTTTAGAAGAAGGTGGTTTAAATCAGTTATAGAGATTTGCAGAACTGACTCGTTCTGCTCAAAAAAGTTTTTTTTTTAATTAATCAAGTAACCCATTGTTCCTGCTAAAATACATTTCTCATTCAACTAAAGATAGACACAGAAGAGAAAAATACATTGTCTATTGTTTTATTGTTATGCTGCATTTAGTTAGCTTGACAGAGCATTTAACTGTAAAAAATTAAGTTTCATTTAAAAGGATCGAATGACCAATCAGCAACTCTAAAACTCACAATCTTACAGGCATGCTCATTTAATGCAAGATTTTTTTTAAAAAGAAGCAAACGTTTTTCCACTTAGGCTCTAATTATTTTACAATTTTTGACAAGAAGAATTTGATCAAACGACAAACTGCACATATAAAAGATTAATGTAGCCTCCGGCTACCAAAAGTGACGCATCTGCAAAGAACATTAAATCTGAATTCTAGCGGATGACCAGCAGGGATTGACCTAAGTTGTTTGCAACAGGAAGTTAGATGATCAAACCTCTAAAATGGAAATGAATGACCCTACTTCTTATGTTATCTATCTTAAATACAGCTTTAAGTTCATTTGAAAATTATAGTACAATTTAAATTTAAAAAATAAATAAATAATAAAAACTGAAAAGACATAGTTAAGTATACTTTGAGGTAAAGCCTTTCAGTTTTCAGCTCCACAAAAGTAGACACAATCCAATGACTAAACTGTTTTGCAAGCTAGATAGAATTGTGCATCTCTGGTCTGCGGCAAATACAATTTGTAGTTTGATACACTGTCAACAATCCAATTCACTGAAACAATTAACCTTTATTTAACCTGGCAATTCCCATTGAGATCACAGATCTCTTTTGCAAGGGAAGCCTGAAGGCATGAATATTTTTTAGACTATGAGCAAACTGGAGTACGTTTGAGAAAACTCACTCAAACAAGGACAGGAAACACAGACAGGTCTATGTCACCAATTTTGTCACACGGTACTTGTTTCAGTGATGTTCCATACCACTGATTTCTTTTCTGATTCTAATACAGAGTAAAACTCAGGCTGTATCTGTGATACTGATCTGATACTGATACTTTGTGCAAATGCAGCCAATGTGTCTGGTAAATCTAAAAAAGTACAGAATTTAAAAATCACCGCTTCCTAAAGAATACAGAGTAAAGAATCAGAGTGATTTATTAACTAATTTAAAACTCAGAAGTATATTGACGTAGCATCCTCATATACAATAAAGCCAAACTAATGCAACAAAAAAACTAAACAGAGGACATGATTATACAAAATATGTAATTTTGCGTTTTAAACACTAAAAAATGAAATAATAAAACCTTTAAAATAAATAAATTATCAAGGACCACTATAAAACTTAGGCGTGCACTAATAAATCGGCACGATTTCCCTAATTTTGGGAAATGGGCCGGTACTTAGATAAGATTGGTGGAAAAGATTGGCTTGTGACCTTATAACATCTGACAGAGTCAGTTATTTTGAAAAATGAGCATCAGCCAAAATCAGAATTGACTGGTCAGACTTTAAAAAAAATTGGTGATCGGCCAGAAAACCAAAATAGGTTCTCCGCTAATAAATGTTAAAAACTTGTATACATTATCTGAAACAAGTATAAAAGTATTGATATTTTGGCTTAAATATTGATTTTAGAGCATAAAGTTCAGGTATTGGTGACATCAATATTTCATTATCGATCACTAACGTACGTCTATGAATCTGTACAAATTGGTTCATCTACTTATCCCTTTAATACATATTGCACATGGATCTATTGATGTCATGTTTTGCTTGTGTGAAATGAAGTCAGTAAATAGATAAGAATAGATGGAAAACTTTTTGTAAAATATTATTTTGACTTTAAATAAAAGGGCCATGGGATGAGTGTAGGGGTAACTCTAAAATGGAATTTAGTTTTAAACTGCAGAAAAGAGACCTCTGCACAGAAGGAAGCCCCTGGTGCACATTAAAGGCTCAGAATGTCATATTAAAGCGAGCAAATGTTTCATAAACTCCTTCCCACCTCCAACACCAGCACACAGAAACATCAACCTTTGCTCACCAACACCACCTCCCAAACCCCCAGTCACCACACAGCCCGTTGGCAGAGCACAAACCTGTCTTTTCTCTTGCCAATTAATTTTTTGTACCAACCAACACCTCTTGAAGGGTGTTACGACACCTCGGAGGTTCTCACTAGTGTGGTGCCATTAAAAGACGCATAGAGACGCAAGCAAACGTTTACACGTGTTAGGCTTAAAATATACCTGAAGCAGTGAAGCTGTCTAGCTGACAAGGTTTGATTGTTGTGGAGAAACATGTGGCTATAAGTAGATAATATATTTTTAAAAAACTAATACATAGGAAAACAAAAGACAAAACAAGAAGAAAATGATACCAATGGTTCTCTCAATCTTAAAACTTGAGGAAAAAAGATGCCAGTCTGCATCACTTTTGTTTGTCAAAACTGTGCCTTTGGGCATCTTAGTTAACAGTGGTACTGTCATAAATGATCTCACCACTTGAACCATACAACTGTTTAGGTGCAAAAATAAACTCATCGGCGTTTTCAATATTCTTACACAGTCCTTAAAAACAATGTCACAAAAACAAACAATCTCTTTTATAGATGTGTACGATAATCGCTCAACAGTGTTTATTTGTCCCTTATATTCAGAGCAGTTAATGATGAACTTTACAATCATTGTGTGGTTTGACACAGACCACACTGTTTTCTCACAAGACTAGATCACTTTCGACATTCATTTAGCAATTATGCTTTATCCCACAGTTAAAAAGACACAACTAAATATTCATTGACATCTGTGGAGCAACACCAGTGAGTAAAATGTCTTGCAAACAAACAGGCTCGCAAAAGTTTATCTGCTGAGTGAATAGAAACACGGCCGAATAATGAAAGCCTGCTGCTCAATAATAAATGTCTGCATGCTTGCACTGTGCAGCTGTGCTTGTTTGGCCTGAGAGAAATTCTATTACATCAAGTCCCTTTCTGTTCATACCGATGTGAAGGGCATGCACACAAACTTACCAGACAGCAGCAAACCCCTCTCAAATCTAACTAAACTAAACTAAACAAAACATAAACTGAACACATACTTAAAAAAAATACTAACAAATCTTCAACAACTTCTAGCTTCCTTTCAAAGTTCTAGTACAAAAAAGGTTGAAAAGATGCTAAACATTTTTTTGATAATTATTGTTAAACTGCATTGATCGCGTCTGGTCCATACCAGGTGATTCACCTGTCTTGACGTTTTTGCCAAATATGATCAAGTTAAGATTTAGTTGCAAAACGACAGACAGTAAAATATTTCTGAACTTCAGGATAGTTGAGGAAGTTTCTCATTTGTAATGTTTGCCATACAATCCAACTGGGCCCAATTTCGAAAAAGCATCATGGTGGCCCTCAAAGGGCCAGTTGTAATTAACTTCTGAAGTTTTGTGTTTAACTTCGACTAAACATGATGCATCACGTTTTTCGTCTCATTGCTATGGTTGAGCACTGCTAGCAAACAATAACTGAGCTCTATGTGGTATTTACTGTATAGGAACAGTGTTTTCACACTAGCGTTTTTGGGCGGCTGAGGTGTAGTGGTAGAACAGCCGAATTGGGACCAGAAACTCACAGGTTTGACTCCTCACCAAGCCCACATGTCATGATGTCCTTGAGTAAGACACCCAACCCCCAACTGGTCCCCAGGCACCCACATAGCTGCCTGCTGCTCCAATGGGTGTTTCTCACGTGTGATGGGTCAAATGCAGAGCATGAATTTTATCACTGCATGGGAATATGTATTGATGAGAAAGTACCTTTACCTTTTAACATGTCCTCTTATAAACACTGAAAATACTATGTGAATGACTGACTAAATGTGAAATAAATACAGAAATACAAGTAGTACGGCACCTCCAATTAGTGGTGAATGCTGCCATTGCATGGGTAAAATAGTCAACATGCATTATGAAAGATTTAGTTTTTGGTCAATGCTGGTTTTAAAGCAGCATGTTGTTATTTTAAGACATCAAAACATTTTTGAAGCTATTCCAGGCCACGTGAAATGCCATGGTGGGCCACATATGGCCCTCGGGCCTAGAGTTTGATGTGTATTTAGCCACTGGCTAATTCCCATCTACAGTCTATATAGACGGTTAAACAAGAAAATGTAAATTGTAAATACAATTAGAGCAAATGCATTTAAAAACAGAGTTAAAACAAAAAAATGCATCTAAATAAACTTAAATTAAATTAGTCTTTCCTCTTTATGTAGCTTTTCAATGAAAACTTCCTTCTTATATTGTTTTTTACATTTATTTGGTCCTACTCTAAAAGATTCTATAAAATAAATGCTCAAAACTCATCTTTCTATATAGTTTGTCTTTAACAGTAAAATAATTCATTCCTGTGGCTGTTGTGGAGTATTATGTCCTTGGTGTCTTGGTGATACAATTCATGTTAAGAATTTCATATAGATAACTGGTTCTTTTATACCATTATAGAAAATAAAACATACAAGTCAAATCACCTCAGAATCCCTATTTTAGAGGTGGCCCTTTTGTGCCCTTTATTATTCATTTTTCTAGTAAAAGGAAAATGAAAGGTTTTAGTTCTGTAGACATCCTTCAGCTTTGTGAAGATGTTACAAAGAAAGAAGGTACAGTGAATAACTTCTCTTATTGAGATTATCGTGTGAGGTTGGTCATACTGCTAAGAGTTTTGAGTTTCAGACCACAGAATGATTTCAAGAAAATGTTATCCATAAAGCTTCACCATAACAACAACATACTGTCATTTAGTGAAGTTTTAGTCTTGTGTATAGGAGAAACTCCAGAGTCTGTAAATAATTTGAAAGACCCCCTCTTAGACTAATGTTTTGTTTGTCTTATCTGGTTGTTGTGAACTATGCCAGCACAACAGAGCATGCTCAGTGGAAAAAAGACATGAAGCTGTAAGAGGATATTTTAAAGTCTGAAACTTGCCAGTCACATAAAACTGCAAAATACATCATAATGTACAGTAACAAAATCAAATGATTTTACATAAATTGACTTCTATAAAAATATATATTCAAAATTATTTTGCCTTTCTGTTGACAAAATGCTTTAAATTGTGCACCAAAATACTGTAACTCTATAAATGTAAGACTGTAGCTGATTGACAATTTGTTTTTTGAGGATCACTTTTTTAAATCTGGAGTTGGTCATGTGGTCATTTTTTGAAGCTAGAAGAGACCGCATTTAATTTACAAGAATGAAGCTGAATGATGTTTGGTTAGAAAACAACGCAGACTTTGTCGACATTAAGTTCAGTTTACTTCAGGTCTTATTTTCAGAATGCCCATTAGAATGCTGTTCAGAATAAATGTGTGTCTCTAATGGCCACATAATGACTTGTGGGGGGAAAAATCATTGACTTAATACTTTATGGAAGAAGTCTGTGAAGTATTAAGATGAGTCTGTTGGAGACAGAGACGCTTTGTAGTCATAAAGTTCAGTCATTTACACAGTTCACAAGCCGTGTGAGAACTCGTTTTGGCTTGGCAGCGACGGAGGGTTGGATATGCGAGGAAGAGAAACAAGAAGTGAGGAGGATTTGTGGGATAAATCGAACCAATTAGATCCTGCCAAAGGCAGCTGTACAAACTTCTCAATGAGTTTCTCTTGAGTTCTAGTACAGACTCTCAATAGTTCCATGTCTGAGAAAGAGTGAAGCACCTGATGGGGGGAAAGTGCCAGCAGTGAAGCACAGCGATAGTTGGTTTAGGTGTCCTTGCTGTAGGCAGGCCTAAGGCGGTGCCAGTTGGTGCAAAGCTGTAAACCTGGGAACTGGGATGTTGATCTGATCAACTCTTGGGAGATGCAGAGGCTCTCAGCTAATGCCTGGTTCACAAAGCAAGATTTTAATATTATTGGCTGATTTTCAAAACCTGAGAGACCCTGCGCATGATGATAAAAAATAATAGATATAACAGGTTAGGGTGTGCAACCACACAGGAAATACAACACACCACACATGAAAAGATTTCACTCATGAACATTCAGGTGTCAGATGGGAAATCTTGTGAGAACTCTTGAGCTAAATAAACATGGCTGACGAAGAAGAAGCAACAGCGATAGTTTATGGACTTTTTTAAACAGAGGAAAAACAAAACAAAAAGATGTCCACCAGACTTTCTGATGCGACATGGCAGTTGTTTTGTTTTCTTCAATTTGGATTACCTTCCATGTTTTCGTCACCTCGCTTTCTGTCACACTCAACAGGCTGCATGCTCGTTTGCCCTCATGGAACACCTCACATGCTGGGATATCAGGCCAAGACAATCCAACATATATCCCTAACTTGAGACCGGAGCAGTTCTGACATACTTCCAAGCCGACTAGATCATTCTTAACTCACCACACATGGCAGAAATATCTCATAAGGTTATCTTTAATCGGAGTGTCCTTAAGATTGTCTGAAAGACAAAATCAGACAAAAAATCGGCATAATTATCTTGCCATATAAACCCAGCATAACGAGCAATTTTCTGTTAAAATCAGTGAATAGGGCAATCCTATTTGTGACATTTGTGAAGTTATAATAAACCTTTGCAGATGGTAGTTCATCTAAGCAGTGAGACTGGAGTTTATTTTCATTGTGGCAGACAGTTACTCAAAGGTGTCTATAGAATTCAATTTGCTATATTTAAACAGAGACTGAGTGCAGGGAATTTAAATCCAGATGATCACTGCTGATACAGTCCATCCACATTGCTGACACACATATACTCCTTGTCCAAATGCGCCTTGTCTCTAGAGATGGAGGGATAGTTGACACTGACACAAAGAGGACAGAAACACAACACTTCTTGGTGCCGTTTCTTTCTCTTGCCTTTACTGTTTAGCTATCCGTTTGTCTCTGATCGATGCCTCTTAAAAAGGAAGTAAAGCACAATTCTTTCAGCAGATAGAGAGGTTCTCAATTGTGTATTTCCTCCCTTGAGTTAACTATTTTTTTATCCCTTATCAGTGGGTGTATTTCAAGGATCTAGTCCTATTTTCAGCATAAACTAGGGCTGAAGTGTTTGTGGGGTGGTACAAATACACTTCTATCAACAGAAGAAGATAGCAGCTGAAGTGGATTCTATCTCTGCTCAACACAATTCCATGTCATCTCTCATGGTCAGTCAGACTTTGTCTGTTGTCCCTATTGTCACGTTACCCTTGAGAGCAAGAAGATAACCATGTCACCGTGGCCCACAATCAAGAACTGTCTCAGTCCTGTTACAGTTGAATAAACTTAGCTTACACATGCTCTATATTCACATTTATCTCACATGACAGGCCTTCACATCAGTCCAGATCTTTATCAAGAACACTGTATGATAACACTATAGGTCACAGTAACTCTTTACCCAAAAACAATTTAAGGATCAAAGGTTTACTACAGAAAACTTTGGAGTAACATTTGAGACTCAGTCAAAAATCAGTAAAAGTGTCACAGAATGTGTTAAAGCTTGTTATATTTGGAGATGATTTTTTTCTTTCTATGGTGAAAATCACCTAATTATGTTTGACAAGCAAACCTATGTCATTACCTGATCAAAAACAAACCTAGAGTGTTGCTTTTACTCATTCATGCATGTTTGAGAAATCCTTGAATCTCCTGTTGTAGCCATGTGGAGCTGCCTAAAAGCTTGCTGGTACAAAGCACTGCCTATTTACCCAAAGCTCCTCCCTGCTGCAGAGCTCCCATCCCACAGAGCACCCCTCCGTGGCAGCAACAATTAGCACCTGTTGGACCTAGTAACCACTTCTCAGTCCAGTTCTTTTTGAATTAAAAAAATGCCTTGTTCAAGTACACATATTTTTGGATACCAAGGAGGAGAATAGTATCTGCGATCTTGTTCTTTCGGTCACTACCCAAAAGCTTGTGATCATAGAGGAGTGCTGGAACGTAGACCCATTGATATGTTTTACTGGATTGGACATCACGTGACTTATCGTGCACCGCACAGGTGCCATTGCTATGCATTGAGTCTTTACTCACGATCTGTGGATGGTCATAAAAATTAGATGCAGCTGACAGTCACACAAGAAATATAAAAAAGGAGCGCAGTGCTTTTGCCATAAAATGTCAAGACCACTAAAACAAGACCACAAGATCAAAGGTTATCACATTTTACAGGTCATTAAAATATTTTTAATTTAAAACAAATGCAGGAAG
>JARVJO010000039.1:12203470-12223120 GCA_031762555.1 Cynodonichthys magdalenae
CATAAGTCGGGCCGGAGCCGGCCCTGAAAGGCAAATGCAAAACCTACGAACCCGGGTTAGAAGCCGGGCCGGGCCGGGCCGGGCCGGGGCCGGCCCTGCAGTGCAAAAACGCCTACAGGAACCAAACAGCTGATATCAAAGGGCTTGGCACCCCATACTCCCGGAGTACCCCCCCACAGGAGTCCCAGAGGGACACTGTCGAACGCCTTCTCCAAGTCCGAAAAACACATGTAGACTGGTTGGGTAACCTCCCATGCACCCTCCAGGACCCTGCTGAGGGTGTAGAGCTGGTCCAGTGTTCCACGACCAGGACGAAAACCTTTAGAAGTGAGTGGTTTAAAAACAAAAAAGCCAAATGTAGCAATGGCTAAACCAAAAAATAATCTCTTAAAGCTATAAAAAGCAACAAATCTACATGTTCATTTCGAAAAAGTGTTGATGGTGATCCAATGGCATGAACAACATATTTTTATGAGCCAGTTGGATGCAACTAAACAGCACATTATTTTAAATGAGCCAGCAGAGAATTCCTCCTTACCTGTGCTTAATATATGCTGTATCTATTTATTTTTTTAATTGTTTGAAGCTCTAGGCAACATTTGCTCCAATTGTTCTGCTTACTTTGTTTTTACCTTCCAATGAACTGACTGTAGCTTTATGCTAAAAACAATGTGGTCAACCACTCAGGCATGGCTCAAGTCCAACAAAGACATCAGATTGACTACAAGTTGACGGAGATCATTAACTACTTTGAAAGCAGTCTGCTGCGAACGCGCAGCTCCAGTTTAAGAAAAGTAGGACAAACGAAGCAAAAAGAGGAAAGAGGGAGAGGAGAGAAAAAAAGAAAAATGCAGAGGCCGAACAGACACACAGGAGGTCTGTAAACAACAATGACGAGTGAGACAAACCAAGAAAATAAGAGGTTCTGCAGCAGTCCTAGAGGTGAGGCCAGACCTATCTGTCAGCACCTATCTGCTCTCCTGAGGCTTAGCTAAGCAAAACAGGCTTTCGCCTCAAGTTGCCACTAACATTTATATAACCACACAGAGAGTATTGAAATCACTCTCTGACCTTATCCTACACTTTAAGATGGACTCAAATGGTCTGCAGCTTTCCTGTTTAGCTGGAAGAAGATGCCTTTCCTTCAGGCACACTAACGCCAAGCTTGTTCAACTCCAAAACCCAGTCTGGCATTCAACCAACTTTAAGCTTGATTGAACAAGCACAGACATTAAAAAATGTTCTTGGAGCATGACATTTTGCCCTATACCTCCTTCAGCACTGTATGTAACGCATAACAAAAGTGTTGGACTTTATTGCGAATGCGCTTTAAAGATCAGTCACTACACATCTCTGGACTTCTAGCAAGCTGAAATTGCTCCTAAGAATCTTAAAAAGAACTGACTTTGATTCAACTTGCTAGGATTACCATGTCCTTGATGATTGAGAATCTACACCAGCACAGTTCTGAACTTCTCCACGGGTGTTGCAGTACAGGAGCTAAATAAACTGAATTCTCTCACCTGCCAACCTTCTCACTGCAGAATGTGTCATGTCAGGTTTGTTATGTAAATTCTGTCTGCAACAAAAAAATAATACAATTCATCTTCACCGATCACACTGGAGGGTGTATAAAAGTAGAAGTATTGCACATAGTGCCTGGTTCTATTTCTAATTTGGCGTTTTGAGAAGTAAACAAATTCATTTTATGAACAGAGTGAACAGAATTTTGCAGGAATCATACTCTTCCTACAAAACTGCTACAAAAGCTGAAAGAGGTATGAAAAGATATCTATAAATTTCAATTAGATGTCTCTGCAGTCACTAGGTGGGAGTTTCTTAGGAGTGGGCGTAGTTTGGGTAAGCCATGATTGATCGGATTGATGCGTCGGTGTGGTTTGGGTAAAGGCAGCTGGGGGGAAAAAATATAATGATTAAGATTGCTAATCTTATTCATTTTAGTCAAGACTCAAGACATAAAATATTGTGATTTTTTTCAAATATACATAAGTATTAATATTAGTGATACACAATATATCGGCATTAACATCGGCATTGGTCTGATAAGTAAAACTGGTCCAATATTAACGTCCAATATTGATTTTGCACTTTTTAGCTTTGTGATAATGGTTTGATCTGTCATTGGGGTTAATTACTTTGAAAATATGGAAGTTGTGCTTGTTGCTTTTCCTGTTGGTGCAACGTGATCATTGTAGATTGACTCCAGAGCAGCTCCGGCGTTGGGCAAAATCAAAGCGCATGCACAGTCTTGCGTATTATGTAGGCGCATCCACGAAGTGCCATAAAGCAGACCAGAGTGTTGTGACGCAGCCACAAGGCCTCGCAAATTGGTCCAGGGTGTCGGAAAGACGCTCTGACGCCACTCTGGCTAAATGCTTGCTGGTGGGTCTCAGACTAGACGTTTTACTTTTTCTTTTCAAATAAGATTTGGTTCAGGAGATTACCTAATAAGTACTCCATTTAGTATACCAGACACTGGAATAGAATGGCTGTCATGCATGCAGAAAGGCTGATTATAGAAAAAAAATCAGTAGTGGACTCTTAAAATGGACATATTGTGCAAAATCTACTTTTTTAAACAATAACATCACAGTATTTGCTGTGAAACTGCTAAACAAGATCACAAACTTCCAGCGAACCAGTTTTGCAAATCCACGGTTTTGCAGGCTTGCAGTCTTCACTCTCCTCTGGCTCTGGATCAGTTTCTGTCTCCACCAAGGCTGGATTGACAAGTCCTTTGTTGACACCTTTTACCCAATATGTAAATAAAAAGTAAAAAAAAAAAACAAGTTGCTCTCAGACGCACCTCAGAACAGGGGTGAAAGACCCCAATGATTAATTTAAATGTGAAACGGAAGGATTGAAAAGCGTCACGCCTCCTTTAATTGGTTTCAGTGTTGCATACAAATTTAACCACAAGAACCTCCTTGGATCATCAGCACCAAATGCATTTTTCCAGAATTCTTTTTCACTGAAGACAAGCTATGGGACAGTTACTGAATGCTGGGTTTGTCTACAGACAGCAGTGCTAAGCTTTATAAAAATCGTGCATTGTCAGGCGGCTATCGAGAGGACATAAAGTTCAACAGTTAAAGCTCTGATGCTAGCAACACTCTGACCTCCGAGGCAGTGAGTCATAGGTACTCATCCAGTATCGTGAGGTCAGGTCAACAGCACTCATGCAAAAAAGTATCAAACCAGATATGTGTGATCTCATGCATGATAATTAAACATTCACAAAGACACACACCGACACCCTGCTGCTATAGATCAAGGACGGTGCAGTGAAACCAGCAGACACCGTCAGAGTCGCATCATACGACTGATAAATATGAGGGAAAAAATATTGTTTTCTCTTTCTTACATAAGCTTCGACCCTCTTGTAGTAGCTGTGGGCTTGTGTCTGTATGAAAGACAGTTATGTAACAGACTGCTGTGTCTCAGAATATTTCCCAAAGCTTGATATAAAGGGACAGACTGCTATTCTATCATGATATTGTTAAAATGTTAAGATAATTGCAAAAGATAGAAAATCAGATTCAGCCGGCAGCTTCATGTCGTTACACTTCTTCTGGTACAGCATGAACGAAAGACTGAAGTTAGAATATGTAGGCTTTTCACTAGGCTGTAAATTGCCTCCACTGGTTTTTTTCTCAATAAATGTGTTCCAAGATATTTCTGACCTCCTTCAGACCCCTGCTCTGAAGCACAGAGAAGGGCTGCATGAGAAGCACGATAACACAGATGACGTGGCTGCTGAATACGTAGGTTTCGAGTAGGCTTCCTGCAGATGATTTAAATGAATTTGGCATTTCCTGCAAACCATCAAACACGAATGAAAAGCGAACTTGAGGAGCAGGCTTACATTCTGCAGCCTCTGCTTGGCTCTGCTTCCACCCAGTGCAAATCAGACCAGCCTCATACTCGCATCTCATGCAAATCCTGAGTGGAGCTGGATTCTTGCTGAGAGCTGAAAATGAACGGCCAAACACTGGCTCCTAATTGAAGGCAGCGATTGTCTGAGTGAACAAGCGCACCCGCTGTGAAACCATGGACAAACAACAGGATGCTAAGAGGCTACTTCCCTTCTTGCTTCTTTCTTTTCTCACCACTTTATTATACCCTCTCAGAACTGTTTCATAAACAGTTGCACGGCTATTTTTCTTCTTTTAATAGCTGTCTGTCCTGATATTGCAAATTGTGATAGACTAAAATGTCAAGGGAAATCCATGAGTAAGTGTTAGGTGTCACAACAATCTATGGTTGGTTAAAAACTAAAAGAAATTGCGTGGTAGATAATGTACTGGAAACAAAAGCTCGTGCATCTTCTTTTTTACTACCTCGCTTCTATCTCCAACCCTTCAGTGTCTTTCCCTCTGTACATCTTGCTTGCAATTATTCTTAATCTTGCACAAGGAAAGGAACACTGAAGAAAAATGAACGCTTATGAAAATCCTAATGAAAATTCAGTGCATCTGTAATTGAATAAAGATGTAAAGAAATCCTGACAAAGTCTTGACGGAAGGGGTTCAAGCTGCAGACGTGATAAACGTGCCTCGTCTTCCATTTTTACAGCCTAAATCAATCATAGTCAGACACAATGACCGTGGCGTCAACCATTCCAGCTCAATAAGAAGCAGAAAGATAAAGAGCAGAAAAGTGGGATTGAGGACAGGAAAGAGAAAGCAAGAAGAAACTAAAGAAGAAAGTCAAGTGCTGAATGACTAAAGCAGCTAAAATGTAGTTAAAAGCTAACAGCAAAACTGTGTTTTTTAGCAGTGGTTTTGCTCATTTTATCCAAAACATAGATTTAAGATAAAACTATAAAAACGTAAAAGCTGATTTTAACAAAATTATAGCTAAAAGATAAAATTTGAAATAAAAACTGTAGCCACAAACCAAAAATAGCAAGAAAATTGTAAACATTTAAACAACAACAATGCTTTTGAAGGAATTAATCTCAATGTATTTTTATGGGGAATATTTTGTAAATATTTTGAAAAGTAGGTCTATAATAGTTAAAAAATGAATGTCATAGAAGTCATCTGAAAGTCTTTAAAAATAGTAAAAAGTTTGAAGTAATTTGATTGCAAAAAATGTATGTTGGAAATTATAAACAGAAAAACAGTTTTTCATTGTGTGAATGCTGACTCAACATTAAAAGTAGGAGCATACTGCAGCACCGTGACACACATGGAGTTTTCTGTTTTGCTTAACTTTGAATAATCAAATTTATTCAAATCCAGCCGTGCTCTGAAGGCAGAGGAGTTAAGTCAGCAAGCAACAATTAAAAATATGAACAAGCCAGAAAATATATAGAAAAAGTCAAGTACACGGCAGCTTAAAAACCATTAGCTAACATAAACACAAACCATGGACATACAAAAACACAGTCTCATACACACCTACTTGATCCAAAGCTTCTGTATCAAATTCACCCCTGGAGCAAATCAAGGCGACATTGTACTGAGAAAGGGATCAGACTACATCTACCATCCAAAACGTAAACACGACACCAGAGGAGTGGCCTCGGCAGCCCAAAGTTTACGCTATTGTGTAGCTCACTTTGGCTTTCAGCTGACAGTTTAAGCCTGGTCAGCCACAAAACACTGTGGGGCTCAATGTTTGGAACCAACTTTCTGTTACTGAAAGACAATGGGTGAGGGATACTTTATTGAGAATGCAGCAAATAGTCATGAGCCAGAAATGAAGAGTGGGAGGTTCTCAAGGCATTTTCAGCCAACTCAGCTTACTCTTTTTTGACAAAAAAATAGCTTTTGACAGTGCTCTCTGCCATAGCCTGTGCTGTTAAGGTACTTAAAGTTCTCAGTTTAAAAAAAAAAAAAAAAGAGATGGGGGGGATAAAAAAAACTAAAGTTGAAGTGCTTGGCCTCGCTGTTCCACAAGCTGCAGCTGACAGATATGAAGTACAGCTGGACTTAACGGTGTAAAAGCAGGAAAAAATCCTTTTCCAAAACCCATTTGAGGCTTCAGTGATGTGATGAGTGGCAGAACTCTTGCAGCAGAAGTGGTGCAGCTTGTTAGCAGCAAAAATTGTTGTATTACATTCATAAAGACCTGCTGCAGATGGACTGAACAGATACAAAACTAGTGATTTTAAAGAAATAAGTGAAAAGGTGGGGCATAACTTATGAAGAAAACAAAGAAACTGAAGCAGTGTTGGCGCCGCTCAAAACTTGGTTGTCTTTTTGCCGCGTTGACAGAGATTGAGACACGGTCAGGCACTTCTGTTTTAGCTTGGCAGCACCCTCTACTCCTACACGACAAAGAAACAGAAAGGATGAGGTGACAAAATGTGCAGGATGTACGAAGGAAAAAAGAAAGCAGCCTAAAATATGACTGAATCAGAACTGCAATGCATTCTGGGGAATGTAGGCAGAGGAAAGGCATTAGCTGCTGCATTGCCTATTAATGGTGAAACACTGCATTATGTAACTGAAGGAGTATTATTGTTTTTTACCCCTTTAAATTTGTGTATTTTGTTGCACTTAATTCATAAATTTTACATTTACAAATGATTTGAAACTTATTTTTATATTAAGAAAAAATCCATTTAAAAAACTTTTTTTTTGAGGGGTAAGCTCAAAGGCAGGATGGACAGAAGTCACCTGTTGGCCACATCCTGCCCGTGGGCCGCCAGTTGAATTATACTTATACTGTCTTACATTTTTCAGCCGTATCACTGTGTCGTTCACAACACTTCAAGCACTCATGGATCACACAGGATCTTATAATAAGATGTTATTTACAAGTTTGACCAAAACGGCTACAACTCCTCATCAAAAGATGATTGTACGTATAGAAATCCTGCACAAAATGTGGAAAGAAATTATAACTGTGGGAAGTGTAAAATAAAAAAGGTCAGAGAAAAACACTGAGGACAGATTCTCATTATGAAGAAGCGAGTTAACAAAGAGACCACCTCCTACACCTCCGAGTTAACTCCTGGGAGGTGGGTGGAGGCAGTGGTAGCAACACACAAGGAGCACCAGTCAGACGGGCTGAACTGTGCACCGGTGTCTCTCTGTCAGACCAGTTAAGCCAGCGGACAGAGGCAGCATTATCGAGCAGTGGGCCTGGCCAAGAGGAGGAACAAAAGCGCCTGTGTGCCGGACCCTCGGGAGCATCCCAACAGCTGGGAGATAGGAGGTCCGTCTGTGGCTCCACTGAATGGCACATAAACTGGAACTGCTAGTTACTCCCCACGCACACACATTCATTTCTGCTCTCTTTCCCAGAATCCCACCTTCTTCTCGTTTTACTCATCTTTCTTTCCCCTTCTATCTCTGTCTCTGCATGCTTCGTCATTATATCCCATGTTATCCTGCACCTCGCCACCGCCCCCACTCCACCTCTGGGGGGGTGAGGGCGACAAAAGACAGAGTCAGAAAGGGCGATACTGTTCTTGGTAGCATGAGAAAGCCAGAGGCTGGCAGAGGATCAGAGCTATGTCAACAAACAAGAGAGGGCCAAAAAGCCTCTACAGGAGGCTTGCCAAAAACCATTCTCTCACAAGGGCCTCAGAAACACACAGGGAGGGGAAAAAAAATCAAACAGGGGGAAGTGCCAACCGTGCAGGAATTTTCATCTCTCAAAAGGCAAAAAGTTCACAGGAAGCATGAGACAAAAAGGGAGTGCGCTCAGGTTTGATGCAGGGAAACAGCAGCAGGTGATGTTCAATGAGAGGCTTCTGCTTTATTGATTGTGAATCATAAAAATTGATTTCAGGATTCGGTGGTTCTGGTTCACAGAATGCTTCAACACAAAACAACTTCAAAGCTGAAAAAGAAAAAAAGTCATCTGAAGCCAACTTTAAATCCAACCAGTACGACAAATACTCTTTGTAGGAACCTTTTTAATATTAATTTAACAGTGATGTGTACTCTTAGACTATATTATGTAAGAGATTGTTTCAAATGTCGTCTAAATATTTGTGTAAATAATATTTTACATAGCATTCATATTTAAAGCTCATTTGAAAAGTGTACACCTTCAGAATATTTTACGATCGGGAATCGCAGGCTTACCTCATCAAAATAAATCAAAACTGATCAACCTTGTTATTAAATTACCAAGTCAGCAGAATTATGTAATTTTTACATAAAACAGTCAGCAACAACTGCAAATACACCCAAGTTTGAGTCCCTCGTGTATCATTATTATATCTGACTGCCTCGGTTTGTTTGAGGCACAAGCTGGTCGTATTAATCCCTAGTTGAGAGCAGCAGGCACTGGCACCGTAACCAGCGCCACAAATGATGATTCATGCATCATAAGCCACAAATCTGGACATTACATTTCCACTACAGGCTGTTAATATGTGCAAATCATGGAACAGGATATTCAGGATTCACTAACAGAGACAATTTTAACTGGATTTAAAACGACATGCAGAAGATATTGTTTTTAAAATAGTGAATGCTGAGTCGGCATTCACTGTTTTCTATAAATCTTTTTTTTTTTGTGATCAAACCTACTTCAGCAAACATTGTACATTTTGTAGTTTAAATATATCAAAACATTCAGTTCAATCAATAGGGTGCTATGACAAGTGATTTTTTGTAACTTTTATACTATTCAAATATATTTATGAATAAAATTCCCCATAAAAATATATTGAGATTTCTTCAGTTCCTTCAAAAACATTGTTTATTTTTAATTTGATTCAGCATAAATGTTTTTTTTTTTGTCTTCTTCAGCTACTTTGGTATTTAAGAAAATGTTCTGACACTTTTAGCTACAGTTTTGTTACTTTTGGCGTAGATACTTTTAGCTTTTTAATACAGTTTTGTTAATTTCAGCTTTTAGCTATTCAGCAACCTTTATCATTTAGATATATTTTTTCTAGTTTTGGCTACCATTCTACTGCTTTTAGTTACCACTGTGTTATTTTTAGCTTTTAGCGGTCATTTAGTTACATTTAACCTTTTGATACTGTTCAGCTTTTAGCTACATTTCTGTTGCTTTTAGCTTTCAGCTACCACTGTGTTACTTTAGCTTGTGATACTGTTTTGCTAATTTTGCCTTTTAGTTGCCATTTCTGCTACTTTTACATTTTAGCAACCATTTTGTTACTTTTAGCTTTTAGCTACAGTTTTGCTAATTGTAGCCTTTAACTGCAATTCTGCAAGTTTTAGCATTTAGCTACCATTTTGTTACTTTTAGTTTATGTTTTGGTAAATGTTGCTTTTAAGTATGGCTCTACTGATTTTAAATTAAATAAGTCAATTAAAATGCATTTCTTCAAAAGATCTCAGCAGTCATTCAGGATTCAGTATTGCAATATTGCATAAAATGCAAATTCTCTTATTATTATTGAACCATTAAATGATGACAGCTGGAATCAAGCAATGCAAATGTTTAAATTCTCCGAAAAAGATGCACAACAGTCACAAAACGACACTTCTTGTACTCACTTTCTTGTTGCACTTGAAGAAGTAGCTACAAAGTTTCAGATTTCACAAACCACGGTTTTCACCGGTCAGTAAGCTACCATCCCCCACATGACAGCCTGCAAACCAAGCTGGAATACATACAGACCTCCAGACCCAATTATTATTACTCAGGGAAGTCAGTGATCTTTAGTGGTGGTGTAGAGGAGGAGGAGGGTTAATTGCCAGCGGTGGCTTAATCACGCTGCAGCAAACTGAAACTTCTACAATCTCAAACCGACTGAAACTCGCAGATGATAGGAACATATTGGATGCTTCAATCTGGATATGCAATAGGCACTGCAGAAATATTCTCCGGAATCCACACCAACATGATGACAGTCCTCAGACTGTGTGAATGAGTGCTGCAGCCGGAGCTCATGCAGATGTGCAGCTGCTGCAGCACGCTCGATCAATTAGCTTTATTTAAAAAAAAAAACAGTAGTAAACAAACTGCTGATACTTTTGTTTTTAAATGAATGATTGAAACTCAAGCGTTACCAACCCCGCCTCATTTATCACCTGTATGACGGGTTATGTGGGAGTCAGAGCAGTGTTGAATTACCAAGAGACCGTTATTAGTCTGGCAGCTCCGGTTCAGGTCTAATGTTACAACATGGTGACTCGGTTCTGACTCACTCAGGGTCCAAGTTGTAATAGAGCTAAGATGCAAACATTGGGTGAAGATATCCGAGTTAAAAACGTGGCTGTGGGGTGATTTGTTGAAATGTTACCTGATGAGTTTGTGTAAAATCCCACTTATCTTCTGTCCATTTTCACTGAGCGACAAAGCGTGCCACCGAGTCCAAGATTTTAAATCCCCGGGTCAGATCCATGGCTGCACCGTCTCTGATACCAAGTGCTGCTGGAAGAGGCGGCGGCGAAGAAGAACAATCCAGCCACTTTGTTTGAAAAGGGTTTCTTCGACTGAACGTTGATGAAAGCGGCGCTAAATGTAGCCTGGTCGGAGTAAAATTAAGTTTCGCAACTTGAAACCGTTGTCGGTTTTACATGAGCGCGACATATATGCCCTTTGTCTTTAAAAAATCAGGTAAAATGAGGTTTGTGAAGAGGGAAAGGTCCCCGCAGCAGTCGGTGATAATGGTACGAACCACTCTATTGTTGAGCGCTCGAGAGCGTCCCGTGCTGCTGTTGTGCGCTCGTGGGAAGCTCGCGGACAGCGCGTGCGCTAGAATATTGGCTAGAATTCCAGACGGTCATAATGGGCTGTCCAATGGATTACAGAGGACAAATCAGAGGTTAACAGGCTACGACACGTATTTGTATGGAAGCATTTTTTTTACCCTTAAACAAAACAAAATATATTTTCTAAGTCATAATTATAATAGCTACTATTTCAAATTATGACCTAACTTTCTGTAATTATAACTGATTGCTTCTGGACCAGAGATTCTCAAACTGGGGTCCGTGAGTAGTGGCTTCGGGATCCCTAAAATAAATTACAAATTATTAATTATGTCATTTCATTAAAAAAGGGCATACATGTACATGGGGACCAATAGGCCAGTAAAACAAACATACTTAACAAAAATAGTCTAATGGCATTTAGGGGTTAAATTATTTTTAATCTGCATGAGATTTTTGAGATCACTGAAAATATCTCTAGGTGTCCCCAGACCCAAATAGTTTGAGAAACGCTGTTCTAGTCTATTAGTTTAGATACTTATTGGTCAATAAAGAGATATTTGATTACTTAAGTTATTAATTTGTAAAAGCTTTTTACAAAAGCTCAGGGCAAAATTGTGAATAATGATGGTGAAATAAACTCCCTAATTGTCAAAAAAGAAGCACAATTGTGACATTATATATTATCTTTTTTGGTTATACTGACCAAAAGTCCTATGTCATTCCTCATTGCATTATAAAAAGGAACTCAGTGCAAACTATAAAATCAAACATAAAAAGGTTATTATGAACAAAATCCCTGTGGTAGTTTCAATGGGAAAACAAATGCATTTGGTAATTGGCAGCTGTTCACAAATTTTATTTATTTTTTCACAAATGATTCATTTAAGGACATTAAGTCATTAATAACTGATGTAAAAAAATGTGGATTTTGTTTTTTACCTTTTGAGATTTTGTTGTCCGGTCTTTAAGACTTTCTGGTACTTTTATTGATGTGGTTCTAATAACTATCTTCCATAGTTTTCTTTGAAATTTGTCCACTCATTTTATTTATTTACTTTATTTTGGCAGGTAATCTAATTTAGACATGTAGTCTCACTAACAAGACAGACATGTGACGCACACACGCTTGTTTAAGTCCATAATATAATATCATATAATATAATATAATATAATATAATATAATATAATATAATATAATTTCTTCCTTTTTCCTTTTTTTTTTCTTTTACCGGTAGTCCCGCCCTCCTGCTTCCGGCCAGTTCACAACATTCAACATGTCTGCCGCCATAGCTTCCCTCGCTTCTTACGGTAGCGATTCCGATTCAGAAAATGAGTCAGAATCCATTACCAGTACCGAAAAAGTTGCCTTGGTGGATTCGGACTCTACGGCTCACCTTAAACCTTTGCAGTCTGGACAAACAATGTCTTTGTCTGTTTTAAATTTGGCCCCGGAGGTCGCCGTGAAGGTAAGCTAAGGAAAGCAAGCTAAGTGACGTTAGCCTAAGTTATATAGTTATATTTTTCACATTCATTCTAACAGGTTTAGGTTCGAGTAAAAATACAAATAAATCCCAGTGCCTCAAATTACATTTAGTTGCTTTGTATTTTCCATTTTATCAAAAATGTCTTGCATTCGGTTCCTTGTCTTATGTTTTTTAGGAGGCTGTCGAAACTGGCATTCACTTGGACCCTTCACTTAAAGAAGTCACTTATAACCCAACATTTGAAACCATGTTTGCACCCGAGGTAAGAGAACTGCTCATATTAAAAACTGCACATGTATTATATGAATTAACTTGACTGTATGTGACACAAATATACACGACATTTCTTTCAGTCTATTTGAGAAATGTCTGAAATATTGTAACTCAATCAGTGGTTCTGTGTGAAACAATTTTTTTTTTTTTTACTTTTTAGGGTTTATCTCATGCATTAAAGGTGATTTCATTTTTGTTTGTTTCCTCTTAGTTTGGGCCAATAAACCCTCATAAGACCCAGCAGATGTCTGCCCCTAGGAATATGCTATCTGGCTATGCAGAACCTGCCCACGTCAATGACTTCATGTTTGAACAGCAAAGGAGGACTTTCTCCTCATTTGGTAACATCCTTTATATTATATTTTTAAGTATTAAAGTTGCAGCCAGTCCACTTTAAATAATGTGGCTATTGCACTATTTGCCACAGGTTATGCTTTAGATCCTTCTGTTGACACACAACAGTTATCCTCCAGCAGCTACATTGGTGCCATAGATGAAGCTGAAAAAAACAAAGGTAATAATTAGTAATGAATATTTTTATGTATGTTGTAATCCGATTGTTTATTAACTAGAATATAGTAAAAAGTACTATGCATTTGTGATAGATATAACATGAATTGTTTTTTCTTCCAGGGATGACAGTGTTTGAAACTGGTCAGAAGAAGTCAGAGAAACGGAAAAAGGTCAAAGGTGGAGATGCAGGAGAAATTGACAACTTCCTTGGACCGTGGGCAAAATATGTGGATGAGAAAGATGTGGCCAAACCTTCAGAGGTGATGTTTTGTTTAATATGTTAGTAAGGCAATAAAAAACAACCATTTGATGTGAGATCAGGATCAATATTTGATGATAGGGCAGATATAGGCAGTCACTGTTAAACATCAATTATGTATGATGGAATTCCAATTAGGCTTGAGTGGTATGATGGTATTGTGATATACCTCAATATTGAAATATGGTGACAGTATTTAAAAATTATGATGGTATATTAACCTTCTGGAGCCTTGTCATGACCGATTTAAGTCACTCTAGCTGGAAAGATAAGTCCTCTCTGAGACTCTTTCAATTTGTGTCAAAAGTAGAGACTTCAAACTACGCACCAGTTTTTAAATTGTGTTAATAAGCCAAATAAAAGAGGAGTTATCATAAAATGTATACGCCACTTTTGTTACTGAACATGACTGTCCTATTTGCTGCATGTTGAACAGGCATCCAATGAGAACCTTTCTGGCTGAGGCCCAAAGTTATTTGAGAAATGCCAAAAATTTACAGTAAGAATAATTAAAAAGATGCAAAAGTTGAATGAAGTTCGGCAGAAATGGAGAGAAAGTAACTCAACATGCCACATACCATACAACCTCCTCATGCCCAGCCGCTTTCTGGCCAGCCTCTGTAATACCCTACTTTTAGTATTATCTAAAGGTAATATGTCTGTATGAAAAAGATCAATACCACCCAACCCTAATTCCAATACATTATCCAGCTAAATACCTTTCAATCTACTGCAGGTAATTCACTTTACCTTCAGGTGTTATATGTCACATATACAGTGGACAAGAGGGTTCTCTCTATAGAGTCACATAATGTGACTCTATAGAGAGAACCCTCTTGTCCACTGTTGCTTTGCAAAATGTTTGCAGTAGCATTTATTCTGCTTTTTTTAAACCAGTTTAGTGCGTTTTTGTTAAGCCGATCAGACACTTGGTGCAGTATTTGCTGCTTATTCTTGGCTGTGCGATCCAACTCGCCCACACAACCTCCTCAGGCCTTCATATTCAAGCATCCATTTGAGACGAAACTAATTTCAGTTTGCTCAGTTTGCCTTACTAATTAAATAAAATCAGATCATTGCTTGGTAATTTCCTCATTTTTTAAAATCTGTACAGGAAGAGCAGAAGGAGCTGGATGAAATCACAGCCAAAAGGCAGAAGAAAGGAAAGAATGAGGAGGAGGCTCCTGGAGAGGAGAAGACCATTCTCCATGGTACTATAAATGTCTTCTATTTTGAATGGCAATAACATGTAGTGGAATTTATAGAACATTAACTTTTTTTATTTTAAATTAAAAATCTAATTTTCTGTTTCGAGCTGAATGTGAGTTGTGCTTGGAAACAACACGATGTCCTCGCACTTACAAATTACAATTTAAAGTTATCTATGTTAAGGCCAAGTTACTGCACTTTTTATTTAATCAAAATGCTTCTAAACATATAAATTTTTTTGTTTATCATTATATTTTCTGTGGGTTTTTTTTCTCCATAGTTAAAGACATGTATGACTACCAGGGCAGGTCGTACCTTCATGTCCCACAGGATGTGGGCATCAACTTGCGGTCCCCGGTTGCTCCAGATAAATGTTACCTTCCAAAGAAACAAATTCATGTCTGGTCAGGACACACCAAGGTCAGTGGAACAGATTTGTTTCATTTAATAACTTTGAGCTGAAAAGCGGTAAACGGGGAGAGACACTAAGAATGTTTGTAAGAGTTTTGTTAAAAGGCTTCCAGGTATTTTTCTCATCATACAATAATCACATCCACATACCATCTTTTCATCTCTGACATGTCCAAGATTACTTTGAGTTTCTCAAAACAGTGTCTCAATTCAGATGTAAAGGCAAAACATTTAGTTATTTCAAGAAATGTCTGATTCAAGCTTTTGATCTGCCAGTGTGCCTCAGGGAAAAGGAAATCATTCAAGTTTTAAATTGTCTCCCATTTGCTTTATGTGAGAGCTTTCAGTGTCTAACTGGAAATACGGAATTGTTTGAAAAGATAATAAGCCCATGGAAATGTTGATGTCAACATAAAAGTTGTAGATTTTCCCATGTGTTGTCAGAAAAGTTAGTGACTCTTCTGAATATTTTTTCTTTATCTCGAGGGAATTCAGGTAAATTACTATTTGGGAAAAAAACAAACTTATGCATATGTGTTGTATGATCTTAGTGTGATATGTGCCTCTTGAAACAACTGTAAAAGCAACGCCCTGAACAGTTTGTATTAATGGCAAGTCTTGATGTTATTACATATCATCAAACCAAAAACAAAACAAAAACAAAGGTTAGCAAACAAATTGTTTTCACTACAATGATTTAGATTTTAGTAAGGTTTAACACTAAATTAAAACCATTTACTTCAGTGAATTACCAAAACAATACAGTAAATACGTATATTTGCCCTGTCTGCTTATTTTTCCAGGGTGTCAGTGCAATCCGATTATTCCCCAGCTCTGGTCATCTGCTGCTCTCCTGCTCCATGGACTGTAAGATCAAGGTAAATAATCTTGGTTCAAGAGTGAAAAAACGACACATTTTGGTGTTTTTGCTGACCAAAACACAGGCTTTGAGAACAATGCCTATTTGATGACCAAAGTTGATCAACTACAACCAAACCTTCCTATCTTGGATCGATTTCATTTAAATTTGGGATAATCAATTCACACGGCATGAAATCGATTCTTCCCCATGGCGTCTTGTGCGTGCGTCTGAAGCGCGTCTCTATATTTTGTCACTCCTGGCTTGCAGTATGTTTACGTCCGGTTGACATTCAGTGCTAACGTTAGCTTTTGATAACAAGTTGTCTTGAGCAAAACAAAAGAAACTAAGAAATAGCTCACATTATCAGCCGATTCTCTGCAGAACTTAAAGATAACAGAGACCATGGTGACTTTTGTTTGCAATGATTTACGCTCCCACGCGGTAGTGAAAACAAAGCAAGCTTCCACGAGTTTAAGCGCTGGAACCAAACAACGGAATATAAGCATCTGGCTGAAACTCTTCTCCACAGCTTGTATAAATGTGTGAAAGACCACATTCTAACAAAATCATTTAGTTTGTTACCAATATTGTTATTTTTAAACGTTAAGAAACGTCTTAATGAAATCCACAGTGATGAAATGTTGTAGTTGTATTTTTTGATTTAATAAGGTATAAGTAATAAGTTTTATTGAATGTAACAACAGAAGCTAACAGAAACATTACAAATATACAATTTTTATACACACAAAAGGAGTAGGCAGAAGTAAATTCATATTAGCCCACCTCTTCTCCTGCAACCTTATTCCCATCACTTCTTATTGATCAAGAAAATTATTAATTTCTTAAAAATGAATGCATCCAACAACAGTTACCTGCAATTCCTTTTTATTTAAAACGTGTGAAAGTTGTGTTTCCAGGTTAAATTATTTAATTTAAACATTTTTCCCTAAAACCTGTTTTTTATGGTGAAGAGAAAAAATAAAGTGATAATGTATTTTGCAATGAAGTTGAACCAAATCAAGTCGTGAGTAATCGATTCAGAACATTATGAACTGAAATCGAATCGATTTGAAGAAGTGGCCATGATACCCAGCCCTAATGAACATTACCAAATGCCACACTAAGGGTCGGGCAAAATTGTATCGTGCAATTAATCCCATGGGTTCTTCAACCATCCTCATTTACCGTACCACACTATACCAACCTTCAGACAAACTGTCACCAATTAATAATGTTTAGCATTTAGTCATTACTACGGTTAGTGAATTATTTAAGTCACTACTGTGTGGAACTGACGCTAATGCAGAGCTAATTCTATTATGGGGCTAACAAGAAGCTAATATGGAGCTAACGCAGAGCTAACACTTATGCTAAAATGGAGCTTACACTTATGTAGTGATAACACTAATGCTAAGATGGAGCTAACACGAACGTGGAGCTTTGTGGAACTTGTTTAATCACATGAATCATAACGATAAACCAGAGGGAAGCCAGAAAATCCAAACCGAGGTCACAACGTCAGCTATTACAAATCTACTCAGTTGGGCATCCGCGATATACTCAGACAGTCTGTCTCTTACGGGGCCGTGCCTGTTAAAATGAAGACATTAGCTTGATTTCTGATTTGTAAGAATACATTTAAAACACAGGGCAACTGATTTAGGGTAAAAAAACATGCAATTGCAATCATGATTAATTTTTTTGCCAATATCACCCAAACCTATACTTCACACGCAAATTGACTCCCAGAGAAGGAGAAGACGTGAGGAAGGGGGAGAAAGGTTTGAGTTTGATATTTGAGAGTTACTGATCATCTTACTGGATTGTGAGGTGTCTGCTAATGGCTGCAGAATTAAACCCTTAAGACCTGGTGTAACATATGCATGTATCATGAACTCCTAAGAATTTATGTGTTTTGTAATTTCTCTGTAGTTGTGGGAGGTGTACGGTGAGCGGAGGTGTCTTCGTACGTTTATCGGTAAGTAGGTGTAGTTCTTATCCTGCATCTAGAATCAAAAATAAATGCTTAATATTGTGGTAAACCCACAATCTCAATCGTTCTTTTTAGGAAACTGTTTAATATTTAACCTTCTAACAAGAACCTTTTCCAC
Organism: Cynodonichthys magdalenae; assembly: GCA_031762555.1. Taxonomy (NCBI): domain Eukaryota; kingdom Metazoa; phylum Chordata; class Actinopteri; order Cyprinodontiformes; family Rivulidae; genus Cynodonichthys; species Cynodonichthys magdalenae. The sequence goes on from JARVJO010000039.1 coordinate 12,221,215, forward strand.
ATAACAATGGTTCAATGGGCTAAACATGCTGACATGAAAAAAAACTGTCTAAATAAGCAAAACCTTTTGGGAAATACAGAACAGTGACAGAGTGTGAGCTCAGCAGTGCTTGAACATTAGTGTCTGCTGACAGAGATGCTGTTTTTTTAAACTCATTATTTTCTATTTTTTATTATTATTCTTCAATGGAGTTTGAGGGATTGTTTGGCTAATTCATGCAGGGCACCCCCACTCCTCTCGCCAAAGACGGCACCCCGTCAGAATAGAGATTGTTTGCAGCTGAGGTTCTGCTTGTCAGCTCCTTCACAGAACATGCATAATTCAGCAGCCCAGGGGCTGAAAGGGAACAAGGGGCAAGGAAGGGCTGAAGACACGGAGAGGAAGAGGTGAACACAGAAAGAAGGAACAGTTTAGGGAGGAATGAATGAGAGTGACTGCTTGTGTGCATTTTGAGGAGATGATGCTGATGAAAATGTTTTTTTTTCTCTCCTTAAGATATGAAATTATTTGATTATGTTGTGGAGATATTCAACTTTTATGTTTTGTTTCTGCACTCTTTATTTAACTATGTGATGTGGTTTCTCCTAAGCCTTGTTATTGTTTTTTTTTTTCATTATGCTCAAATGCAGAATAAATTAAAATGAGGTGTAATTCACTGCTCCTCTAACAGTTTTCTGTAAGCATGTGCGATTCACTTTAATCAACAAACAAGAACAAACACCTAATAAATTTGTTTGAATCAAGACAGACCCAGGAAACGGGTAAATGAATGCACATAATTATATTTTCATGTTTTTATTCATTTTGGGGACATAGACGGGTGTTTGCTGCTTCCTGTAGTAGTTCTGTTTGCTGCACACATCGAGCAGCATTACCTTTGGTCTGCCAGCAGGCCAGGATAGAGGAAGTGTGCAGGCAGGCGCTTGGCCTCAGCGGGCTGTGTTATCGCTGTGGAAACAGTGTCCTACTGATAAAAGCTGACTTTAACAAGAAGAATTTGCTCACTCTGAGACAACGGGGATCTCAAATCACCTGTGTGAAGAAGAGTTAGAATGAATAAATGAGATTAGAAATGAAAGAATGTAAAGCAGGTGATTGAAGGGTGTAATTTTGTTTTAATCTTTCTTTTACAGCTTATTTATTAGAAGATTCCTTTGCAAGAACAGCACAAAACTGTTGAATGTATAAAGTTAATTTTATATTATTGTTTAAGTGTCTATTTTGTGTGTTAGGTCACAGCAAAGCAGTGCGAGACATTTGCTACAACAACACTGGGACCCAGTTTCTCAGCGCCGCATATGACCGATACCTGAAACTGTGGGACACTGAGACTGGTAGGCTGCCCCTCTCACACCACTGTAGCTTTTATTTACACTACTTCTTCAACAGAACTATGTGCACAGGCTGCAACTTCACGTACATTGATTTTTTTTTTTTACTTTGGCAAACATAAACGTAATATGAACTGATATTTTATGTGCTGGTGCCTGAATATTAAAAAAGTAAAATTTGTTTTAAAAGGGACAAATCATACAAAATCCACTTTTTTTAGCCCTTGAATACATTTTATTGTGTTTTTGGGATCTATCGGAATGTGAAGTGCAGTTTGGTGCAGACTGTCAATGCTTTGAATATTTTTTTTAAACCAACTTCTCTCAAAGAACAATTAATGATAATCAATTATCCATGAAATAAACATTGAGCAACTTACAACTCTCTTATTATTATTGCCTCATATTGCCACCTGTTTGTGCTCAAAACTGCTTCTCCAGCAGAGGGCAGAAACGTGTTAAATCCCCCACCTGTTGTAGCCAAATATTCTGAATATGTTTGATAAATAAAAGCGTGTTTGTTAACTGCATTTCGTGTCAGAACTCGATAAGAGACTCACCGATACGATGTTATT
>JARVJO010000039.1:12224653-12238703 GCA_031762555.1 Cynodonichthys magdalenae
ATATTTCCCTAAGGAAAACCAACAGAATGTGTAATGTTTTAAAATCAGTAATTAAGACAACTCCTAAATTCCTTACATGTTTTTAAAGGAGAATTTGTAAGCAAAAATAATATTTTATAACTGTTGCTGCAGATGTTTCTTTTTGTTGTCATGCTCATTTTAATCCACAATTTCCTTGTTGCAGCTAAAACTAAATGCAGTTGTTCAATATAATGTTAAAGTTCCTCTTCACATTTTAGTTAATTCGCTTTTCTTTTTTTTATTTCTTGGATGTGTGACAAGAATTTCCCATCAGTGAGTTATATCTGCAGAACAAACAGAGACTTTTTAGTTTAAAAGCTGAGTTGTCACCACCTTGAGGGGACTGTTGACACCGTCTGACTTTCAGCAGCGTCTAAAGATTTTAGGCGGCTTGACTGTGCCTTTCTGAAAAGGCAATAGTGGAATATTTTATAAAACCTCTTGATTCGTTTCTCTTCACAGGCCAGTGTATCTCCCGCTTCACCAACAGGAAGGTTCCGTACTGCGTCAAGTTCAACCCAGACGAAGACAAGCAGAATCTGTTTGTGGCTGGCATGTCGGATAAAAAGATTGTTCAGGTGAAGCATCGCAGTCTTGTTGGCAAAACAAATGCACACACACACAAGTTTTTTTATTTTGTAGCCTGTACCCTCAGGACCCTGAAATCCATTCCTGTGTGATACTTCAGCACTGGTGTTGCTGTGTGTGCAAGAAGAGGCAGTGGCTGACAGGACTAGAGCAACTCATTAATCACAGCCAACTCAAGGGTAGAAAAGAGGCAAAGGGAAAGAAAAAAATATCACTCTATCAGATAAACAGGTTTTAGAACAAGTAACAATTATTTTTGTTCATTTAAAACATAGGAGACTGTTAAAAGAGCACATAAAGGGAAATAGATTTTTAAATGCAACAACTTTGGATCATAATGGTCAATCTGACCAGTACTCATTATCACAGTCTGGCTCAGTAATCAGGGCTAGTGTTAAATCATGCAGCTCTCCTTTGGGTCTTTTAGAACAGATGGCCGCTCGCCCCAAGGGTAAGCTTTAAATAAAAGAGAACAAATGAAATTGGAAAAGGTTGCATCCTTTTTTTTTCTTTGTTGTCTGAAGAGCTAATTCTCTGGTTAACTTTACATTTTAATTTGTGCAGTTCTCCACAAAAATTAGAAGCCGAGGCCTGTTTGATTGTTAATCTGTCATCACTCTTGTTAAATAAATCCACAGAACTGGCAGACTTCAAAGCTGCTCTCTTCATCTAATCTTCTCTTTCTCCCTCTTTTTTTTTTAATTAATGGAAATATGTGCTGATGCTAATTTTCTTGGATTTCATGAATCGATTTTTACCACCCTTGTTTGTTTTTAGGCTCCCCAAGATAACGTTGTTTACTTCCTTTCCATCTGTTCTGCTTCTCTGTGTGTGTGTGTGTGTGTGTGTGTGTGTGTGTGTGTGTGTGTGTGTGTGTGTGTGTGTGTGTGTGTGTGTGTGAGACAGTGGGACATCAGGACAGGTGAGGTGGTTCAGGAGTACGATCGCCACCTGGGTGCTGTCAACACCATCACCTTTGTTGACGAGAATCGCCGGTTTGTCAGCACATCAGACGACAAGAGTCTTCGAGTTTGGGAGTGGTGAGTTCAGCTGTTTCTCCTCGTGAACCATATATTTTCACTGTAATGTAACGTTTGGTGTGCACATAAAATATTGTGTTCTCTGATGAATATGCATTTAAACTCTGGTTTACGCTCCACTCAATAGCTGTAATAAAAAAAAGGAGAAATCAACAAACCTTTAGATGACTCAGAGTTGGTCTCTACTGATCCTGCTGAGTCATAGCTTTACCCACAATTCTACACTGGTCTGTTAAAACCAGAAATAGTTTTTCTAAGAAGACAATAATTTGGACAACACAGCAAAAAGTAAACATTAAAAATAATACAATAGAATGTGCTGGATTGGCGACCTCCAGTCATGATGTCGCACACATTATTACCTTACATTATATCTGCCGCTCTCTCAAATGATTGAACAATCAGCATGGATTATTTGAAGATTCAATGGTAATAACATTACAGAAAAAGATATCCCTAGAGGGAATTATGTCACATTCAACTTTTGGAAATACAGGAAAGTTCAGTTGAAATGTTGGCTGAAGGGTTGAGGCAGATTCCTTCAAAAGGTCTTCAAGCTTAGCTTAACGCATCTATCGTGTGTGTGGACATGTTTTTGCTACCTGTTAGGGGTGATTTTTGACTATTTTCCTGGTACACACAGTCTGGTGAGGACCCACTGTTCTTTATGGGGACAAAAGCCCAGTCCCAATAGGTGGGTTTCACGTGACGTCACAATGCAGTACCGCGAGAGCGCGAAGTTCGGCTGGAGGGAAGGAAGTGAAAAAGTGGAGGATCTGCCATCTGAAAAAATGCCCATGTATTGTGTAGTTTACAGGTGCTCCAATCATTCTAACTGAATTAATAATAAATAATTATACGCCGATTAAATTATATAATACATTTTTTTAAATCGGCTCTTTTTATTAATGTTCATCAAATTTGAATCGCATTGCAGCAGGAAGATGCAAAAGAAGGATGGTTCATGGGGAAAAACACCTCAATCCACTCTCTGGTCTCACCTCCCACTCCTTTCTGACTGACGCCTGAAATTATTAGACAAACGGCAAAAAATCTACAGGAAGATGAAAATAAAAAGAGGCGGAAGTTGAATAAAGTTCGGCAGCGATAGAGAGACGGCGAGATCGGAAGTGAGCAATGAGATTTTAGAAATGTATTAAATTTGTATAACTATATTTCATAGTTAGAAAGAAGTTTAATTAGTTTTTTTTAGTGTCTTTGATACAAAAAAAATGAGGCGATGAACGTGGAGCTCCAGCTGGGGACAGGTGGACCGAGCCGCACACAGAACCTTTGCAGAGAGAGGAGAAAAGCTCAAAGGCAGAGATTACAAATTGCTGTTATCAATCTGGAAATAGGATCTAAATTTATACAATACAGATTCTCTACAGTACTTTCCTCCATAGACATTTTACCTCCTGCCCTCCAGTGGAAATCGCTCCGCCTTCGATATCATGAAGCTATTGTTAGTGGGTCAGAGGTTCGGTTTAGGACTAACGTGTAAATTGAGTTTAGGTTAGGTTTTGGGTCAGGGTTAAGCTATAGAAATGACCTGTAAATGAATGGAAGTCAATGCAAAGTCCCCATGAGGAAAGAAGAACAAATGTGTGTGTGTTTATGACTCGAGCCACTTCTTCTGCATTGTTTAATGAAACTTGATGTTTAAAACTGATCTAATATCACCGTATGTGTGACTGACTGCAGTAGAACACTGTTTGAATGAAGCATGGATGCAACGAGTAAAGCTAGCTGTACAGTAAAAACAATAAGCTTAATCTAATTTATTTTTATAGTGATTTTTTAAACCCTTTGACTTAAGATTAAAGTAATAGAATATGTGTGAGACTAGAAAGCTAACCTGAGCTTATCTCATAAAGAAGCTCAGTAGAAACTGTAAAAGCTGCATCACTCCTTTTCTCGTGTCTGTTTGTTACACAGCATGCCGTTTCTCTCACCTTTTTTTCTCCATTATTTGCCCTTCAGCTTTCATTTTCTTTGTCCACAAGAAAAGATCAATAAGAGCCTCCTGTGCTAAAGCAACACAGAATCTCTGAAATTGTTTCGATGTGAAAACAGCAGCAGAACTCAAAATCTTTATCCTTTGAGTTCTGACATAAAACACTCAAAGAAAAAAACATAATGTCTAATATTTGATCAGTATTCGTCTACGGACCCAACTACACCTGCATGAATAATGTTTTTATTTATTTGTTTATAGGATCCTCATTAGAGTCTACTCTTTCTGGGGCCCAACAAAAACCTAAAAACATATTCAGACAAATCAATCAGCAGAACCACAAAGCAAAACAGCCAACGCAAACACCCATTTGTTTAGAACAATTTGCATGGATCTTTTTTGAACTGTTGAACCATACAGCAGATTAGTCAAGATGACCTAGAACTAAAAACTGTACCAATTTTCTTATTCCAGGAGACATAAAATGAGCTCTACTCTGAATTATAGCTTTATTTCTACTAATTTTAGTCACTATCTAAAATGGGCTGACCATGATTTTGGGATATTATGTTTAGATGTTTATATTGGGAATGTGCTTTGATAATAAAAAAAAGATTAAGCCAACAAAGATTTCAAATTGTTGGGTTGGTCCTTAGGCGATGAACTGGTATTTACAACTCAAATATGATAAATATTTAAAAACAAGCCAAGGTTTTGTCTAAGTTTCTGGACTGGGGTGGAGGTTTATAAAAAGAAATTGGGGGGGGTTAACGACAAAAAATTTGAGTTTAGGTTTTCCTTTTTATAACAATATTCACATTTGCAACTTCTACCGACACAAGGGGTTGGGTGGCCATTGGTGTCTCAGCTTTTTTAAGTCAGAAGTGGACAAGTTGCAGTCTTGACTAAACTCATTTTATTATTTGTAGGGAAAGGCCTTCATCGGCTTCTTCATTTTGTTAGAATAAAATCAAACACTAGCTGAAAGGGTAAACATAAAGCAAACATCTATATATAATTTAGATTATATATTTTTTTGTTTTCAGATTTATATCTGCTGCAGGGTTTGGTTATAGGAGAACAGAAAGATTGGGTGCACTGGAAGAGGATTGCAATCAATAAACAATAAACCACATAGTAACAATAAAGGGAGTTGGCTCATGAACATAAAACCCATTCAGAGAGCGATGAAATTGTTAGCTCGTAATAATATTTGGAATGATGATATACATTAGACAACTAAAAAAAATCGAGTTTGTTGAGTTCACCGGTCAGAAAACTTTTTTACATCTTATAGTTTTAGTTTGTTTCAACCTAATTTTGACTTCACTTTAATCCAGTTTAACGTTTTCTTTGCAAATCAAATCCTTTTAAAAAGCCCCCCTGCCTCCCCTAATGTAATCTAACATGTAAATATTAGCTTTATAAGATTTACTCTACTGTAAAAGAACTGTGGGAGATAATTTTGAGAAAAAGTTCATTAACTCTGCTGGTGGCTCTAATTATGTTTTTGAAAGTTCCTAGAAATATCTACTGTTTTTGTGTGTGTGTGTGTGTGTGTGTGTGTGTTTGCTTGCTTTCTCCTACTGGTTGTGGTTATTAGTCTCACTGCTGGTTGTCTTCTATGCAAACTAAAGCTAATTTACAAACGCTATCAAAATGCTGCTTTGTTTGCATTATTGTTTTTAACTTTGAGTCTTTTTTGGAAGAAGTAAGTGAAGATTAAATGTACTGCTTTCCTTGCTTCCTTATTACTCATTATTAGTTTTCTGCATATGTGTACAAACTGCAGTCAGTCAGCTCCAGCTGTTATTTACCATAGAAAAAGACAAATACATCTCTTTCTTTGACTAAATGAATGCCAGCAGATGGCATGACTCATTCAGAATTAGAACCCAACACATATTCGATGTGAACTAACACAAGACACCAGAAGGACACATTACTAACATTTATTTTATTTTGCAGCATGTTCCAGGAAATTAGAAAAATAAGCACACAGACATTCTGATACAAACAAAAGTGGTCTGAATGATCTTTTTCAGACCAATTAAAATCAAATAACTCAGAGGCCTATCTTTGTTTAAATGAAAAAACAGCAGAGCGTGAAAAGGCTGGAGCTTGTATGAAACAGCAAAGAGAGAATTCATTAATAATTGGATGTTGGTAATGTTCACGGTTCAACATCAAAGGCATCTTTCAGGTTTCATGGAGTTATTTGCATAACTTGACTGTAACAGGGAAGTTTCTTGAGCTGGCGTAAACGGCTGTAAAAGTGACACAGGGTCTTTTATCCAAGGTTTAACCCTCCTTCAAATACTAACAGTGCTTTGTGCCTTTTTCAGGGACATCCCTGTGGACTTTAAGTACATTGCTGAGCCCAGTATGCACTCCATGCCAGCTGTGACACTATCTCCCAATGGTGAGTAGACAAATTATGGGGAAAATTATTGCAAACACACAGTGCAGTGTACCCTAGAGAGCATAAACATTCATTAACACATTGAAGTAGACTCATACTGTTCTCTATGTTGGTCATTTTTAATAGGAATAAGAATAGTTCAGTTCATACTGCTTATTCAGTTCACAGGCTTAAATAGATCCAGTCATCAGACATTAAAAGGAGAGTAAAAATAGCTTTTACCTTGTTATCATAAAGATACCTGCTATAACAAATAGGACTGGGTATTGTGCACAATTCCCTAAATTAATTCAATTTTGATTCATTCATTAATCACAATTCAATTCAAGTCTATTCAATCTGCACTTAAATAATTAAAATGGCTCAACTGTGTTGCAAAATAGATGTTTTCTTTATTTTTTCTCTTCACCATAAACAACAGGTTTTGGGGGACAAACTCATAAATTGTACAATGTAGACAAAACTGTGTCAAGCCTCAAAGGTGTTTAAATTATAAAGGAATTATAAGTGTGCTTAAACTACAACATTTCATCACTGTAAGTTTCATTAAGACATAGTTTTTATTAAAGTGTAAAAATAATATTTGTGGTAACAAAACGTAACGATTTTGTGAGATTGTCTTCTTTCACACATTTATATGTGCCGGGGAGAACAGTTTCAGTCAGATGTTTACATACCGTAGTTTGGTTCGAGCACCTGAACGAGCCACCTGAAGCCGTCGTTTTCCACTACGGAGTACGAGCGTAAATCTTTGCATACAGAAGTTGCCATGGCCTCTGTTGTCTTCCAGTCCCACGGAGAATCTGCTGGTGATGTTAGTGATTCCTTAGTTTATTTTGTTTTGCCCCAGACGACATGTTGGAAGCTAAAGTTAGCGCTTGTGCACTTGGAAAAACATCATCCGGACGTAAATGTATGATAAGCCCCGAGTGCCACAATTAAACCGCCTTTGCTTCATCACGAACAAGACTACTGCGGTTAACGTCATGAGAGAAAATCTATCTCATGACCTATGAATCGATATTCCAAAATGTTAATGGAATCGATTTGAGATATGCTAAAACCTGACCGATATCGGTCGATACCGATGTTAATGCCAATATATCGTGCATACCTATTATTTACAAAAATATGAGGGGTGTACTCTGCAGTTTAAATTCCAAATGACACACAATCTTTTATTTGCTCTGAATGTGCCGTTTCTCACAATTTTCAACAGTAGGGGAAGATATTGAAAGAATTGGAACCACTTGAAATACAACAAAAGAACACAGGCAAAAACTTCTATCGTTTTGCGGCTCTAGTTCATATTTTTATTGGAAATTTTTCCCTCAAATATTGCATGCTTCATATCGCAACTGCAGGCTTGGCTTATTTCTGTGAAAAAACACCTTTTATGCGTGCAGTATAGATTGTTCTTCAGTGAGATTGTGTGCTTTGGATCATTGCTCTGATGAATGATGCTCTTTTCTAACCTCCAGATTTCCACAACAGGGAAAAGTAAAAAAGAAAAGTAAAAAAAAATACAAACTTGTAGGCTTTATTACAACGTCTGTGCTGTGTGGCTGCAGCTCTCTTTCTTCTCTTTCATTTTGATGCATTTTTTTTATTTTAATTGAAATTTACTTGTCTGTTACATCTTTCTAACTCTGATACAATAATATTTCTGATATGATCCTTGCTGTTTTCTTCAGAATTGTTGTATTCTTGAATCATGACAATATATTTATGTGTAGTAGAAGGAACTAGATTGTACAAACAATGCTTTTTATACATTTTCTCCCTGTCACTCGTTATTTAGCTTTTTTGCAGTTCTTGTCATGATGTGGACTTATTCCAACTCTCATATAAAAAGCTTCTGCAGTGTTTTAATGTTATGTTATAGAAAAGCCTTTTTAAGTATCTTAAAACGACCATCTTAATGCTGTAGAATATATTTAGCAAAAATTACTTTCCAGGATTCACACATTTGTTCGCACTACAAACTAGACGAGAAATTTAACATTTTAATAAAAGTGTGAAGTTACAGATATTTCAGCTTCATTTCAAAAATAAGTAATGGGGAAAAAAAGAAAGCAAAATCCTATTTATGTTTTGTTATATGAAAGCTTTGCCGCAGTCAGATTCAAAAACCAGATTTCCACGTCGTCATCGGAGTAAAGATTAGAGTGGGTCTAATTTATGACTTCTCTAATGCGTGGTGGCTTTCTACTGTATGAGCAGAACCTGCACTACATTTAAACAGCAGACTCAGCAGTTTAAATGATCTAAACCTCCTCGGCCGTTGAGTTTGAGCAGCACCACTGATCTGTGTCTACGTATAAATAAATACACAAGGAAAGAATCCACACTTGTAATCTATTCTGGTAGAGATGAAAAAGAAGGGAAAAAATCAGTTTCTTTGCCAAGTGTGTATAAAATTCAAGCAACACAGAAATGTCTAAAATCACCTTCAGCTATATAATATCTTGTTAATAATAAAGACTTATAGTTTCTGAAAGCTGGATTTAGTTGGGACTGATTCAAGTCATCTGTTTTCATTCTTCGCTTTCTTTTTGCCAAGGTAAGCAAACTGCTTCCCGGGTAATTAACATACAGATGTGAATATGGATTTAATGTCGTTACAACCTGGCAAAGACATGAAGTCGGTGCCTCTTTCCAAAATATCAATCTGTTCCTTCAAGGTAAAACCAATCAGTGTAGGCGTGTGATTGTGCCGCTTATAGATATCGTCAGATGCTTATTATAGACGGATCAGGATGTGTGAAGAGGGAACTCATGAGCAAAACATTAACAGAATTAAGGGATCTTCCATGTGAAGTTTTTTTTTTGTTTTGTTTTTTTAATTACAAACTTGCTCAGCTTTTGTCTGACTCAGCTTAGCTTAAATCTCTCCTCCTCATCGTCTCTGTTCTCTCCTCTGGGCATCGTTCTCATCCGTCCCAACATGATTGTTTTTCCTCAGCCTGTGAATAATAAATATGTTCTCAGCGGGACGCCATTCAGTTCTTCCCTCACTTAAATAGAACCAAGCGCCACATCTACTACCTCCTGTCCTCCCCCCTGTCACCTCTTTCCATTTCACTGAAAAAGACAGACCCCCACAGCTCTGGTCAAATAGTTCAAGTTATTTTCAATCTCCTAAACCTATTAGGTTTGACACTTCTGGGCAGGAGTGTCTTTTCCGCTGATGTTTTCAAGAGGGGGCACACGATTGTTTCTTTCTTTTTTGTTTTATCATGTTAATAATTGCCATCATGTTGGTGGTAAGAAGTGCAGTGAGTTGTGTAATACTTTCAAATTGAAGTGCTACTTCGTACCGCCGTGCAGCGACTCGAGGCTGTCGCCTTGTCAAGAACTGAAACTCTGTATCTTAAGCACCCTCTGATGAAAAGACCCTTCTCAGTTTTTCCTAAATTGCTTCAATCTTTCCAATTTATTAACAGCTGAATGATGAGTTCATGCCCTTTTTGAAGCCACTTGCGTTCCAAGTTGAAGGTTTTTTTTTTTTTTTTTCAATTTCTGTTCTTGATTCACATTAAAACTCTCGTTGAAGTACTTCTACATTTTCTCCAATTTCACAACTTGATAGTAGAAGGTAGCATCAAATTACCAGATCAAACATTTGAGGAGCTGCTTGTCAAACTTTTAGGTGGACAAAATTCTGCAAATAGTTGTAGCTGATAAACAATTTAAAACTTTTCTATGTAACATTTGAAAAGGAACCAGAAAAGTTGAATGAATTTAGTTTCTCCCGGTGCTGCGTAGATTTCTTTATATTCTGTTTGGGTCATATTTTTCAACCCGTTCACTTTTGTCTGTTTTCTAGGATGTTTTACATCAGTATTTGTGACAGAACTGCCAAACAAGGTCTGGACTTACCAATTACAATTTGTGGCCCTTTTCCGCAAGTGCCTCTACAGCACTGTTCGATTTGACTTCTTTTTCAGAACATACTTCTCTGTGGTTTAAGACTGCCGGCCACTGATTGGTTAGGAGGTGGAGTCACTGGTTGCTACTCTCACAACACGATCTGCCATTTGCAATAACAACGCTACCATGTCCTCCATTGTTGTAGTGCGTATCTTTTCGGTGTCATCTTCTTCTGCTATGTTTACTGGTAAAGCTGGTAAGGCCTCATTTGGATTTAAAGAGACAGCCTCAGAATGAGTTGATCTGAGACGCCTCACAAAGGGGGTGAAAGAGGGGCTTGTGGAGTTACAATAAGGAGGAATTCAGACCAAACCGTTGCAGTTCCATTTTATATAGACTCCAACTGAATGATTTAACCCTCTGATCTGGGGTCTAAATGTCCATTTTGGCTAATTTTGAATTTACCCGTATATTTTAATTTTAAAAGCTTTTCACTGCCTTGTTTGGTATCATTATTTTCAGCACAACCAAAATGTTGACTACGCTCTGTTCTCATCCCATCTCCAAAACACTCTCTCATGTTCTCCACAAGCGTACAGACAAACTTTTTTTATTGGCTGCTTTGGAAATGTGGTGCATTTCAGGAAATAAGAAGAATTGGTGTCATGTTGCATTCAAGCACTTCCTGGTCACAAAACGTTCATTGAATGTGCAGCAAATGCATAAAAAATGCTCACAAAATTATGTTGAAAATGATTTATCAGAAATTTGTTTTTATTTGGAAGTAAATAAAAAAACAAAAACAATATAAAAACACTTTTTATAGAGTTTGAAGTCTGTGCTGTCCAACCCAGTTGAAATGAGACCTCAGTATGCTGCCGTTTTTGTGGCTGGAGCCCTTAAATGTGTCATGTTGATGCCCGCTCTGGAGAGGGCATGAACCTTAGAGGGTTAAATGTGAAAAAGGATTTAAAAGCATCATATGTCTCCTTTAAGCTTAGTTATGTTCCTCCCCCTGACACACCCTGTGTTTTATTTATAACCTGACTAACTTAATGTCAAATATAATTTTTCTCAATTTGTAGGCATGTCGTAGCGTGTTAAAGCTTCTAAAGTATGCTGCAGGGATCACAAGTTCAGGCTCTGTTTTTACATCTGTTTTATTTGTTTTCTCTCCCAGGTAAATGGCTGGCATGTCAGTCTATGGATAACCAGATTCTTATCTTTGGAGCCCAAAACCGCTTCAGACTGAACAAAAAGAAAGTCTTCAAAGGTCACATGGTGGCTGGCTATGCCTGCCAGGTGGACTTCTCTCCAGATATGAGGTAAACATTCATGTTATCTCTGTTTTTTTTTTATATATAAAAGGCAGTGATTTTTTTGCAGCAGTCAAGACTAGAAATTCTTACATCTAACTAGAAAAATTGAATCATGAATGCTGAGTGATGACTGACATCAAAGGAGCTGAAACTGAGTTATTAACACTTAAAGAAACAGAACGTTTGATAAATGTAGCAAAATGCTAGCTAAAAGCTAAAATAAACAAAGGTCACATCTTTTTCTTTTCTTTAAATGACACATTTTAAAGAGCGGTAAAGGAAAAAGCTACATGTCTTTTTTACAAGGAACTCTTACTCCAGCAGTCCAGCTGCCAGATTTTAGTAGTGTACATTCATTTGAGCATGATTTTTTTTTATTTGCCTCTTTTCTCACCTAGTTCCTCTGTGAGTTACCAGGTGCCCTCATTTCCTCTTAGTATCCATGGGAACATTCTCCTGAACTGAGAAGGACAAATTCTTGCTCCTACATTTTGTTACGTGTAGAAGATGTGCTAATCAATTCATCCTCCTTTGTCCCCCCCCCCCAACAGCTATGTGGTGTCCGGCGACGCAGATGGCAAGCTCAACATCTGGGACTGGAAGACCACCAAGCTCTACCACAGGATCAAGGCTCATGATAAAGTGTGCATCAGCGCCCTGTGGCATCCGCATGAAACATCCAAGGTGATCACCTGTGGATGGGATGGACAGATTAAACTCTGGGACTAAGATCTGGACTGTGGCTGTCTGCCTTACGGACTCTGAAGCTGTTTGAGTGAAAGCCAACGGGCTGGTATCCAGTCTTTTGTAGGAGTGTATTTTTGTATCCTGTAAATGTGTCTTCTCTGCACGAAATACCAAAACATTCAACCTTCTTATTTCTTTTACACCCTAGATGTATGTGCTTGAGTAAAATTATTTTTTATCAAATTAACTGTTTAACATAAATAAAATGTTTTTTCTGTGGCTTCCCATTCTGAGTAGCTGTTATCTTGTCTCCATCTGAATTCCTCCCCTGCTTCTTTAAAGGGAACCCTGACTAGTTGTAACATTAGAGATTATTTGATAAACATTTACTTCAGCTGTAAAATACTGTATGTTTAGTTTTTATAAATAAAAAAATACATTGTCACACAGACGGCCCCATACTATTTACTCCACAAAGCACACTGGGTAAATGATGGAGTTTACTAGGTGTTTGGACTCTGTCCACCTTTAAAGTTAATCTTGCGCAATATCTGATGATCAGTTCTTAAATGAAACCAGAGCTCGTTTACAGAGAGCAAAAAGTAGAAATGACTCAGCCTGTAATTCAAAAAATGTGGATAGAGGACAACAGAGCTGCGAGAATCTCAGCATAGCCTGTTAGCTTTTGGTTTAGCGCTTGAGCTAACAATGTTCAATGCTAATAGCTCAGACAATGTGAAAGCTAACAGGCTAAAGCTGATGTTCTCGTCCCATGAAGCAGCTCTGTTGTTCTCCATCCACATTTTTAGTTTAGCCTGAGTTTTTTCTACATTCTCCTCTCTGTCAAGGCTCTGGTTTCATTTACAAGTTGATAGATATTGTCCAATATTAACTTTCAAGATAGACAGAGCCCATATACTCGGTACGCTTTGCGGCATTAATAAAATGGAGTTGTCTGTGTGACCGTACATTTTTAAAAAACTTAGAAACAGTATTTTTAGAATCATTGTTTTACAGTTGAACTAGATGTTTAACAAATATTGTTTAAGGTTACAAATAGTCAGGGTTCCCTTTAAAGCGAGAGTGTGCTGACTGCTTTCTGCTGCAGGTAAGACACTGTTTAGAGCTGAGTCTGTGCCCTCGCTGTTTAATATCAGCTGGGACTGGCTGGCTGCAGGCCAGGTTAGGAGAGTGTTCTGATGATGGAGACTGAATCAGGCTGACATGCAGCCACTAAAAGGAGAAGCACACAGCCTCTGGAGGCAATTACTCTGCCTCTACACGGCTGCGGTCATTACAGGCCAGGAGATGATGAACAGCAGGATAAGTAGGAGCAGAGAGCTTTGTGAAAAAGGTCATACTGGATAGAAGTGTTTGAGTGTGGCTTCATTTCAGAATGGATTTGTGTTGAAACTCCTCCAATCTTATATTAAAAATACCATATTTAAATTTACTTTCTGTGTTTATTTGTCATCCTCGACGGCGTCCACCGCGTGTTCACCCAGCTCAATTTGTAAGCACTGCTTGCGTTCAGGACGTTCTTGTGCAGAAAAAGGCGAGGTTTGGCCGGGTCGCTGTCAATGTGGAACAGGTGGAAGTTGGCGCCTTCCAGTTCTTTGAGCAGGCTAAACCAGTACCGCACCACCGCCGGATCGTCGCCTCCCACCTCGAAACCTGCCCAATGGAGGTGAAGCTCCAGCAACAGCTGACCCACCGAGGCCAGGACCCCTTCCAGGACCAGGTTCTCCAAAATCTTCCACTCTGCGCTCTCCATGTCGACTTTTAGGACATCCACCTAGAACGAGAAAGTAACAATTTTTATTTAGAAAATCCTTGTAGGACACTTGTCCAACTCAGGGCCCTCGGGCCAAATGTGGCCTGCGGGGGACCTCTGCCTGGCCCAACATTTTTTTTATTTGTTTAACTTTAATATAAAAATAGATTTTTTTTTCTTCCACTTCAGTAGAAAACATATTATTTATTATCTTAGCTTCTTCATCATCAGTGATTTATTTTTTAGTTTTTTCTTTAAAAAGAAGAAAGAGGAGAAAAGTGAAAGAAAAGACTGAAAGATAAACAAGAACATATGTGAGATATATATTGTGAAAACACAAGACAACACATCCGCTATCTGCCTCCACAC
>JARVJO010000039.1:12240969-12251766 GCA_031762555.1 Cynodonichthys magdalenae
GAGGGGGCAGCACAAGACCCAGCCTGACAAGATCCAAGCATACACAGACACAATCCCACCCTCATTCTCACACCCATTCATTCAAAGACACACAAGATGGACACAAAATTTCACACTCACTCCCCATACACACTCTATACCCCCCAAGTCCAGGACATGTGCCCGCTCCCTACGGAGGGCAGCCCACATCCGAACCCAGGAAGTAGACCCATTCACTCTGGGGTGGAGAGGTGCAGACAGCCAAGGCTCAGCCCGGGCTGCACCAGGCCAACAGGCCAGCCCCCCCCACCGCAGCGAAGCCACGCCCCTGACCACCCCATGCCCCGCCAGCAGCCAAGCGAACACCCCCAGCCGACTACCCACCGGACTCCGGCGGCAATCCCGGCCAGTGGGCCAACCATTGCAACCAAGAGCCATGATCCGAAAATCCAAACAGCCCCAGGGGAGCCGGAATGCCAGCCCCACCCCTGGCAGCCCCCGAAGCCTCGAGTCCACCCGCAGCCTTGGCCCCCACCAGAAAAAAAAAAAGATTTTAAATCAATTGTAAACTTTTAATTTGTGACTCAATGCCACAAAAGAAACATGTTTAAAAGGTGAAAGATAATAATTGTTCTTCTACCCAGTTGTACATGGAAGTGGGAATTTCCCACTTACATGTCAAATGTAAACTGGAGTGCCCCTTTCAGTGGGATTCCTTGTCAGAAAGTGGGAGAGTTTAGAAATCAAGATGGCAGCTCTTCAGCACAACTCAACAGTGAGTAAAACTCTTAATTTTACTTTTAAGGGTATTTATGTGGTATTTATTTCACATTTAGTCAGTCGTACATGTAGTACTTCTCAGTGATTTTATTAGAGGATGTGTTAGAATGCTGTTCTTTGCAGGAAATACCATGTAGAGCTCAGTTATTGTTTGTTAGCGGTGGTCAGTCGTAGCAACGAGACGAATAACATGACGTTTCAGTCGAAGTTTATTACAACTGCCCCTTTGAGGGCCACCATAATGCTCATGTGGCCCTCAGAAAAAAATAAGTTTGACACCCCTGTTTAGGAGTTGTAGCCATTTTGTTAAAACTTCAAAAATAGGCTAAGTTAACTCAGGTTAATTATCCATGGTGGCTGTTTTGACTTAATAAATAAACATCCAGTCATTGCTTTCTTAAAGTTTCATTAAAGTCCATCCAACGGTTCATGAGATATTTTGGTATCAAATTATGCAAAGACAGAGGCAAAAACAATATTATAAAAATTGTGTTTTAGTAATTTTTTCTTGTCGCACCAGAATAACCCTGAACAGCATGGAGATTCTGAATACGGAAGTTATTAAAAGACATAAAGGAGGAAGTGAAGCCTGACCTCAGTTCCTGCTTCAGCAGTGTCGATGATGGATTGAGTGGAATCCCAGCCTGACAAGGCTTGTTGTAATGGAACAGGAAGGAGCTGCTTCATATTATGAATGTTAATAACACCCTGAGGTCACATTTATGTAAATAGACTCATGCATGCTCAAAGCTGAACGCATATCTTCAGGACCTTAGGTTTCATGTAGACCGGTGAAACTTTTACATTTTGGTCATTTATGAGCTTAAAAGGTATGAGTAACTTTTGTGCCCTGAAGGTTTAACAATGTCTCATTTTCTTAGGTCATATAAAATTAACTCTAATGGGATTTTCAGACTTGAAATGTTCAGCGATGTTGTCTTAAAGGGAAGTTCCCAGAATAATCTTTAGTTATTATTTGACCCTGTTTCAGCCAAACCTGGTATGGTGTGAATTCTAACTCACATTTGATCCTTTTTTTTAATTGTTCCTTTTTGTTTATGTCTCTCTTATGTCCACTTAGTGCATCTTTTTGTCTTTGTATGTCTACATATACATCCATGTTTTTCTTCTTTACAGGTCCCTTTGGATTTTCTTTTATATCTTCTTAGGCTTATATATTTTTCAATTTCATCATGCTTCATTTTTGTCTTTTTATGTCTCCTTCTGATGTTTTTTACCCATTTATCTGTTCCGTTTAAATATTTTAACTAATGTTGAGCATTCAGCTAAACTCACTAACAATTTTTTCAGCAAATTTCAGTAAAATATACAATATTTATGCAAAGAAGGACTTTTGGGGTGAAATGTTCAAATCCTAGCCGACAAACAAATTTGCTGATTCGATGCTTTACGGTGTTGTTCTGAAATGTATTTATTTTACAAAATGCACGTTTTCACTAATAACAGAATTTTTTTATTTACTTTTTTCTTTTGCTTCGCACAATAAATGTTTAGATTTCAACTACAGTATAATACAGTGACCAACTAATAAATAGTACGGCCAACTTGCAGCTGAATTCTCTATAAACGTTTGAGCAAATCAGCAGCAGAACCTCAGCATGGTAGCAGCTAAAGGTTGAGATTGAGGGTTTCTTAATAAATAAGGCCAAAAATGATGTTCAGAATGGTGCTGAAGTGCCTGCACGACACACATTCATATTTGTGTGTTTTCATTTAGATCCCTGTTAGGTTTATGACAGGTAAATTGTAAACTGCATGTCCAATCAAGAGTACAATTGTATCCCGTTTCCTGAGTTGAAAGATTATAAATCAAACAAGACTCCTGAATGCGTGCCAAGCTGTACTCACGTCCCCTGCCTTCACCTATTTTCATTCAAAATGTGATTAATTTTCTACAGTCTGCTGGCTTATACAAGGTATTTGAAAAGATTGTTTCAGGTTGTGACAAGATATAAACAAACTTAACATTGCGCTGTGTGTGTGTTTGTACACGGCTCTGTGTTATAGATGTCGGTGCTCACCTGTTTTAAATGCAGAACCGAGCATGCATCCTCATAATGAGGTTTTAATGTGGGTACTCAGTGTGCCGGAGGAGCGAGCAGAGAGACTGCAGAAGAATTGCTTCTTCTTCACCAAAGCTTTGGCTCAGCCTCTCAAACAGAAAACTGAGTTACTCTGAAAGGTTAACAGATATATTTTTCTAATCTATAAGAGATTTAAAAACACACACAAATGTCTCAATCATGGAGTTTCAGTGACCAGCAGAGACACCAAATAAAAGCCCCCTGCAGTAAGTCACATCTCATTTAGTAGAAAAAAAACTGATGTCAGATAATTGATTTTGCCATTTAGCCAGAGACACAACAGTATCAGGTTCTGCCCAGTGGTGCAAACAGATGTTACCTCTATAGGTGCAAAGTTGACAGAGTGTTTGCTGGGTCAGTTTGTGGAGGCCGTCTTGATTTAGTTCCACTGCAAAAGTGAATCAGTTGTAGATGTACATCCAATAACTGCTTTCTGAGGTGTTCATTAAGATCTTCTAATGAATGAGATATTTTGCTAACAGACAGACATGGTCAACTAACAAAGTTTTGATTGCAGATCTTGTGCGATAGTTTAGCTCTTTGAGTATGTGTTGGGTATGACTCTCAGCTACTACCACGCCAAATGTTGGGTCAATATTTGTAATGTTTGCAGAATGGTAGCTATTTTTACCTTTCTAAACTGGATTCGCTGTAGTGCCTATACTGAATCGGGTTAACTCCAGAGGATGATTAGTTGCAACTTTCTATGCAATGATTGCTTTTGAAAAGTTTCATTAAAATCCATCCTTTGGTTCATAAGATATTTTGCCAACCAACAGCCAGATAGATTATCTCCAGTCTTTTATGGCAGCAGGTAAACAAACAAACAAAAACATCTCTCTATATATATACACAAATGTCATCATTTATGGATAAATACTGTCTGTTCACTGCTTACATCTCTGTGTCCGAAGTCATTGAAGATGGTGGCCAGCTTCTTGGTGTTTGCGTACTGGTGTTTGCCGGCGACAGCTGGGCTGGGATCCCTCCAGTGTACAGAGAGTCGATGGAACCACATGTTGGCTCTCTGCAGGTGGGGCTGCTCCAGGCTGGGATCGAAGCAGTGGACCTCACAGCCTGATCCTGAGAGAAGATGCTCCAGGGACTTGTTGTCTACTTCCAACCTGCAGCCACACAGCAGCACAGAGAAGACAGGGTTTATTTACACTGACTGGATAAATATATGCTCTTGTAACATAAAGTATGACATTAAGGAGAAGATATGGGACATTTTGCCTGTTTGGGACTCCACTAGCATTGTATTATACACAAAAACTTAACACTTGCTTATCACCAGCCACCTTTCGTGTCAGAGATTTCAACAAATAATGAAAAGCAGTGGTGGGCACAGTTCCGCTAATCTGCTAATCCACTGCTAGCGGAACTAGCTCCTCTACAGACCATTTTGTATTTAGAAATTATCACAGATGTGCATGCGTGAAGCGGGCTGACCTCACGCTTTTATTGGGAAAAAGCTGAGGTTGCTATGGAAACGCCATTGTAATTGCGCAACTTTAACCGGTAAATTTACGCCGTATTTGCTCTAAACAGATTTGTGTTAAACTTTACTTTATGATCGTAGATGAGAATTTTCATAAATATCCGAGGTGTATATGTGCTTTTCAAGCTTGTTGAATTTGCACAATTACAATTTTCATAGCAACCTCAGCATTTACCTTGACCTGTGACCTAGAAGAGCTAGGCTTGGCTATGTGCATTTGTGAATAATTTCTAACTACGAAATGGTCAATTAGCGAATTAGTCTTTTGCTAACTGTGGAAACCAGTAATGGACCAGTTATGTTCCGTTAAATTATGTTCTGCTAATTTTAAGTCCACAACAAAATTTCAGTGTTAAACTTAAAATTTTCTGCCATTTGTCCTGAATTAAATAAAAACTATCCCCTCTTACAAGCAATGCTGGACACCATGCCAAATTTTACCTCAATACCTGTGAAACTGACTAAGCTATAGTTATTTTTGTGTTTCCTGAGGTAAGTTGACTGTGGCGGCCATCTTGTTCTATTACTTTCTGAGTTTCATTCACATCTGACAGGTGGTTCATGAGATTTTTTGCTAACAGACAGACAGAGTTGACGCCAATAGTTAAAACCGATCTTGTGCGATCACTTGGTGCTCAGAATATGTGTCAGCTACACCAAATTGAATAAAATAAAAAAAAAATTGCACATTTTTTACATGGCTTTATATCAGAATACAGTAAGATAGTATAGCTGACTAATAATCCTATTCTTAGAGCCACAATGCAGCAATAAAATAAGTTCTGTTATTACACGACCACATTTATATAAAAGCTAAAAAAGAAGGATGCATTTGTGATTTAACAAGTTCTCACCCTGTGCTTTTTAAAATTGAGATCTGCTGCATTTGATCCAACATGTATTCACCACTCTCACATCTTTCCTCTATTTTGACATTTGCAGACATCTCAGCAGACACACTCACACACACCACTCCCCCGTCAACATCTGTCCCTGATCGTTGTGTTTTCTCTTCCCTTTCCCTCCTCTAACTTCACCCCCACCCCTTTCTTTTTCTCCTTTTCTCTCTGTCTTCCCTCACGTCTTGTACTTGCTGTGACGCTATCCTTTAATTGTGGCGAGTGTGCGTGCGCCTCTTTCCCACAGAGGAGGCAGCAGGTCTCTGAATGCATCCCACTTGCAGGAAGATGAGCGATGAGTGGATGGGATGGGAGATGTCTCTTTTTGCCGCTTTAAACATTTCATTGACAGTTTCAGGTTTTCTTACGGGAATCGCTGCAGACAACTGGCAGAAAGCAGCGGGGTGTGTGTGTTTGTCTGTGTGTACATTTACACTACAGGCAAATGCGACCCAAATCTGATTTATGTCTTTTTCCCCTTCTATAAGTCACTAATCACAGTAATCTCCAAGTGCCAAATATTAATCGGTGACAGTTTTGTCTGACGATTAATTGCACACAATCCAAAGTCTTTCTGAATGACAACAAAGGCAGTTTCTTCTGGCCGGAGCATCCTGAGAGTGAGGAGGCAGATCTAGGTGAAGGCACAGCAGACAGATGTGCCATAGAGGAAAATTTGCTTCAAACATGGGAGTTAGAACCCGCCAAGAAACCTGCATTAACTAGTTTGTATGAAAATAGATGAGACGTTTGGATAAAAAGCTACAAATCTGCCCGTCACATTTTTGACTGGATGCCAGAAGTCTTGGATAAACAGACTTGTTAACTAATAAGCACCAACTGTGAGGTTAAGTTTGTCAGAAATGATTTTTTTCCCCCTGCTTGTATTCCCCCCTCCCAGCTCAAACACCACGATCTCTGCCTCCTCACATTAGCATATGCATGATCCATTTATTTTAGTGCAGGTATTTTTATTTCCCCTTCTGTGCTGTAGCCTACATAAGTGTTCTAAATTTGCAGCAGCACGGCCTTCAGTCTGCAAGGAAGGTTGTGGACCCATTTCAAGGAGCAGAATTTCCTGCACTTCCTGTGTCAGTTTGAGATGAGTTGATTGAAGTTTAGCAGAAGGAGGAAGGAAGTTTTTCTATGCTATTTGAGTCAGATCAAGGTTGCGGTCAATCTAAGAAGTGAATTTTGTGTTTTTTGCATCACTGAGAAGGTGCTGCTTTAAGTCCTCCTTCTTAGTTTAAACATGATTTAAACAAACAATATTAATGACAGCTTAGAATGAATTCTGATATCTGCAAACACAACAAAGAAAATATATTAGAATGCAAACAAAAACAAACAGCACCCATATAAGCGTGGGAAGTCTGTCTGGATCAGTTCATTTGTTTGAAAGAAAACCCTGAGGGCCGGCGTTTAGTTCTTTGGTGTCTTTGTAGGCCAAAGCAGGACTCATCAGACACGGCCTGAAACTGCTACCTAACGTTTCTTGTTTGTCATAATAGATTAGTGTTCAATATTTAAAAAAAAAAATCTAATTTTGCAGATTTTGCACTCAAATATAGGGAAAAATAGAGCAAGTACGCTGAAACAGGTGTCAAAGAGAACAATGTTTTTGACGGAACTAATGCAGTTCAATGGTGAAAGTAAAGTTAAACAGATGCGTTCATCTCCCAAATGATCTGAATGTTTTGGTAGCCTGAATGGCTAAGATAGCATGCAGAAGTAGTTAGATGGCAAAAAACATATAGAATAAAAATAGTGCGAAATGGCAGCAACTGCTAGCACAGGAGTATCAAACTCAGTGACACAAGGGGGGCAGAATTCAAACTTTAGTCCAACAAGTGCCCGTTTCTGTCAAGATTTGTATAACAAATTATTCTCCAAATTATATTTTATGTAGCATTTAGAACAGATAAGGGGAAAAAAATTACATTCAAAAAAACATCTTTAGTATTAATTTCTTATGACTTTATTACCAACTTTTTCATTTATAATTTGTTAGAGATACATTTGATCACAATCCAGCAAATCTTGTGGAAAAAAACAAAAACTCTAAAAATCCAACTATATGACTTTAACATAAGAAAACAATACAGAAAAAGATAAATAAAATTGATTCTTTTGTTGCTCTTTCCACACTAAAATCAAAGATTACTGAAAGATTTCAGGTTCTTTTTTTCAGTTTAAAAGTCAGCAATCTGTCACGAGAAGAATGCACTAAATAAAGACCACAAAAAAAACAAACAAAAATTTCACATTTAAAGTATTACCTTTGGGGACAGATAAAATGTTGATGAGGGCCAGATTTGGCCAGCAGGCCTTGAGTTTGATATGTGCACTAGCAGTTGATTAACCAATTTATAGAAAGGAACGACACAGCTGACAGCGAGCATCTGCGTTATAAATGATTAAAAGTACGAGTATATTAAAACCAACAGTGAGTAAGAAGCTGATATTTGAGTTGATAGCTGGTCTTTTGTGGCAGAAACAAACAAACCATCCAGCAAACTGAACAAGCAGTGGACCAATCAGTGAACAGCTGCTCCTCGTGCCCGTGCAGGCGCAGTCGTCCACGCCTCGTTAAGCAGCGAGCAAATGAGGCGGATCGGCTGCACACAAAACCGGAGCGCGCTCGTTCTGTAACCACACACACACTCCTGATGGAGTTTGGGCTTTTGTTAAATCCAGTTTGATGTGCAGCTGTGGGCTGTAGTTTCTTTGATTAGTCCCAGCCTCACCTGGTTCGAGAATATCTACCAATTTTTTTTTATGTGTGTGTGTGAGAGTGTGTGTATGCAATGAATCTTTAAAAGTTTTTGTTGTTTGCAGGGCTTTACTTCAGTGAGGTCGAACCACTGAATTCATTCCACGGGTCTTAAAGTATCGGTTAGATTACGAGCGAGGGAAAAAGGTCAGATCGTCTTGCACTGACATGAAAGACATTAATGTTGACTTGGAACATATTTGGTCAATTAAGCCACTTTGTGAAGAAATGCACCTAATTTTTGTGGTGTGTAAGAAGATCCTATATTTGAGTTTCACCCTGAACTGAGATGCAGCAGAGCACTGACCTCTCTGATACTCTAGCTGCCGTGATGCCAGCACACCTGTGCTGTCTCTTAGCAGTCAAATTACTCATCGTATCAGTCTGCCTACAGAAAAATCCCTTTATACCTCAGCCAAACCCTGGTACAGTGAGAGCAAGCAGGTCAAGCTAATCAGGGACAAAAAGCCATCTGAGAATAGTTACTTCTCAAGTCTCAGGAAGGTCAAATTTAGTTTTTTTTAATCTTATTTCTAGTGGTTTGTCTTTTAACATGGGGTTCTAGATTCTGTATTTGGCTTCGGATGACCTTGGTTTGAAAAAACAAAGTCCAAGACTTTCACACACTCAACTCCAATTTTTTGCACAAATCCGATATTTTTTGCATGTTTATTCACATTCCATTAATAAGATGTGACGTTTTGATTTGACTTACCGTAATGTTCTTGCTATTAAATGCACCTGAATATAAGCTGCACACTAAATTTAAAAAGGAAAAAAAAATGTACATATATAGGCCACACTTGTCTATAAGCCACAGTTGTCCACATTGTACCATGAGATATTTACATAAAAAGATGTTATACAAAAATCATTTTTAATCAGTTTCATTAAATACATAACGGAAACACACACAAATACGTACCGTAAATGCATTTTTCCCCCAAACAGTGCCTGTAACAAATCTACATTAGCATGTATAACATTCAAATGCCCATACACGACATAAATAAAAAAATAATCCTACTTTTGTCTGGATTAATGAGGTAATGACTCAAAGTTTACTTTGCGCAAAAAGTAAATAATAAAATAATAGATAAATCTTATACTGTTGGAAAGTCTCTTAATGTCCCTTTTAAATAATGCCACATTTGTAAGGAACATGCACTTGTGGGATGAGCAGTAGAGCTGAGCAGGTGGGTAATCTAGCAAAGACAAATTTCCTCACTTTTTGTGCTGTTTAGTTGTAGATTATCAGCCTGGTAAGATTTAAACTGTTTCTCCCAACTGAGGTCATTGAAAGTGATTTCCACAACAAGTAAGACACTAATTGTTCATAACTATTCCACAGAACCTCCCTTCAAAAGATCTGAACTATCACTGATATTCATGAAATTACAGAAACTAACAAATTTCATCCCCGGAGGTAGTGATGAGTGTTAAAGTCATTCATGTTTAACTTTCACCTCCAAAATCCAATAAAACAAACATTTGTCTCACCCGAAAGAGTAGACCCTGCAGTGTTTGCTGTGTATTCGATGGATCAGGCTGTACTTTGGGTCCAGGCACGCAGCCCAGTTAGCAGCCGGCGTTTCTGTGGCAGCTTCCTCACCGGCTAATGAAGCACACGACACCTGAGCACACAAACACACCCAGACCACATACGAATGTCAAAACAGCTGTTTCCAGTAAGAATTTGTTCTTTTCAGGGTTTTTTTTTCCTCCTTCCAAACACAACGACCAAAACAAATACAATTTTAAATGAAAATTAATTGCTTTTCTGTTGTGCTAACCTAAAGCAACATTTGCACATTCTGTATAAACTCCACACTCTTTAGTCTGAAGTTGAGCTATTGAATTAGTCATGAACTGAACAGCAGCTGAGTTTTGGTTCTGCATAGCTCTACTGTTTGTGTTTAAGCAAAGAGCGTTCTTATTGAGCTTAAAACAGCTGGTCTGACGCTTTGATTGCTCCTGCTAGGACATAAAAAAATCATAAAGCTTTGCAACGCTGAAAATAATTGTATCCTGCTACTGAATTTGACCCTCAGCTTGTGTAAGTTTTGGCCTCCAGTGTTAACGCGCATTATGCAAAATATTCAGGATGGCGCGCAGCTGGAGCTGAGGCATCGGCTGCATTGCCAAGTCCCACAAGGATAAAACAAAGATTGTAACCAAGGAGGAGACAGATTTTCTATGATGAAATCATAAGTATGGATTTCATGTTTCTTTCTACTCTGAAGTCCTTGATGCAGTCCCATTTCTGCTACTCACAGGGGGAGTTAACAATGTTCAGAAACTTTAATATTCTACAGTTTAAGGCAGAAAGTTCAAGATGTGTCTTGACTCACATTAAAACATAGTAAAGATGTCAAATGCAAATTTTAGTGCAGTAGTGTTTACTTTTTTAAGACTACTGTTTATTTATGTTGTGTGTAAAGGCTTAATACAAGTACGGAACCCAGTTAGTGACTTTGTATAAAAAAAATGTATGCATGTCCACGAGATAATTATTGCAGTCATTTCTATACAGAGACTATTGATTGTTTACATGGACAAGTTTGAATTAATTTTATTTTATTTTATTATAGGAATGAATAACAACCTTCAGTCATTTGTGGTTAGGCATGAAATAATTCTTAGCATTATATGTTGCAGCTGTAATGCTGCGTTTACACCAAACGCAGCACGACGGCTCAGTGGTTAGCACCGATGCCTCACAGCAAGAAGGTCCTGGGTTCGATCCCCGGTTCGGACCTG
>JARVJO010000039.1:12251878-12263209 GCA_031762555.1 Cynodonichthys magdalenae
GGCCTCCCTTGAAAAAGAGATCTGAGATCTCAATGGGACTTGCCTGGTTAAATAACGGTAAATAAATAAAAAATAAAAATAAATAAATGCAATTTCAGCATCAAATACGTGTCCAACGCTTCAAGTTGGACGCTTGTGCACTTTGAGATCAGATGCGAGTCAAAGTGCCTTTTTTTTCCCCCTCCTCTGCCGGTCTCTCCTCCTCTGCTGGTCTCTGTTTAATGGCAGATGAAATAAAGAAAGTGGCTTTGCTTTATTTACTGAGAACGAGAACACTTCCTGCTCACCAGTTAATTAATTCAAAATTAATTCACCAGATAATTCAGAGACATTGTGAGTTTGTTGAGTTTCACCACCCAGGAGCTGGGAGCTGACGAGGGTCATTTTCAGAACTATTTTTGTCCCGAGCAGTTTGATGAGCCACTGACCTGCATAGGTGCCGATATTTCCTGCCTGGACACCGACTACAGGCACTCGATTTCAGCTGGAGAGCTCCTGTCCATCTGTCAGGTTAGTGGACATCAACCATCACATCGGAAAATGTGTCACTATGTCACACAGTGGAGTCTCTCTGATTGGTTGATGCGCCGCATCAAGCTGCAAAAGTTCAGATTTTTCAACTCCAGCGATTCGCACTTCGAGCGCATCAAATGCTCAAATCACTCAAAACGAGCCACTCTAATCATGCTAGACACGCCGCAGCACTTCCTGATGCTGCTTGACGTGGATCCACCATAGACTTTGCATGTAAACCTGACGCTCCTGATGCTGAAATTGCATTCGGTGTGAAAGCAGCATAAGACAGGCGACAACTCGAGTTTTCTTTGTCCAAAAAGTTGTATTTATTTATTTATTCATTTTTGAAGCTTAACACTGGAAAAAATCATGTATTCTTTTGACAAGCGGTTAATAGTGCTTAAAAACAATTTATAATAAATCTTTAGCAAAACCCAGGTGCATCCCTTGAATTTCGAGGGCTTTTTTTTTTTTCGCTGAATGACTCACAGGAGATAAGTGGCTTAACAAATAAAAAATCTCTCTGAAAATAAGTGAAAAGGCAGCTCAGATCCAAAAATAAAACTCATGCAGTGTTTGCATGCAGAAAAGTGTTATTGTTTTGCACCTTAGCAATTTTGTCTAATTTATCTTTAACACAAGAACTGCTGCTTGAATGCTGAAAGCCTGGTTTCTATTTTTAACAATATTGACTCAGACACATTGATATAGAAGAAAAAATCTGTCTTTACAATATTTAAGTGTCCAAACATAAAGCTTGATGCATGTATGCATGGGTTTCTCCACTCTACACCGTGTTTTATTAGCCACGAACAAACAATCAGTGTTGGCGTACAGAGAAATAAATGAAAATGTAGGAGTGATTAGTGCTTTACAGGAGAAATAATCAACACTAGATGCAGGCCTCTTAGAAAATCACATCTATTGTTGATTTGAAATTGACGTTTAAAGCTGTGCATTCTGTGTTTGCTTTCTCAGACAACCACTGTAACCTCCTGGTTGGCGATCCTTCAGGCACGAGCTGAAAAGTGCACTTTCGTTTCCTGATACAGAGCTTTTCTCTGTTTTTGTTGCACAAGATTTGTATTGAATGGGTGCCATATTTGAATTACTGCTTGGATTTGAACAATGCTCCATTATGTCTGCTGTTGTTTTTGCTCCAGCTGCAAACTGGGAATAGTTCCGCAGATATGAGAAGGAAATTCACTGACTTGTTTGCAGCAAACAACGACGAGCAAACAGGACATGCTCCTTTGGTGCCTTTGAATTTGTTCAAACCATTTTTGAGGAATGCGTCGCTGTTGCTTTGTTTGTGTGTGCGTGTGCATGCGTGGGAGCCGCAGACTGCTCTTGATTGGACGGTTTGTGTCGCAGGCCATCTCTGTGAGTAACACTTCCATCAGACACTGTGTCAGTCAGCATTACGGCTGAAGATGCTGCGACTCCCGCACAGACTCCTTACGCCCTCTCTCGCCTGTCACTGTCGGTGACGGACAGTTTCCTTTTCACAGCTTCCCACAAATACACACACACACGGTTTCTTCCTCGCTGTTTATATCCCTGTCCTTTTCTCCCTCGTACACACACTCATACACACACACTGAGCCATTATGCGTGGAATCTCCACTTTGTAAAAGATAAGAGTGATGCTTGGTTATTTGGAGCAGGGTGCTCTTTGTTCTGGCTGTACGGTGAGAAAGGCAAACAGATAAGATGCAGATTTATCCCCCCCAAGTGAAAACCATTACAATAAGAACCGAAACCCATTTATCATAAAAACAACCCCAGACTGTATGTTTTAGACAATGAAAGCTAAGCGCTCTCTGCGGGTGCACGATGAGAACATAACCCTCGATGCACTCTTCGTCCATCGCCGTTTCTTTTGCAAATGTTTCAATCGACTTGCTGTAATTAATGATGATACAAATTAAGAAACAAACCGCAGCTTCTCATCGATTCGGTCTGAACAGATCTGCCGCTAGATCCATCTGTGCCCTGATCAATAGAATGATGAATTACAAGGAGCTATTGGACATGATGAAGACTCACTGAGCTGAATGTGAATAAGTGGAGCTTGGCGATGGGTTGAAAGATACAATTTAATTTTGTTGTGTACTAAACAGACCTGTCAAAATAATGCACTGTGTTGACATTAGCTCCAACCTTATTCTGAAAAAAAAATGAGACGTGTAAAATGTAAATAAAATCAGAATGCAATGATGTGAAAATCACTACATTATATCAAAGTATTATTATCTTTTATTTTTTAAATTAGGTCATTTTGTTGCATTAAATCATAAATTTAAAACTTACAATTGATTTAAAATATATTTTTATATTAAAAAAAACAAAAACAAAAACATTTTTGTTTGACCCAACAGAAGTCACCCACAGGCCGGATGTGGCCCATAAGCCACCAGTTGAATAGCCCTGCTCTAAACTGATGTGTGTCAAACTCTCTCTTAAGATCAGAAATGAGATTTTTCATGAATATTTTTTCAGCTATAAATTCACCTTTTTAGTTTCAATGGCGTTTCCATAGCAACCTCAGCATTTGTATCGAAAAACGTGCGAGCTCGGCCACTTTTGTAACTATGAAATAGTCTATTGCAGAGGTCTTCAACGATGGGGTCGCGGAAGTACTGCGGGGGTGGGTGTAGGGGATTGCAAAATATTTAAAACATTTTTATTTTTCATTAAGCATTTAAACGCACAATACACGAATCCAGCATGTAGCAAACTAAGGCAGAAATGCACACAACCAGCTGAACTTCTGCACACCTGTATATTATTATCAGTGCTGTCATTTTTGTAATTACTCTACAACACCACAGCTCCTATTGAAAAAAAGTCAGTTTGGAGGTCCTAGACTTAAAAATGTTGAAGACCCCAATTCTATTGTGTTTATTTGTCAAATAATTAGATGAACGAACGTGTATGATTTTACAGTAAACAAAATATTGTTTACACTTCTCTGCTGATGATTGTCCTCAATAAAGTCTCAAAAGAACCAAAATTCAGCAAAAGACACAACATCACTCAATCACCTAATTGGTAAATCGGATACAGGTGAGCGAAGGCAAAAGCGTAATTTAGTGGCGGTGAAATGCCCTATGTTGGTTACTGTGGCGACTGGAGAACACCAAACTGAACAAATAAAATCGAGGAAATGATCTGAAATACCAGTTAGTGTCGACACGATGACTCACTTGTGGGGTTGTGATGTAACCGAGGAATCGTTCCGCTTCATCCTCCAGGGAGTGACTGTCACTGGCCCAGGGCTGCAGATCTATGTGCCACCGTGGAGTCTGCTGTTGAGCACACACACACACACACACAACCACACACACAAACACTTAGATTTATATATATAATATGCAAAAAGAGAAAGCAATATAAAGCAGGATTACATAACCTGGAAGTATGGGGCTCTCACAGGAATTTCACCTTCAATGGGGAATAAAGTGAAGGAAGCATTATTCTTGTCTGTATTATAACTCACTTGTGTGCATCTACTGATAGAAGTGGGTCACCGTGTGCACTGTGGAGACTTTTTACCTGCCTGTGTTTTGGCTCCAAATGTTATTTTGTTAAAAATGACAGCTGCTATTTATTTATTTATATGTAGGCTACAATGGAAGGCGCCGAATGGAAATAGAGGATTACGTGTGGAAACGTTCATCTGAAAGCTTTGGGAAAAACCAAGGCTGTTGAGCTCGGTGCTGCTGTGATCAAATTCCTGACAACTGGCAGAGCTCTGCTTCGTTTCTGTTGGAATGTGCTTGTTTATGATCGAGGCAGAGCAAACTTTGAGAAGAGAGAGAGAGAGTTGCCATGATGTATTAGTTGCTTACACAATCCTTTCTTGAATTAAACACCAAGGCTGAGTGTGCATAAGCAGCCTCCATGTAGATTTTCATCAGTGATTTTTACGATTGCACTTTCCCTCCCTTTCTTGTTCCACTTTGCAAGAGTAAGGGTTTTTTGGGCTCTGAAGTTTCCTTTTTTACCTTTCCATGGCTATGCAGAGATCCTACTTTGATGCACAAACAAGATGTTTGCTCAGTGCAACAGAACAACCTTCATGATGAAAATAACTTTTTGCTGGATTTCACTCTCAAGTTTACACAAACTGCTTTTTTTTCCTTCTTCTTTTTGTTCTCGGTGACTGAAGAGCACGAAGGGGCTTCAAAGCCATGACACTTTAATCTATAATCACCTTGAGAGCACATACAACTGGGTGCACTTTGCTGATACGTTATCTGACAGCACCATATGTGTCATTTCCTCCTCCAGTGATGCTGATCTGGGAGCTGCCAGCACAAGGAGCCAGCTGCTGCAGAATTAATAGCCGCCGAGCTTTAGCCACCTTTCAGGGTTTTTTTTTTTTTTTTTGGCATCGGGCTTTAAATCGATGTGCGGCGTGTCAAAACATCTGAACGTGTGCCATCTCTCAATGCTACCCCTCTTCATCCTGCATTGTTTCATTTCTTCATCGCTAAATCTGGCTGCACATTCCGTTGTTTGCTTCTATTTTATATATTAGCTAGTACTGTATATCTATTTTAATGCTTCACTTTAATTCCTTTTTATGGCACCCATCAGAGCAGAGGTAATTACCTTTGATGTTTCTTGTTTAACTTTGTCTCATTGCTACAGCTTAGCAACAAACAATAACTGAGCTCTATGTGGTGTTTCATGCATAGAAACAGGTCCTCTTATAAACATTGAAAAGTACAAATACGATTCACTAGATGTAAAATAAAAAGTACAGAAATATTCATAAAAAGAAGAGTTTTACTACCTCGTTGAGTTTTTGTAAGTAGACACCATCTTGAATTATGAACTCTCCCACTTTCTGACTGGGAATTCCCACTGGAGGGGTGTTCTACTTACAACTTGTAAGTGGGAAATTCCCACAACTAGGAACAGTAAAACTAGCCAGTGTAAAATCTCCATTTCTCTGCATGAACTCTGTGCACAGGTGAAATAATGAATGCATTTATGGGAGGTGGAGTTTATGGCCAATGTTGGCTTTAAAGTAGCATTCGCTTATTATAAAACATTAATCCATCTTTGAAGCGCTTGCAGGCCACATTAAATATTATTAGGCCCCCTCTCTGTGGGCATGCCTATATGCGGTTCTCCTCGGTTCAGCCTCGGCCAAACGTGTCTCCATTTGCTAAAAATTTGTGTGCCAAAGAGCCACATGCTAGCAAAAAATGTGGCCAACGCCTGGCAGCCATTAGAGGTGTTATCATATAAAATAAAAGAACAATTTTGATCTTTTGATGTGGGCTTCTGCTTGAAAAAAGGAAGAAAAAAATCGGATGCACAAGTTCTTAACAGCGTCGCTCTAACAAGTCAGGAGCGAGGCGGAACAGCTCTGCAGACAGAAAAAGACTATGTGTCAGCCTGGGACTCCATTTACAGGTAGACAAATAACATGTATCTGTCTGCATCCTGGGAACTCTAGGAGCTCCCAGAGCTTTCTATTTCTGAGCTGCCCCCCTTTTCATCAGAGTCCACCCTGAACCGCTGAGCTGTCAGGCCTCATACATCACCACAGTACAAGTCAGGACCGGGCTGCTGATCAGAGGGCAGTTTTCTGGGACAACAGACTCTCGGGGAGGTTGCTGTATCAGTTAGGCTGCAGTTCAGTAAGAACAGGCAGCGAAAGAACAACAGGAGTTTTTCGAAATTGGTTATCGCACGATTCCTAAACCTGCCAACAGAAAAACAAATTACAGTTTTGCAGTGAGTGCGAGACTTTCAACAAAGCAACACTTAAATATCGAAACTAAGTCATTTAGCAGAAAATAGACCCATTATTTAAGCAACGGCATTTGTGATGAATTTTCTTTAACATAAGCAGGTAAAGAAAATGGATAGATGAATATAAAGCATAGACATTTGAACCACACATGTTTATAAACTTAACTGGTGAATTATCAGGAAGCAGTGATGAGATAAGTGTTGAGCCTCAGTCAAGCAATAACAAGTCCTCATTACCTCAGGGATGGAAGCAGAAAGCAGCGTTAATAACAAACACAGAGAGCATCACTCGGAAGTGTTGAGCTTCATTTAAGCTGACTTGGACCCCATGACACTAGATTTGATCACATTCTAAGCGTTGGGGTATGAGTTGGTCTTTTTTATGTAAACATTATGGGGAACCAAATGTAAAATAAAATGTTAAAAAATACAGTTTTATTGTTTAGCTCACTCTCTGAGTGTAAAATCCTAGTTAAAAAATTTCCACTAACATTTGTTTGTTATGTAGCTCACTGCTCTTACATTTAGCTAAATTTTACTAAATGGAAATCTAAATGTTAAAGTTAAGTCTTAAATGTTGTGGATAAATGTTGAAGTTTACATTTAAGTTTTTTTGGAATGGAACACAGCCTTTGATGTTGGTGCACGGCTTTTGTTATGGTGTCGTCATCCTGCGACAAAAGCGACCGCTAATGCTGCTAACGCTGCTAACGCTGCTAACGCTGCTAACGCTTCCCTACAAGACATCAAACTCAGTTGCAGCCAGTATCTGAGCTGCACTTTAAACTGCCGGATCACAGGTACCATCCATATTGTTTTCAATGAACACAATTTGAATTTAGATTTTAAAAGCCATCTTCAGCAGCGTTAGCAGCAATAGCAGTGTAAGTGACTGGTTTTGTCGCAGGGTAAAGACGTGAAGTCCTAACAAGAGCCATGCACCAACAGCAAAGGCTTCATTCTATTCTGAAATACATAAATGTAAACATCAACATTTAGCCACAACAGTTAAGATTTAACTTTTACATTTAGATTTAGGATTTAACATTTAGACAAAACATTTAAATTTAACATTTAGTAAGAGCAGTGACCTACATTACAATAGAATGTTAGTGGAAATCTTGTAACATAAACAGGATTTTACACCCAGAAAGTGAGCTAAATAATGAAATGTGTTTGGGACATTTTGTAATATTTTATTTTACACTCGGCGCCCCAATGACACGAACAAAGGAAATTTAAATTAAGGTAGAAAAATATTTGCACTTTGAAAAATACTGATAACACATTGAAGTGACAGCTGGGGTACTATTCATAAGCTGAGGTGTCATTTTGAATGTGAGCTGAATGACGCTCAGGACTCAGTTGAATTAAGAAATGCAGAGAAGGGTTTGAGATTCACTTAGACACTTGAATTGTGAGAGCTGATGAGTGAGGTTTAAAGTATAGGCTGAAGTGGAAGTGCTGAGACGAATCTAAATATTTGCCAGACTTTAAATTAAACACTTGAAAAAGGATGAATGACAAAAACGTGCCAAAGTGGATGAGCTGATCCAGCCAAAGAAGCTGGAATGTCAGTGAGGGGTAGAATTTCTGACCTCGGATCACATCTCAATCAGTGGCACAGGTAAGACTGCAGAAATCAATCTGTCTAAATGAGGGTACATTTTAAATTTGATCCATAAACACTTAAGCACTGCTGTGGTCTTTTTTTTTCTTGCAGCTGTACGACTAAAATCCCTTTCCCCCTGCAAAATGATGACAATATTTATATAATACATCATGTTTAATCGGTGCAAAAGTTGAAATTTCTTCCATTTCCTGCCAAAAATGGAAAATGCCCTTTTGCCTGGTTTGCATGTTTGGATGGAGCTGTTTCTGGATCAGTGCCTGGCGGCCTGGGTGTGTGAGAGGTGTGAGCAGCTCGGCCGACCGTGAACAATACCTCAGGGAGCGAAGGATGGATGGGTGAACATGAGAAATCTGGTTAAAACAAGACAAGACTGTTTGCCACAACAGTTCAGGCGGATTATAAAAAAAGAGAGGTGGGAGCTGAAAATGGACAAGCAGGAGACAGGAAAGAAAGTTCTCTTAAATCACATGTCAAACTCAGGGCTCGTGGACCAAATATAGCCCACCACAGCACTGTATGTGGCCAGTGAGATGTTCAAAAATGTATAAACGTCTTAATAAAAATATGCTTTAAAGCCAGCATTGATCATAAACTACATCTCCCATAATGCATGTTGATTATTTTACTCATGAAATTATGGCATCTCACCACTAGGTAGAGCTGCATGGGGTTCAGAAGTAGACTGCAGTCAGCAAAATTTCACGTAAAAATTATGCAAAATTTTGCTGAATTTTCACCATCTAATTTTGCTACGGCCCGGTTGTACAAGGAAGTGGGAATTTCCAACTTACAAGTCGTAAATATAAACTGGAGTGGGAATTCCCTGTCGGAAAGTGGGAAAGTTTAGTATTTAAGATGGCAGCTACGTATAATTCAACAGTGAGTAAAACTGTTACCTTTTACTTTGAACAGTTTTTCTGTATTGTTTATTTCATATTCAGTCAGTCGTACACGTAGTACCTTTCAGTGTTTATAAGAAGACATGTTAAAACACTGTTTCTATGCGGGAAATACCACGTAGAGCTCATTGTTTGTTAGTGGTGCTCAGCTGTAGCAATGAGACGAGGAACCTGATGTTTCTTGTTTAGATAAAGTTAAACATGAAACATTAAAGTTAATTACAACTGACTCTTTGAGGGAAACCTTAATTCTTTTGTGGCCCTCGGTGAAAATGAGTTTGACACCTCTGTCTTTAATGATTCCTCACCAAGAATAATCAAAGACAGTACTTATCAATCAATGATGTTGGGGTCAGAACATCTTATGGTACTTAGAGCTCTTTAAGAAGAATCTATTTAGAGAAATTGTCATTATTTCAAATGACACGAAGGCAAGCGACAGGTGAGTTGTGTCTGCCAAGTTGGACAGACATTGAACACCTGTTGCCAAGTCGGTGCACAGCCGACTCTCAGTCAGACCTGCTGCTCATTTTTTATTTTGCTGTTCTCTGCTCTCACCTGATGCTTTAGGAAAACACCATCAAGCTGCGAAGCGAAGAGGTCGAAGCTTTTAGTTCAACAGCACATTTATTATTTCCTAAATACTTCGGACAATGTTGAAGTTAGAAAATGTTTCTCAGCTCAGTGTATTTTCACTGCAGCCAGGGTAAAAAAAATTCAACTGTGCCCAAAGCTAAATGGAGGTCAAGGTATAGAAAGTACTGGTGGACAGACAGAAAAGCAACGGTTTCATTTAGCAGCTGGTGGCTGATTCGAATTAACCTCCCTCTGTTTCATACACAGTGGTGATTATCAGGGGTGTGGGCTCCTGCAGGTTTGTTTCTAAGGAAAAAATACTTGCTGTAGCTAAACAAAATACCATCACTGCAGCAGGACTGAATGTTTGATTGTTTGTGTAACCTTATATCTTGTACTTAACAAACATTGACTGATACTTTATGTTCCTATTTATAGTTTATTTTTTATGTGTTTTTTTTTCAGACTGTTTCTGCATTTTGGCTTGATTGAAAATAGCACTTTATGACTTTTATTATAATTGTGATATTAAAATGGGATTCTATATTAATTTGAGTTTTTAGTTTAGTATACAGTGAAGTCACAAGGGTTAGATTTTTAGAATACCTGCAAATATTGAAAAAAAACATAAACATTGGATGCGGTCCATAAATGCCCATTTTCAGAGAGATACTACACAGTAAGCTGTTAGGAAGTGGAAATGTGGTTCGGGCGGAAAGTGGGCACAGGATATGAGTTACTTACCTAAGAAAATATCTGCATTAGACTGAATCTGCAAACTGAAACACAGCTTTGCAGGACTTCACAGTATTTAGCTTTTAGCTACAGTTTTGCTAATTTTAACATTTAGCCACACTGTTGCTAAGTTTTACCCCCAGTTGTGGTTTTAGTATTAATATTATTATTAATATTATTATTATTATTTAGCTATTTTTTTGTTTTCTGCTACAAATTTGCTGTTTTAGATTTTTAGCATAGGTTCTTCTATGTTTAGCTTTTTATTTATGACTGTTAATTTTAGTTTTTAGTGATGTTTTTGCTATCTTTTATGTAGTTATGCTAGTTTTTGTTCTGCTCTGCGTGTTAATATTTTAGCCTTTTTAGCAAATTTTAACAAACATTCAGCTCCCATCATTCCTATTTCTCTGGTTGATTTTTTTGTTGCCATGATAGTCAGTCACAGCTTTGAAAAGTACAGTACAACTCAAAACCTATCAGCAGTTGGGAGTTTAAAGCACATAGTTTGGAACAGTTTCAAAAACGGAGACAGTATGTCCTGCATTGGATAAAAACATTTTGCTTTCTGAGCTCCAGTGTTCTGACTAAGCTGAATGATGTGGAGACAGGCTGTCAGAGCAGACGTAGCTCTGTCAGGATGGGATGGACTTATCCATGCTCACTGTCAGTGTACACTGACACACAGAGGATATAACAGAATTAAATCTGAGGATTACCCTGATCTTTTCTTCTTTTTCTAATAATAAATGCAATAATCAGAGAAAAGTCGTTCTGGAGCGATGAATGGAGAGATTGTTAGAAGTGAAGTGTTTGTAAGAATGAAGGAAAGAAAGCAGCGACTTGGAGGATCGGGCACAGATGGAGTGCATGAACTCTTCCCTTCGCTGTGCCGTTTCTCTTTCAGACTTCTCTCTAACAAACCCACATCTGGGTTGTATTTACAGGGAAAGAACAACAACGACAAAAAAGAAGTTGCGGAAAACTGGTACGATTTAGGAAATGCTGAAGGAGAAAATAAATTTTCACCTTTAGATTCTGAGAAAACTAAAGTGTTATAGTTTCCATTTTTTCAGTCATGTTAACAGATCTTTTCTCAGCCCACAGCCTGCTCCCCCTTCCCTCTCTGTTCAATCATCTCCACCTGTTCAGCAATCAGCTCATTCCAGTCACCTGTGCTCCTCTGTATTTAAGTCT
>JARVJO010000039.1:12263309-12275393 GCA_031762555.1 Cynodonichthys magdalenae
CTCAGCCACTAACCAGTATTTTCTGTGTTCAGATTGTCCAGCTCAAGATCCTGTTTGGTTCCAGACCCACACCAGCATTATAAATAAATTCTGTAAACCTTTATTTGTGTTCGGCTTTTTATCAGAGCTCAAGCTGAGAATCATAAAGATGGTTTTGATGAACTGAGTTTCTGCAGTAAAGTTATGAACAATTAATATCTCACCTGTTGTAGATAGCTCTTTGAGCAACCTCAGTTTGGAGAAATAATGTTCATTTCTGGTTAGATTGACAAGCAAACATCCTAAAACCAGAATTTAGTTAAATTTACATTACATGGGCTATTTACTTAAAAGTTTATGGTTATCAGCACTCTCAATTTACGGCAGCAGCGACCCACCTTCACTTTACTGAAGCATAAAAACAGTGAGAAGGAAACGGGTGTTCTTACCTTGAAGCAGTGGTTGTTCTGCATTTTAATATCACTGCTTGAACATCAAAAACACAAACTCATAAATTTGTCAACTTATTTTTTTGTAATTTTTTTTTTTTTTCTCGCATTTGTAGTTTTTCAGTTTTCATAAGTTTTTCGTCTTTCACATTCTTGCACAGTGACTCAGGCAAAATAAATACAAGGGGAAATGATTTTTGATAACTAAAAAATAAAGTGGGATAAAAAGCCATTTCCGTGTAAGACAGGACATAAAAGCGGATGTAAAAACTACAAACAGAACTTTTAGTTAAAATAAACATCTTTCAAAAATCTATAAATCAAAACAGCCCACAGCCACTCAGCATCTGCACATCAAATAAAACGCTTCACTTGCTCTAAATCAAAACACATGCTGTGTTTAAACCCTTAAGGCTGAAACACAGATGTTCGACTAACGGGAGACTCTAACTTTAACATTGGGCTCATTCACAAGGTTATCGTGTAAATGTCTGCGTCTGTTAGCAAAATATCTCACAAGTAGAAGTACATCTGAGGAGCTTATTTATTCTGAGAGAAATTTACATTTGAAGCCGGCGTGTCTCACAGATTGTCCAGACCTAATAAAGCACAAGGTATGGACTCAAATCTCTGAAGTGCCAGTCGTTACCTTGGAAACACAGCTTCCTTCATTTCACGCCATGAAAACAATCATACACACAGGTGCTTCTAAACTGAGACTGAGATGATCATAATGGTTAACTAATTGAATTTGACAAAGTTTAGATCATTGTTAAAACAGCCTGATTTGTCTTTAGTGTGCCCCACCACCTGCTTCACATGACGAAACATACGGGACTCTTATTGTTAGCAGCAGCAAACAGCGTGTGTGTCTGTGATTGGAGCGTTTGAATGTTTTCCTGGAAAACATCCCAGATAGGAAATCTGTGTTTGATGCCTTGTTGGAAAGAGTGGAGGGAACCATGCAGCGCACCGTATGACTCCCACTTCCTGTGATAAGGCTGAAAATACACGACACGTCAAAAAGCGGCTGCAAACTTAGACCCCCGGAGGCGTGTTTTTTATTTTTCCCATTTTAGAGTTTTTATGGTTTTTGATTCTTTCCATCTGATTTTGATCCTGCATTACTAAATCGGTCGACTCAAATCCAACAGATATAAAAAATAGATGCACGTCATTAAGAAGGGTGGAGAAGGAGCGCAGTTCTGCCACATAAGCAATTCTTGTTTTGTTTTTTTATGGGAAATTGCCCTTAAAGGGATAGTCTAGTCTTATGGGGCACCAAGTGCAAAATAAAATGTTAAAAAATGTCACCAACACATTTTCATTATTTCTTAAATTTTGCTTATTTTTACTAAAAGTTCAATTTAAATGTTGAATGTTATGTCTAAATGTTAAATCCTAAATCTAAATGTGTAAATTGGAATGTAAAAGTTAAATGTGAATGTTGCAGACGAATGTTACATTTTACATTTAATGATTTCAGAATGAAACGCAGTCTTTTTCATTGGTGTGTAGCTGTTGTGATGTCATCATCCTGCGTCAAAAGCAAATGCTAACACTGCTATCGCTACTAACACTGCTAATGCTTCCCTACAAGACATTAAACATGCAGTTGTGGCTGGTATCTGAGCTGCACTTCAAACTGTTGG
The DNA here is from genome assembly GCA_031762555.1 of Cynodonichthys magdalenae. NCBI lineage: Eukaryota > Metazoa > Chordata > Actinopteri > Cyprinodontiformes > Rivulidae > Cynodonichthys > Cynodonichthys magdalenae. The sequence goes on from JARVJO010000039.1 coordinate 12,265,390, forward strand.
ATCACAAGTACCATCAGAGTTTAGATCTATAGCCCAAACCTGACCTGAAATTCGGGCCTCTAATTAGAGGTAATTAGTCTGGCTGGACACAAACTAAACTCTAGGTTTTTGTTGAACACATTTTCACATCTTCAGCAGCATTAGCAGCATTAGCATTTGCTTATGTTGCAGGATGATCATCATAACAAAAGCCACACACAACACAACGGCAAAGGCTGTGTTCCATTCCGAAATTCTTAAATGTAAACTTTAACATTTAAGATATCATTTTAACATTTAGATTTACACATTTATATTTAGGATTTAACATTTAGATGTAACATTTAAGTTTAACATTTAGTACAAATTAGCAAACTGTAAGAACCGTGAACTAAAAAAAAAAAAAAAACATTAAAAGGAAATATTTTTTAATCAGGCTTTTACTTTCCTAAAGTGAGATAAATAGCTGAAATGTGACAATTTTTTAAACATTTTATTTTACAATTGGCATTAGTCTTTAAAAATTTGGGATATTTCCAGGTCTCAGCTCAATGGGGTAAACTCTGGGAGGATACGCTCTTAGCTGTTTCTGTAAACGCTGCAGAAAAGTGGGGATTGATTAATTGAAAGCTTTCTTTGCAACGTAACGTCCCTTCATCCGCTCCGTAACTTGGCACAGATTCACAGCCATCTCTGCTTTTGGCCAGTCTTGGATTTTAATTTCCCATTAAGCAATAAAACTGTCTATGTAAAGTTATTTATCCCTCCAATATAGCCGGCACATGTACAATATGCTCACTGCTGCATATTACTGCTGAGATATGATCTAATGTGTCAAAAACGAAAACAATTGTACCTTTTCCTGTCTGCTCAGGATTATATCTGCCAACAATTGTGACAAATTGCTCTAAAACCTGCTTTTGATGCAGCAAAACTAACTTATTTAACTGCCTAAAAGTGATTATTTAATATAGTGAGGTTGAAGAGGACTTTGACTCAGGTGTCATGTCAGAATCAAAGCTACTGATTTCTTTTGACTCCCTGGTTTCCTGGTTAAACACGCCACTGCAAACTGACTCTGGTCACACCTTTGGGATTATGGGAGTCAACCTTTCTCATTCTTGTCTAACAGCCCCTTTCGGTCTCTGTCAGGTTTTGTTTAGCCACGTCTTTCAATACTCCAAAGAAACCACTCAAAGGTCACCGGGTTTCTGCTTTACAAATTCCAGTGGGGTCTTATATAAGCTGACAGAGGTCGACACACACAGCCAAGCTTTGTTTCCAAACACAGAGCAGATCACTCAGTCATAATATTGTATGAACTGCCTCACAAATTAGCTAATTAGCCACTCTATTATTTAAAATATCTGATGAGAACAGAAATGGTGTTTTTTGGTGAAATCAAACCAAATCAAAATGTTTGAAACCAGTGAAGCTGGGGGGGAAATCAGCTTTTGTTTGTTTTGCGTTGCCTGGAAGTTCAGGCTAAATAGTTTTTAAAGTTACATTTATTACCAATATAGTTTATTGTGTGAACACTTTTAAAGCAAAAGTGTACAGAAGAAAAATTGGATTTCAATAGTGTGAATGCAACATTCTCACTCCTAAAATCCATGTTTCTTCCGTACGTTTTTCGGCACATAACTCATTCCGCAATTTTTGTGCTCTTTCATCATTTTATATATCCAAATTTTTGGCTCCTTCAGGAAATTCAGTTCATGACTTGTGGTATTTCAGCAACTTATACTTTTTGAGCTGTTTAGCTTTTTGGACATTTTTGTTCTTATTGAAATTGATTTGAGCCGTCTTCGTTATCCTTAAAACATTTCAAAATGGTCATAAATCTTTACAGAATGTTTTACCTTTTGTTCTGGTTCTGTGTTTTTTATAACTTCTTTGTGATAATTTTATTTTTATCATTCATTTGGCTTCTATTTTGCTGATTTTTGCTTTTATATAGCTGTCATTCACCTTTTCTGATATTCTTTCAACTTTTTGTGCTTCTTTCAGCTTCTTTGTTAATTTCAGCTCTTCGTACGTTTTTGGCTACCTTTTAGCTAATTTAAGCATTTTTCAGCAAAAATCTTCTTTCTGTGATAATTTCAGCTTCTTATTGCTTAATTCACCAAACATGTTCTTTTTCTATTACCTTGTGCAAATTTCAGCTATTTCAGCAACTCTCTTTTTAGCTATTTTCAGGCTAGTTTTAGCTTTTTTAGCTATTCCGCACAAATTTTTCAGCATTAAGCCTTTACACTGCATTTTCACAGGAAAAGCAAATTCTTTAGTTATTATCTGTTTTATAATGCACTGATGAATGAGACATGTTCAAATGACTCAACAGATTTGTTGTCGGACATCGTTTGTAGATTTCAGATTGGCATTTTAGTCATTGTTACATCGCTGGATGATCATTTTAAAAGGCTGTCACTGTGTTTCATGTAAAAAATTTCTGAAAAGCTTCCTCTGCCTCGCAGTGATGAACGCACTGCCTGCTTGTGGGCTTTAAAGCTCAGCATGTGTGACGTGTGAATGACAGCAGGCTTATCTGGGAGAAACCTTCAGAATGATGCTGGCAGAGAAGTCCTCTGGAGGAGCTCAGTGGTGCCGACACGTCCAGAAATTTTTTGAAAGAATTGATATGATGCATATGAAGCAGTTCGAGATCATTAATTTATTTCTGCTTTATGTTGTGAATGTGAGCGAAAGTCAGGTTATTTAAGTAAAGGAAGAGAAAAACAATGCAGATCATAAGGGACTAAAACAAGCAGTTGCTGTCAATTTTTATGCCCTCTGCCACAGCAGATGATAAAAATAAAAATATAAAAAATTGAAAGGGTTTCAGAAATGATGCTCAGCAAAGTTCACTGAATTCTGCCCCAAACAACCTTTTCATTCTTTTTCTAAGTCTCAATAGAAAAGTATTATCGGAGAAGCAGAATAAGGAATTGTCTTCCAGGAAAAACAAATAAACATTGGCCTCTGTGATTTATTTACAGTGCAGGCAGAGAGAAACAGAAGCAGGTGAATGCGAGGATGGAATCCAAAAACATTTTGCCTCACATTGATGTGAGCTTCTGATGGCAGCACCAGCTGAGACAGACCCAGGAAAGAAGAATTTTAGGGTAGGATAAGTCTGCTCTAGAGTGAGTCGTTACATTTTATTTTAATGAACTTTCAGATTTAAAGAAGGCCATGCAGGATGGATGTGCTAAACGTCCTCTTTCCACTCTTCTCAGGGCCGGCTTGAGCCAATTTGTTGCCCTAGTCAAGATTTCAGGTGGCGCCCCTTGTGCATTTCTCTAACTCTCACTGCTGATTTATATCCCTTCACATACCAAATTAAATAGTTTTGTTGTTAAAATTATTTTTTACTTTTAGAAACTAGTTTGTCCATTTAAAATAGTTAACAATATAATTCATTTAAAACAATACCAGAAGTCTACCTCATGCCCACCAGCATTTGCTGACAGCATGAAGGAACACCTGTTCATGTTAACAAGCAGCTGTGTAGTGAAGCAGTTCTAAGGAGGTCCAGGGGTATACCATCCATCCATCTATCCATCCATCCATCCATCCTCCATCTTCCGCTTTATCCAAAGTTTGGTCTTGGGGGCAGCAGCTTGAGCAGGGAAGCCCAAACCTCTCTTTCCCCAGCCATCTCTTCCAGCTCTTCTGGGAGGACTCCAAGGCGTTCCCAGGCCAGCCGAGAGACAGTCTCTCCAGCTTGTCCTGGGTCTTCCTCGGGGTCACCTCCCAGTTGAACATGCCTGAAGCACCTCCCTAGGGAGGCATCGAGGAGGCATCCTTACCAGATGCCCAAACCACCTCAACTGGCTCCTCTCGATGTGGAGGAGCAGCGGCTCTACTCTGAGTCTTTCCCAGATAACTGAATTTACCACCCTATCTCTAAGGGAGAGTCAAGCTACCCTGCAGAGAAAACTCATTTCGACCACTTGTATCCGTGATCTTGTTCTTTCGGTCACTACCCAAAGTTTGTGACCATAGGTGAGGGTAGGAACATAGACTGATCGGTAAACAGAGAGCTTTGCCTTACAGCTCAGCTCCCTCTTCACCACAACAGACCGGTACAGAGTCCGCAAAACTGCAGATAACGCATCTATCCGTCAATCAATCTCACGCTCCATTCTGCCCTCACTCGTGAACAAAACCCCAAGACACCTAAACTCCTCTACTTGAGGCAGAACTTCACCCCCAAACCGGAGAGAGCAATCCACTGTTTTCCGACTGAGGACCATGGACTCAGATTTGGAGGTGCTGATCCTCATCCCAGCCACTTCGCACTCGGCTACGAACTGCTCCAATGAGAGCTGAAGATCCTGGCGCGATGACTCCAACAGAACCACAGCATCTGCAAACAGCAGAGATGGAATCCTGAGGCCACCGAACCGGATTGTTCCTCCAGAATCTGAGGTTTGAATATCGATCAGACTCTCTTCTCCAGTACCCCTGAAAAGACCTTACCGGGGAGGCTAAGGAGAGTGATGCCCCTATAATTTGAGCACACCCTCCAATCCCCCCATTTAAAGAGAGGAACCACCATCCCAGTCTGCCAATCCAGTGGCATTGCCCCCGGTGTCCACACGATGTTGTAAAGGCTTGTCAACCAGGACAGCCCCACAACATCCAGAGCCTTGAGGAAATCAGGGTGGTTCTCATCCACCCCTGGAGCCCTGCCACCATGGAGCTTTTTAAACTACCTCAGCGACCTCAGCTCCAGTTATGGACAGACCAGCCCCTAAGTCCTCAGACTCCGCTTCCTCCATAGAAGACATGCTGGTGGGATTGAGAAGGTCCGAGAAGTATTCCTTCCACCTCCCGATCACTGGTTGAGGTCAACAGCACCCCACCTTCACTGAACACAGTGAAGTGCTGCTTCCCCCTCCTCAGCCGCCGGATGGTTTGCCAGAATCTCCTCAGAGCCGATCGAGAGTCTTTGTCCAAGGCCTCACCGAACTCCTCCCACATCCAAGCTTTTGCCTCAGCAACGGCCAGGGCTGCGGCCCACTTGGCCTGTCGATACTCCTCAGCTGCCTCCGAAGTCCTACTAGCCAACAAGGCCAGATAGGACTCCTTCTTCAGCTTGACAGCCTCCCTTACCTGGGGTGTCCACAACTGAGTTTGAGGATGTCCACCGCGAGAAGCACCAACAACCTTGCGGCCACAGCTCAAGGCAGCTGCTTTAGCAATTGAGGCGCTGAACATGGCCCACTCGGACTCAATGTCCCCTGCTTCCAGGGATATACTTCCTCTGAAGATTTAGTAAAAAGTTGACTCAAAACTAAGCATTTTGCAGCAATTTGAAGAACATTTTAATAAATTCTTGGGATTAATAAAACAACATAAAATCAGGATTTTATGAAGGTAGAATAGTGAAAACCAGACTTTAACCTGAACTTTATTTGAGATCAAAGCAGACTGAGAAACCCACAGATCTAATTACCTTAATAAACCTGAGTAACTAGTGATTATTTTACGGACTAAAACTATACTCTGACAAAAAGTTCTAAATATATAAATTTGTGTCCCTCATTTGTAGCCACCCCTATATGGTTGGCGACCTTAGCATATATGCCATGGGCCGACCCTGACTCTTCTACCTTTAAAATCTTTATATTTTTACTGATAAATTGCCACAAAACCCTTCCATCACTTCATATCAAGACATCCTCAGTGTGATTAGTATTCCTACAACTAAAATTACTCCTGGATGGCATCTTGGTTGTTGAAATAGCACAAAAATCGTGACACCTCATATTGGTGTGTCTTTCTAAATTTAATCTTTTGTCTTTGTTCATTAGGTTATGTATGTTCTGAATGTTATATTAAATGTACTTTGAATAATTTGCTATGAAACAGTTGTTCAATAAATGTTGATGGAAGTTGGTGCTTGGCTTGGACCAATTTTGAATTTTTAGTTTGGACCCCTATGTGACTGAGTTTGACCCCTCCTGATCTACAGAGAGCTCTGTAACTGTCATGTGTCAAAGTGCATGTGTATAATTAAAAAGAAATTATAAAAAGCTGACCTATGGGAGAGATGGTAGACATGCCAGGTAAAAAAGGCTTCAGTGTTTAAAAGAGGAAACAAACAATTTGACAAGAAACAGAAAAGCAAAGACGAGCCTCAGCAGAAACAAACCCATGGAGAGAAGAAAAAGGTTGCAGCGGTAAGATGCTGCAAGTTGGGTTTGTTACTGACTCAGACGGGGCAAAATGTTGTCAGTAAACAAAAATAAATTCTGTTTTACATCAAAGTTTCTCAGGATTGAGTTAGGTTGTGTGTCTGAAAGAAAAACTCAATAGAATAAAAATAGCTGGGAAGAAAAACATGTTTTTTTTAAATTAAACTGAAACTAGTTTAATTGTTAGTTGCATTTCTGTGGAGCTGATGTTTTTATTATCTGTATTTATAATGTATGTGGAATTATAAATCTAAATAAGCTTATTTTAGGACCTTTGAGTGTGTGGTATTGCAGAAATAATCCAGAATATTAGTTCTTTGGTATTTAGTTTTTACGCCACAGGCTGTGACAGCAGAACCGACTGGGGGAAGTAAAAGTCAGTCAAACAACGATGTCATTTGGTGACCTCTCGTGACCTTCTGAGCCTCCAGCAGCTGTTTCTTTTCAGCCAAATATTCCTGTGAAACGTTTTTTACTGGAGTGTTTGACTCAGTATTTTCTGTATGTCACTGATTTGTGGTTTGTTTGTTATTCGGACCGACTAAATTTTATCTGTCTTTTTTTGTGCGTCTCTGTCTGTCTTCCTGCCTGTTGTTGTTATTTGGGTTGACACATTTCACGTCTGTCAATATTTTCCCAACTCATCCCTCTCTTCTTTTCCCAGTCTGTGCAGCATGAGTAATTCAAGTAGTTGTGTGTGTCTGTGTGCACGTCTGAGTGTGTGACAGTTGTAGGAAGACATTTCCTTTAGGTTAATTTTTACTAACACAAATCCCAAGGCAGGTTTGTTCAAACACACGATTTATTAAGGAAGGCAGAATTTGTCAGTCTGCCTGTAGTCTTGTTTTTCTTCACTTCAACGTCTAGAAGGAGATTGGAAAAGTGCTTTTTCCTTTTTTAATTTAATTTTTTGTTTGTTTAAATCTGAACATCCTTAACCTGCAGATTGTTTTTAACAACAAATCAGCTGGGGCATGTTGCACAAAACTTGGATAAGTGATTAAGACGGGATTTACATGTAATTCTGGATTAATTAATCCTTGATTTGGTTGCACAAAAAAAATGAGGCACACATGTTTCCATGGTAACAAGTCCTCTGAAACTAACCTGAATCCCCTAACGGCTTAAAACTGAGCTTATCTAAACTGCTATTAGTCATGTTTCCATCCAACTGTAATTTGAGCAAACTTTTAAAATGTTGCAAAAAAGAAAAAAAAAGACAAGAAATGCAAATGAGCCCTGCTTCCGTCTACTAGTTTGGAGCAAATCAACCAGGCTACGCAAACTGTAATTTTGTCAGATGTTGACATTACTCATGGCTGTAATAAACAGGAAGTAGAGGTTACAAACTGGCAGGGACCACACATCTCGTAACAATGAAGGGAAGTTTCCAGGAATGTGTTTCTATCGGAGACGTAGAGAAAGAAATGCAATTCACTTCGGTTTACGGTAATATCCAGGAAGACGCTGACAGCTGATCAATGCTGTGAGGTAAATGTTCGCTACGTCAGAACTTATTTGACAAATGTGTTTCCATCTCCCCATCTGCGCATTAACTTTTTTCTGGAAAATCCAAAAACCACCTCAAGCGAACATAATTTTTTTTTTGCAAACTTGAAGTTTATTCGAATTTTAATGTGATACTTCAAAATGTGCATAAAAAACCTGCTGGAAACATGGTGTGACTGCCACTGTTGCTGCTACAGCTGCTGGTGCCTAATAATTGTGCTTCCTTTTAAGGTACTGGAAGAGGAGGAGCCGAGGTCACCTGGAGCAGATAAAAGGAGCTTCCATTCCTTATATGGCGTTCCTCCAGATGGAGTTGTGTTGGAGGTCCTGTTCAAGGCAGATCCAGGCTTGGAGCTCAGTGCATGACTGAGGACCAGATGGTGAGGCGCACATGCCAGTGCATCAGTTCTAGAGTGAATGCCTGTGAGACTGGGTTCTGCCCACACAAGAACTCCTAGACTTTGTTAAATAAATGCCTCTAAAGGGCTTAAACCATGACCTGTGTCATGCTCTCCCGTTATTTGTCTTGTGAGCTGGGCCGTAAAACATGGGGGCTCGTCCGGGATCTAAACCCATGACCTCTCAGTCAAAGACGAAAGCTTTGTTTGACGGTCATGTGGAGGTGCGCTCACTTTTGCCGTTGATCAGGTGTTGGCTTTGTGTCCAGTCATAACTTTTCCCTTTTAAGCTAAATTTACTGGCCCGTACACAGTTCTTGAACAGTTGTCTGATCAGAACTACTTAGTTTCAATGCCAGACTGGAGAAAGAAAACTCAGTTATATCATGTACTGTAAATCTATTAAAACGATATTTTGCTTGTCAGGTGCAGTTACAGCAGTCAGAGTGTAGTGAGGTTACACCTGCTTGTACTGTAAACAGTCTTGCTGAGGTGATTGACTGTTTCAGCACCATGGACAGCACGCTGCCATTGGGGGTGGATGACAGTGACTCTGGTACCATGGAAGGTGCATTGATGCATGAACATCTTACAAATTCTGATGTTTTGTTTGGTCCCAGATACAGACATCCTGTAAGGTTTTGTAAACATTCTTGGCATCAAAGGTCCCATTAAAATATGTGCTTCAGTATTATAATCCATTTGCCTGTGTTTCTTTCTATTTTTTACTTCACTTTTCTTCCTTAAATAGCTTATGTGTGCACCACTTGCTGGTTTGGAGAGTGAGCTGGAGAGAAGATCTGTAGACACAAAACATCTGCTGGTTTAAGTATTCATTTATTTAAAAAAAAGCAAGTTGTTAATGGTGGCTGGATTTTTTTATATTTGGGTGTTAAAGGTGAAATGCAGGTTGGTGCAGGGTTCCCTCTGGGGTGTGTGACGGCCCCTGTTGTTGCTACTGTTGCTGTTTCCTATTAATTGTGCTTCCTTTTAAAGGTACTGGAAGGAGAGGAGCCGAGGTCACCTGAGGTTACCGGGAGCAGATATAAGGAACTTCCATACCTTATATGGTGTTCCTCTCCTGTCCTGGGGGAGCTTAGCTTAGCCTGAGCTGGCAGGCTGCATGGTGTTCTGTTTGGCGCTGACGGCGTGTCGTGGTGAGGTTCGGTGGGGACATGATTATGGTGGCAGACAGAGTCATGGTGGAGGTCCTGTTTGAGGCAGATCCAGGCTTGAAGCTCGGTGCATGACTGAGGACCAAAAAAATTGCATAATCTTAGCTTTATAGGTGGTTTTACCACTGACCATCATTTCATGTCATTACTTTTCTTTAAGGTCTTTTTTATCCTTCACGTAGAAAAACAGCCCTGTTTTCCAATTTATTACTTTAAAAAAGGGGAAAATAAAATATTGGTGCAAATAGATTTTTTTAAACATCAATTTTACTGAAATTGACATGAAAAAAGAAGGAAAAAGATGAAAATGATGCGAGTGTGGTGAAAAACACTTAGAGTCATCTTTGAGATAAGAGCCCAGGGGATGGAAATAAAGGAGAAATGAAAGCTGAGAAGAAGAGGGACTTAAACAGGAACAGCACATGACACAGAATTTTCACCCAGGCCCCTCCAGGGCATCTAAGAAGACAAAATTTGTGTTAAGAACCAGGCGGAGCGAGCATATGGCGCTGTGTAATATTGATGGTGCACAAGTGCTCATTCCGCGCTGTGCTGTGATAGCCCCGCAGCCATTTCTCTGGCATTTAAAACTCATCGCCCGTTTGTCTCCAGTTAATTTAGGTCGTAAAAGATTTAAAGGCAACAAGCATGTAATGCTTCAAAGAAACGTAATGAGGAAAAGCAGTGGAAAGGAGAGTGGTGGGGGGGGGGGGGGGGGGGGGGAAAAAAGGAAAAAA
>JARVJO010000039.1:12275403-12288734 GCA_031762555.1 Cynodonichthys magdalenae
CGCCCCGCCCCCCGCCCCCCCCCCCCCCCCCAAAAAAGGAAACCCTGATCAACTCATTTGTTGTGTGTGTATAAATAAATAAGTGTGTTGTTTTGGTGGGAAAAAAAGGATTGAAGGGACATCAAAAGACTAAATAAAGGAGCAGAGATGAATTAAAGAGCACAGTTCTTAAAGGTCATGGAGTCAAATTCCAGGATGTGTGTGTTTGTGTGTGTGCGCATATGAATCAGCAAGTTTGCTTTAAGGGAGGGTTGTCAAACTCATTTTCACACAGGGCCAGTTGTGATTAACGCAGAAGTTTTGTGTTTAACTTCGACTAAAATAACAAAACATCCCATTTCTCATCTCATTGCTATGCATTGCCATGGCTGAGCACTACTAACAAACAATAAGCTCTACATGGTATGTCCTGCATAAAAACAGCGTTTTAACAGGTTCTCTTATAAACACTGAAAAGTACCCCGTGTATGACTGACTAAATGTGATTTAAATACAAAAATACTATTAAAAGTAAAGAGAGTTTTACTCACTGTTGAGTTGTGGTGAGTAGCTGCCATCTTGGATTCTGAAATCTCCCACTTTCTGACAGGGAATTCCCACTGGAGCGAGCATTTCAGTTTAAATTTATGACTTGAAGTGGGAAATTTCCACTTCACAGTACGACTGGGCCACAGCAAAACGTAGAATTTACACTGCAAATTTAGCTGACTGCCAGCTACGTTAGAACCGAGCGCACCTTCACAGACGCAGGTGAAATAATCAACATGTATTATGAGAAATGTAGTAGCATACACTTATTTGAAGACATTTGTAATATATTTATAAATTTATATTGAGTCTTAAAGACACTTCACATATACATATTTATGCTTTAGATGTTCAGAATATTTTATAATCAGTGTTAAAACAGTTTATTTTTATACTGTGATTAAAATACTGTGATTAAGTTGTAGGAAAACAAGTTCCTAGTGACTATCTAGTTACACACCTTGCACTGATACAACAAAATGTTTCTACATCTAAGCTTGCAGGACTTCCTTGTTTGTTAACTGGGTCACCTGGATAGAGGAGGTCATATCCTCTTCAATTATATCATGACTCAGTTCTGATAAGAGGAGTTAAAATGACTGTGTTGAGGAAGAAAGGAGCCAATTTCCAGTGACTCGAAGTCCTGAGTACTTGGCCCAGGGTTGAGGTTGTGGTAATCTTTGCATGTGCAATAAATTCTCATGTTTAACTTCCTGTGCACAATTCAGGCTTGTACTTTAAACACTCGATTTATTTCACATTAATACATCTTTGAAGCTCTTGCGGGCCACATAAAATGCCATGGTGGGCCACATTTGGCCTGCGGGCCTTAAGTTTGACACATGTTCTGTAAGGGATGCTGTGTTTGAACCCTCCTTTGTTGGAACTGACATTGCACAGATTTCCAGCCAGTGGGGGTGGGGGGTGTTTGGCTTGGGCTTTGTGTTGAATCCATAGAACTGTTTAAACTGTAGACATGTGTCGGATAGAAAGCAGCTCTGTAGCGATGAGAAACCGTCTCTTTCACTGTTCAGAGTTTTCAGAGCCGCTCATTGAGCATGCATCGATTCTGCTGCCTGTTCCTTCCTTCATCACTCTCCTGGGATTACCGAGCTGCAGCAAAAAATCCTCTTATTGAGTCATTCTGTCTGCTGATTTACTGATTCAGGATCAGGACAAGAATCTGAGCCGCAGCGATTAAGAAGTAAGAAAGTGACGGTGTAATACAGAGGGGGTCAAACTCAGTTACACAAAGGGGCCAAAATTCAAAACTTGGGCCAATTTCTGTCAATACTTATTGAAGAAATGCTAGTTTTACCTGATTTTTCTTATAAAAATACAAATTCCTTTTACCATTTTATATTTTATATAGCATTTGGAACACACATACCCTAACATGGGGGTTCCCAAACTTTTCAATAGCCCCTAAAACATCAACCTTCTGACCATGGACCTTCCCTTGCAAACCCACAAACAATGCTACAGTATATATTTTCACTGTTAGTACTCAATCACTATTACATTAGTTTGGAATAGGAATTTTTTAACATGTTTTAAACACTGAATTATATTCCTACTGAAAACCCAACTTTTCAACAAACTGTTGACAATAAGAACAAAACTAAAGAAATCAAATCTCTATTAATAATTGTATTTTAAAATAAGGATTGAAAAACAGATTTGATTTTATGAGAATGATTTAAATTTTTTTATTTTTGCTTTTTTTTCCTGAGGTCTGCTTTTTCTTAGCTTCCCTCCAGCTTACCCATGCCCCCCTAGTGCCTCCTGGTGGCTCCCACTTTAAAAAACATTGCCCTAATGAATAAAGAAAGGATTACATTTAGAAATACACATTAATATTTATTTTTTTAGGCCTTACACTCGATTCACAACTATTTCATTTACTGTTTCTTAGAAATAGAAATCCGTTAAAAAATGAAAACCTTCACTAAAAATCCAATTATTTTACTTTAAAAATAGAATAAAATGCAGAATTAAAGTTAACTATTGTTGAGAAAAGACAAAAAAAGAAACCATAATCATTTTACATTTAAAATATTATCTTTGGGGCCAAATAATATGTTAACGAGGGCCAAATTTGGCCCATGGACCTTGAGTTTGATACCTTTCTGCGTGGCTGGAGAGGTGAAAGAAGGTCCTTTCTGTCTCCATCCTTCCTCCTGATAGGACTGTCCTTCTTCAGAGCCTGCACAAACAAGATCTGAACGTTTCTGTTCTGTTCCACAGCCTCTGCAGAGACCGTTTTCATCCTGGTCTGTTGGTCCCAGTTCTGCTCTGAGTGGATGGAGCGTCCCAAAGCCAGAGGTGCAGGAGGACCCTGCCAACTGGTGTCCAGGTACAGGTGAACTCCGAGGCACACAGCAGTGAGCAGGATGCTCAAACGCAGCAGAAACCCCAGGGGGACTCGATCTTTGCACATGTCTATCTGTGAGTTTGTCCTCTTCGTCTCTCTGGCTCCTCCTACTTTATCTCTATATTTTTCTCTATCCTTTTCTGTTACTTTTTACCCCATTTTTCTGTAATCTAAGCCCCTCACATGTGAAAAGTATACCTGCTAATACCCCAGCTCACATGTGGTTTCCATCCAGTAGGACTGCGTAGCCTACATCTAGAGGCCCTGCAGATTCTGAAGTCTAATGTTTGCAGTCTGCTTTGGAAACTTTGGAAACTCCCTCAACTTACTCGCAAGCCCTTTTTTTTTTACCAAAAGTTAACGCCCCCCTTCTCAACTGCTTTCCTTATTCTTTCTATCAAGCTGTGTTGATGTAAAACACACACACACCATTGTTGCTCTGCCCCCTTTCTCGGGGTGGTCTCTTCACTCAGGTTACTGTGTAGCTCCAGATATGGGCAGGGCCTGTTTGCCAACTCATGGAAGCTCAGCCTACAAAGGAAATTCCTCAAATTCATGCTCTGAAAGGGTTTAACATGAAAAACATGAAAAATAATATTTAAAATGATTGTTTTTCTTAAAGCTGGTGTTTTTTTAATGAAAGGAATTTGCTCTCATAACTAATCACCGAAATTAATGAAAAATGTGCCAAGCTTTGATTTTTCTAATAACTCTTAAAAATTAATTTCCTCTTATATTATATAACTGCTCTCCAAATGAAAAAAAAAACATTAACATTGCAGTATTTTTATCCCCATTTTCTCCAGTTTCTTATGCTAAATGCATTTTTGTACAGCCAGACTATTTAAAAATAAATTGTGTGACAAACAGAATTTTTTCCACTTTTGAAGTTTATAAAAATTCAGAATGAGGAGACTGATGTTTTTCAAGTGTTGTATTCCGACAATATAATTTCCAATGTGAACAGCAAAGAAGAAAGTCATTTGTCCTTTTTATTCATTGTCATTTAGCACTCTAAGTACAGTTTCTCTATTTAAAATAGTATAAATATGTATATGTATGAAGATTTTAATCTCAGTACTTTAATTGTATATCTTGTGGAGCTCAAACTGTTCCATCTTAAGTTTGATAAAACTCCATGTAAAAGTAAAGTCATTTGACGCGATCTCTGCTGCCATCTAGTGGTTGATCGACACTTTTCACCTTCATATGGAATCCATTACTGTTAAAGTGACTGAAGCTGCCTGGGTCAACCTATAATTACACACATTACTGAAAGGCATGATAAAAATCAGAGTTACGTTTTAAAATAGTTAAAATGACAGCAAAAATGTTATTAATGACATATTTTAATGTTCTTCACAACTTTAAGTACATTTATGACTGTGTTCATGAGCGTCTAAAATTATTTACAGGAGTGTGTTTTTGAGGGACTGTTTATTTTATGATTTTGCACACAAAGGAAAATGAGCAGTTCGACACATGGGTTTCAGTTGTGGCTTTTTTTGTACTCCAAACTAGAACAGAGGAGGGTTTTTCTCCACATCCTGCAGTCATTTGTCTGGATTTGGCCGCAATCTGCCGCCACGTGGAATGCATTTGTGTCTGAGGGCTTCTTTTCTCTCTCCTGCAAGAACAAAGGCTGTGTAAAATCAAATCTCCAGCAGCTTCTCAATTTTAGGCATGAAAATGAAATCAGAGCCGCTGACAGAAATTTGGGAAACACTTTATACTAACTACAACTTATTTAGCCTTAAACATTCTCTAACCAGTAATACACGTCTAACACATGGTGTAAAAGTCATGAGTTATAAAGCATGAATAAACAATTAGTGGGATGGTTTTGGAAGTAATTAACCTGACTAAAGCATTAATAAATATTTTAATTTATAGATTAAATTTTTTGGTGGGCATCTTTCAGAAGGTGACCTATAACTTAAGGTCAAAGGTTTTCTCTTGCTAATTTTTCAATGTGGGCTCGACTCCTACATTGATTGTTTGGCACCTGGTATTCCCAAGCAGTCTCCCATCCTATTACTAACCAGGTCCAATCCTGCTTAGCTTCCAAGATCAGACAAGAGCTGGCGTGTTCAGGGTGGTATAGATGTGTTATAGCCTTATAGATGGATAACTAACCATTTATTAATGGTTAAATAAGACTGAATAAAGTGTAGTTCTTATAGTGTTACAGAAATAGGTTAGACGAATGGAAGACTGATGGAACATAAATGAGGCTCACTTGGAAATCCGACTCTGGAATCTATGCATCCTCACCCAGAGATGATCATCTGTATTATTAGAGCAGATTAGATGAAATGATCAGATGAATAATCTACTCAACAGATTAAAATATAACAACAAAAATAAGTTTTCACCTAAAATCTCATTCCTTTAAAATATTCTGAACACTTGTTGCTGGAAATGACTCAATCACTGTAATCAGACTTTGACCACACACACAGAATAAACTGGAGTCAACTGGATTAAAAAGTTTAAACTGATTAATAGCTCTGATGCTTTTTTATGTCCTGTAAGCTCGCTGAGGTCCGGATAAACAGACTGAAGTCCTCAAATGGTGGGAAGCAACCAGCTGTGACAGGAGCAGGTGAAGGTCAGACCGTGTTTGCTTTCAGCCGGGGCCAGAGATATCTCTGACACACACACAGGCAAGTGTTCGAAGAGTCAACTCACAAACATTTACACTCTGAACCAAAACTTGGAACATTTTGCCAGCTGTCACACTCAGTTGACAAGAAGAAAGCCCAACTACTAAAGGGATAATCCTGTCAAATTTGATGTAATGTTCTGTTTAACTATTATTAATAATTAGAGCCTCAACCATGATATCAGTCACTGAGAAAGAGGTAAAAGTCTTCATCCAGGCTATGCTAATGGAAAAATGTGCTACAACTGTGATTATCAACTGGTGGCTCGTGGGCCACTTTGAGTTTGTCGAAGGAGGGATTTTCCAGCCAGTGGGGGTGACATTATAAAACTAAAAATCTCCATTGTCTTCCACCTATCTATAGTCAGGTCATGGAGGCAATGGGTCTAGGAGAGAAACTTACTTCATCTTTTTGTTTCTCTCTTCTTTGCTTAAAATGACTGTCTGTATATAGTTAATATAAATGTTCAATTAAAAGACACATTTGACATAATCAACACCCACAAACAGTTCACATGAGTTCATAATAACTTCTATCACATTAATTATATGAGCTATAAACAGGTGGTGATTAGTCTGTGATACAAATCAAACAAATAATTACACAATCGGTTGCAAAGATTTCAGTTCATTTTCATTTTTAGAAAATGGAAACAAATTCAGTGTATTCTCTGGCAATCAGCTGAAGTTTGTCCTGCTGGATCCAGCCAAAGCCAAGTCAATCCAAACACATCAATCATTAATCAAACCCTCCAATATAAAGACACACAGGGGCTTTGAGGTAAAAAAAAAAATCAACTAGGATGAGAGATTTTGTTAATTATATAGTGTGAGTAAGATAAACTATATTGAGCACAAAAAGTAAGGAAATTTGTCTTCAGCAATAAGTCATATGACGGATCACCTGATTGGCAGCACCTGGGGTTACCAGAAGCTCCCAACAAGTGTCAGCAGCAACAGCAAAATACTTTTTATGCTAAAAACTTTCCCAAAATCTTTAGTGTCTTTGCTCAAATATACTTGCATGAGTTCATCTTTACCATGAGTCGGATGTGTGCATTGTGTATATGTGTAAATATTTTTTAAATTCCAGCTAAATGGTCAGTAAAACTTGATTCACTCAAGATGTAAACGAATTACGGTAAACCTGTTCAAATCAATCATGTCCATTCTTCTTGCAGAAACAGCAGCTTTACGTTGTTGTGCTAAAGTAAAAGGTTTGGGAATCTTTTAAGCAAAATTATTTCAGAATGAATACAGCCTTTGTTGTTGGTGCCCGCACTTGTTATGACATCATCATCCTGAGACAATAGCAACCTTTAACGCTGCTAACACCACTAATGGCACTAACGCTGCTAACATCGCTAAAATGGTTAATGCTGCTAACGCCACTAACTCTGCTAAAGCCTCTAATGCTGCTAATGCTGCTAACGTTGCTAATGTTGCTAACGCTGCTAATGCTTTCCTAAGGACATCAAATCTGCAGTTACGATTGATGTATGAGCTGCACTTCAAACTGCCGCACCATTGTTTTCAATTAACACATTTTGAAATAAGATTTTGAATACCATCTTCAGCAGTGTTAGCATTGACATTTGTTGCAGGATGATGGCTTCATCCTTGTTAGCTAATGCTACTTTAGATTTAGGATTTAATATTTACATATATTTTTTAACATTTAAATTTAACCATATGTTTAAATGAGAGCAGTGAGC
The DNA here is from genome assembly GCA_031762555.1 of Cynodonichthys magdalenae. Taxonomy (NCBI): domain Eukaryota; kingdom Metazoa; phylum Chordata; class Actinopteri; order Cyprinodontiformes; family Rivulidae; genus Cynodonichthys; species Cynodonichthys magdalenae. The sequence goes on from JARVJO010000039.1 coordinate 12,282,686, forward strand.
TAACTAACAACAAAATGTTAGTGGAACATGTTTAACTATTTATTTAAATGTACATTTTTGTTGGATTGTCTAATTTCCAATGATTTAAATGTCCACTTGAGAAAATATAGAGGTTAAAAAAACTATACAGTTTGGTGATTAGTGTTTCAAAACAACAGCATTCCACTTTGGTTTTAGTCCAACTCAAATAAACATCAACGCTTTTTCTCCAAACTGCAACAAATCAAAAATCTATCTACAACAGGTAAGATGTTTATTCACAAATTTTCTGCAGAACCACACCCTTCCCTTTAAGTTGCTCCACATGGAAACATTTGCTTCATGAAGAGGTTAGCCAGTGGGTGTGTGTGTGTGTGTGTGTGTGTTGAGAGTTCTGAGCCCCTCCCTCCCTCTTTCAGTCCGTCGGTGTTTCTGCTCGCTCAGAGAGCCGCTGCGCGCGGGTAGAGACGCACAGGGAGCCGCGGCGCGCAACGGGAAAATGACGGTGGAGAGAGTCTTCGATGAGCTCGGACATTTCAAAAGGTATATAAAACAAAACGAAACAAAACAAAACACATCTGCCTCCACAGTTTCTGTTCTAAGCTGTAGTTTTCCTCCTCTTTCCTCTCTGTCTGAGTCTCTGTCATCAGCTGAGAGAATAAACTTAACGTTTGAATGTATTTTTAGTTCTTGCTGCTCAAAATGTGATTTGTAAAACTAACTTAACAACTAATGCCCACGATTTGGACCTTTTGTTTTTAACCAAATGTTTTTTTTAAAGAAAACCTGTATTTTTTTTGTGTGTGTTCTAATAAATAGATTTGTGTTTTGTTGCTATTATTGCTAGAGGGCTGCTGTGGCACCAGAAGGCAGAAGAGACTTAAGAACATAAAATAATAAGAAATAAGATTGTATAATAGGCAAGTAAGCCTACAACTTCCATAGTAGGCTTACTAGATACTAAAAATAAATTTCAGTTATCTATACTTTACTGGAATAACCTTTCAGCTGACTTTTTCTACTTCATACATTTTCAATTATCTTTCTACTCCTTACATAGAAAGTTGTCACTTTTATTCCAATACGGCTTCAAAAACAAACAAACAATAACAAATATTCAAAATGTCATACCTCCCAGATTTAATTGGATAAGAAGTATAAATATATACCACTCTGACACACTGTTGGTTTGTATGATCCATCATGACTCCAGAAGGACGTATCAGACGTATGCCTGTATGAAGATGACTGTAGCAGAGATTTACAGTACAAACAGCTAAAACAGGAAGCCTGGTGCATCCCAAATATTTTAACATGAACATTTTACAAGGGACATATGCAAAATTCATTTTTTTTTAGCCATTAAATACTTTTTGTTGTGTAAGTGGAGTCTCTAGAAGTGTAGAAAAGTTGAAGTTAGTCTCTCCTGGTGCTGCATAAATATCTTTGTAATTTATTTGGGTCAAATTTTTCAGTTTGTTCAGTCGACATTTTCTGAACTATTACATCAAAGTAGTTACATCAGAACTGCCAAATAAGGTCTGGACTTACCAACTACAATTTGGTTGTCTTCATTCTCCTCTGGTTCTGGTACTTTAATTTTAACACTTAAGTACATTTTATATTAGAAATGTACTTTTGATACTTATGTACAGTGTCCAAAGTCGGTCCTCAAGGGCCGGTGTCCTGCATGTTTTAGGTGCTGCCCTGGTTCAACACAGCTGAATCTAAAAAGTACTTAATTAGTGGGCCTCTGCAGACTGTGATGGCAAACTGAGAATGTAAATCATCTATTTGAATCAGCTGTGTTGAAGCAGGGACAAATCTAAAACTTGCAGGAGACCGGCCCTTGAGGACCGGAGTTGGACATGCCTGCTTTAAGACTTTTCTTAAAGTAGACTTTAACTTTTGCCAAAGTCATTTTATGGTAAGATACTCAAACATCACTTTAAGATATTTTATACAAGACTGATCATTATGTTTGGTTATAGGTGTCTTCCTGTTAAAAGGGAGTTTTTCCTTTCCACTGTTGCCATTGTGCTGATTCAATGCAATGTGGTGACCTCACAGGTTTGGTTTTTTTTTTGGTGGGGGGTTTGTACAGTGCCTTGCGATGACATTTGTTGTGACTTGGTGCAATATAAATAAACTGAATTGAATTAATATACATGAGTGGTTCTAAAATTTGAGGTCAGGACTGGACTAAGTTAGAGGTGTTCAGATGATCTACAGAAATCAAACTAAAAATGACAGCTAATAGTATTTTTTGCTGAAATTGCCAAATAGATGTGTTATAATTAGGTTTTATTGACTTGTTAAAAGTCTTCACCTAGTGATATCGGGGGTTTCAGGTTATTTTATGGGTTAAAAGCTAAAATATTTTACATTCTATGCTTTATAAAACCCAAAATCTTAGTGCTTCATATGTTTCCTTCTTGTTCATTCTTCTGCTTGTGTCTTTCCAGATTTCAGGCGTGTCTGTATTTTGCAGTGGTCTTCCAGGCCACAGCGTGTGGAATCCACTACCTGTCCTCCGTCTTTCTGGTCGAGACTCCCAGCTTTGTGTGCGGCGTGCCCAGCAACGTCACCGGCGTCCTGTACGGCAACATCACAGGCTCCAGTCTGGAGGAAATCCTGCCCCTCATTGGGTCAGGGAGCGGGCCTCTGGTGGTGAGGACGGCTGAGGGGGAGCAGTGGGAGCTGAGCCGGTGCCGCTGCGCCCTGCGCTCCGACCCCAGAGACTTTACGTACGAGTTCAGTGGCAACAAAACAGTGAGGGAGTGCGGAGGCAACTATGTTTACGACCACAGTGAGATCCACCAGAGCATCGTGACCGACTGGGACTTGGTGTGCGACAAGGAGTGGCTTGCCAAGCTGTGCCAGCCCACCTTCATGCTGGGGGTGTTGATTGGAGCGCTGGTGTTTGGGGACGTTGCCGACAGGTAAGGACAGAAAACCAAAAAACTGCACCTTTGTGTCATTCGTGCAGCCGGACATATCTGCTTCTTCTCAGGCTGAGAGTATTTTTAAACATAAATACATGAGATCTGATACATTCATAAAGGTGATTTCCACAAGAATGAATAAGAAAAGAACTGAAAACCAAAATCTGGAACAGCGGAGTCAGGACAGGAAGAAGGGGAGTGGAGCATTCTAGGAACATGTGCAGAGATTAGACAGATAAGATGACACGGCCAAACAGCTGGTCCACCCTAACCCCCCAACAGACCACAGAGAGAGTGCTTTAAATAAAGCCCCCATCAACCAGACTGAATACATGTTGTCACTCTGTTATGCAATCCATTAGTGGGATTTCACTGACCTACAAACACACTCATGGTGAGGTTCACCTTCGTTTCTTATCACCTTTTATCTGGATCAAACATATCAGCTCTGAGCTTCTAATAATACTCAGCTGGTTTTGCTTGAGAGCTACTAAAATACCAAAATATTTATTTATTTTACAAAATTTACAAAATATTTTAGAACGAGTTATATGTGCACAATATTGCTTTGTAAGATTTTGTAAAAGGGGGAAACTCCCATGAAGCAGCTTTAGCTTATATAGGGACCCCAACACAGATTACATTACATTTACAAAAACAATATAGTTTAAGCCACCCCCCCCCCCCCGCCCCACCACACACACACACACCACTATCTAACCAATTCATTATTCTTATTTCACTATCCCCTCACACACATTCATATATTCCCTTATCTAGTTTCACGCATTATTTTTAATTGAACATGATATTACATATAGTTTGCAAATAGTTTGAATCATTTTATTAATATATTTAAAAAAAAATGTAAAACATGCATATGAATTTTGGAGGTGGGGCATCATTGGTGGGCCATACAGAAGTTACCCGGGCGAGATGTGGCCTGTGGGCCACCAGCTGCCCATCCCTGAGCTAAATGTTTATTTCAGGTTTTATCATGAACTGATGGTGCGTTTATGACAAACGACTTGTTAGGTTTTATAACTTAAAAAAGAGACATATCTGATTTTCCCTGAATTAAATTGAAATTTTAGCTCTTTTCAAGTTTTGTGGGAAAGATATGTACAAATAATTTGTGTTCTTGATTTTTTAAGATCCTCTGTTGAAAAAAAATAATAATACTAACCAAAATATTTAAGAACAGTTTGTAGCTACAATCCATGCAACAGCATGATGTCAGACTGTTACAACTGAGGAATTCAACAACACTATGAGCTCATTATTATGAGTTATTTATCTAAACATGTAGCTATTGTGTTGTTTCGATGTCTGTCCTGTGTCTCTGTAATCTCTCCTGGTTGTGTGTATTTTTTTCCAACAGAGTTGGTCGTGTGAAGATCCTGATGTTTACCAGCCTCTGTCAGTTTGGACTCGGGGTGTTGGTGGCGTTCTCCTTAAACTACTATTGTTTTGTGGTGCTTCGCTTTTTGCTTGCCATGGTGAGATCAGTGTAAAAAAAAAAAAATAATGATACACACACTTCAGCGTACTTGCCTGTTTATATTTGAAAAAGGAGAAAAAAATTTTCACTTCCGGACTTCTTTTTAGCACAAGCAGAGATTTCATCCCAAAGTCTCAACATTTCAACAGCTAAGTTCACTCTGAGTCATAGTTCCAGCTGTTTTCCTACAAAACTTGTTTTAGATTAAAAATAAAGCTTATAACATGCTAGAGCAAAACTTCTCCTGTGCTTGTTAAAATGGCACAAACATGTGCTTCTAACAGAACTTTTAGGTCAATTTGATGTTTATTTTGCACATTCTTTGGTTCAAAACATCTGGAAGCTGAAAAAAAAATCACCAATTGAAACATTCCTTTGAAGGTCTGCTACATCCTGCAAGCATCACGCCACAAATAGATTAGTCACTTTTAAAAGGAACCTCGACTTTATTTGATAAACATTTACTTCAACTATAAAGCAAATACTGTAAAAATACTGTAGTTTGTTAAGTTTTTATAAGTTAAAAAAGCTACATAATTTTTTAGTATGTTTCTCGTTCAACACTTTTTGTGCTATTTTTAGAATTCATACATCCAAAACGTTCAGCTCCTTCAGGACATTAGCTGCTATGACTTTTCGTTTGTCAGAAATTAATACTTTTTGAGATATTTAGCTTTTTCATCCATGTTTTTCTCATTGAAACTCTTTAAAATTTGCAGATTTTAGCATTTTCTGCATTGTTAGCTTTCATTCTGTCCTTTTTTGTTGTTCTGCTAATTTAAACATTTTGTGCTTCTTACAGCTTCTTTCTGCTATTTTTTTTTCTGCTTTTTTCAGCTGTTTTTTGCTTATTTCAGCTGTTTTTTAGCTACTTTTGATCTAATTTGAACTTTTTTCAGCTAAGTTTCAGCTTAATTCAACAAACACTCATTCTGTTTCTTTGTGCTAATTTTAGCTATTTTAAAAGTACTTTATTTGTTATCAATGCATATTCCCATATAATGACAAAATCTGTGCTCTGCATTTGACCCAGCACACCTGAGAATCACCCAAGTGGAGCAGCAGGAAACTATTTAAGCGAGTAGAACCTATGCCTTTTTAGTCCCAAGTCGGCTGCCTTACCGCTGCACCACAACTGCCTCAGCTATTTTAGGCTAGTTTCAGCTTTTTTAGCTTTTCAGCAGAAATCTTTCAGTATGAAGCAGTTTGAATTTTTGCAGGAAATGCAAATTATCTAGGTGCAATAATGATTGTAAAACTTTAATAATTTTATTGAGCTACAATCAAGGCAAATGTTTTAAACAAACTAAATACAAAACTATTAAAAAAAAAAAGCATTAGACAAAAAAATAAAATAAAAAAGAAAGAAAATGGATGGAGATCAGAGAGGAGTTAAAACAGCCTTCAGAGACAAAACGTGATGCTGGTTTAGCCTCGCTGCTACTCATCTGGTCAGCTTGGTGGCTCTGTTATAAAGTTGTCCAGATGTAGATTTATAGAAACAATATTACTAGCATGCTAGCAACATTAAACACTTTAAATAAATTCAATTCAATTCAATTCAGTTTGTTTATATAGCACCAAGTCACAACATACGTTGTCTCAGGGCTCTGTACATGAAAAA
>JARVJO010000039.1:12297969-12310164 GCA_031762555.1 Cynodonichthys magdalenae
TGCAAAGAATATTTCATTGTAAAAGTATCATATGATGCAGTCAAGACTAACTACTGATGCTCAGTGTGTAAATAGAAAACAAAATAAGGATAATGGAAGTTTCAGTTATGATCTCAGATAAAATTCAGGTTAAAGTCTGGTTTTTAGTGTTCTACTGTCATTAAAAAAATGATTTTATGTTGTTTTATTGAATCCTAAAAGCTTAGTAAAATGATCTTAAAATGTTTGGAAATTGCAGTTTTGAGTAAATTTTTTATTAAATTTTCTGTGTGAGTTTAGCCCAGGACCCCCCTAGAACTGCTTCATTCCACAACTGCTTGTTAACATGAATGGGTGTTCCTCGTTGCTGTCAGCAGATGTTGGCAGGTATGAGGTAGACTTCTGGTATTCTGTTTGAAATTAATTATATTTAGAACTATTTTAAATTGATAACCTGTTTTCTAAAGTGAAAAAATAACGTCAAAGGCAAATTATTTATTCTGGTTTGTGAATGTATGTATATTGGCAGTGAGATTTAGAAAATTGCTCAAGGGGTGCCACCTAAAATCTTGCCTAGGACAACAAATTAACTAGGGCCGGCCCTGTTCAGCAAGCATTTAAGTGTATTTCTGCCGTACCCTGAGTAGATAATTTATCCTTCAATATGCAGCTCATTGTAGGAATCCTGGCTTTCATCATTGGAGTGCTGACTCTGCTGCTGCCCGAGACGCTGGGCAAACCCTTAACAACCACCCTGGAGGAGGCAGAGTCTCTCGGACGTGACCTCAGTAAGAAGAACTCAGGTCCGAGCAACAGAGATGCAGAGGAAGGGATGGAGCTGAATCAAAACGAAACAAAGGCCTGAGCCTGTGTGCTGTAGAGAAAATAAAGACATGTCTGGAAAAACAGAAAAGACTAATGAGAGATGATTCTCAGTTTATTGATTTTTAGGAAAAGTAAAGGGAAAACTGGATTTATTGAAACTGTTAAAAATATTTGTTTACTTTGTGTTTTGCAACTTGACCAACAGTTGCGAAGTGTTTTTAGAAGTCTGCTACGTACATTCATCAGTCACTGTCTGATTATGAAGTCATTATGTGCTTTATGAGTGGTATTTATATGTACTGTGTGTGGTAACTTACAGAAAATGACATACTGAAGGACAAATTCAACCCTTTTTTGCAGATAAAGTAATCCATATGATTGAACGGCTGCACAAATTATTGCTTTACTTTATGGGGCGCCAAGTGTAAAATAAAATGTTAAAAAATGTCACTAACACATTTTCATTATTTAGCTCACTTTCTGTGGGTAAAATCCTAGTTAAAAAAAATTCCACCAACATTTTATTATTTAGCTCACTTTCTTTGCTGTTGGTGCTCAGCTCTTGTTATGACATCATCATCCTGAGACAAAAGGAGCCGCTAAAGCTTCCCTACAAGACATCAAACTCACAGTTTCGTCCAGTGTCTCAGGTACCATCCAAATTTTTTCATTGAACACAGTTTAAATTAAAATATTAAATGCCATCTTCAGCAGCATTACCAGGGTCGTTAGCAGCATTAGTGGTTGCTTTTGTCACAGGATGATGACCTCTAACATTTACAAGGCTGCCATTCAAAATTTTATTTTAACATCTAGTAAATGTTAGCAAAATGCAAGAAAAGTGAGCCTAATAACAATAAAATGTTATGTTATAAAATGTGTTAGTGGCACTGTCAAACATTTTATTTTACATTTGGCGCCCCATATTATCTCAGGTATTCTATAATATGTTGTATAATTTCTTTAAACCAAAAGTCTGTGTTTTTATATTAAAAGAAGTGCCTATTTTATTTAAAGCCACATAAAGTTTTGTAATTTCAGGTTGTGTGTTTTCTTATAAAACTATCATCTGAAAAGTGTTTTAATGTATTTTAATTTGACATCCCTCATTTCTTTTGTGTTTAAGATGCCTTTGATGAATTTTACTTTGGAATTTAATGTGACTTTAAGTAGAAGCATGTTTTGTATGTGTAAGTGTTAAAGGGATAGTTCAGATTCTGTGAAGCAAAATGTGAACCAATAATATCTTACCTGTTGTAGATAGCTTTTCAAATGGCCTTAGTTTGTCGAAACAGAGCTTTAATTATTGCTGATTCTGTTTTATAGACCTTCATATCTTTTCTCATTGTACTGTTTAATAGTAGAAATTTAATATTCCTGACTGAAGTGCTACAGCTAGACGCCGCCGCCTCTATTTATGGTGGCCAATAAACATGAAGTTAAATGTAAATAACTGAAATGTAAAAGTGACAGCAGTGTGACTGGCAATCACATGAACCATAATGAATTTTTGAAGTTTAAATTATAGTTAATTTTGGTTTAAACCCTGCTCGGACTAGCCATTAGCTTGTCAGTCTTGTTAAAATTAAACTACTTTTTCTCTGACCTGCTTCAGAAAAATCTGACCTATCCTTTTAGGTTTGCGTTGAAGTTTTCTATTTGCAAAATAAAATGCTGGACACTAAAGCTAAAAGTACATAATTTCATCACATGTTTAAAGTACAAAAAACACTTATCACTGAATGGACCAAATTTTGTAAAATAGAACAACTAGTTCTAGCCTCTGTACTTGTGTGTAATACATGAAGAAATTATACTTAAACTTCAAATATTTAATGTGTTGGTGAGTGGTGTATTCCTGCTCAGAAATCAACATTTTTCAATGGATATTATTTTTTGTCATAGAATAATAAATGACACGGTTCTATAGGTTGAACATTTATAAAGTACTGTAATTCTGAGAAGAGACTAGAAACTTGAAATAAATAGTTTTCTAACAATGATAAAGCTTTTCTGAATTTGTCAGTGGGGTGAAAATCAGTCATCAAACATAAACATCTTTCATATTCAAATCTTGGGTGGAAAGCTGCAGATGAATAAACTGTGCACGTGTGTGCAATTTTTTTGAGAAAAAGTAGAAAAAATAAAAGGGGTGAGCACAGCTAACTAAAAACCACTAATTCGCTAACCAAAAATTCCTTTGCTAACGCTAAACCAATAAATAATTAGTGGAAGCTAACGCTAACCGCTAAGACGAATTTGAATAATCAGATTAAAAACTTTGCCTGCCAAATGTGAAAGGGGATAGATTTTGATAAATGACATAAAAATGAAAGTTTTACATTTGTGAATTATTTAGCAGATTTAAAATTAGTGGAAGCAAATTGGTTCGGTTTCCAAATATACCAAAAAAAGAAGCTAATGCACTAAATGAGCAGATTAGCAGAACTTTGCTCATCACTGAAGAAAATTTCTATCAAGTTTCAGGACATCACAGTACAAACTGCCAATTGAGCATCCGAACTGTAAGAACAGGTGTACATTTTTGAACAAATGGTTGTGATTTATTTTTTAAGCAGACACTCCAGCTGCGATGACAAGAGGACATTTATTTTGATCACACATTGATTGGACGCCTTTGTTTTCTATTGATCAGATGCTGATTTAAATCCATTCTAGACCCACTTACAGTAACGTGGAGGAAAATTTCTACGCCACCATAAACGAACCATAAAAAAATGGCAAAGTTGTCAAACACTGTTTTTTTTTCTTCCTGAGACTTTTTTTATCTTAAAAAGCAAATGATTGCAAAATAATAAATTAGGTTGGCATAAAACAAAACACCCAAAAGATAAATTTCACAAAAACAAAATAAAGCACAGGCAGCGTTAGGCAAAAATATCACATGTACCATTTTTTTTTGTTTTTGTTTTACATGCCTGTTGAGGAAACTGCACTTTAACTAGTTGGTAAAAAAATAAATGAGATGCACAATTTTCAAGGTAAAATTCATCAAGGCCAACATATTTTAACAGTACAAAACCAAAACTGACATTAAAGGCTGATTTTTGATCCAGTAGTCACCAAATCCCTCAATTGGCTTCCTGAAAAACCTGCAGTGCATTTATACAGGTCTTATATTTGGCAACTTAGTATTTAAACTTTGGAATAAAATGAGGCTCCATGGATGCTTTTAGTGTTTTACTCTTCAGTATCAACGAGTGACCTTCTCCACCTCCCTCTAATATAAAACTATCATCATATATTCTGCTGACACAGTCAAACTCATGCTCATTGAGTTGGAATTCATTGAATTCATAATTGAGTGCATTTGGTTTAACCCTCATTTACGTTTTTTACAATATAACAAAACATGTTAGAAAACCAGTTTTGCAAGAACTGATGTAACTCAGCACAACTTCACCCAACTGTGTGCAGAAACTTTTAGTCTCAGTCACCAGAAACCTGAGAGGGATTGTTCAGACCTGCTGAATTGGGTCTTTTCTGGAAAGGTTATGAACAATCATTATCTCACCTGTTGTAGATAGATATTTTGAAAGCAGCAGTTTGAATAGACAAGCTAAAGGCTAATCTCAGAAAGCAAAGTGTGTCGCTGCCGTAAAAAAAATATACATTGCCGTTCAATAAATTATTATTTTTTATACGTATAAATCTTTACACCAGCGGTTCTAAATTATTCTCTGTCATTTTGAACATAGCCAAAAGCTGAATAATCATCGACAGCGTAAACTTTACTAGTAATTATTAAAAGAGAGTGAAGTTCTTTTGGAATAAAAATGAAAGAACATAAAAAGGTCTGCAAACTAATTTGCACTAGTCAAATCTTGTATATAAAAATACATTTAAAATATCCTTAAGTGGAATTATGACTAGTCAGAACAAAAAGTGAGATATCTTGAAGGAAATTAATGACTAGTCAAAACTAACTTAGAGATAACTAGAACTGTATTGTTGAATAGTCAAAATTCTTTTCAAGATATCTTGAAGTGGAGCTTCCATACAACTTATTGATTAATCTGTTGTCATTTATACTAGTCAGAATATAATTAGAGATATCTCAAATAGGTATTTTGCCTAGTCAAAATACAATAAAGATATCTTAAAGAACTCTTATGTCTAGTCATAAATTAATTTAAGATATCTGGAATGCAAGTGTGGTGAAGTAAATTTTATATAAACACAGCCTGCCGTACAGTGCGAGCTTCCACGTCGCTGGAAATGACCCGCTACACTCCTAGAGCAGAAGCAGGTTGTCAAATTAAAGTGCAACTAACATCCACATCTTCTTTTTGTCTCCACAGTTAAGAAGAAACAAAAAACAAGTTTTTCCTCCTCCGACTCTGGTGTGAAAAAAACCCAAACAACTACAGTTGTTTAGATGCTTCACTGAGTGCGACGTACAGCAGGAGGGAGGAAGAAATACACGGATTTATCGCCCGCGACACATTTCAGTTATATACCACATATTGAGAAGCACTGCTTTACACCATTGTCAATTTTATATTCCATGATAATCTCAGCAGAAACATTACATTATTCATGCCAGATGTGCTTAAGTTTAATAACCAAGTAAGATAGTGATTGTTCATAACTTTTCTATTTAACCCTACTTACAAAATCCGAACTTTCCCCTATAGTCAGGTTTGGCACCTGCAATAGGCTTGAAGAACTAATATACACACAGCATTTATGGCACTTTTTAAACTCATGTCCCAAACCAGTTTTTGTGACACCAGTACCTTGATTGAATGTCTCTGAACCTTTTGAACACATTTTGCGGTTCAGCTTTCGCTCTAATCTCTCCTGGAGATCACAGCTGAAATATTTATCATACAAACCTTAAAATAAGCTCAAACTCAAACTGAGGTCAAGCAAACTGACCTTAATATTTTGTCTCTTTGTCCTTGGTCTGTAATTAAACAGAGTTTTATATTTTTGAAGTCTTACATTTTCAGTCTGCAGAATGAAAACTGCACTCACAAAAACAAATCTGAAGGACGTGAAACGCTGCCACCGGCTCCCGGCTGCCACCGGCTCCCGGCTGCCTCAAGCTGTCTTTGGACAAATTTAGCCAAATATCTTTTTTGTGTTTTTTTTTATTTGGCGACGTCCTCCGCGTCAAGCAGCCCTCAGGCATGGACCAGCCAGCTGTTGGCATCCTCCAGGTCTGACTCCAGTTCCTCATCTTCATCCAGAGGTTTTGGGGTCCGGAGGGCCAGTTCATGCAGGAAAGCAGACGAGTACGCAGGAGGCTGGGAGGCGGACTTTAACCCGATTTTTTTCTTCATGAGGTGGAACTGGTCCCGGACGAAGTTGTAGAAGTCGTACTCGTACCGCATGCGGTAGTACAGCACCTGCAGGGCCTCCAGGGTTGGGGTGTGTTTACGGACTGTGCCCGTCAGGTTTCCCACTTTTTTATATTCTTTAACACAAATAAAATAAAAATAACAGAAAATAAGTCAGTTTCTGATATAAGTAAAATATTAATTTACAAGACAAAACCTAAGCTTAAGAACAATAAACTCACATACAGTCAAACACAGACACTCCAAATCAGGGATGAGAAACTAGTGGCCTGCGGGCTGACACGTCTGTCTGGCCCTTAAAAAATAAATTTTTTTTTGGGTGGGCCTTGGAATCTAAGATCTGCTTTGAGTTTTAAATTTAAAAAAAATGTTTATTTGGGGAGGTAGTTAGGGTGCCAATGGATGAAAAAAAAAATCTTGCCGCCAGGCATTACTATCTTGTGGCCATGAGATAATAACACAAGGCCACAAGATAATAACGTGTGACTACGAGATAAATAATGCATGGCTACGAGATAAGTAATGTGTGGCTACGAGATAACATATGGCCACGCTATAAATAATGCATGGCCACAAGATAAATAATGTGTGGCTACAAGATAACATATGGAAACAAAATAAATTATGCATGGCAACAAGATAATAAAATATGTGCATGAGTGAAATAACACATGGCTACGAGATAATAACATATTGCCACATGGTAAATAATGCGTGGCTACAAGATAATGTATGGACACGAGATAAATAATGCGTAGCTACGACACAAGATAATGTGTGGCTATGACATAATAATGTATGGCCATGAAATAACACGTGGCTACAAGTTAATAACGTATGACCATGAGATAATATGTGGTTATGAGATAATAACATATGACAACAAGATAAATAACGTGTGGCTTTGAGATAATACTGTATGGCCATGAAATAATACATGGCTACAAGTTAATAACGTATGACCATGAGATAATATGTGGTTATGAGATAATAACATATGACCATGAGATAAATAATGTATGGCTTCAAGATAATAAAGTATGGCCATGAGATAATGTGTAGCTATGAGATGGCCACAAGATAAATAATGCGTGGCCACACAAAATAATAGCATGGAGCCACAAGATAAATAATGCCTGATCACAAGATAATAATGCAAGGCCACGAGAAACAACATTTTATTCCTATGTCACCAGACTGGCCACTCGCCACTACAATATGTTGCACAAAGCTAAATATGAGAAGTTTAGTGAAGTCACAAACACATGAACAACAGCGACTTTTTACCAGAACTACAACTACACAGGAGTCTGCACTCAAGACATGTATGCCGTTGCGCCTTAGCTTGCTAAAATAAGTGTTTAGGTTTGGTTTGCATTCCTGCTCTAGATGCTATTTTCTTGTGTTTTCTAAAGAATAATCCACTAAAGGTGATTTTTTTTAAAAATTTAAGGCAGTGTGGACCAACCAGGGCTCTTATAGATGTCGAGGACTCCAGAGAAGTAATGAGGTAAAAGCCTCTCCAACAGGAGCAGAACATCTTCCAGCTCCTCCAGCACGCCAACAAGAAGGTAGTTCTCCAACACGTTCTGTTTGGCCCTCTCCAACGCCCAAACTCCAGGCTCTCTGAGAGAAACAACTGTGAGCTTTGCTTAAAAGAAACAAGTGACTTTAATTTGAAACAGCCCTGAACCTACCTGCACTGAGGGTGTTGTCCACAGAAGTAGGGAATGATGTAGAAAACTCGAGGGTTGGAGCACTCAGGGTAATTCTCTAGAATGCACACATTTATGTCCTGAAAGCAGATAAACAGACAGCCATCAATTTAGTTCGGCAGCTCTTTGTTTCTTTTTGGGTTTTAAATCTTGTTCAGCCAAGTTTCACTCATTCCATTGACAGGTTGTTGACCACTAGAGGGAGCTCTTCACCTAAATAAACAGAAAGTTTAAGAGTCAAATAAAGACCCAGCTCCTCAGGTGGAGAAACATGCTGCAATTGCGTATAATTTATTCTTTATAAGACACAAAATTAATTAAAATATAATAAAAACAGAATTTTTATGCTTTGTAACGAGTAAAACTTTTCAGCTTTTTAACAGATTCACCAATGATTTACTTCTACATACATTTTAAAAGAATTAACATAAATGTGATGTGATAAATGAAAAGGATGAAAATACAACACTGTTCTAAAAGTCTAATTTGGTGTCTAAAAAGCAAACATTTTGTTTAACAAGTTTAAATTTTAAACCTTGTAGTTTTTAAAAAAGAAAGTGTAAATGCTTTTTAATCCATTTCAAATTAAATGTAAACAAATCCAGCACATTAGCATGTTAGCTGGTTTAGAAAAAAAGTCCAGTTTTGTTTCTGACCTACAAAAAACAAAGAAATCAGACAACAGTTTTAAAAAAGAATATGATCTTTACTCAAAACTGATCCACATTTTCCAAAAGCACAACATGAACATTTCAAGCACTTCATACATGAACCCTGGAAGAACTCTGCATTTTATTGAATAAAGACAATCAAAGCTAAAGCAATCTGAACAGATGTGGTGATTTCATGTCTGAACATTGGAACTGGAACAAAACGGAGGAAGATTAAAAACAAAAAAAAACAAAAAGCAAAACTGGACACCCACTAAAGGACTGAGTTCAAATCCATGTCAGGTGACGTAAGCCTCACGCACGAATTCACAAAAAGAAGCTTTTTCTTGTTGTCGCCCTCTCTGCAGATAAACACAAACAGAGCAGGACGGGGCAGAGGGAGATGACAGACCTGTTGGATTGAAAGTGAAGGCACACAGAATGAAAACATAATGCTGATGTCAGAGCTGGCCCTTTCAGATTTCTCCCCCATTAGTTTGTAAAGCAGAGAGATTTGTCAAAGTCGGTACAGAGGATGACTCAGTCCATCACAGAGACGAAGCTGAGGCAGACTTGGAAACATGACCGAAAGCAAAGAAGAGTAAAGATCACGTGTTCATTTTGGAGAGTTTATTTTATATGCTTTAAGTTCAAATTTACCATAAAGCTTTAATTCAAGTGGAAAAAAAAGAAGAAAAAAACGCTACTAAGCTGCTTAACACATTTCTGCTGCTTTTTTATTCTTTTATTCTTTGTAACAAGCAATCCAACCAGTGGGATGTTTTTTTTTATTACACGTGGTCACCCACAACCCCAAATCCTAACCACTTGAAAATTAGAATAGAATGAACATTACTGTCAGTCCCAAATGTAACGTAAGTCAACTTTACTTACTTTATTTCCCAGATTGACCTCACAGACTGCTTTTCACAGAGAAAAAAATAAATAAAGACAAACATAAGCATAAGATCCAATAAAACAAGTTAATGCAACTAATAAAACACTAAGTTTTTGTGTGTTTTTTAAAAGACTAAGTCAGTGTTTTTCAAAGTGGGGGCCACCAGGGGGCGCTATGGGAGTCTCAGAAAGCTGGAGGGAAGATAAGAAGAAAAAGAAAATTTAGTAAATGCTTTAAATCATTATAAAATGAAATTTGTTTTTCCATCATTATTGTAAAGCAATTTATAATATCAATTTGTGTACGGTTCGTTCTTTTTTTTTTTTTTTGTTTAAAATTATTGGGTGTTTTTTCTTTTTTCTTTTAACTAAATTTAAAATACAACAATAGCAAAACTGAAAAAAGACTACATTTTTCATTTTTATTTATTTATGTCTTTGTTTTAATGGTTAAAGCAAAAACTAGCTTTATATTTTGTTAGCACATCATTTGACTTCCTGGCAGAATCAGAAATCATCATGGCCTGAACTCCTGGTGCATTACGGTTTCACTGAGCACTTTAGAAACAGACAAAAGTCTTATTCAGAAGAAGTTGATCTTACCGTGAACAAAAAAGTTATGCAGAAAAAGATTTGAGTGCAGCCGTTGCCAATATCTTTAGGAATGGTTTTGGGTTTTAAACAGTCTCTGTTGACTTCTGTCATTTCTGATATAACCACATATTAAAACAGCCACATACAGTATTTTATTTTGCATTTAGCTAAGAGAAACAAAAATCAAACACTGTGGATTTTTTATTAGTTCGATTTTACATTTTTACATTTAGGTTTTGAAAACAGACAAAATAAAAAAACAACACGGTTGTTTTTTGGTTTGCGATTTTATTTTGAAACGGCCAAACCAAAGAACGAATCATACACAGATTTATACTGAACTGTTATTTAATGGAGCTGAAGAGAGGTTTGATTTTCTTTTATGTTCTTATCGTCAACAGTTTGTTGAAAAGTTGTTTTTTCAGTGGGAATATAACTGTGTTTAAACTTTGTTTTCCCATGATTGTCAAGAACAGACCACTGGCAAGTAAAAATGACAGTTATGGAGTCTTCACACAGACCCAACAGGGATATCAGGAATGTGAAAAGGAACAACTTTACATTGATCCACAGAGATCATTTCAGTTTCCATATTTATTTTTTCTGTTTTTAGCAGCTGCTAAGCTTCAAACACGACAAACATTTATGGCAACATCTGGAGAGTTTTTTGTAATGTTTCCCTCTCCTGTGCTCAAAACTTTCTCTTTTTTTTTTTTTTTTTCTTCCTTTGTTTGTTGCAGATTGTGCAGTTCTGCTTTTGCTTCAGCACAAACAATTAAAGTCATTTTTTTTATCACTCAGAAAGTTAGACATCATAGCATTGTTACACCAATATCCGAGTTTCTTCATCTTATTTTCAACAATACTTTGTATCCAGAATGAGTCATGTGAGGCGTTCTGGTCTTATCCTTCAATTCATGGGGTCTATTTTCTGCTTTAGTTTAACCAGGAAGCTCCATTTGGGGGTACAACTTCTTGTCTTCAAGTGTGTCCTGAGATGGCAGCAGATCAGAATGAAAAGCAGCTGCAACAAAAAATAAACGTTTATTTGTTGCCCTGTACAAACTTTAATTTAGTTTGTCACTGTGAGCAACACGCAGGGATTTTCAAAGAACCTCAAGCTATGCAACAATGTCACAGTACATTTAACATGCCCAAACACACCCCTAACCAGTGTGAGAGTTTCCAAATCCCTTAAAAGCAAAATTAGAAGCCAAATCAAATGTTAAGCTGCTGAAGTTGAACAGAAAAATACAGACAAGAAGTGACACCCAAATTTTCCAGGAAGTTATTCCTTCTCTGATTTAAGATCCAACTCTTTAAATAAATATTATATTCAGGGAACTCCTCAGGTCTGTTCTGACATCATCAAAAGTCACCTAAAATTCTAAAGGTTCACCAAATTTAGCACCAAATCTAGTGATCTGTGATTCTGCATCATGTGGACCTTAAAGATGTAGTAACTAAATCTGCCACAAGAGGGCAGCAGAAACAGGATCCACAACACAAACATTTACACAGATTCCTGTTACATGTACCAGAATCCTGCATTAAGTAACTATGGGAGTTACTTAACGTTTATTTGAAATAGTCTACAGTTCTGTTTTTAATTTCCGTTCTTTTGCTGATAATCTGGCTCCTATACGCGTCTCATCTGTTGACTGATACCATGACGGATGTTAACAGAGATGTCATTTAAAATATGTTATACGTGTTTTTCATTAAGTCATTATAAACGCTTTCCTGTGTCTTACAATACCATTCACCTAATTAAATTTAAATTGCTTCATAAATGAGAGCAGTGTTGATTATGACATGTTCTGTTGTGTAATCAGTGAACGTAAAGTCCTGTTAAAACACGATTTATTCCAGCAAAGCCTCTTCTATCATCTTGTTTGTGTGAAATGATATATGTGTCATTTTAACTGACACCTTGTAGTTTTTGCTGACTGTGGGAATCTTGTCTGATAAGACCAGTTTTTTTTTTTTTTTTTTATAACAGCGAGATTTAACTTCAGGCTACGTTTCACACTGCAAGTCTTATTGCTCTATTCTAAGTTTCGTTTTCTTGGGGTTGTTCACATTGTTTTATATGTGACAATTCAACCTGGAGAGACTCACACGAAGACAAACTGAAATAAGAAAAGTTTATTGACACGGTTGACTTGCAGGTTTATTGACATGAATGACATTGGAATTTGGCGCTCA
>JARVJO010000039.1:12310264-12327165 GCA_031762555.1 Cynodonichthys magdalenae
TTAACCACGGACCGTAACGCAAAGACCCGCTCGTCGCGCGAACCCGGAAATGCCGCAGGAGTCAATAACTGACGCGAAGGGGTTACCTGACGCGTCAAACCTGGGACGCAGACGGTACCTCCCCAAAAGCGTCAATATGTGACGAGTTGGGAGTGAGAATGTGTTAGCATATGTGCACACTGCTGGGTCCATGTCAATAGGGTGTAACAGAGTTATACAGTTATTATATCTTCTTTGGAATCACCCACAGCTGGTAAAGCTGTCTCTCAAGATCCAGCAGATGAACATTCAATCAGATGTTTGAAGAAACTGCATACTCATGGCAACCGTCTGAGTAATAAATTAAATTTCGTTACAACTTTTGGTTTTGGTGGGCCATCTTAAAACTATCACTGGCCCCCATCTGACCACTCCTTTCAGGAATTTCCAGAGGCACCCCTGGTTCTGCAGTGCTAACACTAATTTTGTGTTTAATACCTGTTTCAATTTGGAGAAAACAAAGACTTGCTGGTGTGCAGTGGTGGGCAAAGCTAACCAAAGAGTTAACTCCATTACTCATTTATTCGCTAAACAAAAATCGTGACTCCGGTCACTCTAAACTACTAATATAAACAGTTAAAATAAAATTAATGGAGGCTAACGTTAACCGCTAAGACGACTGTCACTTAGCCTGTGTCCCACCTCTTCGTCTCATTCCAGTTAAAGACTCTTGGGACTGACACAGACCTGTTGTTAGTTTTATTGGTTTAATGTGAAGGTGGGTGTGATCCTCTGTGGAAAATTGGCCAATCCAAACCAAAGTTAAAGCTCTGTCTAACTTGTGTTTACAAAGTTAACATAAAGGCTAATTGGTTAAATGAGAAGCTAGTTCTGATATTAGCGGATTAGAAGAACTGTCCCCACCACTGGTGGTACTATGGAAATTAATGTCCTGACATTCTGTCCAAAAGCAACATGTTGATGAGAGGGCTGGTGTTTAATAAGAACTACAGATTTATTGGTAATTTTTATTAAGAAAGAGGAACAAGTTTTTCATCAATGCAAACACGTGCACAACATATCTTTGTCTTTCTAGAAGTTTTAATTGAGGTTTTATAATTGTTTGTTTTCTTTGAAAGTGTCTTACATTTTCCTCTTACTAAGTCTGCTCCCTGAATACTCTAAAGGAGGGATGTGTCTTCAAGTAAAAAAAAAAAAAAAGCTTTGCAAACTTTCTGACGGGTAAGTCTCCATTACGCACAAGGCACTGACCCTGGGCAAACCAATTAATGCACCACTGAACGAGGCAGAAGGGAAAATGGTCTAAAACCTGCAGTGCTGAGCCAGAACCACAGCTGATGAGACCAGGATCCCTAAACACAGGCGACGTGCATCTGCATAAGTCAACACCTACTAAAGCACACGAGAAAATAAGCACACAATTAAGACCCATTTTACAGATTCTCACACAAACACAACCCTGTTAGGACACAACGATGTTCACACTTTTTCTGGCGAGCCTTTCTTTGACTTTTCATTGGTAAAGTATGTTTTATGTGCAGAGATGTACCGACTGGTCAGGGTTTGATGAATGGATAAACAAGTAACTGCTTCAATATTGGCTTATGATTTACATCAAATCTGTTGGTCAAAGCAGTATAAATTTAGCCTCACTGCGCTGTTCAGAGAAATATCTAGGCAATAGATTTAAGGGGTAGCATTATAACAGGATGTGAATCATTCGATACTCTCACACAAATGTAAGAATAAGTTGCTCCCTCGTACGGAAAGTGGCCCAAATGACAGACAGTGCACACAATGACACAGTTCTGAAGAATCAAAAATCTGCTGTGTTCAATTCCATTGAAAATTTTGAGTAATTCTATTTATTTCCTTTTCATAGCAGGAATGTTAAATTTCAGGCTCAGCTAAAATATGTTGACTAAGAACAAAGAAAAAAATATTTCCTGGAAAAAAGAACTGCTTAAAATGCAGATTTTAGGCACAAGTATTAATGCTGGTAAATCGTGTCATCTCACTTTGATTTAAAAAAAAAAAAATTTTAATTTAAAACTACTACTATTTATTTTTTTCAAAGCTGTCATGTTTGTTTACGAATGAAAAATACATTTATAAGAAATATGTATCTTAAACCTTTTTATTTACTTTTTTACCATCATCAAAATGCAGCGCCTCTGTTGGTTTGTGGATTTTATAAACCTCAACAGAATTGAGAAATGTAACTTATTTCCACAATTTTATGTTAATGTATACATTCTTGACGCCTTCTAGATGAGTTAGGTGCGTTTCCTGGAATAGGACATGGCTAAAAGTTTTGTAATGAAAACTGTCATCTGTAAATGCAAACTGTTTAAAAATTAGGGAACATCTTGAAGCTTTAGCTTTGTTCCCAAACAGTGACCATGCTAATAATATAGGTTTTGGTTTTTTTTGGAAGATGGCTTAAACTTTTAGGGCACTTTATTTTCATACACTCAAAATGTTCTATTGATTGAAATTTTATCAGATGGTGGAACGGATTTGAAGTGTTCTCTCCGGTACATTTTACAGCAAACTGAAAGCTGGAGTTTATTAGACCTTCGATATCCGGACCTCACCTACCACCTTTTCCAACTGTGAAAGTTTGTTCACTCACTGCTGTTGATCTTATTTTAGCGCTTATATCTACTATGTTGCAGTTAGCACTGCTAGCGTTAGCTTAGTGTAACAAAGTGTTAAAACTGAACCTGTGGTGTACGTCGTAATGCACTGATGTAAAGTATATCGATCATTTAAAAAAAAAATTCATATCACCGTTTATGAAATGTTTTCTATCTCAATATAGTATATCAATATTGTCCAGCACTAAGTTAGCACCAGTTTTTGATATTTTTTTTCGTTTACAAAAAACAAATTTGCAAACTGATGACATGCAATCAACAGTTACAGGTTTTCTCTCATTCATTTACAGGTAAGGCATTACACTTTAAATTTCTCCTATGTGTTTGTCCATAGAGTTTATATAGATCACCATCAGCAGAAAAAAATCCATTGAGTGTCTCTACATCATTCTGAAATTACCTGCTCATGTTTTGTGAGGCGTGTTTTATTGTGAATGTCAGACGAGATCAGGCTGAATTGATGTTTTTCAGCCAGTAGCCTCAGTAAGATCACCACCGTTCGGCTGCCGCACTTCCCCACACGGTTATAAACCACCTGGCTGGGGAACTGGAGCACCTGAAGGCACACAAACACAACAAAAGGCATTAAATTGATGATAAATGCTTGTGTTTTACTGTAATTGTGCACCTTTTCGTTGTTCAAATGTGCCTTTCTTACTGCATGCTGTATTCAGCGGCAAAACATTTGTTTCTAAATAGCAATGAAAGCAAAAATGTGTGGAAAAAATAAAACCTTTAGGATCCCTTCGTTTCTCTAAGGAAATTTATCAGATCTTGGCTGGCTTCTCTATTTCCCCTGTTTATTATTCTGTTTTTCACATCTATTCTTCATGGACTCACTTGGCTTAACACACACTACACACACACACACACACACACTCTGAAACTGAGCATGAACATGCACGCTTCCATGTAGTTTCTTCATACGGTCATCACTCAACTGATCTTAGTGAGTCAGAGCTTTAACTGCAGAAAGAAACAGAAAGCCAGTCTAATTTCAATGTTTTTTTACCGTTAAAATACACACACAGGTTTGTATTTCTATCCTTATTAGGACTGTTCATTGACTTCCATTCATTTCCAGTAATTTCTACAGCCTAACCCTGACCACCAACCCTAAGGCTAACCTCACAGGTACCTTCCTGACCCTAAAACTAACCTAAACTCAATTCAAACCATAGTCCAAAACCAAATCTCCAACCCAAAAATGGAGTTCCACCACATTAAGACCGATCTTTGGTCCCCATTAGGACTACTGGTCTTGACAAGGTAGGTGTAAATACCAGAAATGGTCCTAAATAGATAACAAAAACAAGTACACACACACACACATACACACACCTTATGACTCACAAGTTCAACAAGCAGCTCTGCTATGATTTAAAAAGCTAAAAAAAACAACTTGCTACTTCTGCTTGCAAGAGGGAGGAAGCTGAGCCCTTCATGCATATGGAACAAATGTGGTCATATTAGCACAAGGCCAGCAGGAACACACTAATTCAGCAATTATCCCTAAGGGTCCACAAAGTTTACACAAGTGGCCTTTTTAAAACTGAAGGCTGAAGAAGCAAATTTACAAGAAGGGTGACAGACAATAGTAACGTCAGGGTCTATGGATTATTGTAGATCATAATATTTTGATTTTCTGTTACAGTAAAACTGCTTTGTTTCATTTTCTTAACCTGTTCCTCCCAGGATGGAGGATTGACAGCATTGAAATTTTCCCGAAACAGTGACATACAGATCAGCTACATTGAATGAAAACAATAAATTTTTTTCTTACTTTAAATAAAGCAAAATTCAGATTTCAGATTAAGATATAGTCATTTAAACCTCACAAAATGAGTATAACGTTTTTTTATTTTCTTTGGAGGAAAAGGGGTAGTAAAATAACTAACTAAAAATGATAAAATGAACTAAAACAAAAGCTGAAAATCCCAGTAAAGTAAAAAAAAAATCCCAGCTAAACAGAAATCTATGCGATAGTGCAATAGTACAGCATCCACCCATTCATACACCCATCCATCCATCCATCCATCCATCCATCCTGTTAGCTTTTGCATTATAGCACTGAGCTAATACTTTTAGCTTGGGAACACTAAACTAATAAATATATGGCCTTAGTTTACACATAGCTAACGCTATTTCTTCACATACACATGTATAAGCTTGGGTGCTAATGCTATATTGCCATTTAAGGAAATATATATTAGCTCGGGCCTAGCGCAAAAGCTAACAGGCAAAACTGAGGTTCTCTGTCCTCTCTGTCAATGTGCTCT
This sequence comes from Cynodonichthys magdalenae, assembly GCA_031762555.1. NCBI lineage: Eukaryota > Metazoa > Chordata > Actinopteri > Cyprinodontiformes > Rivulidae > Cynodonichthys > Cynodonichthys magdalenae. Next base: position 12,315,204 of record JARVJO010000039.1, read on the forward strand.
GGTTTAAAAGGGCTGATTGTCAGATATTGTCCAAGATTAATCCTCAGGGTGGATAAGAGCTCACACAGCCTCACACTGGAACACTACCTCATCAATTACCCAGTATGCTTTGCGGCATTAATAAAATGTCACCTTCCTTGTGGCAATATATTTTTAATTCATAAAAACTTAACAGCCTACAGTATTTTTACAATCCTTGTTTTACAGTTTAAGTAAATGTTTATCAAATAACATCTAATATTACAAGTAATCGTGGATCCCTTTAAGGAATGCTAGGTCTTCAATTCTATCAGTGGCTGGTATATAAATGTTTTACTTTGGTTTACCTAAAACTTCAGTTTGAAGACAGTTTGTTTTAAGCCCCTGGCATTAAGATGCTGTTTCAAATACACCTTAGGTTTTATTGAGTAAAAGAAGCTTTCCAAAGTTGACAAAACGCTTAGAAGACAGACATGCCTCAGCTTGTGTCTCTTACTGGAACTAAGCAACTTCATAGGCCAAAGAAAACAAAAGAAAAAACTGTTCTACTCTAAAAAATAAAATAAATAAATAAAAGTCACAGTATCATCAGCAGCAGTGATTATATATGTGTTGGGAAACAATTTGGAGCAGATAGGAGATGGTGTTCTTGGAAAGTTGTTCGACATTTTTCAGCATTTTGCCAAAATACCAGCAGATATCCCAGCTTTTGATATTAACAATATGGGTAAATTATTTTCTGTATTTTTGTAAGACGTCATTCGTCATTCAGATATTATGACAAACGACTGTGTCAAACCTCAAACCGCCGGCTGCAGAGTGGCACTGGAACACCACCAGGGATGCTATCAAAAGTTTAAATCTCTTGTTGCCACTGACGGCACAAAAAAGGCAATCTTCCCTTTTAAAAGTATTATTCATTCCACTATTTAAAACTTTGGAAAATTTTGAAAGAAATGTCTGCAGTGTTTTCAAGTTTCAACATTATATTTATAAAGTCAAAAAGTATGTAGTAGGGCTAATTTTAATTTGCATTATTCCAATTGATGTAGTTTGGGTGTCTCTAATGCTGTCAATCAAACATTAGAGCAAGGAAATAAGTCCTTCCTTTTTTCTTTGCTTTATTGTTTCTGTTCTCTCTGCACTTTTTAGTAGCTCAGCCACACATTTAAAGCCAAACCTCTAGTTCCTAAAAGCCCACACCAGTTGAAGAACCAAAACAAACTCGTCTACAGTTCAGTTAGTTCTGTCCTGGGGTCAGAGTTATCTTCTCTGAACTATTTACCCCATGTTGAGGAGTGAACAGCATGTTTCATGTTTCAGCTGAGGGTGAGAGATTATTCTAAGCATTTCCTGTTAATATTGAGATGAGAAAAATCAAGGGAGTCTCTCTGTGACAGTGTTTCTATGGTAATTGGCCTGAGTTTATACGGTGCATTATCTGCCCTGGGGCACACTGACAGAGGCTATAAAAGTAAGAAGGTTGATTGATTTGGCTAAGTGAAACATAAATCAGACCAATTAAATAAACAGATAATCTTGGGGTTTTGTTCATTAGTGAGAAAAGAATGGGGCATGAGGTTGACAGACATATCGGTGCAGCTTCTACAGTTTTATGGACTCCATACCAGTTTGTTGTGGTGAAGAGGGACTTGAGTTGTAGGATGAAGCTATCTGTTTAATGGTCAATCTACATTCCTGACCTGGCCATAAAGGACATCCTGGATAAAGGTGGCCAAAATGAGTTTTCTCCATAGGGTAGCTGGACTCTTCCTTAGAGATAGGGGGATAAGTTAATTTATCTAGGAGCGTTTCAAGGGCCCAGTAAACTCTATCCCATGCAGAATAGTCGACGTGCATTCACGTTATTGTTCGACATTCGTTTTTGAACCTGTGACTTTCTGGTCCCAAGTTGGCTGCCGTACCACTGTACCACAGCCACCCCGAGGTTTCTTCCTGCTGGAGTCCATACTCCAGAAAAAAAAGGTCAGATATTATTTTGGCCACACATCTGTCCCAGTTAAGGCAATACAGGTTTTTGCAGACAGATCCCTCCTAGCACAATGTCTGTTTAATCTCCATCTGTGAGTTTTTGGCCATTTAACTAGCTTAATAAATGTCTGCTTCCGGGAACAACAATTGGATTCTGGAAGTAGTTGAAGAAAATGTAGCGTCAGAGCGTTTTCAGCATAAACAAACAAGCCCACAAATGTCTGACTAATCACATAATAATTTCTTATGTGGAGAAGGTTGAAAAGTTCTCAATGTTGTGACAAGAATACTAAAAACTGTGAAAATAATGACGCAATTTTTGTCATGCAACTGCGATAATGAAAGCCCATTTCAGGAGTTCAGATGGAGCATGTTGAGGTTTCAGAGTTGAGCAGCTGCTCCTCCACATCAAGAGGAGCCAGTTGAGGTGGTTCGGTCCTCCCTAGGGAGGTGCCTCAGGCATGTCCCACTGGGAGGAGACCCTGAGGAAGATCCACGACCTGCTGGAGAGACTATGTCTCTCGTTAGGCCTGGGAAAGCTTGGAATCCTCCCAGAAGAGCTGGAAGAGATAGGTGTGGAAAGAGAAGTCTGGGCCTCCCTACTCAAGCTGCTGCTCCGTGACTCAACTCTGGAACAAGGTGAAGATAATGGATGGATGAATGACCCTGATTTTCATAGCAGCAAAAAAGTTAGAAAAAAAACATTATCGTCCACCTTTTCCTTTTTGGCACTGTGTTACATGAGCACCATGAACAAACATGCTTAGAAAAATGTAGCGAGGACATTCCACACATACAAAAGTGTCAAAACTATATTCTAGAAGGCGTGTGGGTTTTCTACGCTCTCTCATTTCTGTCGAGCCTTCAGCTCTTATTCTGATCTGTCCCCACATTTGGCGGAAAACCACAGCTTTCAGAGCACACATGCCATAGGGACATCTGACTGCCGCCGAGAGTCCAAATCAAATTCAACTGCAGGGGCATGTCCACAAAACAGATAATGAGAGACAGGGCTCATGTACCGCTGGCCACATACATCATCGGAGCCTCTATGGGAGATGAGACGACAACTAAAAGGACTTCATCAATCAACATTTGCTGCTAATTTATACCAACTGTCAGCCTCGTCGGGGTGTCTGGAGGTTTATTGTAGAGCAAGAATGCCTGGCGAGTTGATACTGCAGCTTCCTACTGGTGTCTTCACTGGTTTTAGCAGGTGTCTTCCCATTTCAAACCACTGAGCACAGTTTTCAAGTCAAAGTGACAAACAAGCGTCTGCTTTTCCATTATTGTAAAAAAACAAGCTAACATTTTCAAATTAAATTAAGCTGCTCCACTCTAAACTTTAGTTTTAGTAGAAAATGTAAAACTGTTGAATTTATTGGACAAAATGTCTAAAATGTTATATACAACTGAAATCTTAAAGTAGACCTACAGTTGCCACTTTACAAATTTAGAAAATGAAATGCAGTTTAGAAAGAATGCAAGAAGTTCATGTTACATAAATGAGTGAAAACAGTTTGTTTTGGATTATGAAAACCCTGAAAATGAGAGGAAACATCTCCACTTTGTTCTAAGTTTGAATCACATAAATAACACTTCACTGGATGAACGTGAACATATGAAACCATATGTGGCTGAATTTTTAGATCCATTGCTCACAAACAAAAGCACACATTAAAATAAAATAAAGATGTGCCCATAGGCTTTAAATAACTCATAATTACCATTTTCATGTGTTTATAATGCACTTTGACTATAATGCAACTCCTATTTGTTGAGCTTAAACAGCATTTAAAAAATCTAATCCTCTTGTATGTATAAGGCTACCCCTAATTTCAAATTAGCTCTCCCAGAGAAGCTGATTGTTCAATTAAGAACATGGACTTAAATTGCTTGTGATGTGCATATCCTTCAATTAGAAAAAGTCAAAGAAAACACCTTTATCTTTAAGAAACTTGACATAATGCACACAATTTTACCCATTTTGTCACATTACTGGCATATTTTCTTTTGAACTTGGTTCAATCAAAGTAGGAAGTGACATCAAAGGGTAATTCTTTAGAAAAACTTCTGGTCTTTGTTTTTTGAAACAATATTACTGTATTTGAACTCTGACTCTTCTTCATCTCTAACTGACAGTGACTCAAAATAATACAATTATATTCTTCTCTACAGTCTGTGTTGTGTCAGCCATTGTAGCAATGCTCTGTTCACATGCAGACATTCCTCTTTGTCATCACTTCCTGTTACTTCACATGCCAATATCTCAACAACTATTCATCTCAACATTAAATTGTTTTTGCAGTATATCATTAAGTTATCTTTCAAAAAAATGCATTCATATTTATTACAAAAATTGGATAACACAGGCACTTTAAAAGCAGATAAACATGCAACTGATGTCCATGTCTTCTTTCCATCTCTGTGGTAAAGAAGAAAAATGATTTTGCTTAACTCTGTGGGACTTACAGCAGGAGGGAGGGAAAGGTGACACAATATTTTAATTATATACGAAGAAATATTGAAACTTATTGTGAAAGAAAAAAAATTGGTCAAAAAATACTATTGTATACAATATGACCCCCCATCTTTTTGAATGATTTTTGGGGTTAAATTTCTTGCATTATACAGTCATAAATATGGTACTCCTGTCAACATATGTTAGCATAACTTACTGCATGTCAGCATATGCAGCATAATGCTACATGCTAACAATTAAAATTGTATTAAACAGAAAAAGAACGAAGTCATTGATAAAAGAGGTTGACAATGAATGAGGCAGAAAGATGAAGAAAGCAGTTGTAACAGAGAGAAAAAGAGAGCTCAGATGAAAGATCGTCCTGCAGACAGGCAGCTGGATGGATACAAGGACCCTGTGTCAGCTCTCCCTGACTCTGTGTGTGTGTGTGTGGGGGGGGACTTGTTTCTACTACAGAGTGAGGACCATTTGTGACAGAGTTACTATCAAAGTGAGGTGTAAAGTGAAGACCTCTTCAATGTCCTCACTTTATTTACAGCTCTACAGTGCTTTACTAGTTAGGTTTAGAGGTATGGTATAATTTAAGTTTTGGTTCAGATTAGGGTTAGGTATAGACCAGTAATGGTTAGTTTTAGAGCAAATATCTGGATTAGGCATAAATACAGTTACAAAAATGAATGGAAATCAATGCAATGTTCTCAGTTTGATGCAAGTACAAGGATGTGTGTGTGTGTGTGAGTGAGTGTGTGGGGGTACATTTTTGCTACATTGTCGGAACCACTTTCCAGAATAAGGCAGCCTTGTGGGGACCGAATGTGCATCGTAGGGACCAAAGCCCCACGGGTACAGATGCTAATTTCGGGTGGTGGATTAGGTTTAGCACCAAGATGTGAATTGAGTTTAGGTTAGTTTTACTGTAAATAGTCAGGATTAGGCTAGTAAATTACTAGAAAATGAATGGAAGTCAATCTACGGTCCCACGGGAATATAAAATCAAACCTGTGTGTGTGTGTAAGCACAAGTAAATTCAAAGCAGTACTGTAGCTCTGAGGCTTGCATTTAAAGAGAATTTGCATCCTTCACACAAACCTAACCCTTAACCTTTCTGGAGTTAACTGGCTCCAACTAAAGAGCAGCACATCAAAGACGGAGAGCCTGGGAAAAAAAAGGGACTAAAATAAAAAAGCACAAGATAGATAAACACTTACTCTAGGAACAGGGTGTCCGTGGTCATCTAAATACGTAGATTCACCTGCAAAAACAAGAATAGAAAGTTTGACATTTATGTAAACATAAATAAATAGATTAGGATTCAATTTAAGAGAACTGGGTTACTCTGACTCAAAAACATCAAAATGCCACAAGGTCCCTATCAATGACCAGTGTGCTCATTCATAAAGGATTGTGTAGAATTCATACTAAAAGTGAATGTACGGCCAAAAAGTGAAAATGGCTTATGCCAAAAATAATTAAGATTTATAAAACTGTGCGCACGCACACCTTCAAGCAATTTTCCTTTATAGATCACAGCTGCACCTCAGAGTTTGTGCACAATCTGACAGACAGACATAGGAATTATATAGACTATCTATCTATCTATCTATCTATCTATCTATCTATCTATCTATCTATCTATCTATCTATCTATCTATCTATCTATCGACAGACACACATTGCTACATGTAAACAAACCGACCCCTCTCATTATTAAACAGACAGGAGGAGATAGAAGAAAAACAATCACATAAGAGAATCAGTTATTGAAGTGATTCGATACAGTTCGTTCACTCAAATACTTTGTTAATTTGAACGAATCACTTGTGAATGACACAACACTACACAACACTCACTGCCACGATAATATTTTGTACTCAATATTGCCCCTTTCTTGGCTAGATTGATTGGTGCAGCTGTAAACTACACAAAATATGAGCATTTTTTGAGATGTTTTTCAAAGCAGCTCTTCTGCTACCAACTTTTTGCTCACTATCTGCATTTCGTGGTCTTGCTGTACTGCATTGTGATGTTACATGAAAGCAACCTATTCAATTTCAAACTATTTTTGTCTCTGAGACTTCAAGTTTGCAGTTACAAAACACAAAAAGTTTTACAAAACATATGTTCGTCTTTTCAAAAGTACAAATACTTGACTTTTGCACCAGAATTACTTTCATAGGATAGCCTAACAAATATAAGTGTTAAAAGATAAAACAGTACAAGACTCCAGCAGCTGCTCTAGTCCTCCTGTTCTCGTCAAAAAAGGAATAAAGCACATAATTCTTCAGCACTACATGCGAAGATAATGTGAAGAAAGTTGTAGTTTGTTTATATGGTACTGAAGAAACACTGGGAAACTGTTTCATAGGGGAACAATGGAGCTCAGTCTGGGTCGTTCCCACACTGAGGGTCTGTGCTTGCCTTTCAGTCCATTTTCTTAATCCAGGCCCAGGACTCAAACAGCTGCCTTTTTCTTTTCTTCAGAGCTAGAATGCAGCCTTCCCCATCACATCCCACATTCTAGTTGTAAAGAGTAGAAAGGGGGGACAAAAGAAAGCAACTATGTTTATGATAGCTGAACTAAAATAAACTATTCAAATAGGAAATATTGCATCAGAGAACAGTCTCCCTTCGTGTCTCTGCAATGTGATCCATGACACAGTAATGCACAATAAAGCATGAACACCTCAAACTAATTTATTTACAACCAGTTTTCTTTGCTCAGAATTAGAGATGTTACTATAAGCATGAGCTGTAACTCTCAGTGTGTGTAACATGTAGTCTAAAATCAAATTAATCAGTCTGAGCATGTTACAGTTTCTCTGTCACCCACAAGCACAGCCAACATAGACTACATTAAATTTGTGCAGCTTCCTGTACCTCATTAATTCATAAGATGCAGACTCTAACACAGCTGCCTTATGCTTGCCTCAGGTGGTTTTTTGTATCTTTATGCCTGTCTTGATTTTGTGGCTTCATTTAGTTTTTTTTTTTCCCAGAGGAATGCAGAGGGTTAGGCATGTGTTCGCAGCTCTTCTCCGAAGGCATTTCAGGTCATGGCAGGGTGAGGATACAGAGAGGCAGACGTCTCTCTTCCTTCCTCTGTCATCCATCACAGACAACACCCCCCAACATCACCACCACCATGACCTTCATCCACCCCCCTGTTCCTCCTTTCCTCCTGTGAATGCTTCTCATTAGTGTTTTGGACAGAAGACTGGAACAACTTTTTTTCCATGGCATGAAGCTTGTAAAAGTTGACAGCTGACCTCAACCCTCATCACTCAGAGAGACACTGTAAAGTGTTACTGTACTCACTGACCCCTACTGTCCTTTGACTCATACATACTCATAAATGGGTGGGGTGAGTGCAATTCTTTCACTTGATGAAGAAATGCCGTTAATCCAACATGCTCTTGCTGTCTTGCTAATGATTTAGAACCAAAGCCGGTGTTTCATTGAGCTGTGACTGTTGGAGACTAGATGTTGAACAGCATTTGTGAGAGAATCTGTGAAACGTCTACCAAGGTTTGCGGGGGTGGGGTGGTTTCTGTTTCCTTGCACAAGTAACAGAGATTTGCAGACTTGTTGCGTGAATATCAAACAAAAATGAGCTAGAATTTTTTTTTTTTTTTAAATAGTCTCAGAATTGTTGCGGGTGTGTTGAATATGTCTTATACCTTTCTTTGTTTAGTTTTTGTTCTAGACTGCTATAGCTGTACTTTGAAACCTGCATGGTAGCTATGGATATTCAATGATAAGCTACTCAGTTAGTAGATTCATCGCCAACAAGATGGCAGCAGAACTTAAAGTAATATTCAAGCCATCTGCATCATATTGCAATTTATTGCAAGATTAGAAAAAATCTCAATGTCACTTTTTTCCCAATATTGTGCAGCTCTTATTAAATGGAGAAACTGTTAAGTTGGGCGAAGCAAAGAGGTCCATTAAGAAAAAAATGAAGTATTTTTCTTTTAAGCTTTTGCTTTGTGTGTGTTGTATGAGTCACAGATAGATGGATAAACTAACCTGAATGCAGACATTCATTGGTATGTGGCTAACTAGTAAATTGGATTACTGTGTCACAAGATTCAAAGACTGACCTCCGGTTAAGAGGAGCTATGAAACAGTTTTTAAGCACCAACTATGAAATCTGCACTTTATGGTGAACAACACAATTCAACTTTTTACTACCAATACAATCTGCGTCTTGTAGTGTTCACAACAATTCGTTGTGGATTTTAGTTTCTCTCCAGTAGATTTTTTTCCAAAGAACGTGACTTATCTTTTTGTCCTTAAATAAGTGGGAAATAAAATCAGCACAGCAGGTTTCTGTAAACTGACAAGTTTCATTACTTTTTTCTAATAACACAAACAACTGTTCAAAAGCTAAAAGAAACATCTTCCAGTATGATTTATAGTGTAGTTTAGAAGTTGCAAATGATGTGAGAAAGTTTATCATGTGTGAAGGAAGGATGTTTTCCCAACATTTAACAATATTTTGGACATATCTTAAATACAACTTGTCCATTTCGCCTGAAATGTTGAAGCCAGAATCTGACCCAGAGCCAGAGGAGAATGAAAATGACCAAATTTTAGTTGGTAAGTCCAGACCTTATTTGCCAGTTCTGTCGCAAATAATTTGACGTAATAGTTCTGAAAACGTCATAGAAAATAGAGAAAAGTAAACGGATTGAAAAACATGACCTAAGAAGAATATAAAGATATCTTTGCAGCACCAGGAGAAACTAAATTCAACTTTTCTGCACTCATAGAGACTCCAAGTACACAACAAAGAAACATTTAACAGCTAAAAAAGTGGATATTGCATATGTCCTCTTTAATGGGGAGCTCCACTCAGGCTATTTTTCAAACACTAGTCATGTGACAACGTCCGCTCAACACCCGTGTGTGTACAAACTCTGGTAGTGGCACGTCACCAAATTTCACCAGGGGCTCCACAAAACATTTGAACACTTGAAACTAGGGATGGGGCCAATCCAATCCAGAATCAGTATCAAGCTCCAATACCAATATATTTAATGTATCAGAATATTCTGATCCAATGTGGGGAGATTTCCAAACCATGAGTCATCTCTGTGCTATAATGCTGTCTGCTGAAATAACTCCAGAAGTGATTCCTGGCTGAACAGGTAAAAACACCAACCATTTTAACAATTCCGCTTGCTTTTGAAGACCTAGATCCTCCAGACAACATTTCAGCTGACCTTTTCTCTATTTCATGAAGTCAGATGTGTTGAAATAAGCTCTAGAAATGCTTTTTTTTGTTACGATAATAACATTAAATCCCTGTAGAATTCACACAACTTGTACGATCATTTGAGATTTAGAAGATAATGAATGATGACACGAATGGAGAACGCCATTAATAGTCTTGTTAAATGCCTAAAATTGACCAAACAGCAAATTGAACTGGAATTAACAAGCAAAAGTGTAAAAGAAATATAAGAGATACACAAAATTCTGGAATTTTCCATGTGGTGTTTGTCTGCTTAACAAATGCAACAAGTTTAATTTCACGAACATGTACTTAGAGCAGAGACCATTTCCTCCGCTTTGTAAAATAGCCCAAGCGCAGCTTCGAAAAGCACACATCTAAGAATAGGCCAAGGCCGGAGCAGAAAAACCACACCGGAACGCCGTTGGAGAGGAAAGGCCAAAAAGACTGAAGTCGAGGAGCTTTTGCTCAGCAGCGGGGCAGGATTTGAAGCAAAGATGGAAAGTTACAGGGATGCTGTCATGGAATGTTGTACAAGCATGCGAAACCATATTACAGGTTTTATGTCTTGTGAAGACTAAACTTTCTCATCTACAACCACATCCTGCAGATATTTTTAAGAAAATGTGTTTGAAAAAAGTAAAGGAAGTAAGTATTGACTTCACGCCTCAGCTTTTCTTTAAAAACATAGAGCGTTCATTTGGTAATAAATATCCCATATATTTTCTGCCTGATCCCTGTGTGTAAATCACAACTCCGACACATGTTTATGGTTACAGTCCACACTAAACAATTTCACCACAACTAACGACTTACACAAACAAAGCCAGCGTGCCGGAGTTACATACACAGCATGCTTTTCTGCATATGTTTGTGAGTGTAATATGTGTGTGTGGTCAGTGAACCCTTTGATTTGGTGTGTGGGAGTGGCCCTCGATTAAGACACATAGCTCAACCCATTGCTTTAATTACACAAGAGTTAAGGCAGGGGTCAGGGGCTCCACCCGGGTACACCCTGCTCCACATCACCCTTCAGTCACTCAAAAAATCAACAATGGTTAAACAGCTCAGTGGTATATATAAAAGCAGGGCCAGCGGTATGTTTTTGCAGGTGCACAAGCACCAAAACCTGGACGAAAGATTAATTTGAGGACTTGACGCTCCCCTAAAATTTTGGTTACGGACCTGCAGCACAAGGACTTCCACACCCAAGCATGCAGCTGTTTTCATCGGGGGGAGATTTCAGTATGTCATTAGTAAACATGAGTGGTTTCCACCATGTGTACTGTACAAGGATGAGCCGCTGAGCTGATGACCAAGCAGAAAAGTGCTGACTCGGGCAGTTGTGAAAGTCAAAAATAACCAGCTTGCTTTGCACAAGAGAAGGGAAAAAAAAAACAAAGTGGATTGACAGGAATAATTTGTCTTGTTGATTTTAAAGTGATAGGTCAATTATTTTATACTTCTTGTTTGTCAACCTCAGTTTGGAAAAAAAATAGTTTAAATCTGAGAAGCTAATCTCTTTTCCAAATGAGATTAAAACAAAAGTGTTCTAATCTCAAAAATGTATTTCAAAAACATTCACTCCACTGTTAATTTCGCATTACATGATTATTTGTAGCATCAATTAATTGTAACCCTTCTGGTGCTCTGAAAAAGAATCATGATGACGTAAAGGTCTATAAATATAGCATTTGCACGAACCTTATAAAGTTCTTTAAAGTTGCTTTGAAATGGCAGCATTTAACTTTGCTGTTGGTGCTAATCAGATTAGGATTTACCTCCGGGGTGTCAAACTCATTTTCATTTTGGCTGAGCATCGCTAACAGGAATTGAGCTCTATGTGGTATTTCCTGCATAGAAGGAGCGTTTTAACAAATTCTTGTCTAAACGCCGTGTTTTATAAGTTTAAATTTACAACTTGTTGTTGGGAAATTCCCACTTCCCAGTACAACTGGGCCCCAGCAAAAGTAGCAGGTGAAAATGCAGCACAAAATAGATTTTCCCAGATTTTGAACCCTGCGCACCTCCACCTAGTGATAGGATGCCATTCAGGGGTAAAATAATCAACATCCATTATGGGAGATGTAGTTTATGGTCAATGCTGGCATTAAAGCAGCATACATTTATTTTAAGACAATACATCTTTGAAGCACTCGTGGGCCACATACACTCACCGGCCACTTTATTAGGTAGACCATGCTAGTAATGGGTTGGACCCCCTTTTGCCTTCAGAACTGCCTCAATTCTTCGTGGCATGGATTCAACAAGGT
>JARVJO010000039.1:12332522-12364630 GCA_031762555.1 Cynodonichthys magdalenae
TTTGTTATTTCTGCTTTGTACGGTGTCCTTGAGTGCCAGAAAGGCGCCTTGAAATAAAATGTATTATTATTATTATTTCGTCAGCAGCTAAACAAGCTAAAAAAAAATGTTTAGATCCAAACAGACCATTTTGTGTACTTGTGCAACTATTCATAGTAACATCAACAGCCAGAAAATTATAAACCAACTAAAACTGGGCAACTTTTTGGCCTGAGTGTTTGTACTTCAACACCAAACTCATAAAACTCACACCACATTTAAAAAATCATTGTGCATAAATGACTGGACCTTGAAGCCACACAAAAACACCACTGGTGACACACATAACTAAAACTGGAAGGAAAAATAGTAAATTATTGTTGTTCCATTACAAAAGGTCAGAAAAGTTATAAAAATGCATCATAAAAAAACAACAGTTTACTGTTATATTGCAGCACATTCACTGCCCTCTGTTTTAACAATTACTTGAAAGTAATTAGTGGCAGAAAATTGTTGCACATAATTTGTCCATTTTAATTAGGATAACCCACTGATATTTAGTCAAATTCTATTTTTAGGTTATTCTCATGAGAAATTTTTAAGGTATTTTTAAAGAGGAAAGCACAAACAATATTTGGAGATTAAAATTTACCAGCTTGGAATGAAAAATGCTTTGCGATCTCACAGGGAATATGACGTACAATTAAGGCTTTTCTGTTCAAAATCATGCTTTTTGTAGATCCTGCTCAAAAAATAAAAGATTATATTGATATTTATTTTAAACAACCTGTAGATAAGGTTCATTATATTTGACAAAATAAAGTTGTTACTATAGTTGCTTATTTCACCACTTTGTGAATTAACCCTTGGTTTGATGGTTAGCAACAAAGCTAATCTGCTAAATGTGAAGCTAGTTCCTCTATTAGTGGATTAGCTGAACTGTTCCCACCATTGCTTATATGATGAAAAATAGCCTTTAATATATTTAAAAATGTATATTTTGTTGTTTTGTCAAATTGCTTTAAAAGTACCTCATCCGGAGTTTGGTTAGATTTATTGTATTTGACTTCACCAACACATTTACTACCCTGCAGCAGCAGCAGAAGGCTCTGCTCAGAGCTAAACATAGACGAGCAGAAAACATGCCGCTTTAATTGTTTGTTTACAACACAGTCCCTTTGGCCCAGAGCCTGAACCAAAATAGATTAGCTAATTGTTTTTCAGAAGTTTTTTTTTTAAACATAGAATTTATTTGTTTAGGGTTCTGAAGCAGATTCCAGTGTTTTTCTCACAATATCTCCCACTTTGATCAATAGTGTCATGATCTGTGAGAACACAGCAATGGCCAAAAAGTGATCTGTCATCTCCATGACATGATTTATTACTTCTTTCAACATGACAATGTGAGTTAAAAAGAAATAATTTTAGACATGTAACACTCATGTTTTGGGGTTTAGTGGTAATACTGCTGAGTCATGAGTGAGTTTTTAGGCTTCTGTCATGCCAAAAAATTAACACTTTGCATTTTTGTCTCATGTTTCAACCATCTTTTTCCACATCCACTGTGACTAAACTACAAGCAGACACGTGAGCAGCTTTCAGAGTAAATAAAAAACTGCTGCTACATGTCAAGTAACTTTTTTTTGTATACATGCTTCACAGACATTCACGAGTTTAAACACCTGCAGAATTTCTCCTGCAGGGTGAGCGTTCATGCTAGCCCTTCGCTATCTGTTTGCTTTAGGTTTTACGCTTGGATGTGCATGTAGCCGCTAAGAAAAGCTGAAGTTAGAAGTACCACACAGAGAGCTTTAATCTTCCAGCTGAGTACACATGTGAGGCATAAAAATCTCTACATGACTTCACAGAATAGTCACCCAGACAAAAGAATGATCTGTGGTTATTATACTCAGCTTTATATAAATATACTGTACATAAATTTAAAGTCCAATAAAATAGAATACTTAAATACAATGGTATGGAAAAGTAAATCTAAAATTATTATTATTAATATTATTATTATTATTCATGATCAACTGAGAGAAACTCATAAAATGTCCCTGCTTTAATATCCTATGAACACAATCTTCTGCTTCATTGGCTTTTAACTATAAAAAAGTAGTTACAGGGATGAATTATTTTCTTTCTTTTTAGTTATAACAATCAGCAGGTCTTTGGTGACTAAATGAGGCACATGAGCATCCTTTAAATTTTTACCTTTGATGCTTTTTGGAGGTTGTTTTCACCTTATTTCCCAAATTATTCACGGCAAGAAATTCACAGCAAAAACTGTTGGTTATGGAACAACCTGGGGCAAAATGGCAAGCCTGGCTCAGTCGAAACGTCAAAAATATTCTTCATAGAAACTGTGAGGCTAATGTAAGTTGATTTTGTTATCTTTGGATAACAATTAGATAGATAACTGGTCCTCATTTCCTGTTTTGTGTTGACACAAAGTTTATCAGCTGCTGGTTTGAACTGCTCAAGTTTTTCTTTCTTCAAATATTTTTCAAATCCTGTCCTGTAGTTTCCTTCTACTGCTTAGTTCCTCTTATGGTTTCTGAATTTCAAGAATGAAATAAAGCAGCAAACATTAACAGACGCTTGTAATTCACCCGCTACTGCTCTGTGGGAGGCCTTGGGGTTCGAGGATAAAGTTCTAGAAGAAAAAGAAGAAAAAAAGCCATATGGGGAAAAGAGACAGCCAACATATGAGGAAGAGATCAGAAACTGGTGAATTACTACAGTGAACCAGTTCCACATGTGACACAAGAAAGAGACTCAGGAAAAGCAGCTGTGATACAGCACTCTGAGGAAATGAAGGGAGAGAACACTGGAGGGAAAGATGAAGCCAGTGAAACAGGAGCAAATTGTTATCTGCCTATCTGAGCTTGAACCACACTGAGAAGGTCAACAAATGAAAATGAACTGCGTTGTGTGTACTGAAATGCTTTTAACAGAAAGAAGCACAATGATTTCAGCAGAAAGCCCAGATCCAATCACATACAGAGGAAGAAATACAGCATACGGAGCCAAACATATAAACATCCTTTAAGGGCCAAAAGTGGATTCACTTAGTTTTCACAGTCGTTGACACAAACTTTCTGAAATTCAACTTATAACTTAAACTTAAGTCTAGGAATTCTTATTGCTGGGAGGCACTAAGTGTAAAATAAAACGTAAATAAATTTGTCACATTTTTATTATTTAGTTAACTTTCTGAGTGTAAAATCCAAATTAAAAGCAATTTCCACTAACATGTTTTTTATTTAGCTCACTGTTCTTACATTTTGCTAATTTTTACTAAATGTTCGGTTTCAATTTTAAATGTCTAAATGTTAAATTCTAAATCTAAATGTAAATGCTGTAGCTAAATATTTAAGTTTACATTAAAATATTTCCGAATAAAACGCAGCCTTTGCTGTTGGTGCGTGGCTTGTTGTGACGTCATCATCCTGCAACAAAGGCAAACGGTAGCGCTGCTAACGCCGAAGATGCTAACACCAAAGATGCTAACGCCTCCCTACAAGACACCAAACTTGCAGTTATGGCCGCTGTCCGACCTGCATTCCAAACTGCCAGACCACAGGAACCATCCATATTGTTTTCAATAAACACATTTTAAATTTAAATTTTAAATGTCATCTTCAGCAGCGTTAGCAGCTTTTGTTTTTCTATGGCCAGTTCGCTGTAGCTGCCATTTTATATTGGATTTAACCTAAAAATTAAGGAGTTGTAGAGGCACAACTAATCAAGGATTCTTGAAAATTTTGTTAAAATCTGTCGAGTAGTTTATGAGATATTTAGCTAAACAGACAGAGTTGACACTAAATAGATAGTAGTTAAATTTTGAACAAACTCTTGAACAGCAGTACGTATTAAGATATTCACTGTCTGTTGAGTGTCATTGCTTCTGGACAGAACATGTTGGCTAAGAATATCCTCCAGCTGTGTGACAGATCCTTGATGGCAAGTGTTACATAAATTTCACTGTACTCGCTCAGACAGAAGTTTAATAGGAGCAATCTGTGTCTCCATATGGTAGGTTGTTTGTGCCCAACATTCACACATGCCGAGGACCATTGATGTCAGTCTGTCTCTGCAGGAACAGAAATATAAGAATAATTATAAACCTTTAAAATTAACATTTCCTGGATTTTCCACTATAGGAGTCATAGCTTTAAAAGTTAATTAAAAGCTGAGATCTTTATGAGTTCCTTTTGAATTTCCTCTTGTGCCAAAATATACTGTATCTTTCCTGTTTGTCACCATCTGGAATGAGTCCTTATAAAAAAAATAAAATAAACTATAAAGCTACTTTTGCTTGTTGAACAGTAAAATAGATATTTCACCTTTAACAGACAAACATTTGCATGCAACAAATAAAATTATTATTACCATATAATCATCATTAGAGAAGATTATTGCAATCATGTTGAGCTAAAAATGAAATTTATTCAGTAGCTGCTGGCAACAAATCAGTTCAAAAGAGAGCAAGAGAGCCAAACTTATTATTCCAGTGTGTTTTTTTCCATATACACAATGATTAGTCAAATATTTTAATCGGGTAATCACTTGACTTTAATTAACCTAATACATCATCATTACAATCATATTGCGGCCGTCATGCCTAATTGCAGTTTTGGAAGAATTGAGTGCTTCTAAATCATGACTCTCCTCCCTGATTTGAACTCTTTTTCATACAGAATAAAGCTGAGAAATTGTCCTGCTGTGTTTTGGAGCAATTTCTGAACCATGTAGATAAATGTAGCCCAATCAGAAACTAGGCAAGTTATATTACTGTGAAAATGCTAAATGAATGCTAAATGCTGACTGACTTTGATGGAATGTGTTTAAGAGGCTCAAAAATAAGTTGTTGAGGCTAAAAGAAGCAGAACACTGGCTAAAAGAAGCAAAATATTAATTAAAAGCCAAAAGTAGAAAATTGCTAGCTAAAGGCTGAATGTAGCAAAAGGCTAGCTAAAAGGCAAAAGGAGCAAAATAGGTGAGCTAAAAAAGAAAATTTCCAAAACACAATCTGAAAGTCACAAAAGGATAGCTAAAAATCAAAAGTAACAAAAGGCTATAGCTAAAAGCTTAGGTAGAAAACAAAACTAAAAACTAAACGTAATGAATAAGTAACTCTGTGACATATGATGATGCAAGACAAGTTCATTCAATGATTTAAAAACTAACAATACAATCTTAACATCAATCCTAAAAACCACAGGTAGCCCGTGTAAAGAAGCAAGAACTGGAGTGATATGATCATATTTCTGGGTTCTACTGAGGACTCTGCTGTATTTTATACTAATTGGACACATTTAAGGATTTTTTTAACCAGAGCAGCAAATGATGAATTGCAGTAATCAAGATGACAAGAGACAAAAGCATGAATGAGGGTTTTGCATCCACAACAGAGATCATTGATCTCATTTTGGCAATATTCCTAATTTGATAAAAGCCAATTTTAACACTATTATTAAAATGTTTTGCAAAGCTCAGATCCAAATCTAGAACCACTCCAAGGTTCCTAGCACAATGTAAGCCTTAATAGATAAGAATTATAGAGTCTCTATGAGCCCTGGGACAAAATCCAACACCTCAGTTTTGTTATTGTTTCACAATAAAACATTGTTGTACATCTAGACCTTAATATTAGTGATACATGAACTTAGTATATTTACAGCAGACAGATCAGATGGATCAATGGATAAATAAAGCACAACTACAAGCTAAAAGTAGCAAAAGGCAGGCTGAAATCTAAAATTAGAAAAAGCTATCTAAAAGTCACAAAAGGCTAAAAGCTAATTTAAGAACACTAGCTAAATATCAAAAGCAGTAGAAGTGTAGCAGGAAGCCTAAAATAGCAAAAGGCTCAAGCAAGCTTAAAAAAGACAAGCTAAAATCTTACAGTTGTAAAAGATAAAAGTATCAAAAGGGTAGCTAAAAGCTAAAATTAGCCAAACCTAATGTAGAGGATAAATAGTTGTAAAAATCTTAAATATTTTACATTGCAAAAAATGTCCACCTACTCCACTCCCCTAAAGCAGACTACAGTAAAATTAACATTCACACAACTAGTTAGCCCCCAGTACTTCTGCTGTTGTCATCTTACATACATACTTGTGTCTTCATGTAGTGTTCTGTGCTGCTAGCTGAGAATTCGCAGAATCTCTGAACCTCTCACTAATTACACGGTAGATGGTGGTACAGCCCTGACCTCCATGTCTGCGACGTCTGTTACATAAATACTCATTTGACAAAAAGTGCTGTCAGGCTCCGTCTTGGTCTGCAGTGCTGGTCAGTGCCAGGTTTAACCACGGCAACATCAAGCCACAGCCACTCCCTTGGTCCATGCTCAGGTTTTACAGGAAGTAAGCATTTGTGTAGTGAGAAAAAAGTTTTATTTTGCAGTTTTGTATTGTTTAGGAGTGTGATGGCAGCCACACACTGAACAACATGTGTGTTTCTGTTAGCAAAACATCTCCTGAACCACTGAATGGATTATCCCTACAGCCCCAGAAGTATCAGGCTTGTCTTTGCTAAATGAGGCCAGAACTATGTTGCTCTGGTATGGATAAAATCTGGAATTTCTAAGTTTGTTTTCTATTTCCTTTGACTCAATCGTCTTGATGTGATTTGTTTCTTTCTTCATTTTTTATTTCCACTGAACTGATCATTATTTTCTTTTGATGTTGTTTTTATTTTTGTTGTTGGTTGTTACTGTTGTTGCCCCACCTCCGACTCTTAAATGAACTGATCAGTCTCATATGCTTTTAACATGTCTTATTTTATTTTGTCCTGATGAAGAGCATATGTAAGGGGAAGCAAAGGAGGCCAAAAAATGTTTGTGTATGTTAAAAAAAGGTACAAAATGTTGTGTCCTGGTACCAGAAGCCACAGGATGTGCTCTGGCAGCAGACCACCATGTAACCTATGACATCATTTAAGTGCCCCCTGAAACCTAACTCACACAGACGCAGGGACACGTACAAACATACATTCTTCACTGCACTATTTTTAAAGCACATACACCATGTGTTGCGCACATGGCAATGCTGACTTATTCTTATGGAGAAGAAAACTGGTTAAAGAAGCTATAATGTATAATCAGAAAAAACAAAGCCTGACTGAACCAATTTTTGGGAAACATTTAAATGTTTCTATAACTAAGTTGAAACAGTGACCAAGTGGTTCATGCAGTGAAAATGGATTGACATCAGAGTGGATCATGGAGGACAGAAATTGAACAATTTGTTATGATCCACATCTGTTTACCATGTTTTAGTTCCACAGCCCTGCCCAGATTCATAGCTTGTCTTGATTTTCCAGCATTCATTCCCATGCCTCATTTTGTTTGCCACATTTTGACCCTCGCCTGGATTCTTGGATTACTGTCTCTTGCCTCAGCCCCTATTGGATTTGGTTGCCTATCTGATCCACGGCTTACGGCCCCAACACTGTCTCAACGACCCACTCCTCTTGCCTCAGCCCTCATCGTATTTGTTTGCCTCTCAGATCCACGGCTCACGACCACAGCACCACCTCAATGACCAACGCCTCTCGCTCACTCCTTGGACACCTTCACCTAACGTCTTCCTGGTTCTGGACCCACGCACCGATCTTTGACCCACGAGATAAGCTAAGTCTCTCCAAGTTATTTCCCAAAGAGCAAGTTTGTTTGCTTAAGTCCGACTAGTTCCGAAGACCACTTCCTGGAGTCCCCCGTGACGTCATCGGTGTCTTCGGCAACAAAACTATCAGGATATATTATTGGACTGATCCCCAGACTCACAGGTTAGTGGCAATTGGTTATTTGTTATTTCTGTGTTAATCGCAGCTTTTCTGCATTGTTCTCCTGTGTCTAGAGATCCCACGTCATCTTCTTTGGTGTTCGGACTCATAATAGAACTCATAAAACAAACCGTAACACAATTAGGAGAAAATCTGAACGAGTGAAAGAGTCGTGTATCTGCAGCCCCACACCATCTCTCTAGGTCACTGAAGATGGAAGGGAAGATGGTGGATCAGGTCAATGCATTTAAGTACTTAGGTACTGACTGTCACCTGTCCTCACAACATGTAGATAGTGTTTACAACAGTGCCTGTTTCTCCTGAAAAGGCTAAAGGGTTTCAAGGTCCAACAGGACATTTTTAAATATAGTGTACCTGTCACTCATCAAGCCAGTCCCTACATTCAGTTTCTCGTAATTGTATAACTTCCCTACAAGAAGAAAAAGAACGAAAAACCCTCACTAGAATAATTGAAAAGGCAGCTAAACTTCTCAATACCCCTCAAATCCCCCTCACAGATCTTTACAGCCATGTACAAAGGACAGCAAGCTGTACCACCACAGACCCTTCACACCCCCTTCACCAGTCATTTAAACTTCTACCTTCAGGTTTTAAAGTACCTCTGGACAAGAAAAAAACTTCCCACTGCAGTCAATTAGATAAAAGAAAAAACAGGTGGACATTTGCAGATGGTTACAAGTAGTATGTGGTTTTATGAGTAGGTAGGTCTTTGGGTATTTTATGATTTTATGTGGTATGGAGGGCTGGGGTGTGTGATTTGTTTTATTCTGTGTTTTAATGGGTCTGAGCCTCTGTCATAGACCAAAGACAATTTTCTGTTACAACTTGTGACAGATAGTAAAGATTTTTGAATCTTTGAATCTTTAATCTTCCCCGTGACCCCAAACAGGTATGGTTAATGTTTTATGGACACTCTTTGTCTTATTTATACTCGATTTTGGGTTGTCGACTTTGAACCCTTTTATGCCTTTCTAAATTAGATGATGGATCTTTACCCGAATCACATAGATTTATGAGATGATCATTGGTTCTGCAGGTCTATGATCTTTGTATTAGAGACTTCTAACTAGTTTTACATTTCTATTGTTCTGTTACTGAATGTGCGTCGGAGTATAATATCACTGCGTGGTAAAACAGCTGCACTGAAGCAGCTAAAGATTTTTGGCTGCCCCCTTCTTCTCCCCAATGGACCTTCACATCTTCTGCTGTAGCAGCAGAGCACAACATCCTAAAGGACACCTCCCACCCTGGAGCCCACCTGCAACACCTGCTGCCCTCTGGGAGGCACCACAGTTTCATTAAAACCAGAACAATTGGGACTCAGGAATAGTTTCTTTCCCACAATTGTAACCAAGCTTAAGTTAAACATCCTCTGAAGCCCTGCCTCGTGCAGACTGATTCATCAAGCTCATGTGCAATATAACACCAAAGCATCAGACTTTGAACAATATTCAAATCTGCAATAAGTGATTTCTAAAAGAAGTTGGAGCTCATTTGGTCGCCAAGGACTTACAAAGGCCTAACAACTTTTCCTCCTCGTTTCACCTAACAAATAAACTGGCATGACTGCTTTGAGTTTACTCATCGCTGCTGTCGCCTAATTTGTTTCCATAGTAATCCAAATTTGGCAAAGTCAGAGGAGCGTTTAAATCTTATTCAATTGCTTGGAAAACTGGTGGTGATTTGCAGAGGTGGGAAGTTACATTTAATTAGTTACATTTACTTGAGCAACCTTTTTGAAAGCAGTGTACTTTTAGAAGTAGTTTTACTACACTGTATATTTTACTTTACTAGAGTAATATTGAAAAGCATTGCCACTCTTACTTGGGTAAAATTTCTGAATGCTCACCGTGAGAAGCTTCACAGAATGAAGAACAAATATGTTTTAACCAGTTTGTTATATTGTAATTACATTATTTATTCATTTTAATTTTCTTCAGACTTTGCACATAACTTTCAATTTTTTGTCAATCTGATTACATTATTTTAAAATGTTAAATCAGATGATATGATAAGTTGCCCAGTACTCAAGTAGCCTTTTTACGAAAATATTCTTTTTACTCTTACTAGAATAATTTCTTGGACGGCTAAGTGCTACTCAAGTACAACTTTTGGGTACTCTACCACCTCTATTGATTTGAAAAAACAAACAGTCTGAACACTAAGAAGTAGATGTGCATAGATTGCCGTTTTCTGGCCGATCACCGATCTTTAAAAAAGCCTGACCTGCCTATTGTGATTTTGTCTAATACCGATGGTTTTCATAGCTGACACTGTCAGGTACCACCCTTCATGTTTCCAATCTTATTTTATCAAGAATAATCAACAATACCCTTGAAAAAATACAAACTTGCTTTAATTGGACAACAGTTCTCTCTCACAGTAGAGCAATAGGGGACAGTAGCTGATTTTCAGACTTTTGCAACGGTACTTAAGATTGGCTTCTCATGTAAGTATTGCCTGATTGCCGGTCTCCCAAAATTAAGGAAATCGAAATTAAAATTTAGTGCAGACTGATAATTTGTTTCAAACATTAAAACCTGAAAGATAACACTTTAACCAAAAAAAAGCAGAGAGGAAACTGTTTCAACCGTCATACTTTCCTTCACAATCAGTAAGTTTCTAAACACCTTTTGGTCATTCATTCTCCACCTACTTTTATGCGTTTATCGGCAAGTCTTAAACCCAAACCACAAACTCTAAAGAGAATAAATATACACCTAATATGGGTCATTAAAACCTAATTTTCTTCATAAAATGGGTTTCCTCATATTAACAGTAGAGTGCCAGTCATGCCCCTGTTTCTGTCATCAGGAGCAGAGAGAAAGCATCTGGAAGGACCGAAGGTGCTAAATCTGCTGCGTCAAGGCAGGGTTACTCAGTGCTTCACTTTGTGGTTGGAAGCAGCACACTAAAACCCTGTGCTGCATCCACCCTCTCAAACAGGCACCCCGCTGAGCCCTACACATCTTTCTCGATCTCACACACACACGCTCCCACTGTTCACATCGAAGCAAGGCGGAGGCAAACAAATGCAGCCTCTAACTCGGCGCAGACGATGTTGATTCATGCGCAGCGGAGAAGCGCCTCGGCCTTAAGGAGACGGGAACTCTCTCACCCTAGACTGGCCTCTTGGAAACATGGGCATGGCTAAAAACTCCACACTGAGTGAACTGGGGATGGAAATAACCAACCTTCATTCATGAACATTATTTAAATGAATCAATTCAGTTGGTTCAGAAAAATGAGCGCTGTACTAAATTTTCTGTTCACATAAAAGCAGTACAATTGAAGACAAAGAAACAGCATCCTACCAAATTCTGCGCTTATTTACTTACAATGCATATTTCCACCTCAAGTATGTCCCTCTTTTTTTTTTTCTACAGACGTCAGCACAAAACCACACACTGGCCCTGGACATGCATGTGTCTAACAATATTTGCAGATAGTCATTATTTTTGCCCACAAGCTGATGGTCACAGTTTACAGACTCTGACAGTTTGTCCTGACCTGTAATCAGTGGGTCACATTTAAAAGAGCTTCTGTGGGCAAATGCTTTTAACCCAAACTATAAATATACTTACTAGCAGGGAATGTCACACTTTTTTTAAACATAGCTAATAGGCTAAAAAGCTTTATCCAAATTCAATCATAAAACAATCTGTGTGAAAACAAAACACAAAAGCACTATAATCATGTGCATCTTTTATGTTTCTTTTATTAATGGTATCTGAACCATTAGGGTTATTTACATTGCTTTGTATACAATAGGGTAAGTGTACTCACTAATTTTGCACTTAATGCTTTTCATGTTTGACTTCTCACCAAAGCCCAGTGTGCCGTTTGTAATGCCTGGCTCCTGTAAAGCTTTGCCTTGAAAAATAAAAGCCCTCTCTGTAATTTAGCCATGTGGCTATAAGCTACGTTAGCTGGTGGTCAGTGGTTTTCTTCAGCCTTTCAGAACAGCCTCATTAAAATTGAACAGCTAATTATAGACAACACAACACTGGGCTACACACTGGTCGAACAACAACAACAACATGTTATGAAACAAAAAGCTAACAAGAAAGAGAAGCTGTAAGGCTCAAATGCATCTGCACAGAAAACGAAGGATAATTATAGTTTCTAATTATGTGTTCAGCTGCCTCTCGGACGTCTAGTTGATTAGAACATAGCTAAAAACTCAGGCTGGTGAGCCTATAAATAACATAGACCTCAAACAGAGTTAAGCAATACGAGGAAAATGAACAATACTTCTTAATGTAGCACGCCCTCATATTACAAAAGCTTGGAATCTTATATTACTTCATTCCAATTGTTCAGTTATGTTTGACTGCTATACCCTTGCAAAGAAGTAAGCATGCTTTTTTTTCGCTCTAGTTAAGTTTAAATCTGTGTAGAGAATCTTATCATGAAAATTTTCTTTTTGAGCTTTATATCACATTATCATGTCACTCCCTAAATGCTTGCTTCAAAGCACCGTCTATTTGTACGAAGCTCTTCCCTGGAGCTCAGATTGCAGCCGAGCTATCGCCCCAAAGAGCACCCCTCCCTCGAAGCAGTTATGAAGACATGCTGAAGTGGGAATGTTGGAAACAGTAGGAGGTTTTTAAAGAGGCAGAGGCCAATTTCAAGGTGTTTAGATGATGCAAAGTCAAATTTATTTTTGATATATACAGCATTTTCAAAACAACTGAACGTAACACAGATTGTGGTATAAAAATTAACTATGTACCCGGAAAATAATACCTCCCCTTTAAAATCACCAGTGGTAGGCACAGCTAACCAAAAAGTTAGCTTCACTAACCACTAATCCGCTAAACAAGAATCTTAGCTATGCTAATGTTAAACCACTAAACAGATAAAGCACTGCTTGTAAGAAGGAATGGTTTTTATTTAATTTGGTATAAATGACATAAAGATAAAAAATGAAGTTTTACACTTGTGAATTTTTTTAGTGGACTTACAATTAGAAAAACTTACTTTAGCAGAAGCTAATCGGTCCTCTAACGGGTTCCAAGGTAAGCAAAAAATCTAATCTGCTAAATGAGAAGCTAGTTCTGCTATTAGCGGATTAGCTGAACTGTGCCAACCACTGAAAATTACGAATCAACTTTTGCAAACCAAAATATTACAATTAGAAAAATGTTCATTCATATTTGTATGGCCTTGATGAACTTTATTTATGCTTAAAAATGGAACAAGCCTTCACATGTACAGATGCATTCATGAATGAGTCAAGGACAAAGCAGAAAAAGCTGAGGTAGACAGCAGTTTTAAACGCCTGTGACTGTGACTGCGTCATGGACCTATGTATTGATTAGGGACGCAAGAGGGCACCCAGTGGCACTGTTGTGTGTGTGGTTCACAGAAATCCACTGTGCAGAACAGCACAGAAACATCTGTTCTCTTGCCGTCCAGGAAATCATTTTTACATAGAAGGGGCGGAGGGATTGGAAGGAAGAAGGATGAAGAAAGAGGAAGTGGCCAAGACTAATGGGAATAGAAAATGATGGAAGCAATAAAACGAGGCAGAAAACCAAGAGTAGATTATAGAGATGTTCCTGGCGGTGATAATTTGTGAGAACAATTTTTTTTTCTCTTTTTCTCTGCATAGTGACACCATTTCAGCACTCTCCAAAGAAAACTGCTGCAGCAGAACGAAACGAGCTGGTGGGCAAATATGAAAAGAAGGTGGACCTGAGCAGGTCAGTGGAAATACAATGCAAGTGAGGGAATCAGGCCAGCCAACTGATAGCTGAGGATAGCATTGTTTGAGAAATAGCAGTCAACTAAAATGCGGCCCCCTTTAACCCTTCAAATGAGTTCATCCAAAGTCCTTGCCCGACCTTCAACCTCTTGTTAACATTTGAAAAGTTGCTAGTTTAACTGTGCAGTCGACATTCCTGAACCTGTTGCAAAATAACCACAAAGAAATGTTTTAATGCATGTGCAAACTCAATTATGACAACACGTTATGCTCAAATTGAAGGACCGATTCTATATGGAATGAACAAAAAAAGGAAGTTGTTTCTTTGTTCAGTTTAAAAAACTTTGTGGGCTCATGATGTCTCTTGCAAACATCTGGAAAATGTAGTTTCTTCTTTAGACTGACCTTAGAACTGCACTACATACCTAAATGAACTACTGATGAGGGGGTGAACATTACAAAATAAGTCTCAGACATAAAACAGTTGGTGAATTTAAAAGGTGGTGGTTTTTGCCTGCCTCCATAAGACGGGGGCGTTGCAAGGGAAATGTATAAACATTAAAAAGAAGACTGGAAAAAAAAGATGGAGTCTGTTTTCAGAGAAGGAGCCCACATTCTGATACAGAGGTGAGATGTTTGGAGAGATATTTGGTGGAGGTGGTGTTTGCATTACACCGGGGACACTCACATTCCAGTGAAATGTTCCAAAACCATTAAAAACTTCCAAATATTCTGTCTGTTTGCTAAGAAATGGGAATATTTCAAAATAATTGATCATATTTGAGAATGTAGGAAGTTTAATGGTAAAATAATGCATCACACTAAAAAACAGGAAGAAAAGTTCTTCCAAAATCACACACAACAGTGTGGGTGCTACTCCAAGTCTAAGCTAATATTTTGAAATCCAAGTTATGCTTGTTTTTACCATATTTAAGTTTACAACCAGAAATATAAACCTGCTGCACAAAACACTGATCATTGGAAGTTAGGAGGTGTTACTAGATCCCATGCAAAGTCTTCTTTCTATTTAGGCAAGCCTTCAGATATGTGGAGCGTCTATGTAAAATCTGTCTTTCCCTCAAGGACAATAAATGCCTTCTTTCTAGTTTGTGTGAAGAGGATTTCTTGGAAAAACCTAAAGCTGGTTTGAAATGAAGTCTGAGTAAAAAACAAAACAAACAACAATCAGGCTGAAGTGAAAAAAAGAGCTTTTTATTGTGGGTTTGTTGCAATATGAATACTATATTTGTATACTTCAACTAAATGTGAGCGGACTCAGATCCATTGGGCTCTCTTCTAGAACAGATGAAATACTTCTAAAATAAAAATAAAAAATATTCATACTTATGGAAACACTAAGAAATCAGCTTCTGATATATTTGTGAAACTAAAATCTGATATTTTATTCAGGTTCAATTCATAAATTAATAATTATTACTAAAATTCTGTTACAATAATTTAAATGAAAAATATACTTTATGGCATTTTCATAAGAACAAAAAGCATTCAAATGTATGATTTTTTTAAATGTTTAAATTGTTTTTAACCCTAGTTAATCATTCATTCTACAGGTTTCATGTCAAAATTAAAATTCATTTGAGTTATAAACACTGATTACTACTCAGTTCTTTCAAGTTCTAGTTTTGTTGCCAGAACGCAACTCAATGCATCAGTGCTTAGCACCGATGACTCACAGCAAGAAGGTCCAAGGTTCGATCCCCGGTCTGGACCAGGAATCTTTCTGTGTGGATGTCAATGGGATTTACCTGGTTAAACAACAGTTAAAAAACAAAACAAACAAAAAAACCTGCTTTGACCTTCAAGTTTGAAAAGTGAGAAAAGTACAGGCTGAACGACAGTCGTCTTAACAGTTAGCGTTAACTTCCGCTAATGTTTTATCGAATTTCATCAAAGCTAAAATTTTTATTCAGCGGATTAGTGGTTAGTGAAGCTAACTTTTTGGCTAGCTATGCCCTGCACTAAATATCAGTATGCTGTAAGTTTGTGCTTGATGCGGAGCAGGTTGTCAGGTCTGCACTGGGTTTATCAGCGTGGTTTCATTGAAAACAGCTGCTTTTTGCCTCTAAAAAATGACAAATAAAGTTGCTTCAAATTGCTAAAAATTAGGTCGCTGCAATTGCAAAAAACATTTAGTAAAAAATAACTTTGCATCCATTTTTAATGCAGCTGATACCCCTCGAAAGTGAATCCAGTAAGCTAAATATAAAACGTAAAGGACAAGGTAGTAAAAAAAGGTCTCTGTGGTTTTAAATACATCGCCATTCTATCTGCTCTGCTATATATTTAAGGCTGCTGTGTACTTTTTTATTTCTATAAAAGGGAGCAGACAAAGCTGTGGTAAAATCATAAAGAGTATAAAGTCAGGCTAAGCTCCTTGAACAAGGTATGTGACTGACCACCAGACAACATGTTTCAGTGCAGAAACAGTTACTTTGGTAAATGTGCTCGCCACTCAGAAACAAGTCAGAAACTGTAATGTCTTGACCACATAAACATTCAGTTTGATAGAAGTGTCCTGCACATGTGCTGAACAGAAACAAAAGCTCCACATGATAATAAACTGAGAAATGTGGAGGGATTTCCAAAATGTTCTCCAAAGTAGTCAAAAGAAAACTTCCTAATTATGCTACCAGGGCGCAGAGATAGGAGGAAGGGCAAGGCAGATCTAAAAATGCTCAAGAGGAAGGGTACAATTATAGTGTTTCTAAATCTATCATGAAAGGCCTCTGATTCAGAATAAAGGTTTTGTTTTTTCTACATGAATGAGGCAGATCTGACTGAAGTAGGGGTTTCAGTTTATGTACCGTAACTTACTTTTTCATAAAAGGGCATTTTTTATCTCCTACTTTTATTTTTATAAACAACATGTACTACTACTACACCACGTGGCCTCTTCAGTCACCCCATAATTTACATACCAACAAAACATAGACAATTAAAGGCCTAGAATTCCTTAAATGAATGCATACCTTTATACTAGTTTTACCTTTATGACCTTTCAATGTTAACAAATTATAAAGTTATAGCCATATTTGTCAACCCTTAAATTTAACATTATGTGCAATCTAATGCCATATTCAGTGGTTCTGAAGATATTTTGCTAACAGCTAATAGATGCTAACAGATAGCGCTGACTCCAACAATTAATGCTAAAAAATTTTTAAGTAAAGATGTTGCATAACATGTAGGGCTAAAAATATGTGTTAAAGATTACTCTCAGCACTACTACACCACATTTTAGCTCATTTAGCTTTTTTGTTTTGGCTAACCTTAATTAGCTATGGAGGCCATCTTCAAAGGATAATTAGTTGTACGTTTGCTTAAAAAAAACTCACATAAAAGGATTCCTTCTTAAAGGACAAATGTTATACATGTATAATTTAAAGTAATAGGTCAAATCAGACATTACAATAAGTATCACAGCACAACAGAACAGTCCCAAAACAGTGACCAACAATTTGCCAGGCAGTTTTCATGGGTAATATCCATCATTACTCAGCAAGCCTGGAACAGCAGTGGCAGCAGCCAGAACGCACTGGGGGAATTGGTAATTGTCTTTCCCTCTGCCCTCGTTTCATGTGGTGAAAACAAATGCACTAATGAAAGATAATTACCATGTGTTGTTTTAATGTTTGCCTGTCTCTCTGGTGGTGGCAACAGCAGCCTCTCAAGCGTGCAGATGCTAAACGATAATGCTAACGGCTGCTGGTATGTAATAACAGTGGCAAAATAATAATGTGTTTTGTTCGTTTAGAACCAAAAACATAAAGTATAAAACTATTTCAGTTTTTTATCACTTCATTGATCCTTAAAAGAGCAGTTGACATCCTTTGAAGTAGGGTTATGTGGAATAGTTTTAAACAATATGTCTTACCTAAAGGGGACCCTGATTAGTTGTAACATTAGACATTATTTGATAAACATTTACTTCAGCTATTAAAAACAAGACTGTACAAATACTGTAAGTTGTTTAGTTTTTAAAAAAATAAAACAAATATAAACTGCAATGCATATACATGGCGATATAGCATTAGCTACCAAGCTAATACATAAATATAGTGATATAGCTTCCAAGCTATTAGCTAACTAATGAATTAATGCCACATATTTATTAGTAATTACTAATGCCATATATCTATTACAGCTCCAGAGCTAATACAAAAGCTAAAAGGCTAAAGCTGAGGTAAGTCTTCCATGAAGCAGCTCTGTTGTACTCCATCAGCCTTTTTTAGTTACATGCTGGGTCATTTCTACATTCTCCTCTCTGTCATTAAATTTTGGTGTCATTGAAAGGGGCCGATCATCCCAATTTTGTCCAAAATTAACCTTTATAGTCGAAATAAATGTTTACTAAATAATGTCTAAAGTTTAAACTAGTCGGGGTCCACTTTAAAACAAGCTTAGTTTGGAAAAACTGAATTTAATTTTAACTACATTGACAAGCTAGTATGAGCAGGGCCATGCTGAAGTGGATTTTTGCCATCTTTAAACAACTAAAAAATTTTAAAGACATTTTACATTGTAATTAATTTTGAATAACACAGTAATTCTGGCAGAAACATTATTATATACCTGCCAGAATTTCCACAGGTTGCACCAGATTTGCTCAACCTAATTGCTAGAACCACGACTTCAACAACAAATTTCTATGTAAACAGTCATATAATCTGACAGAAGTGTAAAATTGTATACATTACTATTTGTATAAAGAGGTCATGAAAAGAGCAATCTACAAGAAATAAGATGTTTATTGTTTATAATCTTTCCACAGAACCCCATTTCAAAAGATCTGAACTGTTGCTTTAAAGCCAATTAGTAGCTGTCGTGCCTGAGAGAA
Source organism: Cynodonichthys magdalenae (assembly GCA_031762555.1). Lineage (NCBI taxonomy): Eukaryota > Metazoa > Chordata > Actinopteri > Cyprinodontiformes > Rivulidae > Cynodonichthys > Cynodonichthys magdalenae. The sequence goes on from JARVJO010000039.1 coordinate 12,350,888, forward strand.
AGCAGCTCAGTAAACAGTGCATGGCTCACCTCTCCTCATGGAAGGCTGTTTGTTTAACCAAGCATGAGGAAATCACAACCCATCTGATTGTTTTGGCTTTAAAGCTTGTCGTGACGTTAATGCAGAGTTGTTGTTGTTGTTTTTTTGGAGGGGTGGAATCTGTTGAATGTCCAAGCTGTTTCACTTACTAATGAGATTTGTCATTTGGATTAATGCAAGACATAATCCTTATTATAAATGTAAACAGGCATAACTGCTTTGTTTCGCAATCTATGCTCAAACGTTGCATGCACAAATGCAATAAATACAAAAATGGCAGTTTCATTTTCCACATGACCACCTTCAGTTAGCCTCAGACTAATGCACACCTGGCAGCCAGTTTAAGATGCAAAGTGTCAGCCTGACTCACAACACCCTGATTCGAATTCCATCTGGCGTTCTGTAAACTGCTAAATGAAAGTGGTTTTGTCACTTTTTTGGCAAAACAGTCCATGCCATAATAAAAACAACAAAAAAAAAAAGATTATTTAATATAGACCTGGTTTTTAATATCCTTTAATAGGATGTGGGTGTGTTAGTGTGACTGGAGTGGTGAGTTCTCTCCAAAACTCACACTTACACGGCTGGCTCACTCCTGTCTTTTCTCTCAGCGCTGCATAAATGAATGAAATACAGCTGTGGCCAAGCATAATGTCTTTAAATCACGTTTTAGCAAAGGAACACAGAAGGTCAGACTGGAGGTCAGTGGAGCAGGATGGTGATGGTATGGTTCAAGAGGCTGAGCAAATACAGGGAAAGTAAATATTGTTTTCTTCTCAACATTATGAGCCTTTAAGCCTGAGAAATTATACATTGTGGTTATACCTTTCAACAACTATTTACTCAGAAATAATAATAATTATAATAAAAAAACAAGACCAAATGTGGTTATGTTAATTTAAAATGTTCATTCAGATCTTCTGAATTGGAGCTCTGTAAAAAAAAAAGTAATGAACAATCAACATCTTACCTGTTGTAGATAGCTTTTCAGCTTAGTTCTGACCAGATTGATGAGCTAACAGCTAGTCTCACTGATACTAAGACCCAAATGGATACAATCTTCAAACAACCCTTAATTAAAAACTTTTGCATCAACTCTGCATTATGTTGTTATTTATGAATTCTGTGGTAACCTGAAGCACTAACAGCACTAACAGCAGCAGCTAGCCATAGCACTTGTGGTGCAGCCTGAGTAAATTCTGACAGAAGTATGACTATTTCTACTGGAATACCTATGTTTGTGTCAAAAAGGTTAAAACTTTAATTTTGTTGTGAAACTTCTGGGACAATAATGGCAGCATTTTTCTGGGACGTGTTGTCTCTGAATTCTCGAGCTATGGAGGACGAGGAGGAGGATCTTGATGAAAACGAGGAAGATAAGCAAATTCACAGAAATTCACAGAAGACTTGAGGACAAGAGGTAAAATACAGTTAGCATGAATGCTAATATTAAAGCATGACGGAAACATAAACAAAGATAGACACAGAGGCAAGACGTTAGGTGGAAAAACACATAGAAGGAAACATGTAATCAGGTCCCAGCACAATAAAAGCAAGCAATAAACTATAACCAACTCTCAAATGCAGACAAAAAACATGCTCGTAACAAACATAAAAGAGATAATATCGGTGCATGTTCATCAACAAGATGGCAGCATAAGTTAAAGTGTTATTCAAGTCATCTGTTGAGAAAAAAATTGCAACATCAGTTTTTTTTTAAATATTGTGCAGCCCTGGTTTAGTGAGAGACTTATAGCTAAGTCAAGCTTGTTTTGCATTTGTGATGCACAGTAAGAAGACTGGAGTCTGTTCCACAGACACTCAGGAAAACCTAAGTATTGGAGTGTGCTTAAAGGTCTATTATATTCACCCAGTAACTCTCAGGAGTTAAGCCTGGGTTAAATGTAGCATGTCTTCTTTCAAACCTCGAAGATTCATACTGATTGCTTTTGCTCTCAGACCCCACTGAGTTAAGTCGCTGCCGAACTATAATATGTGTGTTTAACTAGAAAAAAAGGTAACTCAGACCTCATAGTTTTAGAATTTGCCAGTATAGCAGTCTTTGCCAAAAACCTTTTCATATTTCTCTTACGTGCACCCTTCTCAGACAAGAACAGACACTTTCCACTATTAAAAAAATCCTAAATTGGTTACAAATCTCACCTAATTCCTTACTGCGCCCCTGTTTTAGATCTAAACTGGCTGATTTGTTAACAGAAATGTTATCTCTCTGAAAAGGTAAATATTAAAATTTAATTAAGTTTGAGTCATACACCATGGAGCTCAGCCAAGTCAAACATCTGGGGGAACTACTGGTCCATGGTCAGGGTCGATCTTCCATTCCAGACTCAGACTCATGTTTCTAATCTCTGAGGCAAAGACATGTCTCTCAAGATGACTCTTTTTGGAACAGCTAAATGAATATTTATGTGAAAGACAGAAACACAGCAAGACTTGAGAAAGTGTTAGACAAGACTGGCACCACAGAGTTGTACACATGGCTGTAAATCCAGGTCTGAAAGGTAAACTCACCAGTTTAGGTTCAGCAACTATGTGCCAAGTGACGTCCTCAAACACCAATCTCCCTGAACAAAACCTAGTCTGTTCTGACTGTGAGAAACACACTTTACCCCACATGTGTCAAACTCTAAATCTGCTGGCAACATTTGACCTGCTAGAGCTTCAAAGATGTATTAATGTCTTAAAATAAGCAAATGCCCCTTTAAAACCAACATTGACTATAAAATACATCTCCCATAAAACGCATCTGTTATTATACCTTTGAAATGACAGCATCCCACCACTAGGTGGGGGTGTACAGGGTTCAAAAGTAGCAGGCAGCCGTCAAAATTCGTGATGTAAAATATCAAATTAGCTTTTTTGGCTAACTTTAGAAACTGTTAGCGGATGATTAGCTTCCGCTACATTAGGTTCTGCTAATTTTAAGTCCACTAAAAAAATTCACAAATGTTAAACTTCTATCTTTATGCCATTTATCCCAAATTAAATAAAAAACTATCCTCTCTTACAAAAAGGGCTAGACATGTCAGTTGTGTAGCATCTTTATTAACAACATATCTCAAATTAGAGCTATAACTCTGGTTGGATTGGCTGATTTGCCAAAGATGATCCCACCCACCTTCAAATTAAACCAATAGAAAAGTAAGAGGTTTGCATCAGACCTACCAGTCTTCAACTGGAAGGAGATGAAGATATGCGACACAGGCTGAGTGACAGTTGTATTAGCGGTTAGCATTAGCTTCCACTAATTATTTTTATCTGTTTATCATTAGCAGATTAGCGGTAAGAGAAGCTTATTTTTTGGATGTGCCCACCTCTGTCTGTTTCTATGCATGAAATACCACATAGAGCTCAGTTATTGTTTTTAGCGGTGCTCAGCCGTAGCAATGAGACGAGAAACGCGATGTTTCACGTTTAATCAAAGTTAAACATGAAATGGTAAAGTTAATTAAAAAGCTCGATGCTCATCTGGCCCTTGGTGAAAATGTGTTTGACACCCCCAATTTACCTAAAACCCCACTTGATCAATCTGAAAATAGAAATCCACAGGCTCAGTCCAGGCAGAAGTGCCACAACTCAAAAACCCTACTCCCCCTTTTTCCCCCTTTCCATCTAACCTTTTAAAAAAATGATATTATGCACAAAAAAAATGCAGATGTTTGTTAGGAAGACTTTAAAACCCCAACTGACAGAAATAAATCCAAAATCCCCAAACTTCCCATGAACCCATTTCCTTATGTCACCACTCTGTCTGAAACAAAGCTTTTTCCCCCTCGCCTCAGTGACATAACAAGCGGAGATGATTAGTCATCCAGATCCCTGTGGAGGTGCTGCTCTGCGGTTGTGTTGCTGTTGTTGAAACAACCATCCTACATCGATCCAAAAACAAAGATACAAATCCGATGAGCCTCAAGTTCAGATTCTGCGGAGCTTAGAGCAAAAACCACTTGTTGATCCCTACAGGGTCCACACATAGCCGTCACCATCTGCGTCTGATATTTAGGAAACTGGTCTTGTCTATGCTGATAGTTGGGCCAACACTACAAACTTCTGTGTGTGTTTTATCAAACCAAAGAGCTTTTCTTTCCTAAAGTGAGCTCGCCTGTCAGTTAGGGCTGTGCATTGGAAGGAATTTGGTAATACGATACATATCACGACACACAGGTCACGTTATGTGGCGATATGTTGTGATTCTGTAAGCGAGGTGATATATCACCATTTTTATTTTTTTTTAAAGATTATAAAAAGCACATAATGCATTAAATACATAAAATCTGGTTAAATTCAGTTGATTTTTATGGAATCCGTAGAACACTGAACAACAGTGAGAACTGCAGGGCCCTATGATGTGTAAAATGCAGACGGAATCGCTAAATTTACCAAACCATGGAATCCAAACGCGAATCTTATGGAATTCAGTCATTTGGGTGAGTTTGTGAGGTATTTTGGCAAACAAGGAGGGACTCTGCCAATACAGAAGTGTTTCTTTATGAGACATTGTTTTACATTAAGTTAAACTTTAAAGCATTCTTATTTTACAAAATGATCACTTTTATAAAGTGAGATTATATGTTTTACACATAAAAAATATTTTTTGTTCTTTAAAACAAAAGACATTTATTCAGGTGAGCCACAGCAATTTGTTTTATTAGTGAAAGTGAAATAACAGTTATAGGCTATTCATTTAATAAATTCTTTTCCAGTCACTTTATAATTAGACACTTTTTAGATTGGAATAAAAATAGGGAATTTTAAAGAATGGAATTTAGAAAAATAAGAACTGCATTGGCCTTTCATGTTTCTTCTTACAACCGCCAAATAGCTGACTGCTGCCAACTAGTGGTCGGAGGCTAAATTACAACACAAAAATGAACAGCTGGCATGAAAGTTTACATTTTTACCTTAATTAAAAATATATAAAGTGCTTTTCAGAATCGATACAATGAAATATCCCAATGTTTCAGCGTATCAATATTTTCTTACACCCCTACTGTCAATGTGCATGAATTCACTTCAACAAAATAAACTTCTCAATATATAGAATCATTTAAGTAAAATTGCGCTTTAAAACTGGCTTCCATGCGTTTTGCTTTTTTACCTTGCAAAAACAAAAAGAAGCTGTCAGCATTTTTGACCCAAAACATTGTCTGTTGGACGGTTGTGCACCAGCATGTGAGGCTGTGCAGGAAACTGATCTGACCCCCGGGATTAGTGGCTGACGTGGTGAGTGCCCCACATGCTGCTCCAGATGTTTATCATGTCATAAAGGCCTTAGAGGTCTGGGTGAGCAATAGGTAGGAACACGACCTCTTTTCAACACACACACATGCACACAGAGGCATAAACATTCCAGCTGCAGACGAAGTTGCAGCCCAGTTCACAAATGGGCCGATGAGAAATTTCCCCTCATGTCTGACTTCGTGTAAAGTATCAGAGGGATCAGAAAAGGTCAATGGATCGGACATGTTGACACAGGCACTGATTACATTTTGACTCTTGGTGGATCTTAACCTAAAGCTACGAGACATGACAAGTGTAGGCACACACAAAATGACAAAAATGTCTAGATTAAAAAAAAATTCCCACACATTTTACAACCCTAATTACTTAAAATGTTGAGACATAAATCAAAACAGAAAGCAACGATTTGCAAATATCATGAGCCCACATTATACTGACAGTGGAACACAGTAAACATATCAAATGTTGAAACTGAGAAATGATACCACTTTTGATGAAATTTGAGAGAAGCTGAAGCTTTAAAAAAGAAGTAGAGGTTCATCATTCTGCGAGAAACAATTTCAAATTTATGTTCCTCAACAGAAAACTCAGGAATGCCTGCATCAATCACCATAAAAACATTTCAATGTGCCATCCAATACAGGGTGAAGCACTATCGTGCAAAGAAGAAGACCCATCCAAACAAGCTACTGTCTTCTTTGGGCCAAAACTAATTTAAAATAGATCCAGGACTGTTAAACAGCTGGAATCCTACATCAGACAAGAATGCGACAACATTCGCCTCCAAAAACTCCAGCTGCTCTCCTCAGCTCGTACACGTTTACAGACTGCTGGTAAAATAAAAGGAGATGCTTCACAGTGGTAAACGTGGACGCGTCCTCACATTTTTTGAGACGCATTGTTGCCATATCATTAAAATTATTTTTTTTTTTGAACAAAAAGCTTTTATTGAACAAAATATTGAACATATTCTGTTTAAATCAGGTGTGTCAAACTCCTTCTCAATGAGGGCCACATAAACATCGCTGTGGCCCTCAAAGGACCAGTTGTAATTTACTTTGACTAAACTTTGACTAAACCCAAAACGTCATGTTCCTCGTCTTGTTGCTACGACTGAGCACCACTAACAATAACTGAGCTCTATTTCCTGCAGAGAAACAGCATTTTAACACGTCCACTCTCCCACTTTCCGACAGGAGAATTCCCACCAAATGGGGCGTTCTAGTATAAATTTATGACTTCTTGGTGGGAAATTACCTCTTCCCAGTACAACTGGGCTGCAGCAAAAGTAGCCGGCAAAAATGCAGTGTAAGGAAATTTTACATGGCAAATTTTGCTGGCTGCTTTCGAACCCTGTGCACCTCCACTAAGTGGTGGGATGTCATCATTTTGTGGTTATAAAATAATCAACTTGCATTATAGGAGATGTATTTTTTGGTCAATACTGACTTTAAAGCAATATATTATAAGATAATAAATCTTTGAACGTCATGCGGGCCACACAATGAGCAGGCCACATTTGGCCTGTGGACCTTCAGTTTGACACAACTGCTGCATTTACTATTGTAAATAAAATATGCACTTGTGAGATGTGCAAATTAAAAATGTGCATGCAGTTATTTTTTTTATGTATTCTACACATTCCAACTTTTCCAAAATCTGGATTGTAAAATTAAAAGCGTCTTATGAAAACATCTACAACAAAATAATCCAAGTCTATAATCAGTCCTGTAAAAGACAGTCTCATAATGCCAGCAGCATCTGTAAGAGTTGTTCCAGCTGTGCCAGCCGTGCGTAAAGCGCGCTGCGTGTCTTAAGCGCGCGCCAGCTGAATGCAGGAATGGGTCAGTTATCAACTGAACAGCAGCTGAAACTCTTATTACTGGTAAAGTCCTCATGTTCCAACAAGTCTAATGTTCCTAGAGTGAGCAAAAATGTAGAAGTTGCAATGAGGCAAGCTTTCTTGTCTAATCTGATAGTTTTTAAATAACCGTGTTGCCTCTTTCTGCGTTTTATTAAATATAGACGTCTTGTGACCTTTCAAGTGCAGAATTTGCCTCCCCGGCGCGTCGAAGTGAATAAGTTGCTTACCGAGATAGCGTCTGATGTCCTGCAGGATCTGAGGAGCTCCGCTGTTCAGCTGGTAGAAGAGGGAGCCGAAGCAGAAGAGGAAGAGCGCAGCCATGCAGAAACCATAAGCTCGCAGGGAAAGTCGCAGCGGCAGCGCCGAGAAGAAGCTGGACTTTCTGCACTTGGCTCGCTCCTTGATGTGGTTGGGGGTCTGGTGGTTGCTGTGAAGGGGACTGCCGCTGAAATTCTTCATCATCTCCTCCTCACAAAGCAACGTGGAAAGTCACCCATCCGTCTCGGGAAACTGGAAGTTGCCGTTTGGAGATCATTTGATGGGGTTGTTTTGGAGACGCGCAGGGGATCCTGGATCTCCTCTGCCGCTGCCACGGGACTTTTTTTTATTAATATTTTTGCGCACAGCGTTCCGCTTCTGCTTGCTCTCCCTTTGCTCCTTTGGATGACTGCTCCTTCCTTCCGTCCTTACAACCGACTTAAGGGTCCATCCTTCCCCTCTCAGTCTTTTTCGGTGTCAGATTACTGAACGTGGAAAGAAGAAGAAAGAAAATCCCCACTCCAACTCAGACACGATTTGGTTTGAATCACAGCGAGTAAAACAGCGCCCCATTGTGTTCAGTTCATAAGTCTCTTAAATGTGGCATTTGTTCAAAAAACATCTATATGAATAAAACGGAGTAGTTCAGATATTCTGAAGTGGGGTTCTGTGGAACAGTTGTGACTAAATAATATGTTACCTGTTTTAGATTGTTCTTTACATACCTACAATTGGAGAAACAGAGTTAAATAGTGCATTTCATCTGAACTTTGAAGTTGGATTTTCCAATTTTCAAGTTCAGAAACTGGATTCCAACGTTGTAAATCTGATTTGGAAGGTAAAAGACTAGCCTGGACTTTAAAATCTAGTATGGCTGTCTTGCGTATGATGGAGTATTAAGGCCAGAATACAAGATTTTTTATTTTTTTACGAGAATAAAGTCATACTAAAATAAAATCATATTACCAGAATAAAGTCATAATAATAATACGACCATAAAGTTATAATAATTTGAGAATAAAGTCATAACATTACTAGAATAAAGTCGTCATATGATTCAAGTGATAAACTGAAGCATTGCAATTAATGTCTGACATTCTCATAATTAAAAAAATACAATAAAATCTTATAGTTTGGTCCAAAAACTCTGTCAAAAAAAATCTACAACTCCTAATATTTTGTAATAAATATAGTTAACCAAGAGATTTTGTTCAAAAGCAACAACTGACATGTTTGTTAGAAGATGGAGATTATTTTGACATTTTTTGTTCATTGTTTTATTTAATTATTCTCAGATATTTATTTGTGTTCATAAAGGCAGCAGGTTGATCATGTCATTTTTATTTAACATTTTACTAAAAATGTGTTTTTTGTTGTGTCACTTTCCATGGTCATGCCATTAAAATGAATGATGTGGTTTATTAGCAGAGGTGTATAGTAACGAAGTACATTTACTTTGTTGCAGTACTTATGTACATTTTTTGAGGATTTGTAATTTTAAATATTTTATTGATCGTAACTTTCACTTTTATTTTGTTACATTCAAAACTTAAAATTGATACTTTTAATTATTTACTTTCAAATTTAACACACAGATGTTTAAGCATTCTAAAAAATGAAGTGTTGAATTTAAGTTATGTCAACTGGTTCCACTAAACTAAATGTAAAGCTTTTTACTCAACTTGGTTTAGAGGAACCAGTAAATTCAACACATTTTTTAGAGTGTGTTATTGTGAGCAGTTTTATGACTACAGTGATATTTTTTTTTTTTTTTTTTAGTAGAGTCATTTTCTGTTAGGGTATTTTTACTTTTACTTAGTTATTTATTTTAAGTACTTTATATAGTTCTGCCTATTACCTTGTAACCTTCTCACTTCTACTCCATTTTGTGTGCTCAGTAATAATTTGGGTACAGGGATGACAGGATTAGTGTTTTACTGAACATTTGGCACTTACTGATCTTGTACCCTGTAGATGTTCGAGGGTAGTTATGTCAACTCAACCAGAGTTTGGCAGCTAAAACTTTAGATTTAGTTTATAGTTTTTTTTAGAAATAAAGTCGGTCCCCTGTTAATGTGATATTTTCTTACATTTTATTTTACACTTGGTGCCGGATATTACTCTGCTGTGTGTGTATTCTCTGGGGAACAATTAAAAAGTCAACATATATATATAGCAAGAATCTGTTTTTATTTTATTTTAGAATGACAAATAGTTATGAACATTACTTTTGTTGTTTCAATACACAAGCAAATCCATATGGACAATCATTAGGTAAGATGAAAAACTGAATAAAATATTTTGTACATATATTTTACAATTCATACTGAAGCTTCTTACTGACTAGAGCAATATGGAGAAGGGTATTGCTATCATATAGTACAGCTAATTACAGAAGAAATGAAAGAGAGGAAAAAAAAATAAGTTATTTAAATATTAATTACATATACAGAATGTGCAACATCTGCTAAGCATTTCATATATGTAATTAAGAATTTAGTTTTGTAAGACTTTAAACACAAACTGGAAGTAAGTGGAGGTTATGAAGGGTAAGTTGGCATCGGTAACTCAATGCAAACAAAAAAAAAAGAAAAAAACCCCAGCATAACTCAATGAAACCCTTTACAATACCTGACAATTGTCCGTTTAGGGACCGTGGACACGCAACCAAATTTGCCAATTGAACTGCTAGTTTTACCATCTAAAGTGCATTTACAGTGTCAGTATTTCCATATTTTTCATACAACAGTTCCTGGGTCTTTTACTTGGTTAATCCTAAACCCCCACCCCACCCCCCCACACACACAAACCACACACTCATCTTCACTATCCCAGAGCACCACTTTGATTGCAGAGAGAAACAAAGGCATCAAATATCTATGTTTCAAGTGCCCACAGCAAAAAAAAAAAAAAATAAAAAAAAATAAAATTGAATTTAGCGATAACATTTTTATACTATGACAGCCGTGCTCAGTCCTGGGATTGAATTATATGATGTCGAGTTTTACATTTTGATCAGTTTCACGCTGGTTTTTGGTTATTTTTAACGGAGACCATCTGGTGACATTGGATTAAACAAAATTAATGCGTGGCCACGAGATAAGAACTGGTGGCCACGATCAACTTGAGCAGCCCAGTCTCTATGTGAGAGATAGACATTTTTGAAGTCAGATTATATATGAATATGCTGTTTTTCTTTTTACTTATTTAAAAGTACCCCCCTTTTATTATTAGTTTTATTGGTTTATGTTTAATCCAAAAAGTGTACCTCCTTTGTTCAATTGAAAGGGTTCATTTTTCGTAGATGACACTTAACACCCCAAATGTGTATTGGGTAACTTTTTATGTTTTACTGTGTTCTGAACATAACTCCAACCCTTTCTGCAAAATCACAAGGTGAGAGAAAATCCTGTTTTGAAAAATAAAGCTTATTCGTGTCGTATAGCTATAACATATAATGCTAAAAACTACTTCATACTTTACTACAAGTGACTGAATATGTCATTCATGTCTATATTAAGTAATTATCATGTGACCATGCATTAACTATCTACTATAAAAATAATAAAGCATGGCCACTCTTTTTTTTTTAATGTCACTAATTGGGCTCCGTATTATAATGCTTTGAGACTAGAGTTGTTTTAACATGGCAGTAATCCACTTTGTTCTGGAACTAGCCCTTTATTTTTTCACATATTTATTTGTTTTTTTTACCCAATGTCACCCGACAGCCGCCGTAATTTTCCATTGAGTGTTATGGTTTTTCTTTTGGCACAAAACATTTTAACAGTCTGACTCCTCTCTCTGTGTACTTTGCATTTCAATAATTGGTTTGCTGAATATTAAATTAAATTTCACATCTGAAGTGTCAGTTTGCTTTTAGTTTTTTGTTTTTTTTTTGACACAGGACCAATTTTGCTCCGAAACTGATTTGAAGTTTAAAATGCTCCTTGAGAACTCTAATAAAAAATTAGACAGTCAATAAATTTCTGATACAGCAGCCAGGATGTCATCTGGAACTTATGAGCATTATTAATTTCTCTTTGACAACAAATGTGGACCAAAGTAACCCAAGAGGCGCTCAACATGTGAAAATGTCTGTGCTTTGCCAGATATCTTGCATCTTGGCTTTACTTGATCGAAGACTTAAACTAAACCTCAAACATCTTATTTGGTGCTCATCTAAGTGCATCATTGAAAGTAACTGGATGTGTATGTGGTTTAAAAAAAGAAAGGAAATGTAAACAAATTTTGAACCGAAAAAAAAAAATTGCAGTTTTGGCACTGTTCCATCTCAGTCACGATGCATTCAAAGCTACTACTTGTAGCAATTCATTCATATTGGTAAGGCATTTAAAACGTCCTGTCTTAGATCAAGGAATGTACTGTTTCCGTAAAAGGTGATTGTGGTTACTACAGCCAAAAACAGGGTATCTCTATAACTCTTAATGTTAGAGCAAGATGTGCATCCTCGCAGGGAATAAAAGGAAATACAGAAGAATGATGTTTTGTCCCAGAAGTGACTGAGAGCTGTAACATTCAAAATGCAAACACAACTTTAAACATATAGATCATTTGAAAATTAAGATGTGCTTTATGCTATAATACAGAAACATGATACAAAAAAGTGTTTAGAGTTGGTTTAGTTTATTGAAAGTCCCGATTTTACTTTCAGATTACGCTGCCTTCCCACAACAGAGATGAAATCATTTTGCGCATAGAATACGTAAGAACCAAACCATCTTCCTGGATCCAAAAAAAGAAAGAAAAAAAAAAACCATGTCGATCCTACAAAATGTGTGCTATCATCCTTAAAGGCATGGTCCAAGTCTTCTTTGTTGAAGACTTTGCAGGTGTTGTCAGAATGGAAGCCATCCAACAGAGTCTTGTTTTTCATTTAAAGGCATCTGATGTCAAGTCTTGGCTGTTAGGAGAAACTCCTTACTGCCGTAAACATTTAAGAAAGCTCAAAGTGTCAAATAGAGAAAGTTGCAGAGCTACTCATGGTGAGTGTTTCGAAATGTGCAGGACAGGAAGTACTGTAGCGACGTAGTCACGAATGTGGTCTTTTCAGTTCTGTGGCCACCCTTCTGGTCAAGTTTTAAATGAGATGGTAGATTAATGAGTAGATTTCAAGCTTAGGACCGCACCTCCCTGTGTGCATTGACTGATCTGGCCTCTGCGATCAGGCGACGGGCGTGTCTTTTGTCCCTCACCCCGGCCTCCCACACACTGCTCTCGGTTAACAAGGCCACGCGATTCAGTGTGTCGACGCCCGCCGCTGCCAGAGACGAGGCGTACATGGGCAGGCCAATGGAGACGAGCCAATCAGACACGGTGCTGATGTTGCCTGTGGGTGCAGGTTTTCGGCACATCTCTGTCAAACCGCCGGAGGGGATCTGAGTGAGAGAAATACATTAAACATTTACAGATTTCATCAATTTTGGTTTTTCTCCCTACATGTTCTGTTGTTGCCTTACAGCCATGCGATGTTGTTTCCGGAGCTCTTTAACTCGGAGCTGGTCCACTGTAGAGGCTACATCTTTGGCAGGCAGCTCCAAGTCCTCAGAGTAACGCTGTATCAGCGCCTGAGGGATGCCACATCGGCCATGCTGAAGGTGGAAAAAGTAGAGGGACACGTCAATTATGAATGAACAAAAAAACACTCAAACCACACAAATCTACATTTCCTAGTAAGAAAAAGAAGTAAAACAAGGACCATCAGATAGCTGACTTTATATTATGCATACTGACTAACAGTGTTTCAACAGCTTCCATTTTGGTTTTAGGGCACTCTATTGTACAGAAACTGAGTGTGTTAAATCAATGACCGATACAGTTAATTTTGCTAATTACCTGCTACTTTTGAACCCTATGCAGATTCAGTTAGTGGTGGGATGCCAACATTGTGGATAAAATAATCAACATGCATTATGGGAGATTTAGTTCATGGTCAATGCTGGCTTTAAAGCAGCATACACTTATTTCAAGACGTTACATCTTTGAAGCTCTTTTGGGCCACACAAAATGCTGTGACTGGCCACATTTGATGCATGTGATCTACAGTTATAGATTGGTGTTAAAGGGGCAATATCACGTAAAATCAACTTTTTTGAGTTTTATATCATGTTTTAATGTTACACTCTCATCAAAAACATGTCCAGAGTCTTGCTTTGACTCATTCATTGCATGTTTGAGAAATCCTGTGCTGTCCTGAGGCAGCCAGGGAGGAGAGCAAAAACGACCACCTTTTGGTAACATCTCCTCCCCTGGGCTGGGTCTAAGAACCAAGCTTCCTCATCACAGAGCACACCTCCCCA
>JARVJO010000039.1:12368336-12394485 GCA_031762555.1 Cynodonichthys magdalenae
TGTGAATGGGTGAGTGACTGTAAGTGTAAAGCGCTTTGGGGTCCGGAGGGACTTGATAAAGCGCTATATAAGTTCAGACCATATATAAGTTCAGACCATAATAATGTTAGCTCAGTAAATAACGCCTATATATATAAAGCGTTAGTTCATATATAGCTAATGCTATATTGCCGTATTAGCTTGGCCGCTAACGTGAAAGCTAACAGACTTATGGACAAGACTTGTCCATAAAGGCTGAGTTATAGTCGCACTTTGGAGTGTGTGCTCCAAAGTGCGTGCACTGCGCACCTTTCCCCTGCAGTAGAGGTGTTTATACTTGGTGTTTACGTTGTTGTAGATTTCTCCAAAATGACACATGGAAGTACACTTTTCAACTTGTGAAAATGTTGTACGCAGGAGAGCAAAAGCTTGACAGACAAACAAGCTCTTTGAATGGTGCGTGGTGCACGCAGCCTTTGCAGAGTTTCAAAATTTTGGAGGTGCACGACCACTCGCCAGGACAGCGCATGGGGCGGCACGATTGCATCACTTATGGCGCGTGTAAACCATAAACCTAGCTTTAAGCAGCTCTGATGTCCTCCATCCACATTTTTATTTTTAGGCTGTATCATTTCTACATTCTGCTCTCTGTCAAGGCGCTCTGGTTACATTTAAAAAGATTGAACGTAAGACACTGTCCAAAATGGACCTTCAAGGTAGATATAGCTCACGCCAAAGCAGCTTAACGTCATCAAATAATACGGTGTCATCCGTGTGACAATATATTTTTCAAAATTTATAAAAACTAAAAGCCTACAGTATTTTTACAGTCTTTTTTTATAGTTGAAGTAAATATTTATCAAACAACATCTATTGTTACAACTAGTCAGGGTTCCCTTTAATCCATCATACCAAATTCTGGTTACATATACAGATTATGAGTTACTTTAGAAGTCATTTGATGTTATGGGAAAAAATTTCTACATCTAGAAACAGCAATGAAACTAGAAAGTTAAAGAAAAGCTTAATAACTGAAGGGCATGTGTTCAGGGCTCCACAGTAACTTTTTTTAAAAGATAAAATTTTGAATTTGTGCAATAATTTGAAAAATAAATCTAAATCCAATGCCAAACCAAATTGTTGCAGGTATAAATCTACAAAAAGCAGAGCTGTGGAACCCTGACCTCGCATAAGAAATACCTACTACATGTTAGGCATTGACTTTGAGAACAGTTTAGTGGCATGGAAGGAAAAAAATGAACAGGAAAAAAAATACAAACAAAATCAAAAAAAGAAATGAAGCGGCACCAGAGTCCCTTTTATTATTTAAGAGAAATAATTTTATTGCACTTTATTTTCTTTCTAATTTCTGCATTTGGTGCACCTGAAAGCCACACGTTACATATGAAGGAGAAACCAGCAGATAGGACCATACAGAAACAAGAACAAGTAAAAGCAGGGATTTATGAGTTATGAAGCTGTTAAAAAGAAAATTGAATGATAAAAAATGGAGAATGCAGAGAGACACAGCAGTCTCGAGAGAAGCATGAAATAAAAAACAAAAAATAAGACCTCTAAGGTTTTAGAATATTTTCACCCACATCATTTTAGGCACATATTGTATGATTGTGCAATGTATTCACTATAAATACAAGAAATGTTATGGGGTGCCAAGTAAAAATAAAATGTCAAGAATTGTCACTAACACCTTTTCATCATTTAATTCACTTTCTGAGTGTAAAATCCGTGTTAAAAATTTCCACTAACATTGTTCTATTTTGCTCACTGTTTTACTAAATGTTAAACAATATATGTAAAATCCTAACTCTAAATGTGTAAATCTAAATGTAAATGTTAAATCTTAAATGTTGTGGCTTTGTTGCACCATCTTCAGCAGCGATAGCAGCGTTAGTGGTTGCTTTTGTTGCAGGATGATGATGTCTAATGCTGCTAGTTGCTGCTATCCGCTGCTAAAGATTTTATTTAAAATTCAAATTTTAAATCTGTTCATCTAAAACAATATAAATGCTACCTGTGGTCCAGCAGTTTTAAGTGCAGCTCGGACACCGGTCGCAACTGCATGTTGATGTCTTGTAGGGAAGCATTAGCAGCATTAGCCACGTTAGCAGTTGCTATTGTCTCAGGATGATGACATAACAAGAGCATCAAAGGATTCAGAAATACTTAAATGTAAATTTTAACATTTAGCCACAACATCTAAGATTTAGCTTTTACATTTAGATTTAGGATGTATACATATATTATTTACCATTTATTAAAATTTTATAAAATGCAAAAACAGTGAGCTAGATAATAAAATGTTTGTGGACATTTTTAACTAGGATTTTACACTCAAAAAGTGAGCTAAAAAATGAAAATTTGTTAGTGACATTTTTTACCATTTTTTTACACCCTGTGCCCCATAAAAAGTGACATGTTAAAGAGATGAATTTATAGCACTGTTCCGCTTCCTGACTTGTACATTTGCTTCTAAGCCTACAGAATCACCACTGCAAGAAACACAGGTGTTTACTGACATCATATAATATGTAAATGTTTCTTTCTTGATGTCATATCCTGAAAAAGCCTCAACAGAAATATTCTATAAGCTCACATTCATCTTCCTGGCATTCATCTGTGGACCTGGAAGCCACAGGTGGGCCAACAGGGAACACGTGTCCACAACTGGGCAGCGAGTTTGTTCTTGTCAGAACAGTTCTGCGCACCGGGGCAAGTCTCTCCCTCTGTGCTCCCAACACTGACTGGTGGCTTAGAAGTCTGGAGCCTGACTCCCGCTCAGCTACAAGTGGACTTTGGCACTGAGGGCACAGAATGCCTAAAGGATGGAAAGAGTAGTGAAGAAAAGTGGAGTGAAAGCAAAGTTAAAGGGGGGATCTTTTCCTCTAAAGCAGCTTGGGGGGGAAGATTTTGCAAAGAGTTGCAGAGGCTGAGTCTAAGGAGCAGAGTGGGCAAAAGCAAGCAAAAGAGATGAAGGAGTGATACAAGGACTAAGCTAGAGATCTAGTCATTCCAATTGTTTTTTTTTTGTGGGTGTGATGATGTAAAATAAAGCAATCATTACCATTTTCCAAATTCTCGTTGCTTTCATAGCACCCAGAGTCCCTTGGAGAGTCGCCCACCAGAGCCCGACCGTCGGACAGCAGCTTCTCCTGGGATCCTGACAGACCGGTGCGCTCCGGATCACTGCTGCCTGTGAGCAGGGAGACACAGAAAACAAAAATCATCAACATTTTACTCACTGTACTTAGTTTAAATTAAACAAACTATTGTATGTTCATATCCAGGGGTGGGCACAGTTCCGCAAAATCTGCTAATAGCAAAACTATTTTCTCATTTAGCGGATTAGCATTTCTGCTAACTTTGTAAACAGTTGAATCGGCTGAATTTAAGTCCACTAAAATAAGTGTTAAACTTCTATTTTTATGCCATTTATCCTGAATTAAATGGAAACTTTCCCGAGTTAGAAGCGGTGCTGGACATGTCAGACACTGTGCGTGTAGCATCTTTAGCAGCTAAACTTCCAACTAAAAGTACCAAAAAGAAAATAAATAAAATTTAACCATATTTAAATAACAAATGCAAAAATGGAATGCATATAAAATATGCTAGAAAGTATGCTATTTGTTGTTTGTTGTTTCAAATGGTAGGCTATTTATAAAACAAACCTGATCAAAGAAATAATTTTGTTCTGAAAGGGTTAAACTGGAAGTATCGCAAGTTAGACAGAGCTATGACGCCGGTTTAACTGATATAACTCGATTGGCCGATTTGCCACACATGATCCCACCCACCTTCAAATTAAACCAATAATAAACTAACAACAGGTTTGAATCAGTCCCACCAGTCTTCAACCAGAAGGAGATGAAGACGTGCGACACGGACTGAGTGACAGTCGTCTTAGTGGTTCGTAGTTAGCTTCCACTAATTTTTTTTATTCGTTTAGTGGTTTAGCATTAGCTGAGCTAAGGTTTTTGTTTAGCGAATGCATGTGCACTGTTTGTATTGAGGGATAAAGGCTTAAAAAACTGGAGAAAAAACTTAATACCAAAGAGAAAAGTTTGGTATTTTTTCTGTTTTTGTCAGCACACCTAAAGGTTCACTACTGGCTGATTTCTCACAGAGTTTTTGAAAACGCAGAAACCAGAAAGTGATTCTCAGCCTACTTACTGTCGTACTCCTGCAGCAGCTCTACAGCGGTGAGCAGCACTGCTCTGTGTTGAGGGTCTTTAATGTTCAACTCGTCAAGGTCTTCTTCTTCCAGCAGCTTGAACGTGTCCAAGTCCTCGTAGCCATTGAACAAGAAAGTGGGCATGTGCTCCTGTGTTACAGAAAAACCCTTTTTAATTTTAAGTTAAGTTTTGTAAAATTACCACTAACTGTCACACTATACATGGGGAAAGAATTAGTAATTAGATCCTAAACGGCAAACAAAAATGAATGCAAGAAGAAACCAGGAGTTGACAGAATCGCATCAAAGTAACCATCAACCACAGAAGACAAAGCGGTGCACCCAAACACACACCCAGGCTTCTGTGATATCTGAGATGACATGGAAAAAAAAAGTTTATGATACACCCTGTTTGTGAGAACAAAGTCAAACTACTCATAACTGCTTCCACTTCTGCTCGACACTCGTGTGACCAAAACACCCAACAAGACCTTCAATTATAACAGCAGAATTCACAGAAGTGAGCTGTGTGTCTTTTGTGCTATTTCTGCTGGATGAGGCTGGACTAAACAAAAGGACCACCAATGAGCACAGACAACAGGCAGCGAGGTCGTCTCACTCAGAAAACTTTGTGCATTTAGCAACAATAACAAAAGTTACAGAGGAGCAGAGATTTATACTTCACAGTCAGGCACTGTCACACATTGGGGCTTTAAAATAAAACAAACTTTCTTTGCCTATAATATGTCAGCTGTAGTTAAAGTTTTATTTATGTAGCTTATAGGTATCAGTTTCGGAAAGTAGAGAGACAGCATCTTTACTGAGGAATGATGGACCTACACTGTCAGAAATAAGGACAGCACTTCCTGATAAATTTTAGTACGGGGCAATAAATATGCAAACTAGGCAGCCAAAACTTCCTGAAGATAGAGTCTACTTTATCCTGAGTGATAAATATGTCTTTAAAGCTATAGATTAGTTTAAGTCGTAAAATAAATAAAGCCACCTTATCTCTTGCAGCACACGTTTTAGTTATGTGGTTTATGTGAGAAAGTTCAAAACAATAGTTGAGATGTTTGAAAGGGGACGTATCATAAAAAAAAATCCACTTTTTTAGCTGTTAAATACATTTAGTTGTTTCTACGAGTGCAGAAAATTTGAATGTAGTTTCTCCCAAATGATGCTTAAATATCTATATTTTGCTTGAGTCATATTTTTCAAACTGTTCAGTTTTCTCTATTTTCTATGACGTTTTCTGAACTATTAGGTTACAGTGTAGTTCTGCCAAATAAGGTCTGAACTTACCAACCACCATTTAGTGGTTTTCCCCTGTTGACATCTTTTAACTCATTTGTCAAGAAAAAGTTTCTGCGCTGCTTTATAGTCGTAAACCCCTCTATCAAACTACAATGGATCGGTCTGGAAGCTGGAGGGGAGCGGGGTAAAAAGCACCTCATTTGGCTTCAAAGAGACAGCCTCAAAACGAGTTGATCTGAGCCACACCTCAGAGAAAGGGGTGAAAGAGGGGCTTGTGGAGTTACAATAAGGAGAAATTCAGACCAAAATATTGCAGTTGTATTTTATATAGACCGCAACCAGGGACAGCGGTTATAAGTGGGCTAACAGGACTAAACCCTCCCTGGTGTTTACAATAAAAAGTTAATAAACACAAATGAAAAATATTATATCACATTTAGTGAAATTTACAACAAAGCTGGTGTTAAACAGTCTGGAGAAAATCCCAGAATTTTTCCAAAGGGCTAACTTTTCAAAGCCCTGTTCATTTAATGTCTTTCGTGGTACAGAAGGATTGACAGATGTCTTGTCCCGCCCCCTCGGTTTGCTGGGGCTAATTTTGTTCAGCCCAGGGTCAGCACAAAACCACAAGCTTTAGCCAATGAGGGTGGACGTATAATAACACGCCTCCAGCGTGAGTGGATGTGGGTGTGGTTTGGCGTGGACTGAGTAGGTACGATAGTGAGCACAATTAACGTAAACAAGGTGGATTATTTAATTTATTACCTGTTTTCTTAATGCTTTTGGAAGAAAAACGTTGAAGACCAAAAGATATTCAAATCCAGTAAAAGGAAAGGGGCAAAACTGAAGTTTTTCTGTGACTTGGTTGTAGCAAAAGGATTGGCTGGTGGGAAGATTATGAATAATTCCCTACCTGTTGTAGACTCCTCTTTGAACAACTTCTGTTTAAAAGTTTTTACAGAACCCCACAAAGAAGAAGTTTTAATTTACCGTGTGTTTAGTCTAACTTCTTTAGTACAAAACTCTCCCCCCTCCGATCCACTTATAACAAGCAGATTCGCAGCTCCGCAGCAGCAGCAAGCATTAATCTGTGACTCGACCAAAGAGTTGGCCAGAGATTAAAACACAGACAACCCACAGGAAGTGTCTATTTCTATATGAAGAAAAGACGGCTGCAGGCTGCCTCAGTGGGAGGAGATGACAGCTCAGAGTCGTGTAGGATCTGATGAAAAGACCTGAGCTGTTTTGCAGGGGTAGGCTTGTCACAATGGGGGTGTGAAATGTTTGTGCGTTAGTGTCAAAATCAAACATAGAAAGCCGTGCAAGCCTGTAATTGGGAACACTATGTTTGCCTCTGTGTGAATTTGAGAGTTTGGTTGTTCCTCTTTCATTAACTGAGCAAAAAACCGATTCATGAACTCGTCTAATACTTGAACGGGTCTGAAGGTTTACATCAAAGATATTAAATACTATGTAATGATGCGTGTAATCCGCTGCACCTGGTTCCTCACCTTGAGGTTTATGCGCTCCAGAAGCTCCTCCACTGATGTGGGTTTGGGCGGTCGGCCCTTCCTCCTCCTCCTCACGGGCCTCTTGGGCTTCTCCTCTTCCTCACTCAAAACATCCACATAGATGAACTTGAAGGTGCCCACTTTGTTGTTGAGCAGGCCCATCCATGTGCCCATGGGGGGCTTACTGATGATGTCGATCACATCCCCTCGCTGAAGTAACGGA
Source organism: Cynodonichthys magdalenae (assembly GCA_031762555.1). Classification (NCBI taxonomy): domain Eukaryota; kingdom Metazoa; phylum Chordata; class Actinopteri; order Cyprinodontiformes; family Rivulidae; genus Cynodonichthys; species Cynodonichthys magdalenae. The sequence goes on from JARVJO010000039.1 coordinate 12,375,496, forward strand.
AAAGATGAACAGTGTGACTTGTTAAAGTTCAATTGCCATGTAAGAAAATGGTTGCCATATTATTAAAGTTAGATTTGATTCAAATTGTAAAAAATGTATGCATATTCTGTAATAAACAAATTACGTAAATATCAAAGAGGATAAGAGTTTTGTTTAATCTTCAAAGATGACTGATTTTTTTTCCTTAAAGACCTTTGAATATGTGGCGCCAAGTGTAAAATACAATGTTAAAATATGTTGCTAACACATTTTCATTATTTAGCTCACTTTCGTAGGAAAAAAAAACAAAAAAAACCACTAACATTTTACTTCCTTTTAGCTCACTGTTCTTACATTTTGCAATTTTTATAAATTGCTAACACGGCCTTTACTGTTGGTGCTCAGCTCTGGTTATGAGGTCGCCATGCTGCAACAAAAGAAAACGCTAACTCTGCTAACGCTGCTAACTCTGCTAACGCTGCTAACTAATTGTTATTAAGTCGTAGGATGTGCCTGTACCTTCAGCTTGAGTGAGTCTGTATCATATGGACTGGGTGTGAAGTCCGTATGGACCCGGGCCCGGCCGCAGAACGGTCCTCTATAAGGCGGTTCTTCATCATCCCCATCCTCTGACTTCACACTCTCTCTGTTGCTGGCTGATGAGTCAGTGGTGCTCACTGTCTGACCACCTGGACACAGACAAGGACTTTTGCATAAAATTTAAAATCATCATGAATCCATCACTGCACATTTTCTATTTTTACAAAAAGGCAGTTAAAACAGAAGATTAACTGTGGTTTTAAACTCACATAAACACAACCTATCCAAATATTCTACAAAACATCTCTTTATGGTCACAGTATAATAAAATGCATGTCAGAAAGCTTCCAGTCATAATCACTAGTTTTTGTTTTTTGTTGTTATGATTTAGATTAGAGCCGAGAGTCATCTCTGTATTAGATAAACACCAGCTCCATCTAGTGTTACGTCTTCAGATTGATCTCAAGTAGATAAATTAAAATGCTTTTTTCTGTTTTAAAACATAAAAATGGGAGTTTTCACATCAGAAAGTTAATTCTTTAAAACCCAAAAGTTTTCCTACTCATTGAACTCTGGCCGCTGAGGGAACTCCGCAGGCTTTCCACCGAGCCTCCGGCCTTAAGCTTTGGTTTTTCCAAGGAGTCGGTGTCTGGTAAGGGTGACTGCGGAGAACCAGGGGTCCCGTCAGGACTGGACTGGATGGGAACAAATAAAAGATGTAGGAGATGAGGTGGATGACAAGATTTGTTTTATTTCCACATGCACAGACGCAAAACTGAATGATGAAAACCTTTTTTTTTCATTTACAGTCAGCAAAATATTTTATCTTTTTCTTTCATGACTCAAAGGTTAATTAGGATGCACCGGCATCAATTGTTATCTGTACAAGTCCATATAATCCAGTAGATGGCACTGTGGTTTCTTAAAAAGCTTTTTTGCTTTGATGTGGTCAAATGAAACACAGTTACATATTTGTAAAAATATAGATGTATAGTATATTGAAAATAAAAAGCTTCTACTTTTTTTTCTTTCTTTCTTTTTTTTTTAGGCACCATTTATAGATCTTTTAAAATAAAAACCTTAATTCCAGCTTTTTGAGACAGGGTTTTGAACAATTGACGTCTCACACGTTGTAGAGAGCAGTTTGGAAAAATAAAGTTCAATTCTGTCCACATTGATTATTTAATTGCTAATCCAAGTGGGGACTAAAGTTGATTGTTGCTGGCTCCAAACATCCTCAGTCCCAAAATTGCCACAGACTTTAACAGTTTCTCCAAATTTAATTACAACAATAATTGTTCATAACCTTTCCAAAGAACTCTATTTCAAAAAACCCAAACTTTTCCTTTAAGTCAAACTTTCAACAACTTTTCGTTTAGCAAACCACTGTTGCATTCGATACAAATGTTCGACAGCTGGTAAAGCCACTGATTGTCCTAAAAAACTAGGCCAGTGTGGCTGAAACTGCCTTTGTAGGCTCTGCTTCCTACAATAAGCGTGAGCCCGAGGGACAGTTACATCATAACGTGAGCTCAATATGATGCACACGCCCAAATTTACTAGATCCAAGAGAAGGGGAGAAAATGTTTTAAGGGTCTGTGTTTGTTCTGTAACTAAAACAAATACCCCCACCCACTCCCAGCCTGTGTGGACTGAACATGTGGTCTACAGTGCAAAATATTATCTAAATGCTTGCCTGACTGTTTACAGGCGGATCACTGCAAACCGTGTTATTTCAGCTCCATTTTAAATAAAGCTCCGCTTCAACTCCTATAACAAGAGACAGCAATAAATGTTATCCTGATTTTCCACAAAGCAGAAACTGAATCCACGCTTGCGTCCATCTAACCTGCTCAGACAGGGAGCTGCTGTACTTCTTCGACATGCGTTTTCTCATCGTCTCCTTCACGGACTTGACTTTCTTGCCGAGAGAGATCCGCGACGTGGTGGGAGACTTCACCACCTCTCTGTATATCGCCTCCTGTTCTTTGTTCTGTAAAGTTGGGGAGAAAGGCGAAAAAGAGGCAGGTTCAACGGAACAGCTCGAGACAAAGGAAATGGCACCACAAAAAATAAAGAGAGACGAGGACAGATGGAAAATGGGTCAGGAGAAGGGAGAATCAAAATATACGACGGGTAAATAAATGATAAATGCAGAAATAAGTAAATGCTGATTAAGTGTGACAAGAGGAATTCAGTTTGTGCTCCTCAAAGCCTTGTTTAATTCTGCAGGCTTTAAAACTTACATTGGCCTCGGAGCCCGTGTTGACCACATGGAGAGAACGGTTGGACAGGTCAAAGCCCCCGAAGCTGCACGTCCTCTGTCGAGAGGTGGGGGGGAGACAATCAAATGAGTCACACTCAGAAGGTCACGTTAAGAAAGCCATCCCGCCCAAACCCACCAGATCGACTCACAATGATTCATGCTTGGCATAACGCAGGCAACAGTCTGATTAATGTACATGGATATATGGTTTGTACAGTGGTGGCATGATGTCATATGTGGACAGCCAACAGACGTGATGTAACAAACTATTATATGAGCTCCTTTATAACAAGAGTGTGACAGCATGGTCTAAACAAGGCTCATGGACTGTAATCCCTGCAGAAAAAGTGTGGCCTATATAACATTCATGAAAGATACAAACTGACAATTCATAATAGAATCACAAATAAACCAGTTGCTTGAGAGGCGACTAGAATCAACTGACTTTATTTTCAGTCTGACTAACTGACCAGTGACAATTAAGGAAATCAAAAAATGTTTGCATCATAAATTCACTACATCCAATTTGGGCCACACATTGTTGATGAGGAAGTTTTTATTGAGTGGGGAAGACTTAATAAGAAGCTACAGTGAAGCCCTGATTTTTGCGGGGCTAACGTTCTAAGAGTATCCGCGAATTGTGAAAAAAATGCAAATACTGGATGCGGTCCAGGAAAGGCCTAGAGTGCTTTTGGGGCGGCTTCTTAATGTGATGAAAACCAAACAAAAACACGAGAGCTAAACAGTTAGCAGCTACACGTCAAGCATCTATTTTATTACTGTAAAATCGCTAATCAAATTCGGGGCTTGGGTGAGTCGTTACATCTCTAGTTCCTAATAATTTAGCTTGAAAACTCATAAAAAACCCAAAAGAATAAAAAACAAAAGATTTTCCTTAATGTACTGTAGTTCCAGTTTCTGAGATATACACTGCAAACTACTCCATGAAAAATCTGCAAAACACTGTGTCCGTAAAATGTGAAACAATATTTTGTGGGGCTTCACTGTATTTGTAATACCAGTCAGATGCATAAAAATAATGTTACAAGTAGCATAAAAAAAGTAAAAAAAAATACTGAATATAAACATTCTTTTTTATTTTGACGGTATGCAGGATACAGTATTAAAACTCTAGTGTTTTTTTTAAACTGCTGCCACTTAAAATCTATTTAAGTCTAGACCTATCATTTGCAAGAATGGGACAAATGTAAATAAAGATTTAACGATTTGTTATCATTACAGAGCTGTAATTTGATCAAGTTACAGTTAAATTAAAACAAATTATTATCCTAGCAGATCCAAAAGTACAGCTTTATTTTTAAAACTGCCACAAGTTGTTTTTAATTTTATTAAAATACAACAATTAATTTTCATGAAATGCATTTGTACAAATACCTCTCTCCAATAACCTGCAGGGTATTTTCTGAAAATTTTCTTAAGTAAAAAAGGGAAGGAAGCTAACGCACATGAGTCTGACATAGTTCATTTTTGCAGTTATGTGATCAAATGCAAAAATGGGCATAGTATGTGATCATGCACAACATATAGGCTGGTTGCTGAGAGCTAACTAGATAATATTCTCAGAAGCTAGAAGAACCGTGTCATCTGAGAGGATTTGCGATTTTAGAGGAACCCAAAGGAAGGTGGCTGGACACAAAGAGGAAGTTTGACATGAGACAAAACCGACTGACTTTCTGACTTTAGACGCACACACAAATATAAACATTTATATAAAACATTTGTGTGGAAAGTGCTTGATGATGTTTCCCTTTTGCTTCACAGAGTTTAGATTTTCCTAACACGTATAAAGCGTTGCACATTGACTTTACGGCGTTGCATGTCCACAGCTGCAGCTTCTCGGTAAAAAAGCAGTTTGGAGAACAAAGAGGTTTAAAAAACAAAGAAAGACTGTCTGAAAAGAAATGTGATGGTGATTGATGTCGAATGAAATGGACATGCACTCAGAAAAACACGGTCTCTAAAATAATTCAAAGCAAGAACAAAAAAAAAAAAGCCACATCTGCGTTTAGAGGCACGGGCCTTAAAAAAATTTAAAATAAAATAAAAAGCAACAACTCAAAAAGAAAAAAAGAATTTGGATGAGAGCGACTTCCAGTGATTTCACCAGAACACGATAGGATTCAGATACGCTCAAAGCTGCAGGATAGCTCCACTAGGCCCCCTCCCTTCCACTCTCCAATAATCTCTTCCTCTGTGCTGGCTGTTTTCAAGCTGGTTGAACAAAACATTATTGCTCACATTTTCAACCACTGCAACGTAATAAAGTTCCTCCTTATTCAGTCTTTTTATATCATTTTTTTAAATATACCATCAATATGAAAACTGATAATGATTGTTCAGTCAGTGACGCCGACTTAATGAGGCCACTCATTGAATATGCCACTGAGGCTCAGAGCGGTACAGTTGTTTAGGATGAGCAGCTTGGTGCTCGGTGTACAATGTTTCCTACACCCACGGGGATCAGTGGGAATGCGCGAGTGCACATTCTGCAGGGATCTGACATTTATAAAAGGCACTTATGAAACTTAACCTCCCAAGTGGGGCACTGCCTTTTCCGCAATCATTTCATATTCTGCTGAAATAAAAATGGTTGAAGCTTAAGGCGTTCACTTAAAGGTCAAAGAAGATGGCGTCTGTCAAAGGCCAGGTCTGAGGAAAATGTGCCAGCTTTTGATGCCTTCATTACCTGAAAACCAGTGGTTAACACAGTTCTCCTAATCCACTAACCTGCTAAAAGTGGAACTAGCTTCTCATTTGGCAGATTAGCATTTTGCTAACTTTGGAAACTGCAAGCGGACCAATAAGCTTCAACTAAATTAGTTTCTACAACTTTTAAATCCACAAAATAATCACAAGTGTTCCATTTTAATTCCGTTTAACCCGAATAAAATAAAAACTATCCCTTTTTACAAGCGGTGCTGGACGTGTCAGGCACCGCGTGTGTAGCATGTAGCATCTTAAGAAGCCATACTTCAAACTAAGAGCATCAAAAATAAATAAAATAACATTTAACAATATTTAAATAATGAATACAAAAAAACAACCATGTATAATATATGGTAGAGAAAGTATTTGCTGTTTGGCTAACTTCAAACAGTACAGAAACATTACAAACTAGAAGTATCACAGAGCTATAACTCTGGTTTGGATTGGTTGATTTGCCACAGCTGATCCCACCTACCTTCAAATTAAACCAATAGCAAACTAACAACAGGTTTGTGTCAGTCCCACCAGTCTTCAACTAGAAGGAGATGAAAATACGTGACACTTTGTTTGAGCAGTTAGCGTTAGCTTCCAATAAGTATTAAAATCTGCTTAGTCAGCGGCACAAAGATTCTTGTTTAGGGAATTAGTGGTTGGTGAACCTAACTTTTGGTTAGTTGCGCCCACCACTGATGAAAACCTAAAAAGTATTTTTAATATGAATATAATAAAAGGGAATAATACTATATACTTGTTCTGTTTTCTCTATTTGTACACACACTCCTCATCTGAACGTAGAAATCAGGAGCTATTCTGCAACTTTGAAGTACTGCTCACAAGCGGCGGCCGATTTAAACCTCGAGGTCCAAACTCACAGACTTCTGCTGGATGCGCAACAGCACCCGCTTCGTGCAGCGGTCCACGCTGGCCGCCCACTTCCTGTCCACCTCGCGGTCCTCCTCCAACAGACAGCGGCGCTCAGCGCGGCTGAGGGTAACCGGGCGGACCAGCTGGGCCCAGTTCAGGTGGCCATAGAGGCTTCGTTCTACAACATAGGTGATGTTCAGCTCGCTGACTGCGGTTCGGCCTCGCAGCCTTCGAGGCGGGAACAACCAGCCCCCTGCACTGCTTCCAAAACCTTTCGACTTAGCTACGTCGCAGCGTACAGGGGAGGAGGGGGTGACAGACAGGGGGGAGATGGGGCATTTGGCGCTGCGCGAGCGCTGGTAGAGCAGGTGCTTGGTGGAATATGCGTAGTTGGGGTCAGGTTTTCGGTGTGTCCAGCTACCATGGTGGCGATTGGCAATTTGGTGTTTGGGACTGCCTTGAGGACCGTCATCCAGGGAGATGAGGAGGCGTGACTGGGAATGGGGTTTAGGGCGAGGTTTAGTGAGGCCATAGAAGGCGTAGAGGGCCTCGTTGTTACTTACCCCGTGAGATATGGAGCTTAGGGCCTTCCTCATCTCGCCATCTGTTGTGGAACGTTGCAGCTTTCCCTCATCGTCTAAACCACACCCATCAAGCTCTGAGAAGGACGAGCCACTGCCTGCTACACCAGAGATGGAGCCTGCAAGGTCGCTTGAGGCAACTGTGGTTCTCCTCGGGGGCCGGATGAGACCGTGGGTGCTGGAAGATTTGCTGAAGGTTTTCACCAGCTTGTGTCCAGACCAGGTGTCCAGGCTGCTGGAAGAAGGCGAGGTCGTCAAACTGTCCGAGTCTCCGTCCAGAGAGAGTTGATCATGGGTGAGGGAGTGCAGAGAAGCCTCCTGGGGCAAGGGGAGCTTCTTTAAAACTCCTGTGTAGAGAGCTATGTTGTCCTCGCAGTGTGGAGACGTCTCCAAATTCAGAAAATCTAAAGAGGAGACCAAAACACTCAGTGAAATGATTCATTCTCAGAAGGATTTACAATACTTTGGAATCAACGACTAACAAAATATTAAGAACTAGTATCTAAAAATTGTACTGTGAGGCACTAAATATATCATCACACAGAATCTTAGACCTTCAGTAGAATGTTTCTTCCCCTCTTCCACCTTGATGAGTTTTTTCCTAACTCTGCGTGTTGAATTAACCAACTTGTGCAGCCGTTTAAACTTCACAGAGTCCTCGGATTGCTCGTCATCCGACTGTTCACGAGACTGCTGGGAGAGAACAGAAAAAAGGGTCACATAGAGGAAGTCATTTCATGTTTCAATATATAGCTCTGATTAAGGATTTAGTTATGAATTTCTGAGTAACAAAAGCAAAAACTTTTACATGCTCTGACGTTAACACATAGAAGATGGGAGTTTTGCTTGGAATGACAAAGTTAGTGAGGTAGAGATGATGGGCTGAAGGGATGGAGGCCCACTGCATTGTGTGAAGTTTAAACTAAGTGAACAAAACTGAAAGTAAAGAAGAATTCTTTAAGACAAACTCATCCCAGGATGTTTCTCCAAGAGCACACAAACTCACAAGAGCTCCTCCTAAATTGGACGTTTTTTAGTTTAATCTGTGGCAGTGAGTTGAAATTTGGCATCAAGCAACCAAATGACTTTGTTTCTGTTTTTCATTGGTTTCCAAGGCAAACCGCTTGGGTCGAGAGGCAGATGAGATCAAAAGTGTAACACAAAACAATTCTGCAGAACTTAAGCTTTCTGTCGAATTGTCTTTTAGCAGTGAGGATTACATATCAAGACAATTTTGTCTTCAAAGACGTGGCTTTTAACATAAAGTAGGTGTTAATAACTCTGGAATGTTCGGAGCAAAGAAAATGTAACAAGTTCACAAATAAGCACCACACCACCAAAATGACATCTTGACTTTTTTTTTTGTAGTTGCAATAATGTCACAACACCGTGTTAATAGGCTCCAAGTTGAAAAAGGCAAACGTGTAGGATTGCACAGCAGCTCAGCCCAGATAGGAATCTGCCAAATTTAAGCCTTTTTTAAGCTTTTTTTCAGTCTGTGATAGGGTTGGACGGTATTGCTCTTCTTCATAAGATATTACCAGAGTGGGGGATGATCTGTGGCAGGTTGAGTATTTAATAATTATTAGAGAAATGGCTGCTTGTAAGCATTTACATGCATATAGTTTGACATTTTAGAGCAGGGGTGCCTAAACTTTTCCTCAAGAGGGCCAAAATGAAAATGTATCCGAGGGCTGAAGACTAATTGTAGCGATATAATACATAAAATACTTTTTAAGTCCTTTAATTTAAATTTTACGATTAAGCTAGCAGCTATTGTTGTGCGCCATGTTTTTTTCCTTTGTTGTTTTAGCCCGTGAACTTGAAGAAAGTTTGACGTACGTTCAGGCAGCAAAGGCTTATGGAACATTTCATAAATAAATAAAATATGAGTATTTGTGGTCTTATAATATGCATAAATCTACACACGTGCTTAAATCTAAGCTAAATGTCTCAAAGTTACTTGTATGTCATGTTTAATCTTAACATAAATCAAAGATAAAGTAAGCACCATGAGTGAAACCTATCTGCACTCCAGCCCCTTATACAGTCATTGGGCCATTAAATTAAATGGGCTGTAAGTGGAAATACAGTGTTTCTACATAGAATGACATAGGATGGTGTACTTTCAACCAGTGCAACTGCTGGTGGGCCAAATCAAATGGCTTGGTGGACTAAGACCATCATAATTTTTTCACTGACATACCACTATAATGTCATACTAATATAGCTAGTCTGTGAAAGCACCAGACCTAAATGACAAACTTGCATTAGCAATAGAGCATCTTCATTACAGGTTTGTGTCCACAGAGGATCAATTATAAGTCTTATGAACATTTCTAAGGTGATTAAAAATAAAACCTGTAAAAATATTCACAAGGTGCATGAAGCTACTAAAGGGAAATGTGGATTATAATTTCATTGTGTGTTTTTTAGAGAAAAATCAGAATTATTAAAAACTCAGCTTTGGAAGTTTAAGGCGTTATAAAAATTGAGGACTTTAATTGTTCCTAAAAACCGCAATTGCTGTATTTCTTAAGTCAATCACCCTAAGTTCGTTCTTGTTTGTCCTTTCAAAGCTGGCCATTTTTACCACCACTTCACCCATTTCAGAACATTATGATAAGACCAGCAGACCAGAGCAAAGGTATTTCATTTAACTTCAGCCAAACCTGCAGAAAGCCACAACTCCACTGTTTCCTCAGCCATGACAAATTCTTAACAGAGCCACAAAACCCTGTGGCAGGAGCGACTCGTTTGATTTTCCGTTTATTTGGACGAGACTTGAGGTTATTCATTTCAGAAACAATCAAAGAAGTGATAAAAGAGATGGCAGTGAGGGTATGAGTTGACTAAGAGCGAACAGATATTCCTAGATGAACGACTTTTCTTATTAAGGCAGACTGTGGAGCATGACCGCTTTAGTTAGAGTAAAAAAAGTGGAGGATGGTAAAGTGGCAACAATACAAAACTCTCATGGAGAAGCATCCATACAAACAACTAGATAAGCAGGCGTAAAGAGAACGAGACAAAAGGACAGTCTAATATATGAGGCCATGAATCAAGGAGGGATAAATGGCCACCATTGTAAACAAGGTCAAAGGAAACATTCCACCATTATTTCCAGTTCACTTCACAAGTCACTTTAAGGATAGTTCGCATAACTTCAGATAGAACGAACCAACATAATAATCCTGCACACTGTAATTTCTATAACCAAACAAAAAATAGACAAAACAGTGTAGGTAAGTCAATCAATGTGCATCAAAACTTACCACCTCATTGCAGAAAGCAGAGGTACTTTTCTTTTAAAAAAAATCTTCAATTAAAAAAAGAACAGCAGCACGGAATTCACAGCATGCCGACCACATCTTCATGCACGTTTCAACAAAAACAATATCTATGAGCCCGTGCGGATGCAGTCTTTTTGGTGAGTTCAACACAGAGGAATGAGGGACTGTTTGGAAGCGCCGCGCTGCATAGCTAGCAGAGAAAAGGCGTGTTGTGCATGGAGAACAATCCCAGCATTCGAGCCCCTCTGACCCTGCCTTGGCCCCCAAATCACTAATGGCCTACCCCTGGAATGTGGGCTCTGTTCGCCAGAGGCCAGCAAAAGACAGCATCAAACAAAAGCCACGCAGGAGCCAAAAGTACCAACGAGTACTACAAACGCGTACTTTGTATTCATGTTTCTGAAAATAGAATCCAGGCGCGCTCAGAGCAGAGGAGTACAACTGTTGAATCTTTGGGTTTGACCTAATTAGAACCACTAGAAGGGAGAAGAGGCAGCATGAGACACCAACAGAGGCCTCAGCAGAGGGGAGATATTTCCTGAAGTGGACAATTTTGGAACTTGGGGTGAAAAACGGAGATAGAGCTCCCCCTTTTCTGGCCTTGAGAACAAGTGTAAAAGTCTTTATCTTCACTCTCTCCGACTCCCTCGTTTCCTCTCAGCCTCCGGCACTCGTCTCCAGAGCCAAAATGCGAGTTCCTCCACACAATAACCCCACAGTACTGTAACGCTCTCTGTCCTCTCTCTCATCTTTAAAATCCCCAATCGATCAATCTTCCTCCGACAGGAAGTGAGTGACTGGCAGCAGAGGGGTAACACAAGGTTTAACTGACTAATTAATAGGATCGGCATCTTTATGCACAATTCAAACAACCAAACATCAAAGAGTCCGATTCCACACAGGACCTGGGTTTAGGTTACGAATGGCATAATTGACCCACTTTTCACGTAGAAGTAAATCATCAATCAGAACCCAGAAGAATATTTAATACAGAGTGATGAGCTGTTGTGCATGATTCATAGTTACTGAATCAGCGCCAGCAAGAAACAGTCATGCACATGAATTTTTAACTAAAATAAAAAAACTGCCAAAGTTGACAAATTCGAATGCATAAAATCTAAGCACTCCAGTTTACTAAACCATATTTATCCACTTAAATACAATTTTAAGTATGATGTAAACTGATACCTGTCTGTAGTCTTTACGTTTAAGTGTTAAATTACTTTAACATAACATAAACAATTGCAACTGGGACAATTTTTTGAAAAAAAGTCTACTTTTTAATGAGGAATTCATAACACATTGTTGAAAATAGCAATGATCCAAATACGAGGGAACGTTATTTTCAGCAAACATGGGAGTTTTTTTGTGTTTAGATAAACTCAGTCCTATTAAAAAAAAAAAGTGGGTCAGTTTATGAGATACATGTTATTTCCACGAGTCCACTGAAAAGAAAAGAACCAAAAAATATTGGGTTTTGAATATGCATTTCACAAGGATAAAAAAATCCAACTATCCAGTTCATTATGGGAGATAACAAGGTGACCAAGGCCAGAGAGGACATGTAATACCGTCAACGAGTTCTTGGTTTTCCACTCTCAGTTAGGGTTGGGCGGTATTAATCTTTTACCAAGTATTATCTTTAGATAATACTATGATTGGGTATTACCAGGATTGGGCGGAAAGGGGCAGGGCATGGGGGATGCATGGTCTGTGTTGAGGTACTTTCTCTCACTCTTGCCGTCATTCCATCTCCGCCAAGCTTCATTCAACTTTCACGTCTTTTTATTTTATTCCTGTAGAGTTTTTGGCACTTGTCAATTAACTTTGGGCTTCAGTCAAAAAGAGGTCAGGGGATTTTATGTTTTTTTGGCTCAAGAAAAGGATGAGTCTGACGGCACATTGAGCCAATTTCTTTAATCCAACTACCGTGTTTCCTTCTGCCTGTTGCTGCAATGCTCATCAAATAGGATGGTCATGTTCAGACAAACAAAGTGGCGTATAATATTTATCATAACTCTTGTTTTATTTGGCCTATTAATACAATGTAAAAACTGGTGTATAGTTTTTAGTCTCAGAGACAACATATCTTTCCGGCTAGAGTGATTTAATTAGGTCATGTGACCAGGCTCCAGAGGGTTATGATACCATCACAATTTTTAAATACTGTCACTGTTTTTCAGTACTGAGGTATACCATAATACTGTCATACTGCCCAAGCCTACTCTCAGTGCAACTTGTCCGGAATAACTTCCACATGGAAGCATCAAAGAGGCATTCATCAAAAGCCTGAACCACCTCAGTGAACTCCTTTTGACGTGGAGGAGCAGCAGCTTTACTCTGAGCTCTTCCTGAATGATGATTCCTTCCTCTGTGTCTAAAGTTGAGCCTGACCACCCTGCAGAGGGAGCTCATTTCAGCTGTTTGTATCTGGGATTGTGTTCTTTAGGTCATGATCCGGATCCCATGACCATGGAGTGGACCATAGAGATTTGCATTTTGGCTCAGCTCCTTCTTCGCCTCGACAGACTCCAACAATGACTTATTACTGTGGTTGAAGCCCAGATATATGATCATTCTCCTGCTGCATCCTGCTATCAGTTGTGAACAAGGTTTTCAGTTATTTGAACTTCCTTATGTAAAACTAACAGACAACAATCTGGAGAAGGGAATCCACCTTTTCCCAGATAAAAAAAAATACACAAGCAAATACACACAGATACACAGCTGAAGGATTGACACCAAAGAGAGCATGCTTGTCTGAACCCTAGCTCCACAACCCGCATCTGCTATGAAAATGCCTTTACAGTATAAAGTTGCATTAACCTCCCCTGTTTTTCTCAATTGCCACCACTCCCCAAAAATCACACCTGGCAAAGTCACTGCTAACAAAACAGAACAGAAAAACCTTGTACAAATCATTCTGAAAGAATTTGTAAAAGAATTGGGCCCTAGTTTTCTTAAAATACCAGTTTAATGAGGCAGCACGTGACATGGTGGAGAGAAATGTAGTTGCAAAGTTACATTGTTATTTGGCTCATAAAAACAGAGCAGAGAAAGAGAGAACAAGAAGTCAAAAGAAAAGTCAAGGGAGGATGCTTTAAGCTCTACAGGTACAGAAAAAAAAATGCATTCAAGCTTAAACCCACACATCAATGAACCCCTTTTTACATAGAAATATCTACCTTATAATGTTTTTGGCTAAAAAAAAACACATTTCTAAAGGTGAGAGTGTTAAGAGAGGTACAGTAATGGGGAACAGGTGGAGGGGTGTACTTACGTTGCAGTTTGAGGACTGGTTTAGATTGGGTGTAGATCCTTCAGTCCACTCAGCAGTGTCAGCACTGCTGGACTGTTTGCTGCGCTCATACTCCTTCAGCTACATGGAGAAGAAAAGTTTAGAGAGGCAGAGGGACAATGGTGGCCCACCCACTCTCACCCAGAACCCTATCTGCCTATAAACTAACAAACCACAGAAAAGAATACTGGATATTTATAACAATGTTCATTTAAGGTGAGAATCAGGCTCAATTTCTCAAAATCAACATGTTCAAAGTGAGAATTTCAATGTTTTATACAGGTGTTCTGTAAAAAATAAAAACTGTATGCCTAGCCCCACTTCAAAAGAGCTCACCTTTACTTTGTTGTTACAATCAAAGGGTTCATTAGTGAACAGAAAGATGCTGTCATGTACAATCATAAAACATGACTGACACGTGACATAAGGGTCTAGACATGTAGATGGGGGTTTTATGCATTATGGATGTGAATGTAGTTTGTACTGTAGCATTCTTTTACACCTGTATCCTGTCTATTTTTAAAAAAGAATTGTCTTCTAAGTCCTTATCCTAGCCTGAATGAAGTTTAGGCTGATGAGTTATTAACTAAAGGTGTCCCTATACCAGTTTTTCTGAAGCCAATTATGAGTACTAGTACTTCAGTTTGGGTACTTGCAGATACCGAGCACCTACTGAGTTAGAATTTAAACATTGAACAATGACTTTAAAATACTATTTTTATTTTGAACCTTCATTAAAGACCAACAACTGCTCTGAATGAATCAAATCAAATACACAGAATGATACTGTTGAAACATTTTTAAATTGTCTTGCAACTTGTATAAAAAAATAAGGAACTGATAAACTTTTCACTTGAAGTGTGAACTGTAACACACTGAATGGAGTATCACTACTGGTATCGAGGCACTTTGTACAAGTACTTGTAAAAATGCTGGGATCAGCACCGATACTGGTTTTAGTATCGGTACACTATTAGTACTAACTCTTGATAACTATCTGACGAAGCATCACATCAAAGTTGACTGGACTATTAGTTTAAAAATTCAAAAATACCTAAAGATTTATGTTAGGAGTATAAAACACAGTGGGGGCCAAAATTCAAAACTTGGTCCAAGCCAAGGGTCAACTTCTGTCAATATTTATTGAAAAAAAGTTATATAACAAATTGTTCTTATAGAACTACATATGATCCTTTCCAGATTATTTTTGATAACATTTGGGGCATACATAACGAATAAAGAATAAAGACCACATTCAGAAAGACTCATATATAGGATTCATTTCTTATGCCTTACATTCTATATAAATAACTTTCACATCTTTTATTTCTTAGAGATAGATTTAATCACAATCCAGCAAATCATGTAAAAAAAGAAAACCCTCACTAAAAATCCAATTTAAGTTTAAAATAAAATAAAAAAGTTAAAGTTGATTCTTTTTACACACTAAAATTAAAGCATAATAAAAAAGTCAAACCTAATTATCTTGGCTTGAAATTTGGCCATCTGTCATGAGAAGAATGCACTAAATTTTTTATTTTCATAAATGTTAGCTAAAAATTTAGATAATTTTTTTTAAAATTTGTGGTCAGTTACATTCCCAGACATATTTAAGATACAACTGTAATAACATTTTGGTCACAGAAAATGCCAAACATGAGTATAAAAGCATAAAGAAATAGGATCCTCAAAGGATGATCAGGTTGACTGGTTTGCCAAAGTGTCAATAAGACAGCTGAAATCAAGCTACTGGTTACCAAAATAAAAAAAAAAAGTCAAGATTAAATTAGTTCTCAAAAGCTGCTGGTAAGTCATGCCACCCAACAGAAAGGCAGTACAGGTGTTCATCGAGAGAAAAAGGGGAAAAAAAAGAAGAGGAAATCCAATCAAATATACTGATTGGCAGATAAACAAGAAAGTGAAAGAAAATGTATAGAAAAGCCAAATGACTATCCACCATGTCCAGCTAGAGAAATACCACAAAGCACCACAGCACCCAACCCCCCAACAGGTGGGGCTCTAATGCTACCATCACCATCTTCCTCCTAATTATGAGCTGAACAACACACCCACACAGATTTCAAGAGCTGAAAACCCTGAAGTTCCAAGACTCCTGAACCCCTGGACACACCAGATGTTCTGGAGTTTGTTTGTGTGTGTTTGTATAGAAGACAATGCAGTGTTAAAATCTGGGGCCTTTAAGGGGTTAGTAAGAGTCAGCCGTTCTACAGAGGATTTGTAAGACTATGGAGGACAAGGTGTGGGGAGGCTACAATCAAATCCAGGGGGAGGGGAAGGGATGTGAAGGTTAATTAAGGTTACAGACTGGTTTAATTGTTTAGGGGGGAGGGACAACTGAGGAAGAGGGGAGGTGAAAACGATGAAGCAAAACGACTCCTACCCGAGCCAGAGCTTCTTCTACAGTGATCATTTTCTCCTTCACCATCATCATCAGCTGGATCCGCTCCTCGTCGCTCATGGTGATCTCACTGGCCACGTAGCCGATATCCTCTCCTGATTGGATCAGAAAGTTACAAAAAATAAATAAAATGATGTATAAAACTTGAAGCCATGAAACACTCGTGGAAAAATAAGAAGCTCGCAAACCTTTGGATGACTGTCGAACGACGGGTTTGTGCTGAGATTTGCGGAAGTTCTGCCAGAAAGATTTGTTTTTCTTCTTGTTATCCCACTTGCCTTTGAGGTAGAAGGGAAGGTTTCCGTTACACAGAGAAAAGCAGAAAAATTACACAAAACCACATGGAACCTGTCATTTTTTCCTTATTGTTTTTCTTGCAAGGAAACCACCACTAAGTGGTTTTAGGAATGTTTGTGGAAATTACAATACATTCACAGTGAAATATTAACATGTCCTACAATCCTACAATTATAACACAACTAATGTTGCTTGCAGTTCATTTATCTTAGAACTTTCATGTGTTGCAAAGAAGAGTTACGGTTTGTAACGATGGCTTTTTGATAAACTAGAAACCAAAAGATTAATAAAAAAGAAACTTGATATACTTGGCAGAGCCAAAAAAAGAGTGTGGTATAAGAGCCAAATTTAAGACTATTGCACACCCAGTGGTGGTTACATCCTAGTAGCAGGAGGCTATATCTATTCCGTAGTCAGCTTCTGATCTGATTGATGGTAGGTCTGCATCGGTAACAGTGCTGGCAAATGAGGAGACGAATCATATGCGTTAGCACTGGAGAATCTAATGACTAACATAGCTAGGATTATGGTAATATTGCTTCTTTATTATGCTAATACATGTATTCTGACTTTATTCTTGTATTAACGCTATTCTCATAATTAAAAAAAAAAGTTCTTAGTCTGTCCCTAATGAAAAAAAAAAACATTTATTTTGATAAAGTTTTCATTTAAAAACAAAAAGAATGCATATAATAAAGTGGGTAACCAGCCTAGGCATGCGAGATGTTAGCTTCTCCAATTGTCTTTATTTAGGCCCTCGCCATAATTTATACTTGCTTTAACATCCAGAACATTGATAAAAATTTGTTTCTGTTACTTTATTCAGTTTCACACATGCTTGTTAAATAAATGACAAGTTTAAGTTTCTATTTATAAAGCACCCTTCATACTAAAAGCAGCACAAAGTGCTGTAAAAAGTTATACACAATAAACCCATAATATAAAAACAAGCAATACCCCCCCCCCACAAAAAAAAAAAGAACAGATGTGTACAGAGAGCAGAATAGATACAGTTCAAAAAATACAGTTAAATAGTTGGGTCTTAAGCTTGCTATTAAAAACTGCAAGAGAAGACAAAAAGAAGTTAATTCTAAGAAATACGCTTGGAATTGCATTTTTACTTACCTCCAGATCCATCTTCAGAGCTGGATTTGTGCAGGGACAATCTAAAGCAAAACAGCAAATAAAAGAAAGAATTAAGATAACAAAAAACATATTTATTATTTATGTTTACAGTTGTTTGTGTCAAAGGCAGAACTAAAAGAACATTAGCCCAGTTTAAGAACGTATAGGCCTTTTTTGGAAGGGACGCTGCAGTTGTAGCTGCTCGTCACTAGGGGTCAGTGATGATACTTGACTGACTGAAAACAAGGTTCCTGAGGCTTGAAAGGGAGAAGGTGGTGAAGACAGGATGCAAAAACTAATTTGTATACTCAAGATGGTTTTAATGCAAAGTCATTAAAACACTGTCAAAACTGAGGAGAAAGGCTAAGAAAATTGATGGAGGGCTAGAAGACGATGTCAGCTGTGAGGGGAAAGAGACAGAAGTGAGAGGTGGATGGATAGAGAGCACAGGGCAGACTCAGCCTGTTTGTGTTTCCATTTCAATCCACCAAAAAAAAAAAAAAAGAAAAGAAAAGGAGCTGAGAACGAAAAGAGGATAAAAGCTACATGGAAAATATTTGAATGACAAAAACAATCTCAGACACACTGTACATAAACTAGAACCAATAGAACAAAAAAATCTTGTCTTCATCTCCTTCCAGTTGAAGATTGGTGGGATTGTTTGTGGCAAATCAGCCAATCCAAACCAGTTACAGCTTTATCTAATTTGTAACGCTTCCAGTTTAACCCTTTCAGAATAAAAGCATTTCTTTGATTTAGTTTGCATTTTTATAAATACTGTTTGAAGTTAGTCAAACAACAAATAGCAAATACTTTCGCTACCATATTTTATACATAGTCAGATTTTATATTTTTTTAAATATTGCTAAATGTTATTTTATTTCTTTTTGACACTCTTAGTTTGAAGTTTAGCGGCTAAAGATGCTACATGCCACACACGTCCAGTACTGCTTGTAAGAGGCGATAATTTGAATTTAATTCGGGATAAACAGCACAAAAATAGAAGTTTTATACTTGTGAGTTTTTTTAGTGACTTGAAATTAGTGGAACCTAATCGGTCTACTAACAGTTTCCAAAATTAGAAAAAAAAAGCTAATCCGCTGAATGAGAAGCTAGTTCTGCTATTAGCAAAATAGCAGAACTGTGCCCACCACCGGTTCTCGACAATTAAGAACCGGACTCAAAATGAGCAGTGATCAGAAAACGAAATCAGAAATAAAAAGTTATTGGACTTTCTATTTTTGCTCCAGTCTGAGTCAAAGACCTAAACTGATCATTAACACCATCTTCTTTTAGCCACCTTCACACATCTATCATGTGACACATTCAGCTGCACAGCCGTGCAAACCGACAGAGGGATGTGAAAAGAGCTCAACAAGATCAAAACAAAACGAACAGCTCATTTTCCTTTTATACCATGGAAACGTCTGTGTGTACATGTGTGCATGTGAGTGCATGTTTGTCCAAACATGGCAGTCCTCTCATGGGGTAATGGGAAATCTTTTCCGACTTTAAGCCTGGCTGTCATGGCAACATAATGAAATGCTAATTGAATGGAGTTCTGTATGGTTTGTCCCTCTGCTCATCCCCCTCTCTGATAG
>JARVJO010000039.1:12394585-12412209 GCA_031762555.1 Cynodonichthys magdalenae
CTGATAGTCAGGGGCCTAAGCTAGAACTTACTCAATAGAAGCCTTTCTATGAGCGATTCACCCCCCGTCCAGCACATGCTCTATAAATTGACCCCCCCCCCCCCCCCCACATGCCGTGCATGAACACATGCAATCACACACAATGAAAAAACCTGAATGTTTCCCAAAGCATCTGTCAGCTCAGGCATTGTGTCTTTCTGCAACTTAATTGGTTTAACCTTAAATCTCAGACATGCCTTTCTGTTTCATTTCTGCTTTTTGCACTGAAGACACTACTTTTGAGGAACAAGTGAGTAACTCAGGCCATTTCTATATTTAAAAACTAAATAAATAAAAAGATTTTTGGTCAAACAAATATTTGACTTTGCATTTGCATGCAAGCCTCCTATCCGAAGGAAAAGAAAAAACTGATATTTTCACAAATGTTTATTGAAAGTTTGGCTTTGTGCAGATGAAAAATTCCACTGACATTTTGTAAACACTAAGGTATTTGACTAGAAATGGTGTAAATGAATTATATGTGCAAAAATGTTAGTTTTCCATGCATTTTAAAGAATACTTTTAGGGTTGCATTGGGAAAACAAACAATAATTGTAAGGATACGGTGTATGCATTTAGTCAAAAATAACATTTAAGAAAAGCAACAACAAAGTTTAGATTTGTAAAAGTCTTTTTTTCTGCAAAAAAATCCAAGCAATGTTTACCACCTGGAGCAGACCGATCCCCCATGCTTTGCAGAAACAATGAGCGGTGACGATGTGACAGTTGCGGTGTATAACAGGATAAACATCATGATGACCTCTTCAGCAGAGGGCAGCTCACACAGCAGGACAAACTTTAAAAACAAACTTTAAAACACGTTTTTGTCTTTGTTTACTGCCATACATTCACTGTACTCAACATTAAATTATTAAAATGATGTTGACTATATGCTTAAACCGTTCAAAGCTTTACATCACACATCTCAAACTGAAGGCCTTCAGGCCATTGTTAACATATTATGAGGCCCCAAAGGTAATACTTTAACTGTGAAATAGTTTTATGGTTTGTCTTTTTGTCACTGCCAAGAAAATCAAAATGTATATTTCAGCAAATTTTGATTTTTGGTGCAGAAAAAGCAACAGATAATCAATTTGAATTATCTTTTGCTATATTCTTTTCTCGTTTAAAAAATAATTGGATTTTAAGTGAGGGGTTTTCTATAATTTTGTTTGTACATTTATTCCTTCTTTATTAGGTTATGTATGTTCTAAATGTATTTTTAAAGGAACATATTTGTTATATAGCTTTTCTTCAATAAATATTGACAGAAATTGGCCTTTGGTTTGGACAAAGATTGGAATTTTGGCGTCCCTGCTTTACATGGTCCAGCTAACAAATCCGTCAGACTGTTGCATAAACTGGACTTCCAGTAGCACAGCAGCCTCTTACTGTATTGCTCTGCCATGAGCCCTTTTTAAATCCTTTTAAATCATCTGCACTTTGCATCTCATGACTGTGAACATGCATGTTTTCATCAAGATCCATTTACTTATTCGCCCAACCTCCCCGATAAGCCAGCTGCCTCCTCTTTGCAACAATACCAACCAATCAATCACATTCCAAAACAGGAAGACCCCAGCTTGAACCCCTCAACCTTCTGAGAGCACTCCGTCATCAACGCTTGCATACCAAGCATAATGGGAGCTGTGCCCACCTCCTGCCAACACAATGGAACAGAGAAACCCAGAAAACGGAGGGGTGGCAGAGTCGCTGGACGAAGTCTGCATAATCTTCTATTGTCCCGCTGAGAGGTGATGATGGGGTGTCTGTGCGTCAGCGTGCAGGCATGCCTTTTTGAGGAATGTGTTTGAGGAATGGTCAGGGCTTGTTCGCCTGCACGTGATAAATCATTCCACCTGAAATCCATTCGCCGCATTGGAAAGTGGACAATGGGCAATGGAATAGAATAAAAAAAAAAGAGCTGGGGAGGCGATTAAGAAGAGACCTGGACTCACTGTGGAGGATAGATTCACAAAAAGGAGAGGATTCTGAAGGGGTGCGGGTGGGATTTTATGTTCTTAAATGTAGCAAGAACTGGGTAAAAATACTATAAAGTCTCATTTTTAACAGTTACAATTGAAAAGAACTAGGAGAGTGACTACAAATGAATGCAAAGCTTTCTCATAAGAGAATACCTTTATTTGGAACAAATAGAAAAGGAATTTGGAAAAACATAAAACAGATTTCATGAGACACTACAAAAGGGGATTCCAGGTTGAAAGCGCAGACAGAACGTAGTACAGTTCAGGTCTCTTTAAGAGCCTCTCTAAAACAGCAGAGAGACGTCATTTCAAAATCTGGCATCTGGTTCCCATCATCCTCAGCATTTGCCTGTGCAACATATACAGCCATGGGAAAAGAGATCACATCTGTGGTATGCACTTCCTGTGCAGCACGTGGTCATCCCATGGACGTGACAAATCCACAGGGGGTCACACACGGGTGATGAGCAGAACGAATTACAATGGATTAAAATAGGAATGAACTCATGTACTAACAGTTTTTTCTTTTTTGAAACTTTCCAACAGTTTTCTTTTGAGGAAGAAATATTTAGGACTTTTGGTTTCACCAAGAAGCGACTAAACAAACATGCCCGCGAAAAGAACCAATGTGTGTGGCCCACCGTGAATTCAGCTCTGACAGCAGGAGAGCCGTTTCCCCAGCTGAAGTTGCTTTAAACAGGACTAAATTTATTTTCCAGTGACAGTATGTAAGTATATGGTGGTGAAATACAATGCGCATAAAATACAACAATGTGCAAGAAATAAAACTTTTGTGGTACAGGAACCTTTGAAATAGGAACTCCACCCATGCCCTGCTCCATCCTGTTCTTTCGTTCACATTCTCGTACCATAATCTTTTGGCCATCACTTTCTTTGTCCACCCCCACAGCCCCCCATTACCCTGCAGGACACAAAGCCAGGAAGGAAGTCCAGAGGGCCAGAGAGCAGAGAATGGCTGCTGAACTGAGCGGGTCAGCCTAAGGAAACCGTCGTCGATTTCCTGTTAACCTCTGCGGCGATGTGGCCAAGAGAGCTTAGATGACAAACTATATAATGATTGTGAAAAGTTAGATAACTTTTAAATTGGGAATTTCCACCTCAATATTTATGAAATACTAAAACACCCACCTGAACTGTGGCTGTTCAACTGAGTTCTAGCAGCAACAATGAAGAACAAGCAACTTCAGTCCATTAGGCATTGATAAATTTGGAAATGTGTTGGTCAATTTAGACCAGATTACACAAAGAATTGGCAATTTAGACTATAATCTTAGTGTCTTAAAGAGAACATATGCTTTTAAATCCTTCCTTTTCATATTTGAATCATTCAGTTGGGATCTATATAAAGTGGTATAAAGTAATATCTAATGGCGCAGAAACTTTTTATTTACAAATGGTTTAAAAGATGTCAACAACAGAAGATTTATCCATCTAGCCTTACATGTTGGAAAAGTGGATGTTGCACAATATGTCCCATTTAAGACCCTGCTTGGTACCTTAATTTCAGTATGGTTAAATTTTAGCTTCATGACTTAAGTCAATTTACTTGGTCAGATTGTGCGGCTGGATACGAATGAACCCCAGTGATCTGCTCTTAGACCACACACCCGCGTAAACATCCTCAGAGGCAACATCTATTCCACAAGGGCGAAGTCATACCTTTGTATAAGTTGTCCTACATGATAGAAGTCAGTCAATACGTGTCTGTTGATCTGTGTAACTTTGTTTGCCTCTCTCTCTCAACCCAGTGAATGTATGTAAGTGTAATTTATGGGCTTCTTTTTGCACAGACAAGTATGGTTTGATGTGATCCAGACACATGTGCTGCAAGTTGTTCAGACACGCAACAGACACATTTCCAGCTTTCAACACTGGTCATGAGCACATGTCAGAAAGATAAAGAAGATAACAGAAAACATACTTTCTGTCTGTTTCAGGAGTGGACACTTCACTGCTGAAGCCCAAGGATTCCTGAGGATGAAAAGACAGGGATGTGTAAGGCTGAGCTTTTCAACAGAGCTTAAGTGTAAATTCCATAATTAATAAAAAAACAGGGCGATACTTGTATAAAAGTGATTTGTGTGTATAAAGTCTGCCTACCTGGATCTCATTACGAAGCTGCAGAGAGGTACTGCTTGCATCCTGTTTCTCCTGGAACAACAGTAAGAGGAAAAAAGGTTAAAAAGTCACCATTAAATATCAATCACTGAAGATCAATTTTGGAGAAAACACTGACAGGTTCAAGCAATAAAAAAAGTACAACACAGGAAAGAAACAGTGAATTGGATGTTTCACAATTCCCTTATGAGGAAAGGCTGCTCTTTGGTAATAGTCCATACACACCTGCATGAGTGTGCACACAAAAAATACAAGAGTCCAGTCAAAACTTGCTCAGGGTATCCATTCCCACAGCACTCATAAGAAACGTTACTGAACATCACTTGGCATCATTGTGTAACTTTGTTAAATCTTCCTACTAAAAGCAAACATGACTAAAACACATTCCACAGTAACGTTCACTTTCTTCAGCTTCAGTCAAACACCTGCTGGTTTGGGCTCAGATTACTGAAATACCACAAAACATGTTTGACTGCCATTTTGAATTTCTTCGACTTGGCCAAACTTTGGCTTTGAATTTTAGATATGCTTTGCTTAAAAAAAACAACAAAACAATGTGAAATTATAGGATACTTTTAACTTTATGTTCAAAATGACCAAATATCCACAACCAAGGTATTTTCAAATCAAATGTGGAGACTGTATTCAGAACTCTGCATCTTAATATTTGACTGGATTGTCAAAATACCATCCAAAGTAGGCATTTGACATAGAAGTTTTAGTTCCCTATATTTGACATTTTGAGGAAGCGTTGATGTTAGGCAATTTTTTTATTAGGAGTCAATGGAAAAAAGAAAGAAACAAAAACTTTAACCAAGACAAGTGTCTGCTTCTTCTTTCTGTCTGACATTTAAAACCTTGCTAGCAAGACAATAATTACAGCACACATGCCAAGATGGATGCAGTGTTGTGTTTTATTTATGTTTGTTACCAGTGAAAAATTGTGCCTTTTTTTCCATTTGAAGGCTAAATTATTGCATGGACAGTGGTGGACACAGCTAAACAAAAAGTTAAGTTCACTAACCACTAATACGCTAAACAAGAACCTTAGCTTGCTAATGCTTACTGCTAACCAGATAGAAATTAGTGTAAGCTAACACTAACTGCTAAACAAATAAAAAACAAATTGTGGAAGCTAATCCTAACCGCTAAGACGACTCAGTCCATGTCTTACATCTTCATCCTCCTCCAGTTGAAGACTGGTGGGACTGATGCACACTTGTTTTATTTATTTAATTTTATTTTAAATTTAATTTGAAGGTTGGTGGGATCATCTGTGGCAAATTGGCCAATCCAAACTACAGGCTATGTCTACTTCCAGTTTACCCCTTTCAGAATAAAAACATTTCTAGATCAAGTTTGTATTTTTTTTATAAACACCATTGGAAGTTAGTCAAACAACAAATGACCTTCTTGAGGTCAAAGCTAAAGCACCTGTGAGTTTTCTAAGTTTGTAAAAAAAACAAAACAAAGATAATAATGTGGCAGAGCAGGACTTTATCTCATTATCAGCAGAGAAACTGTTTGTTTGGCCAGCACAAATGACAGCCAAGGAAGTTCAGTTGAAGAAAGTATAGAAAGCTTTGAAAACATTTACCTGACTTTGACCTGCTGTATGGTTCTGCAAAATACGGAACAGGATTTTAAAGAAATGTGCATTAGCTTATCTCTGCAGCCAGATCTTAAATTGTAAAATTAGAATCACGGGAAGAGGAATGCAGAAGATCTTACAACATATTGGTCACGCATCACTTATTTTTAGTTTTTGCCTTATATTTAAGGTTTTAGGGAAGGGAGTATAACCCTTCCACCCTGTCACCCTCTAAGCATGAGGAAATTAGTCAGTGGTGACATAACCTTTTTTATGAGATCTTCAAGAGCCTGAAGCCTTCAAGTTGTTGAGATGTGGCCCTGAAGTGCTGAGGTAGCAGAAAAGCTCCAAATGAGCCCAACCCTACTTTTAGGATCACGGTAATCAACTGCAGACAGACTGTAAAGATGTTTTCCTACAGTATGACTAACTTCAGCTCTATAAGTCCTATAAACCATCTGTCCATATGTCTGCTACTCTGATCAAGCATCCGGAAGTTTGTTGACGAGGTAAATCATTTTAAGTTGGAAGAGCCTTTAGACAGCCTGCCCATCTCAGGGAATACACAGATCCCCATAAGTCAGATTGCAGATATCTGCCATAAAAAAAGAACCCTGTTAATTAACTCGCCAGGCTGTAGGGAAAATCTGGGACAGGAATGTTTGCCTTTCTCTTTGAGGCAAGACGTTATTAGAGACAAAGACCACATCCCTTAAACAAGCACAGCTTTAAAATTCCTGTTTAAACAACAGCACTGTGCAAAAATACTGTGTGCCCACATAAAGAGCGAGACGTTAAACAAGGCGTGTGCTCAAACGTGCACGCACATCCACAGACACGTTCACAAAGGCAGCCGCAGACTGGTTTTGCTATCAGATCCTCTTTGTTGGCTTCTCCGGCCTGAAGCAAGAAGGGAAGATTTGCCAGTCTTACCGGTGACTAAGGATGGACATTGTGCCAACTTTGTTTTAAACTTCTCCACCTTTTCAAGCCAACAGAATATACATGAATTGGACCAAAACACCAGGACTAAACACAGAGCCCGACACACATGCCACCACAGACATAAACACAGACTATAAGCTCCTACACAGATGCAAACATTTCGCCTCCACTTTCACAGACAGCGCTCCTAAAATACACAAAACACCCCTCTGTGTCTCCCACTCATCCTCAGCTTTCCTGTGTTTCCCCTCTTTTGCGTCTGTGCATGCCATCTCTGGCATGAAATGAGTGGGTGAGACCATGAAAAGAAGAGAGGTGAGGAAGACGAGCAGAGAAAGAACAAAATCCTACATCCTGTTCACTTTTCGGCACAGATTTGCGAGGCTACAGAAACCAGAGCTTGTGGGACGTTGTGCGCTTCACCGGCGAAGGAGCGTGAACGAATGCTGAAGAAGCTGCCAGCGCAACTGGCACTGTTTCTCAAACGGAATTTCAGATCAATACGTTTTCAAAGGGTGTCTATGTGAGTGCAATGCTCAGATCTCACAGCCCACTCCCAGAGGGTGCATGGTATCCTTTACATGAACTTACCAGCAGCATCTTGTGATGCTGCCCTACTTACTTAAAAATTGGCATGTTAGTGTGTGAATGTGTGCGTCATTTTCCACCAGATGGCCACAGGGGGTTTACTCGTGCACTGTTCAGGCTGTGGGTATGTGGGTGCAAGTTTGAGGCAACTGCATTATTTCTTGAAATGATTAGGCGTGATTAAGTTAGGTTAAACTATGAAAGAACATAAGGGAGCGCTTCGGTAATTAGGATCATAGTGTCGGAAGAGAACTTAGCGCGCATGCAAGGGCACACACATACACTCCTAAAAAGTATTTGTAATTACGATCACATCACTTATTATAATGTCGTATCAACAGCAACTGAAAAGCAAAGGTGGAAAATAATGTTTTTTTTTCTTTTTTTATTAACAACCACCTTTTACCTTTAGCACTCAATCAAATTATAGCTACAAAATACAAAAATTACTATAACTCAGTTAGTTTCACAGATATTAGGCTAAAATGTGATGTGGTAGTAGCTTATAGTCTTTAACAATATAGTATGATTGGGATGTCTCATGGTATACCATAGAGCTGCACGATATATTGTCTGAGCATTGCAATAGTTGTGTGCACGGTATTAAAAAAATAATATTATAAATGAACAAAATTAGCTTGACAGCAATTCATGAAAATCTAAAGGATGAGCTATACAAGCTTGTTTATGATGATTTCTGAAAGAACACTATTAAAACATGTCTATGCAAATGAAAAAAGCAACACAACAGCTTTAAACTTTCAGTTTTTGTATTGTTAGATTTTTGTTCAAAACTGTTCTCCATTCTCTCACTTCGTCCACCATTACAAGCAAAAAAATCTTGCGGTCGGCCCACGATGTGTCTTGGGATAAGGTGGGCTGTGAGGATACACCGACCTATCCCTGACATTGGGGGGAAAAAAGAGGCCGCATCTGTGGGCTGCAATTGGAGGAGCCTTCGAATTTGGACAGCCTTCAGCACATTGATACGATGTTATCAGCCGACAAATTTGGCCTTCGAAGAATACAGACCCTGAATTTGGGCACAGCCTTTGTGTCAAAACAGCTAAAACTTTCAATTTGTTGTAAAACTTCTGGGGACAATAATGGCAACGTTTTATGGAGAAGTATTGTCAGTCATTTGTTGAAAATTTCTGTATTTCTTGGCATCACAACATATATGGCAGGGTTAGGAAAAATCGCAATGTCAGTTTTTACCAATATTGTGCAGCCCTAGTATCCCATGAGATTTGACCAAAACAACTACAACTCTGTCATTTCTTAACATAAGAGGATCTCCATCTAAAGGTCTGACATGAAAGACAGCAGGTGATTCTTAATGCATTTCTTTAAGGTATGGTAGAAGTTTAAATAACATTTTTTATATATATAAAAATCACAGCAAAAAAAAAAAGTGTATACAGACAGAACTCAGTTTAGTACGTGGAGTCACTGCCAACCGAAGAAGCACATGTAGGTGGATGTGCAGCAAAAGCAGAGAGGTGATTTAGTGGAAGGCCTTCCAGCTGGCACGGTTGGGTGGATCTGGGTGGGCGGGTGAGAAGAAGCTGCTAGGTAGGAATGTGAATGTGGAGAGACAGGACGGACACCAAACAAAAAGGCAGTTAGCAGCGGAACCAGTAGGAAACTGTGCGAGCCTGCAGAACAGGCTCATTTGGAGATTTACCAACACACACTGAAGGTGTATTGCACAAGAATGTGTTGCCTAAATCTTGCAAACAGGATATGTATGTTTATCCCAAAAGACAGCCTGTTATTTCAGCTGAGAGCTGCTGAAAGTATAAAATGTGGAAATAAGCAAACTATCGGCACCCTCGAATAATATCTCCCTTTGAAGCGAGAGCATTCCTAAGTGTTGAGGATCATTACTATTTTGGTATGTCAAGATTAATAAGAGTTATTACAAATTCCAATGACAGAGTCATAAGTCCAATACTGACAAATAAATCATGGAATTAAATAAATGCTTTCCATAAAGATTATGCCAACAAGGAAGTGCTGCCAACATCTTCTGGAAGGAATCTACATCCACAATGGCAGCCGTCTGAGGAGGCTGGACTTTTCTTTTGTTTCTGGATAAAAGGCCAGTGGAGAGGACAAATAAGCAGCCGAACTCACAACAGAGTAAGTCTTTGTTTTCTACTGTAGCTTTAACCCAGCTGAACTGACCCACTTGGACAAATGAAGTCCATGCGGGCATTAACCACACTGCTCCTTGCCTCATGGCCAAAACAAAACAACTCTGTGCTTGAGTCTTGAAGCCCCGCCCCCCCAGGCCACTCTATTGGAAAACAATTACAGAGTAGTACTTAGGTTAGCGGATCAATTGGACACAAGTCACAGCGTTTTTGAGTCAAAATCTTTTCTATCATAAAGTCAAGGACCAATAAATAATAAAAAAACTGTTGTCAATGATATTAAACGGCAGGGAGTGCATGCTACTCTTAGTAAAACTATTGCAATGTCTAATTACATAGCATGTAGAAACACTTTAAAATTTTATCCAATAACCACAACTTTCTAAATTAAATATCTTGATTTATATCTAATTTGATTCATCTGCTCCTTCACTGTGGTTTGACAGACATGCCAGATTACTTCCTTCCACAACTCTTCCCCCAAACAACCAGTCACTACATGCTTAAGGGACCCCTCGCCTATTCGACTCACTGTATGTGTCAAATTTTGGCACATTTTCACCCTCAGCAGAAACAACAGTAGCACTGACACTGAGCAGAATGACACGGTCTCTGTTTGAGGGTTTAGAACATCCAAACAAAAGGATAAAGCAGCCCAAAATTAAATCAAACCTTAAATGTTCCCTTCGTTTTTCTGCAGATAAACACATTTTTAAATTAGATTGTGCAGAATATGCTGAAAACAAAAAATAGGATGGGTATGGGATAAAATATCCTAAAAAAATCCTAGTTTAAAAATGTCTGCTCATAACAGTCTTTGTTCCACCTGTGGACAAAAATGGTTTGGTTTCTTCATTTAAACACTTCCAGACACTACTAGAGGCTTTTATTTTGAAAACTACGGTGTCAGACAACTTCCTCAGGTTCTTGCCTTTAGTTTGACACTCTTACAAAAATAAAAAAAATGTTGAAAGGCTTTTAAGGAATTTTAGGGGCTACTGTCATTTTATTATTTACCTCACTGTTCTAGATTTTGCAAACTTTTACTAAATGCTAAATTTATATGTAAATATTAAATCTTAAATCTAAATGTGTAAATCTAAATGTAAAAGTCAAATTTTAAATGTTGTGACTAAATGATACATTTTACATTTAAGAATTTAGGAATGGAATGCAGCCTTTGCTGTTGGTGCACGGCTTTTGTTATGATGTCATCATCCTGCGACACAAGCAGACGCTAATGCTGCTTACATTGCTAATGCTGCTAACGCTGCTGAAGATGGACTTAAAATTTTAGCATCAACGTTAGCATCGTTAGCAGTAGTAGCAGCTGCTTTTGTCCCAAGATAATGACATCATAATAACTGTGTTCCATTTTGAAATTCTTAAATGTAAATTTCAACATTTTAAATCAAACTTTTACATTTAGATTTAGGATTTAATATTTACACATATTGTTCAATATTTAAATTTCACGTTTAGTAAAAAAAAAATTTGCAAAAAGTAAGATTAGTCAGCTAATCATTGATAATGTGTTGGTAACACTTGTTAACATTTTATTTTACACTTGACACCACATAAGCAGGTGATAAAAAAGCAACTTAAAATGATGATATTTCTCCTCTTCAGCATTTCCTGTCACCTCTGGCCAGAAGCCTCACACATCACCCAACAGGCATGCCAGCGAGAGCCCTGTAAGCTTTTATCTATAAGAGTTGTGGGAAACTGGGCACAGTGGTGCCGTTCCATCCAAAGGGGATGTTTGTTTAACCATTTGTGTTCCATTGGCTCAGAAAACTAACAGAGATGCATAGAAACAACTGAGTGCAGAGCAAGCAGGAAGTAGGGGCACTGATAGTTATCTCAGAAAGAGCCTCCGTCATCAGCTTTTAATAATGAGACCCCCACAAAACAACGCCCTATACTGTGTTAAGTACCATGCTGGTCAGGACACCAATGAAAAAAAGTTCTATTTCTTGGGAAAAGGAGAAAATGTTGGTGCTGTTTGAGACTTAAGTGTCAATTTGAGACCATTTTAACGAACAGAAACTTAAAAAAAAGGACTTCTCTGTTTTTGGTGTGATTGTGTTGACCACATAAGCAGACTGGAGCTTTCCTGTGGGATTTTTTTTAAAGAAGTGTGCTGTCAGCAATGAGCCTTTTGATCAATGGAGAGCAGGACTGTAAGAACATTATAGTTTTTCTTTTGTCAAGTTCCATTTTGACTCTTGACTTTTGCTTTTCTTGCTGACTTGTGAACGAATGCTGAAGTCAGACAAAGACCAAGAAAATAAGCTGAACAACCTGAAACCTTTGTCTTAAAGGAGACCGTACATGGTTTTCAATCCTTCTTTTTCAAATTTAAACCAATCAGGGGTCTATATAAAGTGGAACTGCAATGCTTTGGTCTGAACTTCTCCTTATTGTAACTCAACAAGCCCTTCTTGCACCCCTTTTTAAGGTGTGTCTCAGATCAACTCATTTTAAGGCTGTCTCTTTAAATCCAAATGAGGAGCTTCACACCCTGCCTACTCCAGTTTCCAGAGCAGTCCATTCTAGTTTGATAGTGGGGTTTATATAGCAATGCAGAAACTTTTTATTAACAAATGAATTAAAAGATGTCAGCAACAGAAGACTTGTCCATCCAACCTTTCATGTTGGAGCC
Organism: Cynodonichthys magdalenae; assembly: GCA_031762555.1. Lineage (NCBI taxonomy): Eukaryota > Metazoa > Chordata > Actinopteri > Cyprinodontiformes > Rivulidae > Cynodonichthys > Cynodonichthys magdalenae. The sequence continues at coordinate 12,406,697 of JARVJO010000039.1, forward strand.
AGAGTCTGACCCAGAACCAGAGGAGAATGAAGACCATGAAGACCATGAAATTGTAGTTGGTAATTCCAGATCTTATTTAGAAGTTCTGTTGCAAATACTGTAATTTAATAGTTTAGAAATTGACATAGAAACTGAGTTGGTTGAAAAAAAATGACACAAACATAATATAAAGATAGAGACTAAATTCAAATTTTCTCCACAACAAAACGCATTTAACGGCTAAAAAAGTCAATTTTATATGATCTGTCCCCTTTAAATGTTGCAAAATCAGAACCAATTCCAGTCACTGACCCAAAAATCCCAGTGGGACTGTGAATAACAGATGTGAAATTATTGAGTAATCAGGGAAAATTAAATAAAATGACAGCTTTTACAGAAAATCAATAGATAAAAAAGAAGTGAATTTCAGAGACTCTTCCACATCTGCTCTCATTTCCTCTCAAAACCACCACTTGCTATAAATGTCTTTCCAGTTCTGGGACTCTTGAACATCGTGACCTTCTGCTTTAAGGCAAGGATAGCTGTACTAAGTTGGCCTAAATCCACTGCTTTTTGGACTCACTTCAAAAGATCCAAACCAGTAAGTTTCTGACATTACCATCTATTCTTTACCTGAGTTTATCTCTTGTGCCTTGGGTGCAAGTTTCACAAAGGTCCTTATCAATAATGTCAAAAAGAAGAGACTTTGTCATTCAGGTTACTCTAAAAAAAAAAAAAAAATCAAAAGAAATTTGAACATTTCCCAAAAACTAATCTTAGAAAAGCCTTGCAAGAAGAAGCAAGGCAAAGTTCAGTCCACACAGTGTGGGTTGATCCTGCCCAGTTCAGAGCTCCCAGTAAGGTGTTGTCTGACCTATATTTCTTTCGTCATGCATTTCTGCCCCCCCTCCCCTTTCCTCTATGTTTTGCTGCCAAACTTCGCAGAGTGGCAGGACAGCTGCAGGCTCTCACATTCTCCACTCCTCCTCCTACTCATTCCCCTCATCATCCTCCTCCCGTCTTCTTCCTCCGTTCTCATCCTTATCCTGTTCCTGCTTTGGGGCTCGGGTCCCAGTCAGCTCTTTTCCTCTCTTCTAAAATACGCCCTGATTGTTTCCTTTTTTCCCCTCCCTCTCTCTGTTTCTTTGTCCTCAGGATGAAACATTCCCCAAACTAAAACATGGCCGGAGGTGTATATGCTTGATGGGAAAAGATAGATCAAAGCCTTAACCTGAAATCAAATGAAAGCAGCATCCAAGGGCTTTCTAACGCCTCTCTTTAAGGATGTGAGAAGAAGATGTCTGAAGTTATTAAAATTAAAGGCACGATGAATATACACCTGTTAACGCAGGCTAAACCACATGGCTGCCTTTGAACAGGAGTCACTCCCTAATGATGATTTTAAAAAATTACTTGCATTGAGACAAGTTGGTTTAGAAATAAAATGTATATAAAACTTTTATCAATTAAGAAAAAAAGCAGATGAATATTTTAAAAACAGATATTGAAAATTTCCAAAAACAGGAAAATGGTCCATCTTTTTATTTCTCTCAAACCGGATGTTTAACCCTGTCGTGACCACTTAAGGTGGAACAAGTTAAATAACCTTTTAGGCTACCTCTAAATAAACACAAAAAAATGCTAGCTAACTAACTTAAATTTGTTTTTTTTTTTATTACATTTTACCTTCTTGCAGGTCAGAGAAGAAAAAATAGCTTTAATGACATAGCATACAGACAGTTGCACAAATATAAATAGTTACTGAAATTAACCAATTTGAAGCTCAGCCAACCTGACTATGGCTAACCAATTTGGCCTTTAAATTGTTAATATTTTACAACCAGGGAACACAGCATAAAGACCACCTGGTATGTGAACTGCTAATTAGCACTGGCAACAGCAGGTCTTCCGTGTGGATGTTTTCACTGAGTGTTGAAAACTCAGAGTGAGAATTCTGTAACATTTAAGCCTTAAAAAAAAAAAACCTAAAGGATTACAAGGTGAAAGAGCCTGAAAGAATACTGGTTTTTCTAGAGGTCTGTTTGCTGCACACTTCACCGCTCAGGCTTTTGTTTTCCTTTACAGGGGCAGCATGCCAGCTAAACTGATGACATTTTCAATTGGTGTACTTTTAAGTTTGAATATGTGCAAAAAGATAAGAATGTTAAAGAATTATAATCTGGTTTATAATGAAATACTGTAATTGTTTTAAGTTGAAGATCACATTTCTGTCTAATAATCTGGAGACAGATTAGGCTGTTTGTATAATTTGTAGATTTTCAGGGATGCAGAATGAAAACGTTCTGTAAATGAGAAAAGGCTCATTTAAATGGAAGGGAACTGAATTGGATGAAATTATAATCAGAGTTTTACAAAAATGGGAGTGAGCTTATAAAACCTGTGATCAGTGCACCACTAATAACTACCTGTTTTGTTTAGAAAACTATAATGATTTGCCCAAATTAGGTTAAATATTACAATATAGGTTCATCATTATTATAATTCTTAAAAAAAAACACATTATGGAAAAAAGCACTATATTTTGTTTTCTAAGTGTGGGGACCCACTGGGTTGAGCGCTGCTGAAAACTTGGACCTCCCCACAGTACCAGCAGAATTCCTTCATGCGTTTGCCTGCAGCTTGGCAACCAAAGGGTTGCCCCACTACCCTACATCCTTGTGAAAAGGAACCCCCACAATCTCTTTTAACAGAGCACCAGAACACCCCAGCATTCACATCAAAACAATGTCTTTAGAGATTTTTTATACCTTAGCACTCTTTTGTTATTTATTGTAAGTTTCTTGGGTCTAAGAGTACAGCAAGTACCCAAAGTTTTTGTTCACAATTTAAAAATGACACCCAGGAAGCAGGCGTGAAAGGCTGAGTTAGCTTTTGTTTCTAGCAGGGCTCTAGGCGTGGTTCTGAGGTGCGTTTAAAAACATCCATTTACCATGTCGAGCTCCTGGGAGACTTGGCGTTTGCGAAGCTCCTCCATGCGGTCGCTGACGTCACTGAAGCAGGTGTTGTAGTACTCGGAGTACTCCTGGGCAAGGTCATCTATGTTGCCAAGAGAACCATCCTAAACGGAAGATACAGACAGGAGAGTTCAGCCAGGGAACATCCTGGAAATTGTTGAGGGTTTCATATAGGAAAATCATCACATATCTGTTTCATGAGAAAAAAATGCACATATTCACACAATCCTAATTGTCATGATGGAGACGTATTTTGTGACTTTGTACCCTGTTTTCAACAAGTGTGCACCATTTTCCACTCCATACAAAACAAATGAATATTGCAACCATTTATCCAATCTTATCGGGTTCCATTTAGTATCTCATTCGAGCCAAGGTTTGGTCTTTGTTGAGGACATTTTCAAGAATGCCCTTTAACTCCAAGTATTCACCAAAGTCTCAAACCGAACACATTATTTCCTGCTGGCTGTAAGTTTAGATCTGCACAGTTCCTGCCTTTGTGGGGAAGACGTGTTTGAGAAAGAGGGAGGAAGAAGTGCTCCAAACAGAAAAGACCTCGCTCGACTGAAAATAACACTCGCTGAATGCAAACCATAATAGAAAGGGGTTGGGGCACGAAGCAAGGTTTTAAAATAAAGCATGTTTAGGTTGAACTAAAAATGAGTTAATTCAGACAACTAGTTAATCTTGACAAGACTAAATAATTTAGTAGATTCAATGTCTTGAGATCATTAGGAGGACATAAAGTAACCTCTTGTACGAAGTGGCCTGTTAGACCATAACCCATCTCCTGGCTTGGTCAAAATATAGGCCATTCTGATGGTGACGGCCAACTGATGCATATTCATCAGTGTTGATCTAATCTGTGCCAGGCAGACAGCTAGCATTGAGTCACTGAGCAAGAGTTCGAACAGTAACCCTCAGTCTCTGCCTTTCTTAAACGGACTCCCTTTCTGGGTGCCAGGCCACAGATGAATGGGTCCCTGTGAGTGGGTGAGGATGCCACACATAAACACACACACACATGGATGGACGGACAGACATAAGGCTTTACTCAGAGATGACCGTCTAGTCAGAGAAAACACACATTGGCATGCACACACATGCGTGCAGGGGATTTAAAAAGCATCGGACCAAAACAAACCGAGGTTAGGCCCATCGTAAACAAAGCAGCTCAATAGGAATAAAATGATAAAAAAAAGCAGCTGTTAACGATTTGATGAACAAAATCTCACTAACACAAGGACAGGTTTTTTTAGCCACTAAGGCTGGCAGCAATCTATTGCCTAAACCTTCTTTATTTATTTTGGCTTGACATGCAATAAGTTTTGAGATTATGCATCCCAGTGGGAGCACAGCAGACACATGCTTTTCATTTCAGGGACAGAAAGCACTTATTGCAGAGCTCCACCTACTAATAAATACTCACAGATGGAGCTCGTCTTTTCAAACAATACTTATAATATTGTTAAGTTTATTAATCCCCAATTCATTTAGGAATCACAAATTCATTCAGTGGCTTTTATTGCAATCTGTGTATGATTCGTTGTTTGGTTTTTCCATTTCAAAACAAAACTGAAAATAAGGAAAAAACTGTGATGTTTTTTGGTATTTATTGTAAGTCAGTCAAATTTTTGAGATTTGGTGTAAATATAGAGTTGTAGCAACACCAGAAACAATGGATGTGACCAAAGAAGACTGTATAGTGGCTGGATTCCTAAATATATTGGCAATGACTGCACTCAAACCTTAGTCTTTTAGTTTTGCACTTGTTTTTCTAAATTGGCTTAAATCCACTTTGTTTTTAGTTGTAAAACAAATAAAATAAATTTAAAAAAATCACTTGATTAAAATTTTTTTTCTTGTTTTGATTTGAAACAGAAAAACCAAAGAATGAACTGATTTTTTTCCCCCAATCCTACATGCAGTATATAGAGCAGGGAGCTGTTATCTAGGGAGGCCCAGGGAGCAGCTGGAAGGTAAGGGCCTTGCTCAAGGGCCCACAGAGAGGCAATTAAGGGTTTTAAACTCAAATGGTAAAGTTGAAGCACCCACTGGTCTGGAAATTCGATTCAAACCTGCAACCTTCTGATTGCCTTCTCTAACCTCTGTGCCATCACTTCCCTTATTACAAACAGAAAGAACCAAATATATTTTATTATTCAACATTATAAGACAATAAGACCTACTTAACTGGTAAAAATAAAGAGCTATTTTTGGGAGTAGTAGTAGAGTATGCAGAACACAAACCTCTAGAGAGGCATATCTTCATGTGTGTTGTCACTGTAATATACTGTAGACTGTATCAAAATGCTTCCAGTCTATAGACTGTATCAAAATGCTTCCAGTCTATAGACTGTATCTTAATGCTTCCAGTTTATAGACTGTATCTTAATGCTTCCAGTTTATAGACTGTATCTTAATGCTTCCAGTTTATAGACTGTATCAAAATGCTTCCAGTCTATAGACTGTATCTTAATGCTTCCAGTTTATAGACTGTATCTTAATGCTTCCAGTCTATAGACTGTATCTTAATGCTTCCAGTCTATAGACTGTATC
>JARVJO010000039.1:12412309-12444820 GCA_031762555.1 Cynodonichthys magdalenae
TATAGACTGTATCTTAATGCTTCCAGTCTATAGACTGTATCTTAATGCTTCCAGTCTATAGACTGTATCAAAATGCTTCCAGTCTATAGACTGTATCTTAATGCTTCCAGTCTACAGACTGTATCTTAATGCTTCCAGGATATAGACTGCATTAAAATGCGCATCAGCTTTTTTCTCCAGATTTTGGACTGCCTCTGTGTGTCAGCACATTATATGCCACATTTTGGGGTGAGTCTGTCAGTGAGTGGTCACTAATCCAGTTGAAACATGTGAGCAGGAGTTTGGAATCTATTGCAGAACAAGAGATAATTTTTCAGGCAGCTGTGGGTTTAACAGGAAAACAAGTCTTGGAATGGATAACTTTCTGGAGTTTCTTTAGGTGAAAATCTCTCCCACAGTTCATGTGATGTGTGTCAAAACTGTTTCAGAAAAAAAAAAATTCTTCAGAATTTTAAACCTCCATGGATGTTTGAAATAATGACTAATGCTGCTTTGGATGATGTAACTGCTACTCCACCCTGGATGTGGGGGAGGCCAACTCCTCATTATGAGTTGGAACAAAAGCAACAATAGTACAAGAAAAGGAACACCCACGTGTATTTGCAGGAAAAGTGATGCATTATTATTATTTTTATTATTATTATTAGTAGCAGTTCAAGCAAAAGCGTTACTCATAATAAACAGCTGAGATTTGTACAAATCTAGAGGAAGAAAATGAGACATTTAGCTTTAATTTGGAGTATGTGCTACTCAGAAAAGACACCTCTTTCATCCTCAATAGACAATTGTTTTCATAGAACTAGTAAAATTTGCATTCCCACCAATTTTCTCAAGATTCCTTCAAGAAAGCACACAAAATCATCATCATACCAAACAAAATCTCACAAACCTTGTATGTAAAAATAAATAAAATGACTATTTGAGATATTTAAAATCCTAGATATCAAACATTAGGGAAAAAAGACAGCAACCACACACATGTGACAGTGAAGTATGCCTCTGGTCAATCTGCCATGGAATTCCACACATTCCTGCTAACACAGACATTCCTAACAAATATCATCCTTCTTATCAAAAGCAACACAACCCGCTGTGTCAAACCTCGTAATATTCTTATGTTTATTACTACAGTAAACATAAAAAGAAATCTACCATATAATAATATGGGGTGCCCAGTGTAAAATAAAATGTTAAAAAATGTCACTAACACATTTTCTTTATTTAGCTCACTTTGAGTGTAAAATCCTAGATTTTACTGTTCTTACATTTAGCTAATTTTTACCAAATGTTAAATTTAAATGTTAAGTAATAAACGCAAATGAATCTAAATGTAAAACTTAAATTTTAAATGGTACAGTAAATGAAAAAGTTTACATTTAAGAATGCAGCACAGCCTTTGCTGTTGGTGCTCGGCTCATGTTGTGACGTCATCATCCTGAGACAAAAGCAGCAGCTAATATTGCTAACTCAGCTAACTCTGCTAACACTTCTTTAAAAGACATCAAATGTTGTCCGTGCTGCTATTCAAACTGCCGGACCATGAGGACCATCCATATTGTTTTCAATTAACACAATTTAAATTTCAAACGCCAGCAGCGTTACCAGAGTTAGCACCAGTTTCTTTTGTCACAGGATGACATCACAGTTAGCCACAACATTTAAGATTTAAGTTTTACATTTAGATTTAGGATTTAATATTTCTATAGAATACTTAGCATTTAAATTCAACATGAAGTAAAATAAGCAATGAGCTAAATAATATAAGTGTTAGTGACATTTTTTTATATTTTGTTTTAGACTTGGTGCCCTAAACGTCAATATTCTTTTTTTCTATTAATATGGCTTAACTTTATCAATTTATATAACATCTTCAAAAGTCCATTTTTGACTTCTCTTTAACCACAGAGAGAATAAAGTTTTACACACTCTGGAAAATCTTCACAATTCAGAAATATATTCAACTCACACACTGGCAAACTTTAATAACTCTTTTTCAGGTAATCATAACATCAAGACTAAAATGTTATATTTGTGTTTTTTTACCCAATAATCTGAATTTGGCTCCATGTGAGAAGATACTACGCTCAAATTTCATGGACTGGCAGTACATATTGTAGTTTTTCTTTTTCCCTTCTTGGTTTAGTCTGGTAATTCAGTTCTCTGCTGTTGTCGTGTAGCCCATTTAACTTTAACAGTTCTTATAAACTGGAAAACTCTACTTCAAAGATATAACAGGAAAGTGTGTTTTTTGTTTTTTTCAAAAGCGAAGACACAGTTCACTATAAACAGAATTTCCAATTATTTTTTTTTTCTTGTAAAGTTATTAAAAATTTCATAGACTAAATGAAAGGCACGGATATATTTAGAGTATTCTTGTTTGCAACTCGATTGATGTTTTCCACGTCATGTTGAAAAGTGTCTCACAGATTGTGCCAGTTTGCCAACTTAAAAAAAAGACACTATAAAAAAGCAACAAGCTTAACGTGTTTGTTTTGTTCTCTCCTTTGAACTTAAGTCTCTTTGTTCACTACAGCAGCACTCTGTTACATGGAGGCTGTATAGTACGAAATGACTTTTGTAACTTTATATCTACTTGTTTTTTATGGGGGAGAAAACCCTAAAAAAACAACAACATAAACATGACGACAGTTGGAATCAAATCTGTGCTTCTAATGTTGCGTCAAAATGTCAGCAATAAGATCACTTTCATTGGGTACACACCAGAACAGGAAAGGCCAGATTTCAAACAAGGACAATTGTTGATATGAATATTATAAAACTGCCAACTGTATATTGTTAAAAATTAAATGATCTTGATTCAGCATAGCTCAACAACTCCGCCTTAAAGGGATTGTTCAGATCGTTTGAAGTGAATTTGAAGCAAATTGTCTGCCAAATAAACTAAGAACAAAAACTAAGGAATTTGTGTTTGGTTGATCATTTCTTTGTTGTAACAATGCTTCTTGGCAGTGAAGCTTATACCATAGGAATGCAGGCTCATTTCCTTTCAAATGGTGACACATTTGTTTGATAAATTAATTTGTGGGTCCAGCAGAGTTGCCAAATCTTCTCTGCCAATGACAAACAGTTTAATCTGCTATTGACTCTTGTTTGGTGTTCTTTATTAGGCTGGATGGTTAAAGTCTTAAGAAACAATATGTATTGACATTTCATTAAGTAGAATGTGGAAGAACCCTACACAGCCACAACAGCCTGGTATCTCCTCCTCATGCTGCTTACCACATTGATTACACACTGCTGTGAGATGGCATCCCATTCTTCAATTAGCGTTTATCGTAAGCCAGTCAAATTGCTGAGATAGCCTCTGAAAAACATTGCTCTAGTTGGCAACTGGTTGACCTGAGCTTCTTGGGTATAAGAAGCTCAAAACAATTGTCAATAACAGAAGAATGCCTGGTTCAAGATTTTAAAATCTTGAATTGAAAGTTGGTTTTCAATAACTGAGAGACTTCACACATGACGATAACAAAATTATAGATAACACACCACACAAACATTCAGATGTCAAACTGGAAAGAAACAATGGAGACAGTTTGTGGACTAGCTTTAAAAGAGAAAAAACAAAAAGACGTCTCTGACGTTTAATGGACTTTCTTGGCAGTTGTTTTGTCTTCTGTATTTCGGATTCCCCTCTGTTTTCTGATTGGCTACATGTCACATTCAGTAAGTTTCGTGTTTGTTTATCCTTGGAGGAACACCACACACGCTGGGATATCGGGCCAAGACAATCCCACATGTTGAATGTAAATGTAGTGAAACAGAGCTCTGCCATCCCAGCTGAGGAAACCTGCCACATCTCTGTCTGACCTCAATAATGAGTCTGGACAAGGAAGGGAAGTAAAGTTAGAGTAGCAACAATAGTGAAAATGATCACTGCAGAGACATAAAACAGCAAAACTGACAATGGGTTTACAGAACTATACAGAATTATACAACACCACTGTGTTTCAGTGTTTTGTTGGCACATTCAGGGATATGAATATTATAAAACTGCCAACTTTTCAGAGAAAAATCAATAATATCATCTCTGGAGCAGCATCCGATCCTTAGATTTACAGCGCTCCCTCTCACTTACATAATGAGGGGTTTTCAGAGGAGACAAACTCCCGCCCACGCTGCGTTCAACACCACAAAACTCTTTTCAAGAAGAGAAGGATTTCCTGCAGGCCAGTAAAATATTTCAGCAAGGCCTTGACTCAACACGGACTTTCGAGCAAATACAAAGAATTTTCTTGTGGCGAGAAAAGGCGAGTTAAAAGTGACCGTTAGTGGTCCAGGCTTGTGATCTGAAAATCTGTCTCTATTTATAATTTTAGTTTTAAAAAAAAAGGTCATTCCATACTAGTAAATTCCATTCACACAAGGAACGTTTATTTTGGATAAAATGGGAAGAAAGAAGAATTTTGGTGTCTGAAGATTCTACCTCAAAAAGGATTAGGCTTTATGTAAGGTGTAAAAAGAAAAAATATATATTTTTCACATAAATAACTATAAAATTTATGGAGATTAGAGTTGTTTCAAGATGCTGACAATCTTCTTGGTTGTGGCTCCGCTGTGACCACAGTGAAGCATGGATTTTTGCAGATGTTACATTTTGATAGTACCCGCTTAAAGGCCCGCGTGAACTTTCTTTTAATTGTGAACTAACTAAATATTTAAATTAGAAGTTAAAAAAGTTGTTTGTGTGGAGGGTTATGGACTTAAAACTTACAAGACATTTTTTTCCCCCTACAAGGACATTGGTCCCATTCCAGCTTTAAATTCCAGATTCCCAATGGATGTCAAGTTTCTGTTAGAACTAATCAATATTTCTCAAACGGAGGTCATTCAAAGAGTTATCTACAGAATGTATGATACTAGCTGATAACCTTTTCACAGAAACCCACTTCAAAGGATCTGAAAACAGAAGAGGCAGGAAGTGAAGACAAATTCCCATCAAATGATTTTTATTGTCAATTGAAACACTCAAGAATAATCACTTCTGCCTAAGTGTTTTAAACCGCTTTTCACTCCTTACTTTCAGGGTTAATAACTTGATTTTCCACCACAAATAAGAGAACAGTTTTCATAATAGTCCATAATGAACACATCCTTCTACAGATTATGATGTATTTAAAACAGAATGATCATGCAGACCAACTTAGATACTGATCTGCAGTCAAAGCACGATGAAAACTTACTTTGAATGTAAATTACATTACGTGACTAATGATTTATTGCCTGTCTGCACTGCTACTGACTTTTATTTTTCAGGGTTATTGCATACTGAAGCACATTACAGTAAAAATGATGATGTAACTTTTTTGTTTTGTTTTGTTTTGATCGAACTGAATCTGTTAAAGCATGTAGTTTAGCTCTTAGACCCGGTTTGCAACTGTGATTTTTACCTGGGTTGACCAACTCTAAAGGCCATTTCCTTGTACGCTCTCAACCAAAACAAAAACCCATTGAAATTTAAAGTGCAATGGCTTTTATATCCTTATTTTGTTGGAACACAGATTTGCTCCAGATCATACAATGTGTTTAAATATAGCAGCCAAAGCAAAATGTTAAGATAAAGTTCACTTTATGTTCAAAACAAAGGAGTTGAGGTTTGCCTAATGACATTTAGGTTGATTGAAACAAAACAATAGTTATTCTGTATTTTACTGAAATGTTTTCATTTCATAGTCCAAAAACTACAGCAAATAAAGTAAGGCATAGGTTAAAATGTTGCTGAAAACATAACGTGTACTTTTTGTCACTGTGTAATAATAAGGGGGGTAAACTTGTTATTTCCAGTAATTGAACCTGATGAATCACTACAGAAACTGACTGAAACCCCAAAGGCCAATTGAGTTTCCTTCTTTCATACTTATATTTCTGTAGCTACAAAAAAAATAATACTGAAACCTACCAAGTGTTATGGTGCAAACTATTCATATAGTAAAATTTATTTTAAATTCGGTCAAAGTTTGACTGATGCTCTGTTTTTTTCTTCATTAATTAATACATCGGTATGAAACTTTTGTAAACCTCATTCGACCTCATCGTGAACAAATAGTGCAACAGATCTAATGAAGTGTTTTGTGTCTCAGTTCAAGTAAAAATTAAGGGGGGGGGGCAGCAAAGACGAGCACAGACTTGCAAAGCAATAAATCAGGATAAATCACCTGGATGGGAGCCATGGTTTCCCATCTAGCGAGTCAGAAGGGCATGACAGCACACCGCCCACACCTGCACACACCGTTACTGTTAGACCAAAACAAATTAGCAGGTTTGGTTTGTAGAATACGTTTGGTCTGCAGACCAATCAGCTGCAAAATCAAGATTGGATTTGCAACGAAATAATGAGGAAAAATGGGACAAGTTGCTACAATATGCATCATCACTGAAGACAAGTGTTCTGATAGGTAAAACAGAAGTTACCAAATAGAAGAAACCCTAAAATCTGATCCCATGAAGCTCACTAAAAAGGAGTTATATGTATTTAACAGGGGTGTCAATCACAAGCTTTATCATAATATGGTTTTAGATTGATTTGTTTGGATGATGATACCATGTTTCTCAATATCACAAAGTTTGTCATGATTTTGTTTCAATTCAATTCACAAGTCCTTCCATCATTTAAGTTACCCATCCCTGACCTGGTGTAACAAGATTCCCTCAAAGAAAGTAAGTACACAGTATTCTGCAACCATTAGAGGCCTGCATGTGAAATTATATAGCATAAAACACAATATGTTATTTTACAGCCTGTAACCTACTAAATGATTCAGCAGAATGAGCTCATGAGTCAAATCAACCTGCACACAGAGACGATGCTGATTGGGGCCTGTTGTTTTGGTGAGGAGTGATTTATAAGCACCACAACACAATCAACCAGCGCAAATCAGAATATACTTTAAATGTGGGAAAATCAACCCCCTCAAAAAAATTAAATTAACAACTTACCAACATCACCATAACATCTGTCCATAGCTGGGAGAAGCTGTCGGACGCAGCAGCTGTGTGCGTCAGGGGCCCGTCTGAGGGCGCGCCTGTCTCCTGATCACCTTCCATAATAATAATATTTACTGTGGATAAGCTGCTGTAAATCTCAGCTTGATCTCCAGCCGACACGGTGTTGATGCCAATAGGAAGAATCTTCCTACAGAAAGCTGCCCTTGGCGCACAGGAAGGTCCCAGCATTGTTTGGCACGAGCCGAGGTTTAGCGAATAAATTGCGTCCTGACATGTTCACGCAGAAAAAAAAACCCAAAAACAAACAAACACCGGGTTACGTTCAGATGACAAATCAAAAGCAAACTCAAACCAGACCAGATCAGATGCTCGCGGCAACAATCTGTCAAAAAGCTCCGCAGTCCGCTCAAGACCGCACGGTGGTGGGTCCGTGCCCCCGGGGCTGAAAACCAAACTCTCAGACACGGGTGGAGGAGGGAGGATATTCAGATAAGTGAAGAGTCGGCCAAAAAAAGTTTCTGGAATCCTTGAATAAGTGACAGCAAAAGGCGTCTAACGTGGCGCAACAGGCGAACTCAAGCGCACTGCTCTGGAACAAAAAAAAAAAAAGTTGGAGTGAGAGACAAGTCCCGTTTGACCAAGCAGAAACAGTGCGCCTCCCCCTCCTCTGTTCCTTCCCCCGCTGCCCTCCTCCCCTCTTCACACTCCTCCCAACAGCAGGAAGAAAACACCAGCTTAACGCTTAACAAAATTTCTTTAACTATGGGTGATATTATAGCAGATAGAATCCAAGAAAATTGTGTAACTATAAAGGGAACCCCAACTAGTTGCAACATTAGACATTAACTGATAAAGATTTACTTGAACTGTAAAAACAATTTAGGCTGTATAGTTTTTATAATCTTTTAAAAATATGTTGTCTCACGGACAGTGCCATACTGTTTACACCACTGGGTAAAAGATGATGTTTCCTAGGTGTTCCAGTGAGAGGATTTTTCTCCATCCTCCAATCTCTTTTTCAGGGCTGCCTGAAGGCAACCTATTGTACGTGTTTTTGGGGTGTGGGGGAAACCGGGGACTGAACCCAGGTCCTTCTTTCTGTGAAGCCTTGGTGCTAACCACTGAGCCATTGCGCTGCCCACACACTAGCTTTGGTGCTAACACCATATTGCCATATATTAGCTCGGGATGTAACATAAAAGCTAACAGGCTATTAAACGCCATCATTTACTGGTTACTATGCTTTGCAGTGTAAATAATATGGTGCTGTCTTTGTGAGAGTATTTTTTTTTTAATTTATAAAAACAAAACAGCCTACAGTATTTTTGCAGTTGAAGTAAATGTTTATCAGATTTTAGGATCCTTTTAATGTAACACAACACTAACAGTGGTTTCTGAATAAAGTTGAGGGCTTTTTTTGTGCAGCAGATGTTCTTTGAATACATTTACCACAGAGAAGATCACTTAATGTACAAGCATGAAATTGCTCAGCTTTCCTGTTTGATCAGACATTTGTTCTGCTCTGCCTGCAGGCTTCTTTCTCCCTTTATAATGAAGAAGTCCTGAAGCTCGTCTCTGGCTCTCCCTGTTGTGAAGCGCACATTTTTTCCCCCAGACCGGCTGCAGCTGCCAGGTCTTGTGACAGAGGCCAGCAGAACCCAGGATGAAGAGATACAAAGTAAAACTGAACATTTTATAAAGCTGATCTAAAAGGCTGCTTTACCTGATGTTTAAAGACCACATGAATTCAGGAGCATAATAAAGGATAGTGAAGAAACAAATGAAACTATTAACCTTGCATTCTTTTCTTGACCATATGAAAAAGGTGATCAGTTACACAATAATCCCTGAAGCTATGGTTTCCCTTGCAGTTGAAGAAAGGGTGTAATTAGACACCAATGGGACAAAAGACTCACATGAAATACATGACTGAAATATTACAAGTGGGCCTTTTGCTGCCTGATCTGCATGCTAGTGTGTAGGAAGTTACATCTTACAAAAGTTTTCATTAATTTTAGTTAGCTGAAGCACAATTAGCATGCTAACATTCTACGGTTTTTATTATAATTTAACTGTCCTAAAAAGGTAATTTAAGAAAAAAGTATAGCATGAATTATTTGCACAAGCTAAGAAAATATAGTTTTGGGAGATGGGAATTAATCAATGACTAATTTCTTTACATATTTTTTCTTCAGTGGTGAGCATAAACAAATGTTAACTTCACTAACCACTAATCTGCTAAATAAGAATCGTAGCTCTGCTAACGTTAATCTGGTAAACAGATGGAAAAATTAGTAGTAAATACAAATTTGTTAGTTTGATTCTATTGCTTTAATATGAAGGTGGGTGGGATCATTTGTAATCATCATCATCAGCCTATCCAAACCAGTTCTGACCAACTTCCAGAATTCCAGTTTAACCATTTCAGAGTAAAAGTATTTCTTTGATTGATTTTTATAAATACCATTCAAAGTTAACCAAACAATAAATAACAAATGTATTCTCTACCATATTTTATACATAATCAATTTTTGTATTTATTAAAATTTTGTTAAATGTTATTTTATTTCTTGTCAACTCTAAATAAAATAGTTTAAGCAATTTCTCGCTAGGTATTTAGCTTTTTTTTTGTGTCTTCGTGGGTCCTGATTGATAAATGGTAAAAATATCGATGAGAGCTAAGACAGTCGAACATTTTCTCTGCACAACAAGCGATCATACTGTTTTCCTTTTTCTTCTCATGTACTCATGGTTTTCTTTGTGGTGTGTGTCACGCCACCTTTTGAATGAGAGCTACATGTCTGAGCAGCCAAAGAAAGAATCATGAGCTGCAGGCATTTGACCACAGAAGGACTTGGCAGACTCCTCATACAGATAAGATTCATGTTACACAGGCCTTGCAGTCACTGGGGCTAAAGGTGGACCATGAATGGTATATAAATCTGTGTTTTTACTGCAGAAACTTTTGGGGAGTCCTATCCTAAATCATCTTCTTCACTAGAATTTAGTGTTGCACCATTTCATTTCTACCCATCTACAACCAATACAAAACAACTCATAAACACAATGTTCAAAACCAGTCATTCATGCTCGCTTCAATTAGTTAATGAGACAGAACACATCATTAGCTATGGAAGCGGGTTGCAAGCAGGCTCATGTTAGGAAATACGTGAAACGGAGCAATTAAATGCTAATCTCTGATAATTACTAAAAGATCACAACCCCGATAAAATAGGCAGCTTTGGCTCTAACCCCCCAGCCTAGAAAATATTTACACATTAACTAACTTAATTTACCTAATCTATCTACCTTTTACATCCAAAATGCAAACAATTCAAGGTTAAATAACTTTTATTAAGGTTTTTGAAAATCAAAGTCAAAATCTGTGTTTCTACCATGAAAAGCCTTAGCTGCAGCAGTATCCTGACTATAGTCTAAACACACAAAATACACTCTTACACAAGGCCAGCTTTGTTGGGCAGTGGGTGGACAGACAGGGTGGGGGGTCTGCACTGCTGACCTCACGTCTGTAACTTTGATGAGGTTGAAGCAATGTGTGGCAAAGGCGGCCGGTGTACATGGCTGCTTGAACATCCTGTTGTTACACCTTTGGTAGTAATTTGTTGGGAGGTTCCGTGACCATTTTTCCAGTTTGTGTTGGACATTATACTCAAATATAAGACATTGGGACCCCTACCAAGAAGCTACTTTTTTGTGTGAAAGAGTTTTTATATACAGTGTAGTGTTCATTTTTTTAAGAAAGAAAGCTTGCATGAGCTCAATTAAGAAGCTCATTTATTTTTAACAACTAAAAAGCTCCATTGCCTAAATGGAAGTTTAAGTTAAATAGCAACCTAGCAGCCATGACAGCTACTTAACAATGTGGGACCAAGAAAATAAACTAAAGCAGGCCAAGAAGAAGTGTCAACCTTGTTATCCAATGGCAAAGACAAAGCACAAAGGAGGTATTGCATGCCTTGCAACTATTGCAAAGTCAAGAAGGCTCTGCAGAGACTTTAAGTCTACAAAGAGTCAACTTATCTCCCACTTGTGTTCTTTCATTAACCACTCAAGTACTCCCACAGGCTACGTAATCTTAAAGACCCAGATAAACTGAGACAGCTGTGTAGATATCTATCAGAGAGTGTAAATTTTCACGTGTCAATATTATCTCAAAACCAAGGAGCATGTCTACACACAGATGCCAGGAGAAGAAAACTGTGAAGTAGTTTGTAACACTAACGTCGTAACATGAGGTAAGAAGCTCAGAAGTTATAAACTTAAACTTAACCAGATTGATTATAGAAATAATGTGGCTCTTAAAGACATTGATTATTTAAATCAATGACCTTTTAAAGATAGGGCATCAAAGACGTTAAGAAAAAATAAAAAGATAGACGAAGGACGAAAACCATGAGATTGCGGACAAAGTTGAGCCAGAGATAGAAAAAGAATGCAGGTGGTGTAAATGCAAAGCAGGGCAGGACCTCCCCTGATAGTGAGAGGGACCCTTCCTGGAGGTCAGGGACCCCAGACTTAAAAATATCTCCTTAGGGAGCCAAAGATGTTCTGGAAGAGAGGATTAAAGCATGCTGGGTGGACATCAGAGGCACCAGTGTTTTACAGAAATGTTATACATGACCTGATAACACACTGACACATTTTATATTTTACTCATTCACACTATTGAGATGATCCAATTTCCTTCTGTACACTTTTTAACATTGAAGTCGTTCCACCATTTTTGCTCTATTTCAACATTTCATATATCAAGATGTTCAGTGCATTTCTGCCAGTGGTTTTGGTATTTTAGCAACTTGTATTTTTAGCTATTTTTTTCTCATTGAAAATGTGTGTTGTTATCTTCAACATCCTTTAAAATCCTTATAAATCTTTACTGTTCTTTTTAACCTTATGTTCTGGTTCTGCTGTTTTCAACTTTTACTGTTGCTGCTTCCTGCAGCTTCTTATTTTACGAATTATAGTTATCTTTCTGCTCCTTTCAGCCATTTATCTACTAATTTAACTTTTTTGCACTTCCGCTAATTTAAGCTTTTATGCTTCTTTCAGTGATTTTTTGCTTATTTTAGCTGTTTTCTGCTTTTTTAGGTACTTTTTAATTATCTTAATCCAATTTAAGCGTTTTCAGCTAAACTTGCCTCTTTGTGATAATTTCAGCTTCTTACTGCCTAATTCAGCAAACATGCTCTTTCCTCCTCTTTGTGCTAATTTCAGCTTTTTCAGCTATAGCAATTGCTAGGTTTCATCTTTCAGCTATTTTATAACAAATTGCAACCTTTTGTATTTTTTCTCACTTTTTGCAAATGTGAGCTTTTTAAAAGTCATTTTATCATACTGTTAGCCTGCTAAATTAAACTTGTTTCTGCTACTTTTGGCTTCCTTTTGGTAATTTTAGCTACTTTCAGCCTTGTTGAACAGTGTACAACTAATTTGCTTTTAATTTTAACATGTTTTGTACTCTATTCAGTTTTTTCAGCTTCAACTGAATCAGTTTTGGAGATATATTGAGCTAAATTTTGGTGTAGCTGAGAGTGATTCCCAAAACTTGCTGAAACCTAATTAATAATACAAGATAGCTGGTGAAACTAATACAAGTGGTCCAGCAGTGAGTGGGCACTTTCTTTTTTGAGCTGTAACTCTGTGGAACGTAGGAATATCAAACTTCACAGTTAGACCTTTTGTGGGTCAACAATGATTATTAAGGACTTTATATTTCGATTTGCTTCTTGCACATTCTTTCTGGTAGTTTTTAATATTTTCTGCTTTTTAGGCTACTTTTATGTTAATATGTACTTTTTCTGCAAAATTTCGCTAAATTTTTTCCGTTTTCAACTTTGACACATTTTTGCTATTTTTCTACTGATTCTTCACTTTTATTTTCCTACATTTGGCAAAAGTCAGCTGTTCACATTCATCCCACATCAACAGTTATGGATTTTTAGCATTAAGCACTGCATTTTTGTAGGAAATTTCAACTGTGTCCTATAGTAAGCATTTTTAGGATTACTTTTATAACTAAAACTAACATTGGGAGAGAATGTTTGGGGTCTAATCATGCTTTCTTAAATGGAATTCAGAATTTCACAGTTATTTCTATTTAGTTGATGACTCAAAGACCCAATGGTCTCTAGGCATTTCCTAGCAAGCATGAGCACCTGTAGTCATTTTGTGTGTGTGTGTGTCTATATAATTGTGTGTTTTGTGTTTCCTAACATGCAATGGAATGAATGTGTGTTAGAAATGAGCAGGCAGGCCCCACTGTGCTTCACACACTGCTGAGTTCTGTGTGGGAGTTATCAGCCGAGCCCAATTAGCTTGACAACTAATTACTATTTCCTTGCCTCAACCATCCCTAAACACACACATTCACATGAAAAAAAAAACAAAAAACAAACAAACAAAAAAAAAACACTCAGTTAAGCAGAACATTAAATTAAATTAAATTAAACACTTTGGTATTTCTACTAAAAACAAAGCTTTAAGGACACCCACTAGTGTTTGTGTGTGCAAGGTATTACTTTTCATAGGTAGTTCAAACATTCAAGTCTTTCAAAAGCTGGAGAAATGTTATTCATGCAGAGCAACACTGGATAACTTTGGGCAGGTGTGAAACAAAAAAAGAGAAATGGAGTGTAAAGATACATATTTGAGCATGAGGTGGAACAATGACAAGAGCAGGAAGAGAGACGACAAAAAGGCATGACGATCTGTCTGCGGTCTGAGGTGCGTGTGATAACCTGCCGTGAGTGGCGTCAAACATCAAGTCAGAACTTCTCCGACACCTCAGTGTTTGGAGTTTCAGGGAAAGAAAAGAAAAACAATCTGGTTTGGGGGCATTGTCAAGGAACATTAAATCTAGATGCTGGCATGTATCATTTTAATGGTGAGATGGGAATTTAAAGCCAAGAAGGAAGAGATGCTGGGAGGATAAAAAGGAAAACCACCTCTCAGTGCTTTATCACAATATAACCTGCTGATGCTTTTGTTAAAACAGACATAACAGTTTCTCTGGCTGTTTTCCCCTGGTGTTCATCTCTCCTACTCTTCTTTTTAATTAAATGAACCTAATCTTTTCTGAGTATGTCTACCTGCTTTGTGACACGCATTCATGTCAGCCCACATTATTTTACTGTCATTATAAGCACGCCACTCAAGAGTCATTATCCATATATTTAATGATTTAAAATTAGGGTCATATAAAAACAAGACATATTTCTGCTAAGCTAAGTTTCTCCACTGCAGCGAATGTTTTCAAAAGCCTTGCAGTAACAGATTGTGTTACTCTATGTGAAATGAGGATTCCATTTTTTTCTTTTTGTCTTTTTTTTTCAGTTTAATCAGGCATTGCTGAAAGGACAGATGTTTATTTGGATGTGAATGAAATTCTTAAAGAATGAGCAGAACTGCATGAAAAGCCAGTCCTTTAACTTGTGGTGTTGATATAGTGCTTAAAGAGGTGCTTGAAAGAAAGAAAAAAAGTTAGTTTTTGGTTTGTATTATTTTTGTATGATCAAATCTACAGGTGTTAGAAATGGGTTGGTGTCTGTGGGGGGGTGGGGGGTCATACGACTTGGCAGCTGTGCTGTTGTCATGTTGGCACTGCAAGGCCCAGAGCTAATGCTCAGTGAGTCATCTCAGTCTGTTGGATGATGACTGAAATGTACTGTTGTAGTCCAGTTTCACAGTACAAACACAGAACTTGAGCTCAGAGACTCCAGTTTTTACAGAAAGAACAAATCTCTCCCAAGTATTGTTGCAATAGCTAACAATTTTCATCCTTCTCATAAATAAAGTCCAAAACTCTTACAGTTGCTGAACCTAGACCTGACGGTGGACACTTTTTTTTTGACCAGTCAGTGTATTTGAAAAACAAATAATCCTATATAAAAAGACAGAATGTAGCTTTAATCTTCAAAACTATACAGAAAAAATACAAAACCGTGATCCAACAGCCCTGCTTTCATCATCAGGGCAGTTTTCTAAAGCCTTTTAAAAGTCCTCAGCACTTCGACTCTCTCTGTTTCCCATCCACATGTCTCTCTGCACAGAGAGTCAGTAATGGGACATAGTGGTTCCCCCTGCTGTTGTCAAATATACTCACAGGCAAAAAAAAAACATCTCCTGCTCATCCAGGCAAGACACTGCACTGTTTGTTAAAAGTTTGCTGCACATCCACACTTATGCAAAGTCAGCCTATCAACCATATGTTAACCTCTGAGCAAGAAACATTAAATAAAATAAAATCGGCTTGGCCTTAATGTTATTAATGAGCACTGTGAACCAAGCGAGTAATTATCCCCTGCAGTTTTATCCAAAGCTTAGATTTACAGCAGTCCACTGAGGTTTATAAAACCCAAACACACACAACAAACTCACTCACAGTAACAGAAAAGCCTCTTTATTTATCCTGTTTAAATCTGACATGATAGGGCGTTGACAATGTTTTATGGCTCTGTGTCTGCTTTATTTTTCCAAGTAAATAGACTTATTGTCATCGGTTGTCTCAGTTGATATTAGGATCTGAGCAAAAAATAAACACTGAGCTGAGAATTAACCAATTAAATGAAGAAAAAAAAAAACACTTTTATTCAAGCGCATATTGAACAAACCCCAAAATAAAAAGGCTAGGGAGTCACTTTAAATAAAACTAAAAAATAGACACCTTTAATGTCTTACAGAAGCAGAAAAAGACAAAGAAGAAGAAAATCTCTTGTCAGAGTAGAGAGTAAGAGGCTACGAGTAGAAATATCCTGCTACATTTAAAAAAGCACAGAGAAACACATAGAACATATTATATGATGTTAATCATCTAAAAATCAAAATAAATAAGCAATGCATCAGAAACAAGTGCAGCTCTGTCATCTGAGGTGATTTATGTCATGTTGCTCACAGCAAACGCAGCAGACACAGCTGACATTTGGTTATATATCAGATGTTATAATGACTTGTTACTGAGCCCGCCCCAGGCTGCTGCGGTACAGATTTCTGTAATTACTGTCAGAATCCACGCAGCCAGCATATATCTCACACACACAACCCACAATGCCTGATCGGTCTCACACACACTGCATTTCCATTTGCATAACAAAAGCAACATAAACAGCAACAGTAAAACTGAGTTTACAATGGTGGATGAATGTCAAAACATTAGAGAACTTTTCAACACAGTTAGTGTCTCAGTGCTCCATAAAGTTGTATTGTTGAAAATAATCACTGATTTCAGCAGAAATCTCTTTGTTAACTCATTTGTTTCACTATTACAACTCGGTTTTTCTTCCTACTGAGCCAATTTCTACTGAAGGACAAGAAACCAAAAGTTAGATATTGTGCTGAACTGCTACGATGGAGTATTAGGGCCAGGCTGATATATTTTATTTTTTATTTTGAGAATAAAGTCATAATAATATGAGAGTAAAGTCATATTATGAGAATAAAGTCAAATTATTAAGTGAATAAAGTCATAATAAGAAAATAAAGTTGTAATATTTTGAGTGTAAAGTCATTTATGAGAATAAAGTCATAATATTATGAAAATAAAGTTGTGATTTTACAAGAATAAAATCATAATATTAATAGAATAAAGTTATAATATTACCGAAACAAAGTTGTAACATTACAGGAATAAAGTCAATTTTAAGACAATAAAGTCATAATTTTACGACAATAAAGTTATAATAATGCAAGAATAAAATTAAATGAGAATAAAGACTTTATAATATGAAGAAAAGTTATAATAACACAAGAATAAAGTCACAATATTAACAGAAGAGAGTCATACAATTACAAGAAAAAAAAGTATGTAAGTATTAATGAGTAAAAATCTGTGATCGAGTTATTGAGATCTGACCTGACCAGCTCGGCCAAACAGCAGCTGATGGGTTAAAAGTTATAAATAATACAATTATTTCCTTATTTGCAAAACCAACACTAAAGTAATAATTCACAAAATGCTCAACATTCCTCATTTTACCTAGTGAACAGATTTTTCTTGTAGAAATGTTCATAATATTATGAATTAATTCTCGTATTATTATGAATTTATTCTGGTTATATGATTTTATTTTCATTATTTACAAAAATAATATCTTAGTCTGGCAGACTCCTAGTCTAATACTCCATTATTTAACCAGGCAAATCCCACTTTTGAAACTCTGCACAGAAACCGAACCGGGGATCAAAATTAAGAAACTTCTTGCTGTGAGGCGTCAGTTCTAACCACTGACCCAAAGTGCTGCCAGTATATTATATTTAGACAAGAAAGAGATATTTTAAAAACGTGTCTGTTTTTCAACAGATCAGTTGTAAATTTTTACTCCAAACCTCTCAAGTGTGAGAACAAAAGTGTTTGCTCAGTAATAAAATATGTTCTATACAGGTATTCCATTATGTATCATGTTAGATGTTTATTAGTGGTTGTAGCTTGATCAAAGTACGTTACTTCCCTGTAGACATTATTAACTAGTTTAGCTCATATTGACACATTCATACTTCCTTCTTTTTGTCTTTTCCCCTTTAAGTTGTTGGCAGAAATCAACATTTTCACTTCAACATCTATATGTCACAGTATTACTCAATCACGAGACAACAATTCTAATGTTACCCTTCACGTTTTAACAAAACTTGGTAGATTTTCCAAACATTTGATTAAAGTATTTTTTTTTTTCTTTTTGAAAACATGTTTTTGAGCCTCAGTTGTTTTTTTACAGTGTTGTTCCATTAAAAACACCTTTCAGGCACTTTTCTGTGTGTATTTGAGGCTTTGTGTAGTTTCCGTTTGTCTGACAAGCTGGCTCTGAACTCAACCACACAATGCGCACATGTAATGCAAGCTCAGCTCAACCACTGCAGCCATCCACTTTTACAGGAATTCCTCTCCGTTTTAACCCATCATTATCTTTACGCCAATAAAATATGAACAGAGTCAAAAAAAAAAGAAGACGAAAAAACATAAAGGTTTTTAATTACCTGAAGAAAAAAAAACATGGTAATTGACCATGTTTGTAGAACATGACATTAAAGATTTCAGTGAGGGTATAGGGCTCTTTTGGGGGGGTTTACGCAATCATTTTAGTAAGTATTTTATAAGAATAAGAACTATCTGGTAACATTTCCAATTTTCTTTCTAACTTTCCATAAAGATTAGTTGGAAACAGCTTCTAAATCTGAAACATTAAAACTGTATCATGTCTGACTCTGGTTCTGTCTAGGCCATGTAATTGGCTGCTGCACAACTTTTCAGGGAATAAAAGAACCCTGATGGTCGCCATGGCGATGCCCCAATGCTTGACATAAGCTGTAGTTATGGTTGCTTTAGCCTGACTAGAGCTCATTACTGGCTGGTGGGGAGTCCTGTCTAAAACCTCTGGTCCAGACAGTTTTTTTTAAACCTAATTAAAAACACTCCTTTGACTTTCACTGGCTTTAGGTTGATTTCTGTCGTCCCACAGATTTTATTATGTGCAAACAGATCGTGACCAGGCTAAAACGCAAAACAAATGTAGGAGTCAATGATGATTAGCCTGAGGAGTTTAAAAAAAAAGCTGTTCAGAGTGAGGTTAGAGGTCAGCCATCAGTACAAAGGCTGGTTCACTAACCCATCACCTTTTAGAAAAGAGGAACTTCCCTGGAGCTCAGACCACCACACCAGGTCATTAGAGCTACAAATCAGCCAAATCAGCCAAAAATAAAGATTCCTGTGTTAAAATATAACCTGCTAATACTTTTATCTCAAGATATCCCATGTAAATAATAGATTTAACAAATAGAAAAGGAAGTTTTGATTTTTAAATATAAATTATGATTTTTTAATGCGTTTATATTTATTAATTTATTTACCACATAACTCAATGTCCGACAGAAAATGAAAATGATGTAAAACTCATACATACACACATCTTTATATACTTTTGACATTATACTATGCTAATGGAGACATTTTGTAATTGTGTGGATTTTGACTGGTTCACCCAATGGAAAACCCCCATTTGTGGGTCAGGGGTCAGGGTTAGGCTGTAGAAATTATTGGAAGTCAATGCAAAATCCACAAAACAGACAAAGACATGTAAACACACATACACACATGTACAATCTCAAACAGCTGTTGTTGGCAGGGACATTTTGGGCTTTAGGGTTTGGTGCTGAGTCTATACTGAGATCAACATCTTGTGGAGTAAATATGGTTTTAGCAAGAACGAGTAGCATTTATACCTTTTGTCTCCACTTTGCAGTCATAAAACTAAAACAGCAATAATTGTGGAAATTAACTGTAAGCATCAAATCTTTTTCAGGACTAAAAATGACAAATACTCTGAGAGAATGCCAAACTATGGACTTTAGATTTAATCTTCTGTGTTAAAATATACAGTTTGTTGAGACTGAGATGAATAAAATGTTTTTCATAAGTGTGTGGGTCACTGACAAGAGCCTAAAGTCAGTATCTCTCAACATATTTCTCAATATTTTTTTTTTTCTTTCAAAGTCTGGAAAACATCGAAGGACAGCTGTGAAACGGACTGATCCAAATCTTCTCAAAAC
The DNA here is from genome assembly GCA_031762555.1 of Cynodonichthys magdalenae. Classification (NCBI taxonomy): domain Eukaryota; kingdom Metazoa; phylum Chordata; class Actinopteri; order Cyprinodontiformes; family Rivulidae; genus Cynodonichthys; species Cynodonichthys magdalenae. The sequence continues at coordinate 12,431,828 of JARVJO010000039.1, forward strand.
TGAAAACAAACCCAAAAAAGGTGTTTTAACACCAAAGCTTAATAACAGGATTTATTTCAGGGAGTGCAGAAGGGCAGCAGAGCATCATCTCTAAAAATCAATAAATTAGTCATAGTTCCATTTTGTCACCTCATAACATCACCTAAACATTTTAATGTGTGTGTGGGTTTATTCACACACGCCTGGTGTTAGAAATCCACAGACATGTGGTGGAAACATGTTTACAGCAGCAGCCCGGGTGTCACACATGATGTAATGCTGCAGCAAAATAGTGGAAAAAATACATTGGTCTTCGTGCGTAAATCAGAAAACTGTCTTCTTTTTTTTTTGTGTAACACGACGAAAATGCGTGACACAAACCATGTAATAAATAGAAGAAATGTTTTCAGATCTGAACAAAAAAAGAGAGAAAGAGGTTAGGAGGGGAGTTTGATGGTTCCAGGGGGGCAGGACAGGACAAGAGTTTTACAAGCTGAAGTAAGAGCTCCCCCTGGGGCAAAAGGGCAGATGATACATTCAGGTTATCACTGGACATGTTGAGACAAGATCTTTTTAACATGGCAAAAATTAGACTCAAATTGTTCCACAAAGACAAAACCCTTTTTTTTGGCATAGATAACATAAAAGTAAAACTCTTGATTTTCTCACTAAAGGCTCCAGGGGACAACTTAATTTAAAATCAATCAATCATCATTTTTCTTTTTTTTTTTCTTTTAAATTGAACTAAAATTCATCCAGTGGTTTATGGGATATTTTGCCAGCAAACAACAGTTATTGCTCAAAGTATAGGTTGGGGATCAGTGTCAGCTACTACCACACAAAATTCTAACTTTATATCTCTAAAATTGACTTTGTTGTTATTTTTGTTTGCTAAAATGAATTTCTGCAAGTGTAAAACATGTCCAGTGGTAAACAAGATATTTTAGTAACAGACATATGAAAACCCACGTTTTGGTGCAGGTGATAATATATAAAGCCAAGGATCTATTCAGTTTTTTAAAGCTTCCAAACAATTTAAACAATTTCAATTTTTACTAAATGTTAGCAATTGCTTTTGTGGCAGGATGAACAACAGCTGTGCACCAACAGCAAAGGAACATAAACTTTCATTTAGCTGCAACATTTAGATTTAGGATTGAATATTCTAACATTTTATTTTACACTTGGTGCTCCATACAATACAAACTTTCCTGTAACACGTGCATTTTGCAGCCATCAAACACCCGACACATAAAAACTAAAATCCCAAAACAGGAAAATAAGTGATCCTGCATCACGACGCTTAAATATTTGACAGCAGGACAATTTTACATGCAAACAGGTTCATGCACAAGTGTGTCTGAGAATGAGAGAACTCTTTATCCACTGCTGGATCCCACAAAACACATACATTCCTGATCTGAGTCCATGGATGTGGTTGGTACGTCTATGATTATATTTTCATTCGTGGCTGGTGGCGCAGCTGTCCAAGGAGGGGAAGAAAAAGCAACCATTCATTTATGAACTGGCTAACTGATGATTGAATCTGAGGCTGGAGAGAACTGTGCCAGCCTTGACTAAACATCCGTTCTGAGGAGGGAAGGGATGACTCGTGTCGACAAGCGAGATTATGTCAACGCAGCAACTGCAGCTGGTGTCAAAAATGCATAAATACTGTTAAAACATCACTTATTATACGCTGCTGAGTGCAGACCATAACAGAAAGATGGCTATGTTGTCCACTCTAGAAGGAGTCATGTGGCAGATGGCAAAAACCTCAAACCACTGGCCTAGAACACACAAAACTCACCATAAAAGCATTTTATAAATAGTCCTGGTTTAACCATATACTTACAGAAAGTACTGACTGTAAATATGAAATATGCTCCAAGATTTTGTATTTGAAAGGTTTTAAAAAAATGTATTGTATGAGTGAGTTTAAGATCTCAATATTGCATTAAAGAAAAAAAAATATTAAAAGGCTGGAAAAATGTTTGTTCCACATGAATCTTTTGATGAACATCACTTGTTAGATCAAAATAAGTAAAAAATGCAAAAGCAAAAATTTTAATATAAAAGATATACTACCCATATAGTGGGAGGTTTCTAATATTACTAGAAAAACACCTTACTTAAATGTTACTTAAAATGAATCAGATTCAACCTTAGCTTCAAAATAAAAAAATGAACCAACCATGAAATATTGTCAACCAAGCCAAGATATACAAAAAGCCAATTGCTTAATTTTTAAAGTAAGTTTAAAATTTGTGTTGACAATTTCTGTCACAATTTTTTTTTTTGTTAAAATTACAATTTGTTCATTGAGTGTATTTTTGCTGACACAGCATGATTTGCACAACTGAACTGCAGCCAACATCTGTGGACATGTGGAGCATTATGACACGTCAGAAACTACAGGTCTTACTTTTAACATGAAAGTGCACATGAAACATGAAAAGATGTATGGCAGGCTGTTGTGTCATATGACTTGAGATATGACAGGTTATTGCATTATGTAACGAACAATGAGTAGTAGGCCGTTGTAACATATAAGACTATGGCAGGCCATTGTAGCATATAAAAAAATATGGCAGGCCATTTTATTTTATAATTAACAAGGTATTACGGGCTATTGTATCATATAGTTTAAATTTACTGCAGGTCATTTTAGCATAAAATAAAAATATTGCAGGCTATTGTAACATAACATAATTAAAAAATATGGCAGGTCATTTTATCATATAGTCAAGATATGGCAGGTCAATGTATCATAAAAAAACCCATACAAATCATTTTGTTTTAGTTTTAAAATAGTTTTTCAGTTACAATTTGTTTAAAATTTTTTTCCCACATTTTCAAATAATTTGTTTTCAGTTTCCAAAAAAAAAAAAATTGAACAAACTTTATTGTCTCAATTTAAGTTCATAAAAGCTCAAATTTGGCAACAAAATTGTCTAAATCACATTTTTTGTTAATTGGAATACATTTATGTTTAAATATATCAGGAACCTTTGTACTGCAAAAGGAAGAAACACAAACAGAAGAAAATTAAGTCATTTCTTTTGATGGACTTGATTCATCTGACTTCAATTGCTCAAAATATTTCCAGCACCACATGTGTGGCGATTGCCTTTATGTGTATGTGTGTCAGAGAGTTTTGCCCTGATTTGAGATGCCTGTGAAGTTTCACATGCAAGTGTTTCAACAAGAGGGGGTGGAGGGTGGGTGTGGGATGGGGGGTGGGATTAGGGCAGCTTTAGCTATTAACCACGATGCAGAGTGTGAGAAAGTCCTGGAGGCAAACTCTAGCTGCAGCAGATATGAGTCCCCCAGGATTTCCCCTCTGCTGAGGTCATCCCTCACACTCCAAACACTCGTACATCACTGCTGACATCACCGCCGATCTTCGCCAAGCCGTTGCCACGGGCAGCACAAACAGGAAAACGTGCACATGTGTATTTGCATACTTTGTGTTGAGCAGGACAATAACACTTTGTTGTTTCGATGAAGGAAGCCAAATGTTGAAAACCATGATGCAAAAAGACAATCATCTGAATCATCAGGCATGACAGGAAAGTACTGCAAATTTTCTGTGTTTTTATACCAGTAGGCTGAATAAGCTTTCTCTGGCTTTACAAAGAGGACAAGATTTACTTATGAAGTCCTAGTGATGTACCCCTTTATGTGAGAGGTATTTAGGTGTGTGTAGTTAAAGGCTTTGGCGCCTCCCTTTTGTGCCAGCCGATGCCAGGAATCCTGGGAGGTGGGGGGGCGACAGTACCAGCAGTAATCAGCGCTCTTTGTGTCCACACACAGAGTCGGGCTATAATCAGTGAATGTTCCATTTTTTACCCATAATAGCTGCAATCCTCTCATCTTAATGGGATGAGCAACCTGTGACATGCCTGGAACTGGAGAGCGAAACGCAGTGGTGTACTGGTTACAAAATGGATTTAATAAAGTGTGGAAACCATCTTCAATAGTAACAGCAGCTGGAACGACTTAAACCTGCAGCACTTTGACGACTACATAAAGACAGGGCCGTGCAGAACAATGCATCAAACCAAAACAATGTTGTGTTTTTGTATCTTTTAATTACATTTTGCATGTAATTATTGCTACAAAATCACATGCAGGCAGGGATATGTTAGATACGAAGGGAAGGCAAAATGAAAAGAAAATTATTATTTAGGAAGAAAATGCAAAATGGATAAAAAAAAACGAATTACTTTCCTTCACGGACTGTATGGAGTGAATGATTGTGGCGAAGCAGAAAAACCCATCAAAAAGCTATTAGGTATCAGAATGAAGAGCTTTTCAGCAGATGGCAGAACTTTATAAAAACAAAGACATTTTGGCTGTCATTGCTCTACCTACGAAGACTGCGAGTTTAAGTACAAGAATAAAATTAAAATGGCAGTTACCGGTGCAGGCCTATTATTAATCAGAGCACTGGCTAGCTTTGGAATAGATACAGCCTCCTGCTACAAGGACGTAGCCACAGCTGGGTGAGCAATAGTCTTAATTTTGGCCCTAATATCACACCATACTTCTAAGGCAAGACTGGAAGACTCAACTTGTTTGGGGATGTGTTGCAGTAATCAAAAGTAGATAGCATGAAGGCCAAAGCTACAAAACATTTTCCCTTCTAGGTGGAATAGTTATTAGTAACAAAGCCAAAACATTTGGCATCAGCTTGCAGCACACAGAGTACAGGAACTGGCAGAGACTATAAACCTGCAGGTTGAAATGACATGAGCCCTTCGAATGCCAAAGAAATGATTATTCATACTTATTTTCCATAACGCAGAAATATTTGATTTTAGAACGACATGATCTCATCCCTTCTGTTCTGACCCCATTCCCAGATGCTGTAATTCGTCATGCATTACATGTGGCAACATCTGTACAGAAACTAAACTGCTCATGTGAGCAAACACACATGTGCCAAGATCAAAGCAAACCAACATGAAAACAAGCTAAGTTGGGGATTAAGAATGAAAAACTGACAAGATTATTGTTAACTTTGAAAGCTCATCTGTTTTGTAGTACAAGAGTTTGAAGAAACAACAGAAAGGGATTAGGGTAAAAAAACTCAAACTGTCATATAGACTTTAAAAACTAAAAGACATTTATTAAATGAATTCCTTGACAGAATTTTAGCCATTTTTGTCATGAATGGATTTTTGAATAAGACACAACATACAAACAAACACACTAATTTTAGTCCCAGATGATAACCACTGCAATCAGATGTTCCACATCCAAAATAATCCAAGGTCTGCAGACATTCAATCAATTCAATTCAAAATACTTTTTTGATCCCAAAGGGAAATTACAGAACATGACCAGGTCCAGAGGATAAAAGCAAAGTAGAAGTTGTGTCTGCACCAGTTTGAACTTGAGGATGTAAGTAAAGGCCTCTGAATGTTCCAATCAAACGACCGAAATCGTCTCTCATCGTCACGATTCCTTGACGTAAATTGTGTCATTTTGTTTGCAGCTTAGAGTCTTCTATCTCTTGCTGTCACAACCCACCAGGAGAACATTTTACCCCTCTTAGAAATTATTTATGCTGAAAAGCACTCGGACGCTGCATTTTTGCTTTAACTACTCACTTCCAGAATCTAACTGTTGAACCCAGAAGCAGACATTTAGAAAGATAGTCAAATGGCCAAAAACTCATGAATGCAGATAGAACATGCTGTGCAAGGAGGCGGACAAAATAACGGTGGATATCGGAGGTTTATTCGGATTTGGATTGAGTATACTGAGCCTATATGAAGATCCTCTCCTCCCTGGTCAAAACTTTCAAGTTAGCATCATTATTTACACATTGTTGCTCATATTTTCAGTCCATTACAGCCACAAGTTATACAAATTCACATCTATTTTACACTACTGTGGGGGTTTCTTCATTGCCAGACAATGTCTTGCTCTTGTTCCATCCCTCAGAGATTTATGGTTGTATACAATGTGCTGACACTGCTGCTGAATGAATGTTGTCACCGTGACCAAAACAATCCAGAGCTTTCTGACCCACTGAGCTCAACACATCACACTGTTCTCCTCTCTGAATTGTTGGCTGGCACGCAAACAGTACACTACTGTACGCTGCTTGTTGTGCCAAACGACCCCACCTCATTGACTGCAGCTTTCAGTCTGCTTAGTGAGCTGTGCCGTAAGTCTCACAAACTTGGCTCGCACCAGACCGTTACGACAAAAGTACCACAACATAAAGAAGAGCGCTGTCAAACGCCGTTATAAGACACAGACTGCTTCTGAACCCATGACATGTTTTACACGAAAAATTCAAATCTGAAACTGATGTTCCGAAGGGAACAAAGACTTTAGGAATGCCACACTCACGCAACATTTTCCCCCTGTTCTCGCTTGGACATCACAAAGATGCACGCCTAGCTAAAAGCCAGACATAAACTGAAAATGTAGCGTTACAGGCAGACACAGAGCAGCTGCATAGACAGAGGGAGATGGCTGAATCACAGATGCACATATGGCAGAAACTGCACAGTCAAATCATTTTTTTGGGGGAGGCCATGGAAGAACTAAAGGCTTGTGTTGTATCACTGTCTCAGTCTTAGCCAACCCACGAAATCTGCAGGAAACATGGTCAACAAAAAAAAACTCCAAAGCACAAGCTGGAGAAACTTTCAGTCCTTTAAATAATCACACACATGTATCCAAAAAGCTTTGCTCGTTCCCTAAAGATACTGACGTCAATGAGCACCTGTTGCCATGGCTTTTGGGTCTGCCAAAATATGAATAAATAGGCAGATGAGTGTTTGCCCAGTAATTGGCACAAAACGTCAGCGCAGTTGGCATGAACAGTTTCATGTATTAGAGAAACTTGGGAGAAAAAAGCTCAGATCTGAGAATCCAATCCGAGGGAGTTTGGCTCACATAGAGATTCATTCGAGTCCAGCTGATGAGCAGGAAAGAAGCAGAGCGAAGACACTGATGGAGGACTCTGAACTTTGGATTCAGAAACTCGGGGGGGATCACGTGGCCAAACCTGTCTTCACATGTGTATGGTCTCTTTCAAAGTGGGTGCAAAAGCCTGATTTTGAAGCACTTGTGATCTCATGCTCAATATATGCACAAGGGTTGGGCGATATTGGCAAAAAATATTAACCATGATTAATTGTGACATTTAGGCGATAATGACTGTGACGATTAATTGATGATAATTGCACTTGCATGTTTTTGACTCTAAATTAGTTGCCATGCATTGTAGAACTGTACTTACAAACCATAAGTCAAACTAACATCTTTGGTTTAACAGGTTAAAAAAGTAAGCTGAGAGTTGAAACCCACCTTTACCACAATGTTGAGTGGCAGCAGATCTTTATTAATGCAATATGCAACGCGCTAACATAAACTTGATAGGGAAAGTGTGTAGCACACAAGATACATCATTGCATGGCACTAATTTCAGTAATTGCAAAGTGGTAAATATTAATTTTTGACAGTTTCTTTGACAATTAATTGTCCACCACATGATTTTGCCCAACCTTAATATGTACACAAGTGTGCTAAATTACTTCTTGCAAGTTCTTCCCATATATATGTGTGTGAGTGTGTTTGCACACATGCATTATTTCCTCTCCTCAAGCAGGCAATCACAATGAGATTGTAAGTCAGCTCTTCCTGCACAGAGGGAAGTCCATCGAGTAGACTGAGAAAACTCCCCTTCCTCCAATTTCTATCCTTCTCTCCAACCCCCCCCCCCGCCATCCACACCTCCCCTCCTCCTTCCATCCGTTCTCTTGTTCCTTGTCAGCTGGTGGGGAGATCCAGATGTGAAGGAGAGGAACTGAACAGGAAAAGAAGGAGAAGAGACAGAAATCCCCCCCCCTCTTAGTAACAGACTTCATTGTCTAAGACCTGTTGAATTGGGCTTTTAGAAACACAAACAATTATGTTCATCAAACAATGCAGTCCCTCCAGACAGCTAGGCCCAGTTGTGTCTTTGTGTGTGTTTATGTGCCATAAATTGAATCAGTTGAACATGTTTTAGGAGATTTGGTGCTGATATTTATCTGGTTCACTTAAAAGGAGTTTTGGCCAGGCGCAGGGGTATTGTTCTTGTTCAGTAAGAAGAGTGGTAGGAATCAATACGAATCTGACAGTGTGCATAGTGACAATCAGCTACAGCTGCTGAATATAAGTGAAAAATGTCAGGTTTTCAATTTTGTCTTTTTGACGAAATAATTTGGGACAAGTAACATAAGTCAACATTTATACACAGATATTTGTGGAAAGTGGTATTCTTATCGGAATGACAAGCTAAAGCTCATTTCTACAGGAATAATACTAAATTGGAATCATTAAACAACTTAAATTTATAAGATGCCATAGTGGCTCATGCAAATGCCTCTTTGTAAACTTTTTCATAAACATTTTGACTATAAAGCAGCGTTTCTGAAATAAATACATTCATATTCATGGCAGTGTAAACAATTGTTTAAAGTTGAAGACAGAATCATGTGCAGACAACCGTATAAGGTTTCAGTTAAATGTTTTCTATTAGAACTTTCAGATCTAAAGACCTAAAAACGAAACGACCATGAATCACATTCTTACAGTGTTTATAGAAAACCTGGTCACACCCCGGATATGGTGTCATAGGGGTGAAATAGGGTCTTGTGGAGTTACAATAAGGAGGAATTCAGACCAAAGCATTGCAGTTCCACTTTATGTAGATACCAACTGAATGATTTAAAAATGGGAAAAAGAAAGATTTAAAAGCAGGATATGTCTACTTTAAAACAACCTGCTGCTTCTAATTGTGCAACCAAATAGTAGAATTGTATATAAATTGTAGCGCTATGTTAAACTAACAGTGAAATCAATTTACTGGTTTCCTAAAGGGCATGTGTGTGAGCTGCCATGAACATTTTTTAAAACTGGAGTTGTTTTAGGAAGGCAGTAATCTACTTTGTTCTTTACGACACACAATTTACTGTTTGCTCATCAATCTGGTCAGAAACAAACACTACTCCTCCAACCTGAGGCCATTCAAAGAGCTATCTACAGCAGGTAAGATATTGATTGTTTATAACTTTTCCATCGCTTCAAAAACTGTGAACTGTTACATTAGAGGTGGTAGAGAACATGGTAAGAAATTGGGATAGAATTACACACACCCATACAATACTGAGCCACAGAAATTAAGTTAGTGAAGTGAGTCAGCAGAAAAAGGAAATACTGAGTCAGAAAGACTTGTACTACTGAAGCACGACTTTAACCAATTTAACACAGATGTTTTTTCTTTTTTTTTTCTTTTCACTGTATTCCACCTTCTTTAAAAATCTCAAGATGAGCACATGATTTACAAAATTCAGGCTCATTTTGCTCTGACAGAGACAACAAATGAATGAGACAATTCTTCTCTCTGGAACCAAAAGCTCCCAAACTTTAAATGTCAGTAAACTCACCACAAAGTCCTCTCAAAGTCTTTTTCTCCCCCTCCGCGTTTGGTTGGTCTGTGAAGCTAACACGAATAAAAGTGAGAAGGGCAGCAACAAGCAGTGTACAGTGGAGAACAATGCATGTGTGCCTGAGAGCAGCAAAGCAGAGTCACAGAGCCGTCCAGTCATTGGGCTGCTGCTCACATGGGACGTGGAGAGGAGGAGAGAAACAAGAGAGATATGGGATAGTCCAACTCGCATTAGACTGAGGGAGGGACCTCGGCGTTTGCTGCCATCCTCTTCTAACCAAAACTGTCTCAAGAAGTCTCAAATTTCTTATGTTTAAACTTGTACGCTTTTTATTCTTTTGTCAGCTTTTGTTGTTTGCTTTCTTTTTGGGTCACAGTACAGTTTCTCTTTGTTGTTCCAGGTTGTTCATTTATAAATAGCATGAGCTCCTCCTTTATAGGTGCCATAACAGTGGGAGTCAACCCACTGTTATGGCACACCTAAGAAGAACAAACATGACATGTTTGCTCATATAAACTAAGATGATAAAAAAATTAAAAAGCATAAAACTACACAGAAAGTCAGATTTTAGTTTCTGTTCTTTCTCCCCTCCTCTGATGTCATCTGAGTCAAAAAGCGAAGAAGAGAAACAAAGACAGAGTTGGGGTAACCTGATACAACTAAAAGCAACCATTATTTAAATGAGTCATTCAGTAGCGAGGTTTGGCTTTTATTTTATTTTATTTGAACTTGAGAGGATAAGAAGTGGAGGGAGACCAAAATGAAGAAAAAAAGGAGGAAGGAGGGGAAAAAATTATTTTGAGGACTCCCTCGAGGTCATGGGAGAGGAAAAAGGAAAGTAAAAAAAAAAAAAAAACGAGGAATGGAAGAGGGCAAGGGAGGATAGACATGGGCTTGGATTGGTACCAGAGTAACTACTTCCCTTCATCTCAAATCCACCCTCCAGGACATGGATTACAACAAAAAGAAAAAAACGTCCTGCTGACAGAAGCAAATAACAGGCTCCTCTTCCAGAGATGAGGGTGACGGTGAGCAGACTTTGACACAGAGGCAAATAGAAAACAGATTTACAAAGTCGTGAAGCTAAAACCTGAGCAGACATGCAACCACACATCCACAACCTGGTCATTCTGTATGTTATGCCTCAGGAGTGTAGAAAAGTTCTGCAGCCACATCGCCTAATACACATATGCCAAACTCAAGGCCCACGAGCCAAATGTGGCCCGCCACAGCATTTTATGTGGCCCACGAGAGCTTTAAAGTTGTATTAATATATTTAAAATAAGATGCTTTAAAGCCAACACTGACTTAAAACTCCATCTCCCAAAATGCTTGTCGAATATTTTACCTGCAAAATGACGGCATCCCAACACTAGGTGGAAGTGCACAGGGGTCAGAAGTAGCCGGCAGCCAGCAAAATTCAAAGCGTACAATTTTCATTTCATTGCACTTTTCGTTGGCTATTTTTGCTGTGGCCCAGTTGTACTGCTGGTAAATTTAACTGGACCGCTCCTGTGGGAATTATGTCAGAAAGTGGGAGAGCTCAGAATTCGAGATGGCAGATACTTACCACAACTCAACAGAGAGTGAAACTCTTTGACTTATAACAGGATTTCTGAATTATTTCATATTTAGTCAGTTTTACTCATAGTATTTTCAGTGTTTAAAAGAGGACATGTCAAATTGCTGTTTCTGTTCACGAAATACCATGTAGAGCTCAGTTATCGTTTGTTCAACTGTAGCAACAAGACAAGGAACACAACGTCTCATGTTTAGTCGAAGTTAAACCTGAAACTTTGAAGTTTATTACAACTGGCACTTTGAGGACAACCTAACCACATGTGGCATGTTTTTCTCCAAGGCTTGGTCTCGACTTGGTCCAGCCCCTAAAAGTCTTGGTCTCGATACACCCTGGCACGAGTGCCGGCAGGAAATTTGGGTTCCATGACTAAAAATCAAATGGGGCCCCTCCATGCGCAGCTGCTGTCACCACAGTCTGGTCTTGGTCTCGGGTTATGTGGTCTTGACTATAGCCTTTAGTGAAAATGAGGCCTAATATGTTTGTTAGCAATGTCAGTTTATCTCTAACTTTGTCCAAACAGCATGACTACACCAGACACCAGTGACTCTTTGACCAACTTGAGTCTCGTTCATGTAAACTAACTCTATAGCTGACCTGCATCCTGTTTAGATCTGCCATCACAACATTTAGAGAAAGCAAGATTAGAATAAACACACAGTGCAGGAATCATAAAAGAATCTCGAGGATACGCTACACAGCCAAAATATCCAAACAGACACATTTATTCACTGTATACACATACTTCCCCATCTGAGAAATGCCGTTGACAGTTTTTGTCCAAGTAGTTAGACAGAACATTTCCTGTGTCTGAATGCTTCGAAGCCAAAGAATGCGTCCCATACATTATAATAAACCATCAAGTGCAATCAGCAAGTCTTATTCTGATCACAACCGAGTTCCTGTCGTCATCACGGATAATGAAATCCTGCAGCATCCTCATGCAAATATGCATAAACAAAAGGCGAAGCAGTTTTCTTTTGATATACAAACTAAAAAGCTAAATAGCACCAGGGTGTTCATAATCAAAGTGGGGAAAAAAAGAACACTGTGTGAACATGCAAAACAAACTGAGTAAAAATGTGCATTTTAGCCATCTTTAATGTGAAGATGTGAGGAAACAGCAGGCAGATGGACATCAAAGAGCCTCTGCATTTCATTGAGCTCACTGAATGTGTGCAGATCCAGTGGATATAAAAGCTACTTAAAAAAATATATATAGTTTATTCTGTCATTTTCTGTTATAACTAAAAAAATGTGACTCAAGCACTACAGAAAGACTATAAAACCTGTTATAACTGCTACATTCTCATTTATATTTGATAAATACTTTATTAGATGTAGTTAGATTATAAGGTTATATATAAATATATAACATCTTACCTGTTGTAGATAAGGCTTTGAAGTAGGGTTTGAAGAAATAGGGTTTAATTCTAACAGGATTAACAAAGTCTAGACCAAGAAAGGTTAGTACATGAAGTGCTATAGCTATTTGCAAGTGCGAACAACTTGTGCAGTCTGGTGTACTTTGTTCAGAATTTCATAATCTTTCTACCAGATCCATCCATCCATCCATCAAATGATGTTTTAAGATGTTATTTTATCACTCTTATTAGAACTAATCTATATTTCTCCAAACTGAGGCAATTCAGGGTTGTTATGGGGCACCAAAATAAAATGTTAAAAGATGCCACAAACACATTTTCATTATTTAGCTCACTTTCTGAGTGTAAAACCCTAGTTTAAAAACATCCATCAATTATTTTAATTTAGCTCACTGTTCTTACATGTTGCTAATTTTTGCTTAATGTTAAATTTAAATGTTCTGTCTAAATCTCAATGTAAAAATTAAATGTTGAAATTTACATGTAACTATTTCGAATAATTGGGCGGCACGGTGGCTCAGTTGGTAGAGCTGTTGCCTCTCAGCAAGAAGGTTGCCGGATCAAATCCTGGCCCGGGGACCTTTCTGGG
>JARVJO010000039.1:12446167-12504318 GCA_031762555.1 Cynodonichthys magdalenae
TGCCACACCCCCCCCCCCCCCCCCCCCGCCCCCACACACACACACACACACCTCCAAAACAACACCCAAACAGTACGAGAAGAGTCATTAGAAAACAGTGCACATCAGTAATTTTCATTATATTTTACTGTTAGGAGGAAATCTTAGACAGGATGTGATTTCTTCGATATTCCACTGAAGAGAGGTTATAGCATTCTGCCGCCAGGTGGCAGTAAAGTTCTGGTTTTTCCACACACAAACACACATGCCCATACACACACACACACACACACAAATACTAGTAGTCATGCCAGAGTAGGGAGTGAACGTGATGAAAGACCACAGCAGAAAGCAGAGAAGCAGACCCAGCCGCAGAGCACGTAGAGCTGAGGGTTAGAGACAAACGGTCCGAGACATTTCTCTCACGCACAACACAACACATGGTCAAGTTCACAGCTCCACACACAGAGCTGACACGCATGTTGCTACAAAAGCTTTTTTTTTCCTTTTCTTTTCATTGAGCCAATCGAGACACTAAATCAGACTGCTGATTGTGGAGACGTGTCGACGCTCCCTTTGAGTGGCACCAGCAAGCTTGGCTGTAAAATGAAATGAGCAACCATTCTGTATTCCATATTAGTGTCAGTGCTGCAGGCTATGGTGGGGGTGTCGCTGATGAAGAGGGACAGGGGAGCTGGCAAAAGCAGAACTTCCATTAAAATCAGCCCGGGGTGGGGGATCGAGAAGTCACTGAACCTGGGCCCACCATGTCAAGCTGCATGGAACTTTTTATTTATTTTTGTACATACCCTCACTCAGCAAGATTTACCAATACGTGTTGTGCCTAGAGAAGACTATTCAATCTGATGTCCAGTTTATTGGTCAACCACTGAAACATTGAATTAAGACTGACATTTAGACCCAAATTAATTGCTTATAGAGCTCCAGACGGTTTAGTGTTTTTTTTGTATAATGGACATTCGTACAATCATATTTGTATGCACCAAGCTCTAACCCAATGTCTTCCTTAGTGGTGGGCATAGTTCCGCATTTTTGATAACTCTGGAAATCGTTAGTGGACCAATTAGTTTCTGCTAAAGTGTCAAACTTCCATTTTCATGCCATTTATCTCAACGTTATCTCATCTTACAAGCAGCGCTGGACGTGTCAGGCACCTTGTGTGTAGCATGTAGTATCTTTAGCGACTAAACTTCCAGTTAAGAGCACCACAAAGAAACAATATTAAAATAACAAATACAAAAATTGACTATGTATAAAATATGGTAGAGAAAGTATGTTAATTGTTGTTTGATTAAATTGAAATAGTCTTTGTAAAAATACAAACTGATTAAAGAAATGCCTTCATTCTAAAAGGGGTAATTTGGAAGCATTGCAAGTTAGAGTTATAACTTTGGTTTGGATTGACAGATTTGCCACAGTTGATCCCACCAATCTCAAATTAAATGAGCAGCAAACTAACAACAGGTTTGTGACTGAGTGACAGTCATCTTAGCGGTTAGCGTTAGCTTCCACTAATTTTGCAATCTGTTTAACGTTAGCAGAGCTACAATTCTTGTTTAAAGATTTTGTGGTTAGTGACCATAACTTTTTGGTTGGCTGTGCCCACAAACTGGTTATCTTCTTTTCCCCTACATTTTTTTTGTCTTACTCCACCTTGCAGCCCAAATCACAGGTCTGGGATAACGGTATTAAATCTAGAGTAGCAGAAATCCACCAAAGGGAGCTGATGATTGCCTGTGATTACTGCCTGAGCAGCTCGTCTGGGCTCATCTGACCGAGCCTGACCGAGGTAACGCTCTCCAGTCATTAACCAGAGAAAGAGAGCGACACAGCTATGAAAAGCTCGCCAGGGAGGCAGTGACACGTTTCCGTCACCTTGACATTGCCTGGAGGTTACACCACTCATTTTGCAGTGAAGTACTGGTTCGGGGAGGTGAGAATCACAGGAATGAAGGGCTTCTGATGCATAAAGAGGTCTCATTGTGTAGGAGAGCCCTATTCCTTTGGTTCTAGCTCTCCAGTGTGCTCAGAAATGTTGGAGAATGTGTCAATGAATCTGAGAGTAACTGTGTGAGGAGGTCAGGACAAACTGCAAAGCGTCTTGGGGCAGTTTTCTGCAACAGGGCTACTGTATATGAATATATGATTTACAGTTTGTGTGAATCTTTGCTGTCAATATGTGTGCATGAAAGAGCATGGGCAGTCCAAGGTGCTGTGTTGGCAGTGAAAACGCACCAGCCTGAGCCTAAACTGGTGTTTGGACTCAGCTAATCGATCAGTCATTGCTATTAATCATAACTGTCGTCTTTCATTACCCAGCAAAACTAACTGTCGAGCTGACAACTCGCCGTCGAGATGAAACACAAACAGATTGAAGTCAAAGAGCCAAAACACTATATTAGTCATTAAATTTCTCATTTCCCAAAAAGCCAGACACCGGTGCTTCGGCTTGACAGTTGTTTTCAGTATGTCACTCAATATACTAGGGGATGATCAACAGCCGCCTGTAGGTCTTGTAAATGTGTCTGCTGAATTAACCCTCAGAGGAGGCTGTGATCCTCTCGCCTCACTTTCTCCCCCTCTTTCTCCTCAGTCTTGACAGGCGCTTCACCTCGGCTCTCTGGGGATTGGAGTCCAGCCAGCCGTGTGTAATTAAAAGCGCATAAAGAGAGATCAAGCTCTCGGCCACCGTTTCTTTTCACCAGGAGGCTGAATCCACCTCAGCGTCCTGCTCTGAGGAGCTCATTCATTATCATGTTTGGTACCTTTATACTTTTCTTTTTTGAAAGGAAATGTATAAATTTATGTCTACAGACACACAGACAAATATAACAGATGTTTTATTGTTTGTTTTGTCTTGCTCTCTGGGATAAACCATGTTGTAGAGAAAGTGGGACTTCATTTTTGGCTTGAGTACCACAGCTGTTCACCATGTAGACCAACATCTGGGTAGGCAGCAGGAAAAAAAATAAATCAAATCGTTGCTCATGTTCATTCTTTTTTCTACAATTTCTTTTTAAATTTCCATGTGAGCTGTACTTTAGGTACCATTAGGTTACATTTTATTAATCATTTAATTGATTCTATTACAAAATTTCTCCAGTTAGTGGTATGTGTGTTTGTATAAATGCCTTACTTTGGAGCACTTGTCAAACTCAAGAACCTTGGGTCAAATGTGGCCCGCCACGCCGTTTTATGTGGCCCATGAGTGTTTGTCTTTAAAATAATAATATACTGCTTAAAAGCCAGCATTGACTATAAACTTCAGCTCCCATATTATCCCAACATGTATTTAGACTTATTTGCATTTTTATGATGTTGTAAGTCTGAAATATGCTAAAACCTCAAATCGGAAGACATCTTGGATTTTTCAAAATCCCCAAGGGAGATTCTTAAAGACTTTGACAGTTTTCTGAACATACTCTGAAAGTTTCAGCTTGTTATGAATTTGTTCGGAGTTTGACTCAAATTTGACTTAATGCTGGACTATATTGCATTTCAAATATTTAACCTGTGAAATGATGGCATCCCACCTCTTGGTGCAGGTGCACAGGGTAGCCGTCAAAATTCACAGTGTAAAATGTACATTTCACTGCATTTTTGCTGGCTATTTTTGCTATGGCACAGTTGTACAAGTTGTAAATTTAAACAGGAACTTCAACCAGTGGGAGTTCCCTGTCTGATTCAAGATGACACCTACTTACCACAACTCAACAGTGAGTAAAGAAAGACATGTTAAAATGCTGTTTCTATACAGGAAATACCACAAAGAGCTCAGTTGTTAGCAGTGCTCAGCTGTAGCAAAGGAATGTAATGTTTCATGTTTTTAGCCTAAGATAAACACAAAGCGTTGAAGTTAATTATAACTGGCCTTTTGAGTGCAACCATAAAGTTCATGTGGCCCTTGGTGAAAATGGGTTTGACATCCCTGCTTTAGACATTTTTATTTTCTAACAAACATAACTTGGAAAATGTCTTATTCGAAAAAAAAAAAAAAGCGCTCTTACTCATTCATAATGAATGGTAAATCTTGTAACGATGGCACGCACACATGTTCACATTCTGCGCGTATCCATTAGCCAGTCAGTGAATCTCTTTTAATCTTTGCTCGCCTCTGTCGCAAATGAGTTAGTCAGTTTCTTTTTATGAGAAAAGCGGAGGCCTGCTGTTTTGTCTGCTGAAGACAATCCATGTAGGACAGATAAAACGGGAGTTCAAAAATTCAATTCTCACCTCTGTTCAGTAGATTTGTTTTTTTTTTGTCATAAATCTGATTATTAAATAAACCATGGTGAGGGAGGCAAACTAACTTCTCAGCAGCTGCTGGGGGAAACGAGGGATGAAAAGCACCAGGCCAAACTTCTTGAATGAATACACGGAGGAAGGGGTTGGAGGTAAAATACAGTTCATGTAAGAAAAAGTGCTGACATTTGTTAGAAAGCTCTGTTGAAACCAGTAAATGTGAACTATCTACCCTCAAGGCTCTTCCAGTGAAGGGAGTTAACAGAAGAAGAGAAGAAACAGTGTATTAAATAGCCAGAGGTAAACCACAGTTAATTATGTGTTTTATCTTTATGCGGACATCGTGAATGTTGGTTGGTCATATTTGGATCCACAAGGCACGGTGGTTTACGGTGTTCTGAAACATGGAAATGATGGAAGATGGGATCTATTCTGGGGTGACTTACATTTTGCTTTTGTTCCCACTGGACTGTGACAAAAACCAATGGAAAAAGCTTTCCAAGAAGTTGTTCTGAGGGTTCCTAGAAAACTGAACAGTTTGGAATTATCAAGTAAATTTTATTCGTTCAGATGGCTTTTTTTTTCATAATAGTTTTGCATTTTTCACTATCAAATCAAAGTGAATCAACCCAAGGATGTGGAATCAATGAATATTTATTAGCGTAAGCCACTTGCCATTTTAAATAATCAATATATATGGTTTCACTGATCCAAGGCTGAATGTTTATGGCAGATCAGTCATGCCCTTGAGACTCCATCGAAAGATTTGTGTCCCCCATGCATCAGTGCAACCGCACAGGTTTTGTGTGTTTATGCACTGTTACTCACCTACACGTGCACACACTCCGATGGCCCGGCTGGGGTCACAGACCCCATTACCACAACAGGCTCCAATCTTGTCGAAAAAGAGTCAGCGTGGGCCCACAGACAAAGCCCTGGCATGGGGTTACACTCACAAATCCAATAAGAAGATGTAAAAAAAGGGGGTGAGATTTAAGATTTATGAGTGTGAACAGGATGTGCTCACAGCGTGTGATATTACAGTCTTGGTGCGTGCCAGCAAAATGAAATTGTCAGTATTATCTTTATTTATGCTCACCAACACACACTCACGGACCAAGGTGCTGGTTTTTACATTTATTACAAGGGAGGCTTATGATTCACTTGTGATTAAATGAGTTTTAGGGTGTGACCACACACACAGTGTGATCCCCCCCAAAACAGAAAGTAGTGTGACGTAGCTGCATAAAGGTGAAACAGGAGTCTGTAGATGTATCTTTTGTGCTTTAAAAGAGAGCTGACATCTTTCAAAATGGAATTCTGTTGAAAGTTATGAACAATTATTATCATATAAACTGTACATATTGATAGTATTGGATGGGATCCCTAAAGTTAAATTTGGTTAGGAGAAATTTGACTAACGGCTAATCAGAGCAGAGCCTAGACCAATGTTGACCTTCTTAAAACACCTTCAACAACAAAGATTTCATAGAATTTTATATCAATGGTGTTTTGTTAGCCTGACAACAATTCAAAGTATAGCTGCATGATATATTGTTTGAGCATTGTCATTACAATGCACGTGTGTAAAATAGTCACGATGCAGGTCCTGGGATGTAGGAGGAAAATTAAATCAATGTGTTCATCGCACTCAACAGCTTTCATTTTGACGGGTTGCTTTCACTGGTGGAAGTCAGCTGCTCCGTGTCAAGAGTTAAAACTTTGTTGTGAACTTTCTGGGACAATAACGGCAAAGCTTTTCTGTGAAGAGTTGTCAGTAAATTCTCGAGCTGTGGAGGAAGATGACAAGGATCTTGAGGAAAACGAGGAAGATGAGCAAATTTGCAGGGAATTGAATGAAAAGAGGTAAAACTAAGATAGACACAGAGTATATATATATATATAGAAGGATAGTAGGAAACATTTTCTTAAAATAAAAGAAAAATTATTCTCAAATACAGACAAAAAACATGCTTTTAACGTGCACAAAAAAGAGGTAAGATCGGCGCAGGTTCATTGACAAGATGGCAGCAAAACTTTTCATCAGAAAAAAATCGCAATGTTAGTTTTTTCTAATATCGTGCAGCCCTAATGCAAAGGACTGTATAAAGTTCTCGTGGACTGTTATGAAACGTCAAATTTTTGTATTAGCTTTGCTCCTTGTAGCCATTAGTGCCCTCTATCCATTCAAAATCACACAATCAATTTTCTAAATGGAGGTTGCTCAAAGAGCCATCTACAACAGGTGAGATATTAATTGCTCACACCGTTCCATAGAACCCCACTTCGAAAGAGCTGAACTATGGCTTCAAGGTATAAAAACCTGTCGGCCAAAATGGCATTATAATGGTCTAATTACGTTAACCCCGGGGCTATGGAAAGGCCTGGATGTTTTCTGTCATCCAGCCTCTGTGTGAAATATGGACACCTATCCTAAGCCATTTTCCTTTCTCACTCCATCTCCGTTCCCCATGGCTGCCTTTAATTACAGATTGAGGGATAATCGAACAGCAGAGCGCCAACCTGAGAGAGGAAATAGGAGCGACCAGTGGTGGTCACAGCAGCCAGCTTGGCAATCATCGTTTGCTGAGGAGCCAGAGGAGGCAGCGTGGCACAGACCCCCCCTCCCACTTCTCCAAGAGACACTTGTCAAAAATGACTGATTGCTGTGTTTTTAGACAAGACAGAACCAAATTTAAGGCCCACAAGCTGCGCCTGAGCTGGTGATAGCTCACTGACAGGGCGAACAATGGGATTCTGTCAGTGATGAGCTCCTAGCTTTACATTATTCAAGGAAAATGAGATCTTAGGTGAGCGGTCGACATAATTACCAGGTAGTGTAACCCCTGCACCTTGTGTTCTATCAGTGGGGTCTTTTTTTTTTTCTTTCTTTGTCTCTTAATGTGAACTGATGAGAAATAATAGATTGTAAAGCTGGGGAGTTTGTGGCGTCTCATATCAGGGTGTTTCGTAAGCAGCCCTCGGAGCGAACCGGTGTCCCAGAAATTCTATTTAATAAAGATTAGCTCCTTTTCTCGCAGACCTCATTCTCCTCCTTAATTAAAAGATGGAGATAGAAAATTGGTGCGCTGGAAGCATAAAAAATATCCTCAGGACTTTCTTACACAAAAACACAGCTCAGCGCCCAGATGAAAGGCAGAGACTGATGCATATTTAATGCCAATAGGAAGAGGCTTCGATCAGTTCCTTCACTGAGACCATTGAGGGCTGAAAATACGGCGACTATAACCCTCCGCTCCTTGGGCTGTGTGCAGCATGGATGTACTGAACGCGTGCGCCTGTGTGGGAGTGTGTTTGTGCGTCTGCAGGGGGTGGGATGGGCTTCACTGAACATGATTGCACAGCAGGACATAGTTCCTGTGTAAAGGAGAGTAACACAGCGGGGAAACGCACACACATCCATCCTCACATCATTGTTCCAGCTTCATATAACAGAGTTCTCCACTTGCATCACAGAAAGAATAACATGAAATGATTTTTGTGACATCTCTTTCCATAAATCCTCATGAAAAGATTACATTTGAACAAATAATGTAACTACATTGAGTCGAGCCAGAGGGGATGACAACATTATACTTTTATTAAATTAAAAACAATTAACACATAGAAGAGTAAAGTTAGCATTCTTTTCAGTTTCTCTAAATAAATGTACTTAAATTTTTTGTATTGGACCAGTTCCTTGTGTTGCATGATAAAAAAAAAAAAAAAAAAAAATAGTAGCTCTATTACAATCTGATAAAACGGTATTGTGAATATTCAAATAAATCTCTGAGCTCTCTTTTATTAATTTATGACACGTATCAAACTCAAGGCCCGCTGGCCAAATGTGGCCCACCAAGGCATTTTATGTGACCTGCGAGAGTGTCCAAAATTTATTAATATCTTTAAAGCCAGCGTTGACCATAAACTACATCGCCTATAATAGATGGTGATAATTTTTTCCCATGAACTGACGGCATCCCACCACTAGGTGGAGGTTACAGGGTTCAAAAGTAGCCAGCAGCCGGCAAAATTTTGCTGTGTAAAATATCCATTTTTTGCTGGCTATTTTTGCTGCCGCCCAGTTGAACTAGTTGCAAATTTAAACTGGAACTTAAACCAGTGGGAATTCCTTGTAGGAAAGTGGGAGAGTTCAGAATTTAAGATGGCAGCTACTCACCACAATTCAACAACAGTGGGTGAACCTCTTACTTTTAACAGTATTTCTGTACTATTTTTTCCACATTTAGTCAGTTGTATACGTAGTACTTTTTAGTGTTTATAAGAGGATATGTTAAAACACTGTTTCTATGCAGGAAATACCACATAGAGCTCAGTTGTTTGTTAGCTGTGCTCAGCCACAACAACGAGACGAGGAATGTGAGGTTTCATGTTTAGTTGAAATTAAACACAAAACATCAAAGTTTATCACCATTGACACTTTGAGGGCCCCCATAATGCTCATGTGGCCCTAAGTTTGACACCCCTGATTTATGAAGAATCCACAACATTTTTTACAAGTCATGCCAGATTTGAATGGGGTCGATTCAACTTGTTTTTATGTTTTCATCAAGGACCTTATGAGATCCCAGCAGAAGGTAATGAAGCTCCATTTTTATTTGGATCCTTGGAGAAAGCAAACCATATTAGAGGAAGCTTTTCCAAGTGAATAACCCTGTCACCAAATCCTGATAAGCTGAGAAGAAAGATATTCTCATGTTTTTCTTGATGCATGTTCATAATGACCTTATGACAAATAATGTTGGATCACAAAGAAAAGCAGCACTAACTAAACTTTTCTACTTGAATTGGAAGCCATTTAGTTTCATGACGTGAAAATGCTAGTCAGTGAGCCACAATGCCAGCAACTTTAATCTGCATTCAATAGACAGCAGCAGGATGGTGAGTTCAGGAAGCAGATGGATGCGTTTATAGATGTCCAAGGTCGTGGTGGATCGGCAGAGGAGCTCCTCCAGCAGGTGGCTCTGCTCTCTCCAGAGGCAGATAACTGGAGGATACGGAAGAACATCTGGTGCTTCGGTGTTATTGTATGTGTGAGGAAATGACACAAAACATGCCACTACACGCAGCTGTATTCTCTAAATCAAATTTCCACTCTCCTGAAGTGACTGTTTAGCCTCTTTAAGCTCCCAGTGAGAGTCTGCAATTTCATTTTAGATGCACAAAGTGTCTCATCAAGACAAAAAAAGAGGGACAATGAATCTATGCAAATTGCTGCACAAACAGCTCACACTTCATTTGATTAGAAAGGGAAAAAAGTCAATGTCAGTGTTTGGTAGCAGCAGCCTTTTGGCCTATTGAACTTTGCAATGAATGCATATCAGAAGCGGTGGTGGGTTTTTTGAGATGCCTCCCAAAACTGAAGAGCAGTTGGGAAAACGCCAGAAAGGGCAGATGTGCGTTATTTCTCTTTTGCAAATGTTACAGAACTGGCAAATTAATATAAACTACAATTATAATAACTACAATACAATGGTCATGTTTCGAAAACAGGCAATCTTTCTGCTTTAAATCAGCTGCCAGCGAGTCAAACTGGCAGCCAACTCATCTTTCATTCAAACAGTCAAGAAAAAAGATCAATCAGCTTTGCATGCAATGCATTTGCATTCACTGGAGGCGCTGAGGATTATTTTGAGACCCAATTCCCTCCTCAAACTCCGCTAACTCCATGTTAATCATGCAAAAATAGAAACTCGTTAACACAGTAAATATTATGACCTAATTTCAAGATGACTGGGAATTGAAATGATTGGAAGAGCGTGCACACGTCTGTGTTTGCATAAGAAAGGGGTTGATGTGTATGAGGCGCCAAATGTAGAATAAAATGTTCAACACATTTTCATTCTTTAGGACACTTTCTGAATGTAAACTCCTAAATCTAAATGTAAAACATAAATCTAAATGTTGTAGCTAAATGTTGAAGTTTAAATTTATTTCATCTATTTCTGAAAGGAACACTGCCTTTACGGTTGGTGCGTAGCTTTCGTTATGACATCTTCATCCTGCGACAAAAGTAACTGCTAACATTGCTAACGCTGCTAACACTTCCCTACAAGACATCAAACTTGCAGTTGAGGCCTGTGTCTGAGCTTCACTTTAAACTTACGGACCACAGGTACCATCCATATTACTTTCAATGAACACATTTTGAATTTAGATTTTAAATGCCATCTTCAGCAGCGTTAGTAGCGTTAGCAGCGATAACAGCGTTAGCAGCTATTATCTCAGGATGATGATGGCGATAGGAGCTGAGCACCAACAGCAAAGGCTGTGTTCCATTTCGAAACAATAAATGTAAACTTCAGCATTTAGCTACAACATTTAAGATTTAACTTTTACATTTACACATTCATATTTAGGATTTAACATAGAATAGTGAGCTAAATAACAATACAACATTTGTGGAAATGTTTAACTAGGATTTTAAACTCAAAGTGAGCTACATAATGAAAATGTGTAAGTGACATTTTTTAGCATGCCCTCATAAAAAGATGGTTCAACAAAACACATCCTAGCCATTCGTGCACCTGAGTTCCACACTGGAAAGACTGTGTCCAAAAGAAAAGAATAGCTTTAATCAATTTGAATATTTTTAAAACCATAGCAGAATAATAATAATAAAAAAAAAACAGTTCAAATGAGAAATATCAAAGCACATTTTTCCTGAAGTGCAGTGTGTGGGCAACCTGCACTGGAGCTTGACACTAAAATGTTTGTACATGGATGTGTGTGAGTAGCAAAAAGTGAACGTCTGTGGTTTTAATGGATGTGTAGGCAGCTATGAGAGGCTTTGCAGCGCTGATTCTGCTGCCGAGCTGCGTTATCGATCCATTCTACTGCTGGAGGTCATGACTGACTGGGATGTTTCAGTCCTGTTTCACTTCTCCTGACTAACTGCATATCCATGCCTTGCTTAAAACTATTTCTAGACTCACCTGTGCACTTTCTATACTAGCAATCGTGTGTCTTTGTTTGAATACCTGAACATGAAATTGTGAACACAGAACCCTGGAACAATAAAATAAATAAACCTCTGTTTTTGGACAATAGTTTATTTTGTCCCCCCCCCCCCCCCCCCATGCTGCCTTGTATTTGTTCTCCAGCACTATCTAAGTTGTGGCTGAAACAAAGTGCTGATGAATAGTGTTCATTTTATAAAAGCCCCCGTCTTCAAAGCACCAGACAGCTTTCATGTCAGCATCAGCCAGACTAGTGAGGGTTTTTTTTTATGTTGAAAAAGCAGGTAGTAATTTCTGAAGCAGCACAGTTTTTTATTATGTTTCCACTTCCTCTCAGTCACATTCATGAAGGAGAAAGCATTTCACTCATAAACACCTTTAATTCAATGCAGGAGCATAGAAAGAGAAGCCAAGAAGTCCATTCAATTTGATGATTTGCAATATTAGAAGGCTATAAAATGGTTTTTATGATCCATACAGAAAATTTTAATAGTTTATTTTTGAGTTTTAAACCCTGTTTGCAAGGCCTTAAATACAATGTATATCAACAAATACAAAACACCTAAAAACATGTATCAAACTCAAGGCCCACGGGCCAAATCTGGCTCTTGTTGCTATTTTATGCGGCCTCAAAGGCAATACTTCGATATATATGGTTTCTCTTTTTGTCACTCTATTTAGTGCATTCAGCTGGGTAACTTTCAAGCCAAGAAAATGACTTTCAGTAATCCTGAATCAACTTTAATTACAGTATTTTTTTCTGTATTATCTGTAATATCTGTATTCTGTATTATCTTCTTATTTAAAAGTCAAATAATTGCTATTTTAATGAGGGTTTTAATTGTTTTATCCCTTTTGCTGGATTGTGATAAATGAAATGAAGTTATTGATAGAGATGATGAGCCATTCTAAATTGAATCTTTTTTTCCTTAATCTATTAGGTCATGTATGCTCTAAATGTTACATAAAACATATCTTGGAAAAGCTAATTTGTATTTTTATAAGAATAATTTGTTAAGTAACATTTTTCTATAAATATTGACAGAAATTGGCCCTCGACTTGGACCAAGTTTTGAATTTTGGCCCTCTTGTGTAACTGAGTTTTACCCCCCTACTTTAAAACAACTGTACAGACTCAATAAAAAGTCTTGACCCATGAAAAGAGACTAGGACAAGACTAGTAAAGATAATCAGGTTATAGAGTTACAGATTGATTCATTCATGGCTGAGCAACAAGTATCTTCAGACTCGGTGAGAGCGTCAGCAAGTCTGGATCAGAGGGTGCTTTAGTCCAGCAAGAGACACCAACTCTGTATTCATCCCGTTGCTCTGTTTTATACCAGCATTATTCAATCAAACACGGTCTCGTGAATAACACAGACATCAGCTTGATGATAAACCAGAACTGGTCATTTGTCATCCACATCTCAGGCCTGTTGACAACATGCTCAAACATCCTCCTCTTTTCCCCACATCACCACCCACGAGTGCTGTTGTAATGCACCCATCATGTCTGCTTCATGGTTGGCTGGAGCCTTCATTAATTGCCAGAGTTGGATGATGACCCAGCGAATAATGTGAATAATTGTTTGCTGGTAGCCAATAATTGGGTGTTTCACGTGTCTGTCAAGTGAGCGTAGACTGGATGTTTGCACATTTTCTCTGCGGAGGACTGACTGAGATAAGTTTTACATTGTATCATTTTCTCTTTGCTTGAATTAGGGAATTATATACAACTGCATGTAAAGTGGATAAGAAATTAAATGAGAATGAAAACAAAAAGAAAGAACTAAAAGTGCACTTTATTCTTTTGTTTGGTGTGATTTGAATTGTGCTTTTTTTGCAAGTGGACTATAATTTTTAAACAAAGCCATGTTGGTGACAATCATTGCTCCCATTGGACAGAAATGACAGGGGCGGGACAGAGCACAGACCCGGAAAGAAAGATACAACTGCGATACCATTTTAAAATTTCAAGAGCAGCTCATTCAATCGCTGTTTTTCCATTATATACTTTTAATTTTGGGACAATGCTACAACCCAAAGGAGACAAGATGTACCCTGACCTGCAACGAGTCATTGTTTGTAGCGTAGTGGTAGCGTTAGCAACATTGCAGGGCTAATTTTTTACCATGACGCTTATCAACGGTGGCTCCTGAAGTCCAAAAAAGGTGCATGTTTCCTGCAGTTTGTTCAGTTCGAGGATGGTCTGTATTCCCAACAGAAGCAAAACAAACCAAAATTCACTTGGAAGCGGACCGAGACCACCTCAAAAAGGTGTTTTTCAGTCTGGTTGTTTGGTTCGCATGAGTGCATTCACACCTACAAAAGGTTCGGACCAAAAGGGTAAACAAACTCTGGTTCATTTAAAGTGGACAAAATATGTCAGGTGTGAATACACCCCTAATCTGTAGTCTCTTTGAGTACAATAATAATTCAGATTAATTTAGACCTCAGATTTTTGAGACCTGATTCAGTGTGAGGACTTAAATCATTAGGTCGAGTAGATCAGGAACCAAACAGCTATATCACACTTTGTATTTGTAGTTGTATCAAACAACACTTTTTCTAATTGGCTCATATGAACAGTTTCATCTAACACCTAATGAGTATAATTCTACATGCACATCAGACGATGTTCATTTATGGCATTATCCTGCAAAAGCACTTGCAGTAAAAAGATCCTAAAAGAGTGCCACATTTCACCCAAGGCCATTCTTCCTGTTGCATCACCGCAGTTTAACAATTAAAAGCTTATTTTCTGGCTTAACCATGCAGACAAGATAGCATCAAAGAGCACTTGGGCAGAAAATGGCTAATTAAAAGTGAACATTCATATGCTAATATGTAAATAGTCTACCTGTACTGTGTGTTCATCTGTGTGTGTGTGCATATGCAAACTTGCATGAAGGCATGTTTAAGAAATTTGTGTGTGTCCCCAAAGCAGTGTGTAGCATCCGTAGTAGTATGTCCTTGAGTATCAGAGTCGTGGCATTTTTACAGGGAAGTAATCTCATGAGGAAATGGAATATTCATGAACACCATGTTGCCCTTAAAACACAGCTTAAAACCTCTCAAAAAAAAAAAGTCTCAAATGGCTATTCATTCAGATATAAAATCAACCTGGCATTTAATGAAAGGAAATCCCACATGCATAAACATTACATACGGAATGAATATCAACAGAGAGACAAGTGTCTGTCTTAGCAGAGCTTAGAAAACAAGCACACCAAGGGGACACCATTTATTTATTGCTGTAAACAAAATTAGAGATAATTCCCAAAATAACTCCATAAAGATTTGAAACTAAGCTTTAGGACAGATATATTTCAAAAATAAATCATTGAAAGAGCCAAGGAAAAGCTGCAGCAAACTATGGGGTGCCAAGTGTAAAATGTCACTTCACACATTTTTATTTTTTAGTTCCCTTTCTGAGTGTAAAATCCTGGTTAAAACATTTCCACTAACATTTTAATGTCATTTAGCTGACTGTTCTTACATTTTGCTAATTTTCACTAAATGTTACATTTAAATGGTATATCTAAATGTCCAATCCTAAATTCAAATGTGTAACTATAAATGTAAAAGATAAATCTTAAATGTAGTGGCTAAATGTTAAAGTTTAAATTTAAGAATTTCAAAATGGAACCTAGCCTTCCCCGTTGGTGAGCGTTATCATCCTGAGACAAAAGCAATGGCTAACAATGCTAACGCTTCCCTACATGACATCAAACTCAGTTTCGGCCGGTGTCCGAGCAACTGCCTGACCACAAGTACCATCCATATTGTTTTCAATGAACACAGCTTGAATTTAAAATTTAAATGACCTCTTCAGCAGCGTTAGCAGCGTGAGCAGTGTTAGCAGTGTTAGCAGTGTGAGCAGCTTTAGCTAAAATGTGTTTTTGAAAATGTGATTTTTTTTTTACATTTTCCTTTACACTTGGCACCCCACAGCAAACAAACCAAAGAAAAATCTTGAGTTATTATTATTTGAGAAGACATGGAACAAATTAAAGTATTTATCTTAACAAGTCACGAGTGAGCCCGGAAACACAACATACAGTAAATATGATGGCACTTCTTCTGAGACCACTCACATGTCATTGAAAGCGTCCACTTTTTTTCCACTTTTTTTCCACATTAAATCTTTTCTCTTTCTGTGTGTCTCTTCCACACCAACACAAACCAAAGGACCTCAGCAATTACCCCTGAAATAACCTCCTTGATTGATATCTCAATTACGCCATGCCTTTCTTCTGCGTTATCTTGTCTCACACACACTCCACTTGTCCCCATTTTCAACTCCTCAATGGGATGCTCAAAGGAAGAATGGGGTGACCTTGCCGTCATTTTCTCCCCTCCTTCCTTCCTTTCTTTCTTTCTTTTACAACCAGGGAGCTTCTATTTGTAGGCTTTTGTCTAAATCATAATTTGTGTCTGTTATTGTACCAACTTTATATATCTAAACGTGTACTGAATTAGAGGTGCAGACAAATGGCAGAACACAAAAAAGGTTTTCAGGAAGAAGCTTCGTATCACGGTTCGGAGAGCCGTCCAGTGAAATTTAGCAGAAACGTCTTGTTTCTTTGACTCTGCATCCAAAGGCAATGAGGCACTGTGAGGTGTGATAAAATTAGGTTCACTGCATCAGGTTAGGCACATTTTGGGCCGAATGAAAAAACCAGGAAGTATATGGACACATAAGGTGGTAACAAAGGCATGGCAATAACTTTTTATAAATTCATCTCTGATTTTAATTTATTCTTACCTGAATGCAGAAGAGTAGCGTAGTCATCATAGGCAGAATCCAAGAGGAGAATATTGAAAAGAAAAAAAACAAAACAAAACCTTAAAATCACAGTACTCAAATAGCCATTCTTTGAGTTTTTTGATTAAGATACTGCTATGTCCTTAAGACAATTAAAAAATCATTAGAAAAACATTAACAATTAACACTGTGTTTTTAATTACTAATGCTTCTGGCTGCAGAGAACAGGTAGCTAACGATGCTTCAGATTACAAATTGATTTAAGGAAACAGCAGCAATTACTCCAGAGTCAGATGTGTCAATAGTCTGGAGTGAGAACTGAATCTGGAACAGCAGTTCAGCTGCAGTTCATCACAAAGTCTTGCATACTGTGTGCGTCTCATATTTAAGACCAGGAGAGACAAAGATGGTCCCCCGTAAATGTAATGTATTCAGATATGTAGATTCATGTGTAAGAAGCTGCAGCCTGAGTTCATATTGAATATTTAATGACGTTTTCTGCCAATGAAGCCACTCAGACAGCCAAATGACAAACTACGAGCTACACTGATCCGTTTACCAAAGTAGATGGAAATAAATGACTTTCTCGTGTGCTCTGCAGAGGTAAATTGCTTGAGGCATTTGCTCACTTAGTTAACAATTTCATGCTGACAATGTGGAAAGGCCCACGTTCAATGAAAATAAAAACTATTCATTTAATTGGTGAACTCTTTCTTTTTGGTGCAACTCTTTAGAGAAGCTGTCCTGAGCGAGACTGATGACCAGGAGAAATGTGACCTTCTGTTTGGAATAACACACAAATTATTACTCCCTGAAATGTTCTGTATAGTCTACTGGATAGAGTTCTGCACTAAACTGTAGTTAGACTTGGCCCAGACCCCAGAACAGCTGTGGTTTTGAAATTATGTTAAAGACCAATAAAGTTCAAAACGAGTTTTTCAGCTAAACATAATTGTGTGTTTGGTTGGTTATTCCGATTTGCACTTTGGACAAACCAAAACTTAAAGTTTAATTTAGTCTTTATTAAAGCTGATTTATGATGCGGTTGAAAGAATGAGAATATACTGTAAGTCTTTTCACTATTTTGAAGATGTTACGTTCAGCTTAGCTCAAGTTATTTCTTATCCAAAGCATACTGTAAATTGCAATGAGATAGACAAAACTTGAGTTTTAACCTAAAAGGTTCGTTGGTTTGATTGTTTTGGTTTGTGTGATAAGAGGGTGGTTAGGTTTCTTGGTGTGTGGGCAGTTACTCTAAGATTTTATTGTCTGTTTGACTACTGTGGGAGGAGTTTGTTAAAGATGCAATGTGCCAAATTGACTATTTTGGGTGGGGTTTGAAAAAGCCATAAGTAGGAGTGCACCGATTGCAGTTTTCTGTCCGATCACTGATCTTTAAAAAGTCTGACCTACTAATTCCAATTTTGGCCGATACAGATTTTTTGAATAACTAGGTGTTATAAGGTCACAATACACCTTCAATGTCCCAGTCATATTTTATTGAAAACATTGAACAATACCCTTGAAACAATACAAACTTGTTTTAACTGGACATTAGGTTGTGCTCACAACAGAGCCAAAGTGGACGAGCTGATTTTCAGACCTTTGTGGAGGTAAATGAGAAGTCAATCTTTTCACCGATCTTATCTGTCGATCTCCCAAAATTAAAGAAATCGGTGCTGATAAATGCTCCAGCCGATTTATCGGTGATATATTGGTAATATATTAAGATTACTCATGAACTCAAGAAGGTGCTATTTGCTTCAACTTTTAAGTCAATAAATTATATTTATATATTCACACTAATTTTCATTTTATTGGAGACATTACACCATTACATCATCTGTTAAGTCCCCTCACAGGACAGTCTGACCAATTACGGGTTTTGCCAAACTCCACCCACACCAAAGAAGCTCCGCCTATATTCCAAAATCTGCCAATCACTGTTAGGAAAAACCCTGCCCACACGGAAGAACTCCACTAATCCCTTTAGGACAAACTTCCCCCTCACGGCCAAAAAACTCCCCATATGTACTGCTATGTAAATACATATAAATAGGTGTTTTTACTTATCCTAATGCAGTACATTTATACTTAAATATGTTTTTGTTATTTCTATTTCAATTTGAGTTGTTCAAGCATATTTTAGCTGACAATGCATTTTTGATATTTCAACTGATGGTTTGTCTGACAAATGGCAAACAGCAAAATATATTTCTTATTTTAATTTTTTAAAAACCACTTATTCTTTATCTGTATAGTTGCGTTTCCATTGCAAATGTGCGCAAAACTTTGTCGATATTCTGTTAATGTCGAAAAACAGTTTCGCAACTGCGGTGTTTCCATTAAGTAGGAAATGCAATTAAAATCACGTGTGAATACGTTTGTTCTCGCGATAAGTCATTATAAACATGGCGGCAACAGATGTAAACACTTACATGAGATATCTTCATATTGCTACCACAGCACTAGTGCTCATCATCACCCATCAAAGGAGACGTTGGTGTCTTATCAAGGCTTTCATCGTCATCTTTTTTGCCAGTAGAAACATCCGGTTGTTGATCACGTGACTCCCGTAATGCGAAAAAAGTGTTTCCAATGCAGTTTTGTGCAATAAACCAATTTTGATACGGCCAAAAAACCACCTCATCCAAAACCATTTTGTCGAAAAAAAAAAGTTTATTCGAAATTGACGTGTTTCTATTAAACAAATTTATTTTCAAAATTTTAATTTGCGCATTTTCATGGTCAATGGAAACGCGACTTATGTTTGTTTGCAAGGTCCATGACACTTTATATTCAATTCAACAAGGAAACACTTGTTAGCGAATGATTTATTGAACAATGTTTTCTTTACCACCTTCCAATTTAATCATCATAATCCTCTAAATAGGTTCTAAAATATTATTTTTTGTGTGACTGGCAACTTGTTCAGGGACAGCTTGGAAAGGCTCCAACCAACCATGACCCTGAGCATGAAAAAAGCCAGGTATTTAAAATAAAAACAAAAGGTTGAATGGATTCATATGTCTCATTCGGGTTTAGTACCTTTTAAAAATAAATAGAGACAATTATTTTTTCAAAATCAGTGAGCCTTTTTCTGCCCTGGCTGTGCAACAAATACAAAAGTGGTTTGAAAGCCACAAAACCAACAGATTCCAGCCAGCGAGCAACAAGGAGTGTTTGTGGTCACGCATAAAGGATGTGCAGAACAGTTCTGTGAATCCTTAATCTAGCTTTATTCCTAGAATATAAAAATACTAATGTTTTGTTAGTTTCTTTGAAACACAAGTTTCTTTTTACAGATTTAACAACTATATATGAAAGACCAGGGGTCTACAAACTGTGGCTCTGGGGCCACATGTAGCTCTACAGTGGCTCTTTAAAGCTTTGACCAAAACTATCATGAGATTTTTTTTTTTTCCTTTACAAGCACTGCTAGACGTGTCAGTCACCATGTGTGTAGCATGTAGCAACTTTAGCAGCTAAACTTCAAACTAAGACCATCTAAAATAAATAAAATAGCATTAACAATATTTACATAATTAATACAAATACTTAATATGTATAGTATTTGCTATTTGTTATTTGACTAACTTCAAACAGTATTTATAACAACTAAATCAAAGAATTGCTTTTATACTGAAAGGGTTAAACTGGAAGTATCACAAGTTAGACAAAGCTATAGCTTTGTTTTGGATTGGCCAATTTGCCACAAATAATCCCACACACCTTTAAATTAAACCAATAAAAAACCAACAACAGCCTTGATATCCACTAGTTATGTAATCTGTTTAGTGGATTAGCGTTAGCGGAGCTAAGATTCTTGTTTTAGAGATTAGTGATTATTGGACCTAACTTGTAATTGGTTAGCTGTGCCCATCGTGGGTTTAGAGAAATACTTTGTAAAACCTCTTGGTTTCATTAAAAGGCACTATTTCACCATGTCAATTTGCTTATTTAAAACTAACACTAAAGTCTCCTCTGTGTTTAATTGTTAATCTTGACAAAACAGTTAAATGTGATATACCTGGAGCAATACCTGGATGAGAATTACCTCAAAGGATTTTTCAGAACACTGCATCCTCATTAGAAATGAACAGTCTGTGTTGTGTCCCACGACAGTTTGACATTCCTTAAATCAAAGGCTCATAAAGACATGTTGAAACCACTGCTTTACAGATCATCTGCCTGTCTGACAAAACTCCAACCATCCACCCTCACATATCTTTCTCTTCATCAGACACACCTAAAGTAAACCTCCCACACAAATTTCTCCCCCGAGTTCTTTTCTAAAACTCTGCCTCACTCGCGCTGAAGATTCGCTGTTTCTCCACCAAAAAGGGAGAGAACAGAGAACAATAAATGTATCACTATTTTTATTCTGTCATCCCACTTAAACCGACATAAATTCCTGTCAGAGACGGAGTGCCCCCGAGGGCCCCAACTGGTTGGTAATAAATTGTCAGGCATTAACATAGAGATCAAGCCACAAGGTCAACTGTTCAGGCTTGCCTCTCCACCAGAACTCTCAAACCTGTCAGCGTTGGAGCTGAGCTTTATGGCCCAAACACCTCCTCATTTTTTAGAAGTCACTGTGACAGAGAAGTTCTCTCTTTCACACACACACACACATGCACACACACACACAATTTGACACTCTGTCATTATAATATTCCTATTTAAATGCATGGGGTGGTATTTTGGTGAAGGCACTTGTGTGAAGTGTGGCTTTAGAATAAACAGATGTGTGTGTGTGTGTGTGTGTGTCTCATTTTACTTATAGGTCATAGTAGTGTGTAAGCTTTTGAGATGTACTCTCAATGTTAAATATCACTCCATACGTTGATTAAGAAATTATAACACCAACCATTTTACACACACAACAAATATCCGTTTGTAAATTTACTAACAATAAATAATAATTATTTCCTGAAAGTTTCAATATTTGTCAAGTGATTCAAGAAAAAGTTTGGCTAATAGACAAAAGCAATTGACTATAAAAGCTAGTGTCAAAATCTTCAACAAAAATCCTTTTAACAGCATATAAACATGTGTTATGTGTTGACAATATAACAGCACATGCCTCCATCTTTTCAGGATTTCACTACACTTTTCTGTTTTCTCTCCACAGGACACCGGTGTATGTTTTTTTTTATTGTCTGCCCTGGACAGGAAGCAGGAAGGTGAAGCTTTGAAAAAAGGTGAAATCAGCAGGAAACATTTCTCTGATGTCTGTTTACAGCAATATGTTCTTTATAAGTGTGTGAACTTGGTTAATCACTGGTACAAGTATTAAAGAGGAAGAATATATATTTAAAAAGACTTAGCCAGTCAGAGACATTTTTAATTTCCAAAAAAAGAAAAAAAGAAAAAATACAATTTTAAAACAAGAAATCAGTGAACTGGATTCTTACAAGACAGTTAAAGAGTAAAGAACCAAATACTCATGCTGTGAATTTACATTTTCCACATATTAAACAAGCTCTACTGTCAAAACACGCCCAATGGCGCACTAGGATCCGTACCACAGCCTGTCTGGTTCCCTGATGGGGTGGAGCATGCTGCCAGAATGACACCGTTGGGCAGCTCTCACCTTTGCCCTCCATGTATGACAGTCGGCCGTGAAACATATGGCGGTGCCGACAGAGGCGGCGCTCCTGTAACGGTAGGGGAAAGAGCGGCGTGCGACTGCGGCTTTGCGTGAGGTCACACCGGTCGCTGGCTGGCACCTGCAGGGTGACGATGTGGGCGATGCTGGTGAGAACTACGTCTCCTATTTTCCAAATCGGATGTGTGTGTGTGTTAGAATGACCTTCACACCTCTGCACCTCAGACAAACAGCGTAAATAAGAATTGTCTTCATGAAGAAAGATCCAGAGCTCACTGGATCTGAGCCCTTCTTTTCCTCCTCATATTTTATGAACATGTTAAGTATCTTTTAGTGATTGCTGCTTTTTACGTTCGGCAATCTTGGCATCACTGCATGCTCAACTGTCTCCTTTGATTCACACATCTTTCGTCTAAAAAGAAAAACATCTCAGACTCTGGTCATCACTTCCAAACTCTGTGGCAGAAATATTAACATTAGCCTTTATAACCTCCCATCTGGACTAAAGCAATGGGCACTTGTTTAAAGTACCATGTAAGGATCTGGAAGGGCTCCATAAGAGTATAACTCAGTTGCCAGGGTTTTCACCTGCACCAAACCTTGGTGATAAATCACTCCAACCACCATTCAGCCTTTCAGCCTTCAAGTTTTGAATTAAATACAAAACTTCAGACCAGCAAACCACTCCATGGTCGTGCTCTTCCATGACCTCATTCACTCTTACATCCTACACCAGAACCACAGACCTGATTTCTACTCCTTATACCAGACAGACAACTTTTGGTGGCCAATTTCTGAGTCTTGTATTTCCAGCCCTCTAGACTTCCCCTCCTATTGTCATTTGCATGGCATAATCACAGTATAGGTGAAAATATACTTCAGAACAGTGAGTCAACCATTTAGTTTGAACACCAAGAGGTAGGCAGAGGCCAATACCAGCTTCAAGGTATACCAGTTTTTAAAAGTTTGTGTCAGACTACTTTCCATGAAACTAAAATTGGTACAATTATTTTAGAATTACAAATAAGATGACAATATAATACTGTGTTTTGTGTATTTGTTGAATGTTAAATTCTAAATCTAAATGTGTAAATCTAAATGTAAAAGTTAAATGTAAGCATTTCAGAAAAGACCCATTGGTGGGTAACTCTTGTTTTGACGTCATCAGCCAGTGACAAAAAACAACCTCCAACGCTGCTAATGCTTCTGACGTTGGTAATGCTGCTAATACTTCTCTACAAGACATCAAACTTGCAGTTGTCGCTTGTTTGTGAGTTGCACATCAAATTGCCGAACCACAGGTACCATCCTTTTATCTTTTATTGAAGTCATTTTGAATTTAAATGTCATCTTCGGCAGCGTAGCATTAGCAGCATTAGCCGCATTAGCACTAGCTTTTGTAGCAGGATGATGACGTCATAGCAAAAGCGATGCACCAACGGAGAACAAAGGCTGTTCCATTCCAAAATACTTAAATGTAAGCTTTATCATTTAGTTGCAACATTTAATTTTTACATTTAGATTTAGAATTTAACATTAGTAAAAAAATAGCTAAATGTAACAACAATGAGCTAAATAACAAGAAAATGTTAGCAGACATTTTTAACTAAGATTTTTAATAGAAAAACAGTGATGCTTAAAAAGACCCTACAAGGAGCCAAACACCTGATTTATGTAGCAAATAATTTTAAATAAGGCTGTCGGAAAAAAAAAAAAAAAATCTCTGGCCTGAGTTTATTTATACATTTGTTGCAGGACCTTTATTACTAGAAACAGGTCCAGATCTAGCCTGAGGATAAGACTAGATTAAAATAGTCCAATGATGTATACAGTGTTTGCCATATTGGATCTATGTAAGGCTCTCATATTTTGCTTTTCTAAATTTTTATAGTGTGCTTTTTAAATATATATAACGAAAATTCTTTAAAAAACAGACTATTTTCTCTCACAAATATATGAAAGATGGGTGCCATTTTACATTTTAAAAATCCTTCTTTTTTGCAGTTATCATAAAGTACAACATGTTTTTTTATGCTGTCTGACTCTGACGATTAACCTTCAGGTTAGAGGTATCACCAGAGGCAAAACTGTAGCAAACCTCTCCAGAAACACAAGATACATAACTATCCTCTTCATGCGCTCTGTCGAAACATCCAAGCATCCATCAGCATCTCACATTCGCTCTGTTTTGACAGTGATGGATGTGTGTTGCAGGGGCAATGAGGTGTGTGTTTGTGTGAGGATGCTTTAAATTAACAATCTGTGCAGTTTGACTTTTTATGTGTTGACTATGACAGAAAATGTTGCACAAATGTTGGTTTATTTGGCAGTGGGTGATTATGTGTGTCTGTATGCGTGTGCGCATTTGACTTGTGTTTGTTAGCAAAATATCTCATTAATTGATTAACTTTTGGAGCTAACTTAATTTAAGATGGCCACCACAGGTACACAATGCAAGATATATGTATATGCTTAAAACTTTGGCATTATCTTTGGAGTCAACTCTGTTAGCAAAAAATATAAAAACTAGACAAATTCTATTGAAGCTCCCAGAAAGGAATCTTTTGATGTGCGTCTACGTCTGATAACCTTTTGGAGTCAATCAAGTTCAAGGTGGTCCGACAGGTAACCTAGGGCATGATCCACTGGACCCAGATGTGATGACCAGTCAAACGCTCACAGGAGAAGTAAGCTAGCATTAGACAGCGTGAGGTTATCCAAGATTTTCTTTTTGTTTGGAATTAGATTTGAAAAAATAAATAAATGGAAAAGCTTCATCTATTGTTTCTTTACAATACATATTTTTGTGTTGATCTGATTTCTAAGGCATTTTTATTTTACAAAGAGAATACTTAAAAAAAAAAAAAGTGACATAGTTGAGATTCTTTGTTTTGTGCATAAACAGTGTTTTTCTTAAAAAAAAAAAAAAGTCAGGTAAATACCGTTTTGAATACCAATATGATAGTTGGAAGAAGTAAAATAAGTTTCAACTGATTTAAAATTTATTTTAAAATTGAATTAAGTAAAAAACAAAATGGCAAAGGCGGGCCGGACAGAAGTCACTCATGGACCAGGTGTGGCCCATGGGCCTTCAGTTGAATAACCCTATGCTAGGCCTTCAAACTTGCGACAAAAAAAAATGTACTCTAAATCAAAACGTCCACTCTTTAAGCTTCCTTCTTATGTCTGCTTGAGGGAAAGGGGTGGGGGGGCAGGGGACCACATACAGATGACTTCCTTCATCACTTCTTTTTTTAACAGCAGCTCCATCATCACCCCCCTTCATTCATTCCTAGCACGAGGATTTGCGATCAAGAGGAGCGGTTTGAGATGAGGTGGAGGAAGACGAGGCCCGTCATGTTCAGCCTGTAACAATGACACATCAAAGCCAAGGCGCGGGGCTGGGAAACAAAAAAAAAGCTCAGGGCTGTCAGACTGTATCTGCGCTGCTCTGTGACCCGAGCCAGACTGCGGCACTTTCAGCTGCAAACACCGGCTTTCATCAAACCTGCAAGCACGCGCACACACGAATACACACTGGACATCGTCAGTGTCAGCCGGCCCGTTTGATGGCACGATGAACACATCTTGACTCCGTCTCAAAACGCTGCAGAAAATCCCTCAGCATGGTTTCTTCTGTTTGATTGCAGCTAAATAAAAGAATGCGGCGCGTGACACTTTTTAAAGCGGGAATATATTAAAAATAAAGTAAGCACCAGAAATGTCAGAGCTATTAAAAAAGCTGTCAGTGCTGCAGAAATAAATAAATAAAATATCTTGTTTTTGTTAACACCAGTGGAATAAATTTAGCTACTTTTTTTTTCTTATCACAGCAACCATTACAATTTCAATATAAAAAGAGAGAAAAAAAATGATAACATGCTTGACAAGTTAGAGACCAGCTGTCTGTCTATCACTTCTCTCCCAGCCAAGAATTTTGGACAAGTGATGGACAAGCTGGCAGCCCGAAAACGCCTGAAGGCCTTTCTGAATCACATCTAACTGGAATCATTTCAGCCATCAAGACAACGGAGTGATAAATGATTTTGTCCTCTGGGGATGTTGGTTATTGTCCACACTTGTGCGAGAAGGAACATCTCAGCGGTGAATAATCGCCCTCCATCGCAGGTACTGACACCATCAAACGCGGTGGCGATGTTCAGAGCTCAAACGCTAATAAAACTTTCTGACAGAGATGTGAGGTCTTTAAAGAAAAGGGGCCTGTTTGATCAGGCGTAGAAGTTTGCCCGTCTCTTCTGAGCAGCCAAACTAGCTTCAAGACACAAAATAAGCAGAAATTGCGGCTAACAGACTCAACACTTGTTCTCCAAGCTAAACCTCTGTCAACAAACTGTTTCAAATCTCCCACTGGGCTCAATTTACTTTGCATTATGGGTTTCTGATTATTACAATCTAGTAACACGCAAGACCGCCGATCGTTAAAACTCCATTTAGTTTGAAACAAGACCTCCACTTAGTTTCATAAATCGATATGATCCCGTTCCATTAAGAGGGCAGCAGCACACAAAAGTTTGTTTTATGCGATACTGCTTACCTTGTACGCATCCACAAAGGATGTTGTGTTTATGAGCCGGATGAAACTGTACTCAGACGATCAATATCCAGGAGGTTTTCTGGCCCACCTAGCTGAGTCACCTTACTCCTAGAGGTCTACACAATCATATAGGCAAATAAATGACTAGCAGTATATATAAAGAAAAATAAATAGCATAAATAAAGTGATAGAAAGATGTTTTACAGAAAGGTTTTCTTGTAAAATTATGCACAATTAATGTCTTACCTGTTGTAGATAGCGCTTTGAACAACCTCAGTTTGGAAAAATTGCGTTTAATTCTGACTGGATTGACAAGCTAACATCTAATATGACCAGAGCCAAGACCAAAGTCACTTGTTGCCTCCCTGAAACAACTCCAATCTCAAATCATTTATGTCAATTGATGCAAACGCTGCATGAACTGCATTTTGGGTTGTAAGGTTATGCACATAGAATGACATAGTGCAAATCTGACATTTTTATTTCTCGCAGTGGTTTTTGTCCACGTTCAAGGATGCCAAAGCTACAAGTGGATAAGTCAAAAAGTTTGGTTGCACTATAGTAAAACTACACTCCATACTCTAGCTATTTGGTATGGAAGAAGAGGTTGTAAATACAGTAATAACACACGATGCACTCATTTGAAGGCGAGGTTCTGCAGGTTCGTCATCTTCATTCTCCTCTTGCTCTAAGTCAGACTCCAGCTCCAACATGTAAGTTTGTTGTTGACATCTTAATTAATTTATAAATAAAGCATTTCTGAGCCACTAGATAAACATATATCTACTATAAAGCTTCCAAAATGACTATATGGGGTGGAGGGGGGCAGTGTGTGAAGAGCCTCATTTAAATTTAAAAAGACAGCACCAAAATGAGTCAATCTCAGATGCACCTCAGAACAGAGATGAAAGAGGCTTTTGGAGCTACAATAACAAAGAATTTAGACCAAAGCATTGAAGTTCCACTTATATAAACTCCAACTGAATGACTTACATGTGAAAAAGCAGGATTTAAAAGCATATGTCCACTTTAAAATGGCAGCAATTCAGCCCAGTCAGTCCTGAAAGAGTTAAACTCTATTACTCCCAAATGAGGTCATTCAACAAACTATTTACAGCAGGTAAGATATTAATTGTTCATAGCATTTGTACAGAACCAAACTTCAAAAGATCTGAAACTATCCTTTTAAGGGCATTAAAATAAAGTAGTCATCACTCCTAAAAAATGAAGTTTATTAGCAACAAAGCTAAGAAAACCCAAGCCATTTCTAAAGCACATAGTTATTAATTCCATTGTTTACAGCCACAATCCAATCTTACCCAAAGCCTGGTTCCCAAGCATCTGAGACCTTGCAGATGTGACTTTGATCTACATCATGAATCGGCTCAAAAATACCGCAGCTTACATTTTTTTTCATCTGAAAGACTTATTGCCACATTGTAAGCAAAGTTTACAACAGCTGCAGCCATTGTTAGGATCATCCATAAACTAAGAAGACGCTGTAATGGTTTTGTCATATCGTGCTATGACAACTCCAAAAAACAATGTAGTGGAGAAAAAAAATTAAGAGCTTCAATCTGCAACTGTATGTGGGCCTATTTTAAACCAAATCATTTATAGTGTTTAATAATAGTAAAAAGAAAAACACTATAGAGACGAGTTGAATTTAAGTTTTTGAATCTTAACTTGTACACAAAGCTTTTCTATCAAGTGTCTCAAACCAGAAGTAAGATGAGGATATTATGATCATAAAGGGCACCAAATGCCTGAGTCCACCTTTCTGTTTGTTGACAGACAATAATCTGGGTTTTATGCTGTTCCAGTTGTACTCGGAGGCCAGCATTTCTGACTTCCAAATTGAAAATATCAACTAGAAAAACCCCTAATGTCATAATTTTGAGTCAGGAAGTTGGTGCAACATGACCATACCCGACTTCACAATTTTGAGTTCCATCGAGTTCTGCTGCAACTGGAACGCAGCATTAGACTGTTAAAAACTGTCGAGAGCAGAAGTGCATCCTGGGAAAACCACAAGCAGAGATAACTGAACATAAAGAATGAAGATATTGAAGCTCAGAACTCCATGAGTGCATTTATTGCCATGACTAGATAATATGTCAGATATACTGGAGATCAGTAAAGATGCCAAGCCTTATCTGGCTGACCCACTTACAACATCAAACTGAGTGAGTCTTTTCAAACAGCAAAACTTGTAAGGCTTCTTTGCTGTGATGCAACTTTTGGACATAATTCCCAAGCTTCTGAACGCAAGTTGTGTTGCTTTTAATTAATATTTTACTGTAGTTCCTTTAATAACATAAATATATATATATCAATTTATAGATCTGATCTTTGGGACATTATTGACTAAAGACAAAATGCTACATGACTGTTTAAAAAAAAAATTTCACCTCTAAATTTTTCTACTTCTGCGTTTCAAACTAAATTGTTGTTGCAAAGCCTAAAATAAATTCCAAACAGCATCACAATACCCTTAGATTGAGCAATCATGTGTCTTTTATAACCCTAAGCTGAAATTTCCACCAAAACAATATAATTACAATAATTATTATCAATGTGGGAACAACATCACTGATTTATGAGCAACAGTAAAACTTACAGAATCACATTCATTAAATTATTAATCATATCAAGGACTATATTACAACTGGGAAAACCATGCTGTCTTTTTTTTTTTCTTGACTTCTTTGATGTAAAATTGGATCGAGACCAAAGAGGTGCATTCCAGAGGCATTTTAAGGATTAATCATGCATTTTTTTTCCCCTCCAAGGAGTGGCGCTCAGTTCATTAGGATCTTGAAGCAGTGTTTTTTATGTAAAGTTATTTTCAGTGTGCAGTAATTACAATAAGTAACCACAAAGAAACTTGTGCGATTGTAGGTGTTTATATTACTTTGATGATTTACTATCGTGCTCTCAGAAATGCTGTGAGAGCAAAAGTTTAATGAAGCTGTACAAACAAATGAGACACGTCTGTTTTAGTATGCAACATGTACAAACATCAGATCCACTAAAGCAAAAAAAAAAAAAGTCTGACAACATCCAGATCTTCAAAACTAGAATTTAATCAATCCACACAGGCAGAACATAT
The DNA here is from genome assembly GCA_031762555.1 of Cynodonichthys magdalenae. Lineage (NCBI taxonomy): Eukaryota > Metazoa > Chordata > Actinopteri > Cyprinodontiformes > Rivulidae > Cynodonichthys > Cynodonichthys magdalenae. The sequence continues at coordinate 12,475,436 of JARVJO010000039.1, forward strand.
TCACTGCTTCCATTCAGTTGTAAACATTCCAGTTAGCAAACAAACTGAACTAAAAATGAAACAAAGACTAATATTTGATAATAACTACAAACTCAAATTGCAAACAGTTATCATCGAGGTCCAAGCCCACTTATGCATGTTGACCCTGGCTCATGTCATCCCAAGCAACTCATAGATGATGTATTAAAAAGTGTTGAAAGTTAAACAATTTTTTAAAATGTTAGAAGTTTAGACAGATCAAAAGTCCAGTGTATGACAACAGTGGTCAATTGGACTTTTTGGGGAAAAATGGTTTAGTGGCTGGTACTGGTGCCTCACATAAAGGTCTTTGGGTAAAACCCTGGGTTGGGCCTGGAGTCTTTCTGTGTAGGCCTGTAAAATTCGCAATAAATCAATTAACCATATGATAAGCTGAAGTTGATAAAAAATTAGGTAGATCATTTTCATTTACCTGTTTGTTTTCTTAATGCTTCCTCTTTTACTTCTTAGCATAGAGAGGAGTGTACTCCTGTGCCAGGTAGCATGTAGCATCCTATCTCTGTAGTAGGAGAGCCCCGTTTAGCTGGAGGTGTGTCTTTGTTATTTTTTTCTGATGCTATCTTTCAGCTGGTAACACCTCAGGGAACCATACCAAACCTTGAGTTTGCCGAGAGTTTTTTTTTTTTTACACAATGTAAATTTAGTATACTTAGGCAGCATCCAGGTGACAGCAATTATATTGGATTGGAAGACACATAAGAATAAATTGTTCTGGCTTGGGTTGAGGTGGCAGTAGCTGTTGTTTCACAAACTTCACCCCCTGTCCATCTGTAACTTTTATGTAAATTTTGGAAACTTCCGTAAATTTTGGAAACTTCCATAAATTTTGTAAGTAGCGTGTGTGTAATTTTATAAAGCCAGAGGGATACACAAAGAATAAATTGAATAAATTGCACCAGCTTAGAGAAGGTGGGAAGTGGTTTTATATCTTCAGCAGCTGCTGTTGTGTTTTGTTTTCCCAATTTCCGGTTCAGGTCAGTTAGTAATCATATGCAAATCTAACAGGATCATTTAAATGATTGTGTTAGATGTGTATAATCAATAAATATTGATCTACATTGGGCATATGATGACGATATGTATCGATTTTGGAATTTTGGTTTGAGGTAATTGAATCATTACAGGAAGTATGTCTGAGTTACGGAGCTCCAAAGGGTGTTGGGCTTTCTTATTTGTTCCATCAAAATCAAATTGTGGCGTAAAAGTAAATTACCTCCAGTTTTTTGGCAAATTTCTTTTATGGACATATGGTGGACCTCTACCAAAAGTCATTGCACATTATTCCTGATTGAGACATAAGTTTTAATGTTTAACGTGTGTATAAATGCTTTTTTTACAAAGCTGCTGTGAGTGAAAAGAAATTTGTGAACAAAAAAGAATTCAAAGTGCTTCATTGGTTATACAATGGCATCGGTAATGAGTTGGTTAAATGAACCAATATGCAATACAAATTCAATCCTCCAGCAACGACAGGATGATGGAGCTGTGAATAAAGCAGAACTACTCTAGACCAGGTGCACTGAGATGAACTTGAACTGTATAGGACCATGCAGAGCAGTCTGCAGTTTAATTAACAAGTCATGAGGGGACTCCACACTGTGTTAATCGCTCCTTAGCAGGAGGAGAAAGAAAAAGGTGGGCTATAGGTGAAATCTTTTTTCTCTACTGAGCTGCCATCCAATGAGAAGCCCGGGAGGCTTTCAGCGGTGCAAGAGAAATGTGTTGGCTGGGACCCCTGGTAACCCTGAGCCCCTGTGTGCTCCTCAGTCTGACAGCATTCAGCCATCCACCACTAGCCACGGAGATAATGGAAGGCAATGGATGACAGCTCTCTGTGGAGTGCACCTCTTTGCTTGAGAGAGACAGGAGAGGGAGGCTGGGAGGCTGTGAGGATATATGATCTGCACTTTCTTTGGTAACACTGAGCTCAGAGGAGACGGCACAGACTTAATGGTTATATTTATTTACTCAGTAAGTAAACAACAGGCGCTCCAATCAAAACTGCGCATTATGCATCGGTTTGTTTGAACAAAAAATAGTGAAACATAATCCATCCTTTTAAAAACAAAGACACAATTATATGCCCTAAAGTTAATTTGAATTTTATTGCTGCAGAGACTGTTTCAACAAGACAGAGCTGTAGCATATGCAAGAATATACGTCTTATATAAAATGAATGAGGGAAGCAAATGCCTCATAATTTGTCAAGTCACCATTTACCACAACTGTTATGTTGTTTTAAGCTCACCAGAGGTCTATAATAAGATGTTTAGGTTGTAAAAAATAAGATTGCTGAGGGGTTTTCTGAGATGTCCTAATTAGGAGTGAACAGATTTGTCATCTACAAAACATATCTGCTCACAGTTTGATGTTAGGTCATGCTGCTGTCTTGATGAGAGCAGTGGCCTATGTCTCACTGACAGTGTTTAAATAGACACACTGACAATCTTAGATCAGACAATTGCTGCTGCTCGAAACCATTTCATCCATTGAGTTTTCTGCTTGATATTTCTTTGTAATAAATAGTTAAAACCCCTGTCTTCATCTTTTTGCTATGACAGTCTGTATTATGATCGGGATTAAAATGTGTATCTTTAAATGGTCAGTTTAGACCGTTGTCAACTGAGGATTAATCTCAGATCTGTTACAGTAAGGTGCTGTGGAAAGTTTATGAATAAAAAGTATCTTACCTGTTGTAGATACATTTGTAAATGGAGAAATTGCATAAATTCTGATTGGATATAAGACCAAGACCAAAGTGAAACAATTCCAATTCAAAACATTATTTAGTCAATCTTGACAATCCATGTATGGTTTGTTTTTGTTCTTTTTTTTTTTTATTTCAGAGTAAAAATGTAAAACTTTTGAGTGACAAACTTTTCAAAAAATTTGTTTGGCATGAATCCATCAGAAATTTTTGTAGCTGCAGTTGTTCTAAGGACAGCGGAAATCTACTTTGGTCTTGGCCTCATCTGAGCTAGTCATTAGCTCGTCTAGCCAGTCAGAATTAAACTGTTTTTTCAAACTGAAATTGTTAAAAGAGCAATCTACAACAGGTAAGATAGTGACTGTTAATGCTTTGACAGAACCTCACTTCAAACATCTGAACTATCGTTTTACATGAACAGTAAAAGTTATTTGCATTATAAATAAGACTACTTTAGTGAAAGATGCTGTAAGTAAAGATACATTCTTGTTATCTTATTACCTTTGTAATTAAGTCTGATGCCAAACACCCAATTTGGGAACAAATAACTATCAAAACCAAATCTTTAAAACAATCACGCTGAATCTCTTCTTAACTACAATTATCATAGCAAAGATTTTATAGCACAATATATAGTACATTAAAACACTTTTAGCCAGTTTTCTCACCAGTGCCAATACACACATCAGAATAAAGATCCAAAACAACTTATTGGAGATGAACCCCATACAGGTGGCCATCTGTCATTCTGAACACATTCCAGGTGACAGTACCATCTGGTGCTGCTTCTTCTTCTTCGTCAGAGTCTTCCACATATATGTAGACGGTGTGGAGTGGACAGATGAGTGGGGAAAAGAACGGACAAGGAGAACTAACAAGTTTTTTTAAAAATAAATGTATGCAATATAGTGTGATGCTTCTTGTTTAACACGGCCAACCTAAATGGTTCTCTCCAAATGGCATGCAGTACATGTTACTTTATAAAACCGACACCAGTGTCCCACTTTTAAACCGATCATATATGTGAGAATAAGGTCAGAATCAAGGCAGCCTGTTCACTGCAAACACTGTCAAGCCCTTACATCTTCGTCCCCCCCTCCTGAGGGGGACCACTGTCATTTCCCGCTCTAAACGTCAGAAGTCAAATAAACAAGCAAATAAATTCTAAGAAAGCGTTTCTATTTTATGATCCTCACCTAGCCCTTCAACCATTTCTGCAGACGTCTGAGCTTGTTTAACAAGGTCAACTTGGGTGAAGGCAGAAAAAAGGAAAAATCAAAGGCTAAAGGTGTACATACAGTATGGAGGTTGAAAAAAAAAAAATCCAGAAATAACGGCTTAGTATGTGTTCAGGTGTTGTCAAATTAATTTTTAAGTTTAGAAGAGTTGATGAATAAAATGCAGCTAGAAATAAAAAAAAAAAGACTCCAAGCTCCATTGGTGATGGTTAAGCTTATTAAAATCCTAATGCCTGAATTTGCATTCCCTGGGGATTTTACTGAACAATACTGAGAAATTAGGACTGGATAAGTTTACAGAAGTGCTGGAGTACAGTCTATTTATGTGTCCCCTAAAAATAAAAACAGCTGGTTTACTTAATATGGAACTTTAAAGAACATTTATTTTTATAAATCAGCCTTAAAGTTCACAAAGTTAGGAGTTAATCTGCCTTCAGAAGATTTCATTAGCATGAGAATATTACCACTCTGAGAGCAGGCACAAAGTCTAAATCTAAAGAGTCAAAAGAGACGCATAAAACAAGGCTTATCTCTGCAGAAGACTTTTGTATCTGGGAGGCAGATTTGATCCCGGTTGTTTTCATTGGTGGGATGAGACAATAGGGAGGAGTACCACCTCCCAGTGTTGGGTAGTGATGTCATGCTGTTGTTTTACTGACCTCTGATGCTCGGCACACAGATGCACAGTCGTACAGCGTGACAGGATTTGGTGGAGAAGCCACATGAGGCTAATCAAGAGGCAGCTCAGGTACATGTTTGTCAGAGTGCATCTGTGCATCCATAAAAAGAATTACATTTGCAAACATATTAAGTTTCTGTAAATATTCCATGTGCTAAAAGGTGGATAAAGTTTTTTTAGTAAACAATGCATTTATTGCCGGTTAAATTGTTAAATACTAAAAGGGGATAGCTTAGAACACTTGTCAAATTATAGGCTCGCGGGCCTAACCTAGTTTTATTTGTCCCCAAATGTAACATTTTTAAATGTAAAATAATGTATTCGCTTATCTTTTTTATTTAGAGCCATCTTTTCTCAGCAGTAGTCGACTTTAATTCTCTTCTATTTTTAAAATCAAATAATTAGATTTTTACTGAAGGTTTTGCTGGACTGTGATAAAATGTGTCTCTGAGAAACAGCAAAGGAATTAGCTGTTATGTTTGTAACTTTTTTGTTATCTTCTAACTGTTGTTATGTTAAGGTTTTGTTTATTTTTCTTTTTTACATGTGATTGTATTTCATAATTTTACGATCCACTGATTAAGGATCATATTTTTGGATTGTTTTATTTTTCAAACTATTTGAGTGGAGACTTTACATAAGCCCACTGGGTTTTTGTCTCTTCCTGCTATGTTATCGTTTTTTTTATCTTCCTTGAATTTTGATTTGTATTTTTATCCTGCTAAACTAAGCTATACTAGCTAAGCTAAACTACACTAAACTAAACTAAACTAAATGCTACATAAAATATAAATCGTAAAAAGTAATTTGTATTTCTATAAGAATAATTATACATATAACATTTAAAACAAAGATTTATTTTCAATTAATATTGACAGAATTTTTAATTTTGGCCACCTTGAGTGACTGAGTTTGACCCCCCTGGCTTACAACTTTTGAAATCATTTCTGTAGAAAGAATGCACCAAAAATCATAGAATTATCTAAGAATAACCATGTAATCCAAATGTATGTTGACGTAAAGGTTCACGAAACAGTATTTGCATGAAGCACTATGGATTAATTGAGATTAGAGTTGAGATTAGAGTTGTGCATTTTACACACGTCAACCCCTTCGGATTTTATTCTGTATCAGGCTCTGAGACATAAAATAACATTTGAAACTGAGTGTATGACATCTGCGAAATGGGAAAATTCCTACAACTTGAAATATGAATTTACTTTAGTATTATCTCATTAATAGAATGTTGAAGTAAATAAATTTGACCATCATTTCCCCAAAACACAACATAAAGCTAACTAAATCTACAATTCATCCTCAGCTTAAGTAAACGGTAAATGAAACAGCTGATCTTAAAGACATCTTTATGTTTCAGTTTAGAACAACCCTCTGTTACAGTCACTATTATTAATTGTGGTGAAAGGGTGAAAATGAGCAGGTGTTAGAGCATGGGGGTCGACAATGCAAGGCTGCGGTGTGAATTATTGACCAGTTCATCCATTTTCAAGTGCTGCCATTTTAGATTTCAGTGTAATTACAGCCTCGCTGGGCAATCTGTGCCATCGACCGCCTCCTTTAAACAAACAACAACTCCCTCCAGGATGGTTTCACCGGTTTTAGGTTGCTGCAAGTAGAACAGCAGCAGGCGTGAAACTCAGGAAATGTGAATAGTTAGAACGTCTGCATCCGTCCAAACAAACATAAGGAATGTGTGTACCTCCGTTTTAAGTGAAGTGGGGAAATAAATGAACAAACTGGTGGACTGCTGCAGGTGACTTCAATAGATGCGCACACAGGAGGGAAAACTATCTGCAAAAGTCTGCATTTTAGCATGAAAGCATCACCGTTTACACAATTTAGCATGCTCAGACTCAAATGCTCATTTAAAAGAGCATTTGTGAGTTGTAAGATATTAAGACACATTGTCTGGAGCTTTTTACAGGCTATCTGTGAAGAAAGGAAGCCCATTAGCACTGTATATATGGATGGAAACACTCCTAGGCGACTTCTGATCTTCAAATCCAGAATAAAATTCCAGATCATTCCCCAAACCCAAACAGGATCTGCTGCACAAAGGTCATTTTGGAGTTCAAGTATTCAAAATCATCAAGACTCTTCACACTGCAGGTCTCAATGCTCAATTCAGATTATTTGCACAAATGTAATTTTCTTTCTGCATGGACGATAACATATTTTAAATGCAACCTCCATCTGTCTCCAGTACGAACTTTCTATGGCCCTAATGTGACCCACATGAGCAAAAAAATGTGATGCCACATTCAGCTCGCTGTTTGCAGAGCTAAACATGGATGCTACGTGTTAGCATGTATATTCTGAAGTTGTTGGGCAAGCAGAGTTGATTAAATAATTTTTTGACCTGCTTGTTTAGCTCACTCTTTACATTTGAACCAGGCTGCATGTGTTTTTGGAACAGGAGCGACTTGCTGGAAGGAAAGTATCCATCGAGTAATTTTAGTATCGATACACTTCGAGACGTTACCATCATATGCAGTGGTGGGCCGTGCTAATTCAAAGTTTAGTTCTGCAATTTCTAAAGCGCTTATCAACTTATTTAGGTCCGCAAGTTCAAAAGCGCATCTCGTGAACAAATATACAGAATTTGGTTCTTATTGTGTGTGTGTGATTATGGGCAGATGTCCAATGCGCTGCTGTGTTAATAAAAAAGACCGAACAGTAAAATCACAACGGCATTTCTTAATATTTATTGCCACGGTGTCCCTCTGGGAGAAGGTACAAACTGCGCAGCTTATGTGGTTCTGTGACAGCAGCAGGTGCACAGGTGTTGAAGGGCTGGGAGGGACTGGGAGTGTCGCCCAGTGATGTAGCTCCAATTGCTTCCTGTCATGCAAAGAATTGTGGGAACTCTACTAAATGAAAACCGTCACCCAGAAGGACATTCAGTGAGCGTATATAGCTCTGTGAACTCCTTCCTTCCTGAGGAATCGCTGTTTTCATGCTGTGGAACTCCATGTTGTTGACAAGAGACAACTTTCCCCTCCAATGTTGAAGAAAATGTGATAAAGCTTTAATAATATATATAAAATTGCAGAATGTATTGAGTTCTGACCGCTTTCTCTCTTTACCATAGACAATGTTGACGGTCAATCTTGAAACATTATGTGCGATTAGCGCTACTCAATTTTAAATTTAGAAAGCACAAATCCGCACATCATTTGAAAAAATTAGTAAAACCCCTTAAGCGCAAACGAGAAAGTTAGGTCCGCAATTAGCACTTTTGCTCTTTAGGGGACTAGGGCCCACCACTGATCATATGTTTCTGTGGATTCTCAGTCATCCAGGACATAGAAAATTAAGAGAGAAAACAACCGAAGCCACTGGACGTCTGTTCTGTAGCTGAAGACATGTAAAGCTACAAGATCTGAACAGCATGACTCGAGGTTAGTGTCATTATTAATGGATCGATCCCCTTACCCCCACCCCACTGTAGGAAAGGTCGGACAAAATGCGACACGAGCGTTCAGACTGCGGTCTCTTTGCAAAACATCAGATATGTATCTGATACAGTACCACAAACTGAAAAGGCCTGGGTCTAATTGGAAAAAAAAATCTAATTTGTCACCTTCAGATTTTCATTTAAAAATCTGATATGGGTCACATTTTCCTGAAGCGAACATAGCCTAACATGCAAAACTATAATGTTGTGACTGATTTCTGGAAAGGTAAAAGATGCCAGCTGTTCCCTACTTAATTTTAGAAACCCACCAAGACACAGAAAAAGTTCCTTTCAAACTTTCAGCTTATTTCTCTGACTTAAAAGGAATCAGCATCTTACCCTGTTAAATTGAGCCTGACAGGGCTCAGCTCAGAACTAAACTAATGAGCTAAGCTCACAGCTATTTTACCTTCTTGTGCTGTCAGCGTGTACAGTGACAACAAACACACAACAGAACAAAAATGTACTTCAGTTATTTGATATTCCTGAGACATACAGCATAATACAGGGAGCTCATAACTTTTGTTAACAACTCAAAAAAGTAAAGTATTTTAACGTCTTGATCAGTGAACTTTTTTATCGTTATTATTAATAAACAAAACCACTGCTGTATAAAAAAAATTATAGCTACATTTACTCAATTGAATGCCGTTCATAGACACTGTTTCATATAAATCGCTGTCATAAAACAAGATACGCTCAATAAATCTTTAACAGTTTTCAATTACAGTAAAAATTAGAAAATTGTAATTGCAATTTAGAATTTAAACTAACTTTAAAACAGTGAGGAGAAAAAAATGGTGAAAAGTCTTCTTCACAGCTTTTTTTTTTCCTTCACTCTTTCGGCATTGCCAAATCAATTAAATGATCAATCCTCCTGTGTTTAACCGGAAAATGAAAAATCAGACTGTTTCTACCCTTTTGTTTTAAAATAAATGGATTTGACAAGACTTCCCAAAGCCCTTCATTGTGCTCACCAGAGGGAACCCTCACATTATTGGAAGCTGTGATAACTGCTTCTGTCAGCATATTGTGAAAGACAGGGGGAAAAAAGGCTTTTCCAGATGAACAAAAAAAAAAGTTCTGAGAAAAATAGGGTTTTAAGGAAACAAACAGAAGAAAGAAAAAAAGATCATTATCTGTTTTTAGGGCCGGAAAAACTTGGATTTCCACACCTCGGGTAAATTGATTCTCTCCTGTGTTACAAATGGTTTTAAGAGAGACGGCAAAGTCCTGCAGAGAACCACATAATAACATGGTTGTCTGTTCATCCAAAGGACCACTTTTTGTCTAAACCACTGTGATGAAGTCACTGGTGAAATGTTTCGGAGAGCCCTGCGGGCACATCTGGGACATGTTAATGCAAAATGCAACATATTAGAACTTCCTACTTCATCACTGAGACGCATCTCGTACCACTTTTTTTATATAAATCATAGAGACGAACTATCAGTACAGGTCAGCGTGTTATCAATTACAGCATTACTTCCTTCTTAATAGATCTTTAAAAAGAGATTTAAATCCACAATAAATCCACACTGATACAAGCATAAAACAAAATATAAAACAGATTTTATAGTCGGTAAAATTGGCTTCTGTCTCCCCGTGTGCCGCCACATTTTCTGCAAACAGGCTTGCTGTTTTATGACAACCATTAACCAGACGAGGCGGCACGGGACAGCAGGGATCTGAGAGATGGAGATCTCTGCTGGGAGAGACATGACTTCAAAGCAGTCAGGATCAATGATGCCGTTTGCCTATTGATCCCCTCTACCTCTCAAGAGAGAACCATCCATCAATAGGGCTCTGCTATGGGCTGGAGAGGGATTAGGCTCTAAGCTTTAATCTAAGTCCCGCTACTAAAATCGAGCTAAATCTCCTTTGTAATGAGATGTATAGTATTCATTTAGGTGTTAGAGGAATTTCGTGTGTAGCTTTTGCTTAAACAGTACAAATGTTTTTCCAACAAGGAAATGAAACAAAGGATTACCAAAAGTCTGGACCAACAAATAAAATCTGTCATATCAGGTATGTTGAACTTATCATATACGAAACTGCTGGATGAACAGTGTAGGATTGAAAACCAGACTGTGATCCCAGGGGACAGACAGCAGTTCTACAAATTGTCTCAGTTTATCCACCCTTCAGGGTTCAGTACGCGACAACAGCCAAAACAAAGACCAAAGAGAAAACATTGACTTCAAGCTGACATTCATAGCAACTTAAATCAAAAACAAAAGCTTATGTTTAAGCAGAATTTCTTTCATGCACAATATAGCAGCAAACATTTTTGTTGCTTTAATTTGGGTTCTAAGATGAAAAGACATTCCAGCTCTGCATTGGACAACCAAAGATCAAATCAAACAAAAAGTTGCTCTACATATTGCACAATATTTTTGCCTAAAACTTTGGCAATATCTATTGGCATCAACCCTGTCTGTCTGTTAGCAAAAATTGTCATGAACCAATAAATTAATTTTAACTAAACTCCTAGAAAGCAATTATTGGATTTTCATCTACAGTTCATCGAACTAGAGTCACCCCAATTCAATATGACTGCAGCTAAATGACCTTACCTAACACAAAATGGCTATTACTCAGTCAGTTTTATAGATATTAAGCTAATGTTGATGTGGTAATAGCTAGGACTGCACCAATTAATGGTCTGGCCAATCCATCTGTCCCAATTTCCTTAATTTTGGGTGATCAGCGATAGGCCGATGCTTACATGAGAAACTGATCTTATCTATCAATCTCTTTTTGAAGATCGTGATAGGATGGACAACTGCAATCGGTGCAACCCTAGAAGAAGCCAAGTCATCCTGAACACATTTTCTGAGCTTTAACATCTCACAACATCAGAAAATGTTGCGTAAGATCACATTTTAGTGCCATTTTTTAAGGTTTGACCAAAACAGCTACAACATTGACTCTTCTAAGAATAAGAGGATTTTAAAACCTCCACGTGGACCATCCAAACTGCCAAAACCATCTCTCATTGTCGCAGTTGCATAACAAAAATTGCACTATTTTGTTCACAGCTTCGAATCTTCCACCTCTTCTTGTTGGAGTTCGTTTTTCTCCCGAAGTGCAGATACCAACAGGAAGAAACCCTGTGTAGTGACGTATACCGCAGTGGGAGGGGTTTCCCAGAAGTTTTATGGTCACAGTGCTGAAAAGCATTCAGTAAACAAAGTTCTTTGATTCAATAATCAGTGTCAGCAACCAAAGCTTCTTTTGAAAATGACTATATATGCTATATAAGTTCAAGCCATTTACCATAACTGAACTGTACTGACCTTAAAGATCGGTCATATGTTAAAGATTACAATAAATATGGCTGCTGCTGCAAAACTGTGGTAAGCAACAGCTTTCTTTATAATCTCAGAATGCAAGTGAGATGGCACCAAAAAAATAAAAGCCACTTTAAAATTCATGGGAAAACTCCAGTGAACCTCTGTGATTGATTACAAACACCCACCCAAGCCCTGAACCCCTCCTGAGGAATAAACAAACTTCAATTTGTGGCTTATAATCATGGCTCTATTAGTCATTCATCAGTGGAGAATGGAAGGAAGAAACCACAGAGAGATAGTATGGGGATCTGGTTTTAGTGGTTAAAGGGACTTTTAATAGCAGCTATCCAGGCCAGGCTGGGCTGGATGGCAGCCTGCTGCCTCCGTTTCTCCTATCGATCAGACTTTGGGATCTGTGATTGCCAGGAATGGCGGTTGATTGCAGAAGTTATCAGCAACGCTGGCATTATTCCGAATCAGGAACACACCCACCACTGATGTAGTTCCAGAAAATTGTGATTGAGGTGTATTGTTGGTGATTTCGCAAGCAGAAGGTGGCATCTAACTGATTTGCACTCAACAAAAAGAGCACATGTAAAGCATTCTTTTGTTTCACACATTTATATAAATGTTCATTTTTTTTCTGTTGGGTAAAAATAGACATATGTTTGTTTAAAAAGGGCTTTGTTTGGCAGCACCCTAGCCATTTTGGTGCCCTAGGCAAGATTTCAGGTAGCACCCTTTGTGCAATTTCCTAAATCTCACTTCCAATTTACAAACATCCACATACCAAATTAAATAGTTTTGTCTTTGATATTATTATCTACCTTTAGATACCAGTTTGTCAAGGTAAAATAATTAACAATATAATTCATTTGAAACAGAATACCAAAAGTTTACCTCATACCTGCCATCATCATAAAGAAACACCTGTTAACCAGCAGCTGTAGAGTGAAGCAGTTCTAGGGGGGACCAGGGGTTATACCTTCCCGGGCAAACTTTGTAAAAGATCGACTCAAAATAATGCAATTTCCAGCCATTTGAAAACTAAATTCTCAGGATTAATAAAACAACATAAAATCAGTGATTTTTTTGGGTAGAACAATGAAAACCAGATCATAATCAAAACTTCCATTATGTTTACTTTGTTTTCTAATTACACACTGAGAACCAGTAGTTAGTCTTGACTGCGTCATATGATACTTTTATCATGAAATATTCTCTGCACCATATAACATCTCATGTAGTAACAAAGCAGGCTGAGAAATCCACAGAACAAGTTACCTTCATAAACCTGAAATCAGTGATTATTCTAGATTAAATCAACTATATTCTGATAAAAAGTTATAAAATATTTTTTTCATCCCCTATAGATGGACGGTGCCCTTAGCATTTGCCTTTAATGCCTATGCCACGGGTTGGCCTTGTTTGACAGAGGTTTTAGCGTAATAGGACAAAAATCTGACAAAGAAAAAAAATCTAATTACAGTGAAGTGAAACATCTAAAATCCACAAACAGTCACAAATAAGTTAATCTATCAAACCCTCAAAAGATTTGCCAGTTCACACTTCATTAAAATATGTATTAAATATGGTAAAAGATTGTTTTTCCGAGAAACACATTAAATGCAGCATTAAATCCTGACCCCTCATGGATCAGGCCAAAAATAACTCCGTAAAACTGATGCCCCAGCTATGAATGAGGTACTAATAATGACTTCCATTTCTCCTCAGGAAATTCAGTGATGCTCTTGAGGCCATTCTGCAGACAACCGCAGCTCACTCTTTTCTTTCACTCGAGCTGGCAAAACGAGCCCCACATAAAACGTGTTTCAGGGCCCAGTGGCTCTTGTAGGCTTCCATTTCTTTATGGGTCTACCAGCTGCCAGCTACTGATAAAAGCAATTGGCTCCTCGAGAGCGCTCTTCACCGCCGCAGCCAATGGCTGTCATCCACCGCGTCATCTTATTACCATAACAAAGGATGTTTATCTGCAAGATTCTCATCGTGGCACAAACTCCTCTTTCTCTGCCGTCCTCTTCATCTAAAAAAAGACCTCCGTAACTTAATATTTACATTCCAATACGGCTGTATCTCATTTGATCTCGCTTCTGCCAGTTTGGACAGGTGTAAGATATGCAAATTTCAGTAAGATTGTTGTGATTGTTTCACTTTAGTCACATCAAATTATCTTTTCTCTACAATGTATTTTCTTTGAGGATGATCACAAGTGTGTTTGCTGCTGCATGTAAATTGTGTTACACGCTTGTTTGTCCATGAATGGTGGCACATGGTCTGTGTTACAAACTGTAAGGAACGATTTGAGAATATATTAGATACAGTTGACAAGTTTACTAACCAGACAGCATCTATTGGCTGCAGGCCTGGGGAGGGGGGTGAGAAATACCAACCTGATTTGACAACCATTGCAAAGATTGGACAAGGATGCAAAACTTTGGAAAACAATGAGTGCTGTCAAAAATACAATTCCCAACCAAATGGGCATTTTCTGCTGCTTCTACCCTTTTTATCCATATCTGTTTAAATTCACGATACAAATTTTTTGTGAAACAACAGCCTGCAGCCATTCATCCATCCATTATCTACTGCTTGTCCCAGAGTCGGGTTGTGGGGGCAGCAGCTTGAGCAGGGAGGCCCGGACCTCTCTTTCTCTAGCCACCTCTTCTGGGAGGATTTTGAGGTGTTCCCAGGCCAAATGAGAGACATAAAGCATTATTGCATTGTAAGGCCCGCCACAGCTCAGCCTTATCATACACCGGCCCTGGCTCGATGTCAGCGGGATCATCATATTAAAACAGGCACAAATCTTATTTTGTTTAATTTGCAACAACAATAATGGACTACTCCAAACTGGAAGGAAAAAATACAGAAGACGATACATACAGCTATAGGACGCTTAAGACGTGAGGGCAGGACGACAGAAAACATTAAGCTAATGGTAGCTAATGTTAGCTTGCTGTTGTGTCATAGCTCGCTACAGTTTTTTTGTAGTTTTACCTGCGTGAAAAAAAAAAACAGTTGACGCAAATGGTTTAGGTTTTAGATGGACCAGAGTTCACTTTTATGGTCTGCACTCAGAATTTGATTACACAGTGTGAATACACCAAAAGGGTAAAAAGCCACCTTATGATGAAAACCCATTTCAAACTCCTGTATCCACAATCTTGTTCTCACTACCAAAAAATTAGTGACCATAGATGAGGGTAGGAACTTAGACCAACTTCTAAACAGAGAGCTTCGCCTCACAGCTCAGCTCCTTGTGAACCACAACAGACCAGTACAGGGTCTACAATACTGCTGAAGTGCTGCATGTTTTATCCAAAACACGACAGATCTGTACAGCTGCAGAAGCTGTACAGACCTATCTGTATCTCACACTCCATTCTTCCTTCGCTTGTGAACAAAACCCCAAGATACTTAAACTATTCGACATGAGGCAAAACTTCACCCCAACCCTAGAGAGCAATCTACCCTTTTCCATCTGAGGACAATCGGTTACAAACTGCTCCAGTGATAGCTGAAGATCATGGCACAATGACACCAACCGGACCTTATCCTGATTCTGTTCAAATTAAACTTTGATTGATTGCTAGAAAAGGGCATAATTAAGTCCTACATGCCCACTGGACTTAACATATTTGGTAAAATTCCACAAAGTGTTTGCTCAGAAATGACATTTGGACTAAATGCTACTAAATATTCTTTTAGAGCTACATTTTACCTAGAGAAAGCATTTGGTTGAACTGTCCAGTAACTTGGATAATTGTAAAAAGAAAAACAATAGTTTAAAATCTACAAGACAAATTGTGATCAAATTATGAAAAGGACCATGATATGATTTGTTTGCCATATTGTCCACCTCTACTTAAATTTAAAATCCTAGAAATTCCAGTAAATTTGAAATATCTTTGCTTAAGATATGTGGTTGCAAAACTGACATAGGCCTGTGAATGTAAACATGATCATTTATTGCAAATAAGTATGAAAAAAAAAAGAAATAGAAGAGAATGAGGAGCAACAGATAAATATTACCTTTTCTTAACCACTTATACATTTAGGTTCATTTAAATGGACAATAATGAGACAGTTACAGCATAATTTGATTAATTAAATAAATATTAGCTTTTTTAGATTTGCAATCGAAACCCATCCTTCTCCTGCAGGAGGGGTGGTTGTCATGTCAGCGCTGATTGTGGTTTTGTGCAGCTTCCTGTCTAGATAATGTCATCCGCAATACAGTTTTGGTAAAAAGGTCGGCTTAAGAGGCTTAACAAACCGTCATGTCAGCTGCGGGCCATCAGTGTGTGTATCATACACACACTCTGACATACGCTTCTCTCTGCCACGCTTTGAGATTCCGGGGATTTATCGTCAAACAAGAGGCTTTGTGTGCTAAATGAATCCTAATTAACCTTTTTTTCCCCCACGACAGATTCTGTCCAAAACACACTCATTTGTAGCAGTTTTTCTCCCACTGAGATATAAGCTTCAAGACACAATGTCCTGCAAATGTTCCTGTATACTGTACTAAAGATGTATTTGTTAAAGCTGAATTTTAAACAATATCTAATCTAGTTAAGATTAGAAAAGCAGAAGTTTTGGATATACTTCTAACAGGATGTGCAGTTTCATGGGGAGAGTGGGACACGTGGCCTCTGAGTGGAATGTTTTTGTTTTGTATGTCGTCTACCAACCAAATTCTAATCTACTCCACTGAGAACAGAGCATGTGTGAAGCGTGTATGTTTACCACAAACAAGATTAGTGTGTGAGAATAAGTGACAAGAGATCTCTCTAAGCAAATGTTGCGTAAAAGGCCACAGACAGATGATTTTGTTTGTCTATTAGACTAAGATTCTGCAAAGCTAAACACAGACATTTACCCATCATACATCCCAACTCAACTTCAACTGATGATTGCAAATAGTTTATAGGATAAAGTTAAAAATTTAAGCAAGAAATACATCAGTAATACTGTTGAATTCAATAAACAGATGTGCATTTTCTGCACTTGTTTGATACTTATCATATGCATAATATAAATAATTTTACATGGTTATTAGTTTACCTCTACAACTTGATATTTATGACACCCATGCAAAAAGGAGAAGAAATCAATTAAAAAAGGTCAAAACCTAAAAAAAAAAAAAAAAAAAAAAAAGAAAGCTGTGCTCTCTCCTGCATTCAAGTTCAAACCGTAATGCGGTGCTCGCTAATTAGTGGCTTTCTTGATTTTCTTAAAAACCACATAGCTTCCCTGAAGCAAACATCCTGACCTTCATCATAAAACATTCAATATGCCAGAGATTACTAGTTCAAAACAATCAGAAGCTAATTATTTTTTTTAATGTGACATCAAGATTTATGGGATGATTTATGACAAACGCTCGTGCCAGAGACGTTTAAATATATGCCAATAAATGACTGTGATTGACATGTCGGCAATTTGACAAACTTTTGGAAAATGAAATCGTTCGAAAGGATTATTAGACGTTTCATGTCTCAAACCCTGGTAATGACCTCGGAAAGAGAGACTTTCATTAATTCATAATTATAGTTATGAATTTTATTTTAAATTAAACTAGAAAGACTGAGATGTAAAAGTTGCATCAACTTGTTTAAAAATTGGGGTTCAACACAAAGAGTATGGATTCTGGGGAAGCAGCAGTTCTCTCATCATGTGTGGATGTAAAGATGAGTGAGACTGTGTGACGTGTTGAAAAATGACTCCATGTTCAGAATGATTCCACACTTACCCCCCCACAGCCCCTCGGACCCCTCGCGGCAAAACACATCCACTTACCTGCAAAAGGAGAGAGACAAGAAAATCAATGCCTGCACACTCAATTATTTCACAACTTACTAGACAATTGCTCCCTTTGTTTCCTTTTGTGAAGACAGAAATCTTTAAGGTTTTAGTATGTATGTAGCTTTTTTTTGAGATTTGGGTAAGTCAAAATAAAAACAGTATACCTTGAACAAAAAGGGTCTTGAGAACTACACAATATATTGACTAGAGGGGTTTAACTGGACTGATCTCGTTACAAATCTTGTCATAATATTAAGCATGTTTTCCTCAAGAAAATAGTTATTGGTGCATTGCTTGCATCTTATTAATTGGTACAAACACCACTGCAGGCATGTCTAAAACTGACAATATGTGATAAACAGATTGATGAAAATAGGCTGGTTCCATAATCCATACTGACTCACATTTATCTTTAGGATGTGCTGCATTGACTTGCATCATAACAAATCATATATACTTAGTCGACAAATCACAATTAAACGTGCAGTAAAACTGTGGTCAAGTTTTAAACATTCCTTCCTTTAAATGCAATAGTAGGCACAATTTACGCTTATAGAAATTTGCTAGCATAATGCTAATCTCTCCAGAACATTCATGCAGGAAAAACATTTATTGATTCTTTACAAAAATAATAAAAATAAAGAATACACAGAAGCTTAAAATAGTGATAAAAACAATTCACCATATTGGTTGTCTTAGCGATTGGCATTAGCTTCCTCCAATATTTTAACCTGTTTAGCTATTTTGCGTTAAGATTCTTGTTTAGCGGATTTAGTGAAGCTAACTTTCTGGTTAGCTGTGACCACTACTGTTTACATGCAATTTAAAAATGTATGAACAAATAACAAAACAGACTTAAAACAAGCCCTTTCATCATTTTATGTTAGCAATGTCTAGAATGCTCCAGCATAAAAGCATTTCTGGTGATAATTCTCTGAACACAGGAAACTGACAGACGGCAGCTATCGTCTGCTAATATATAATACCATTAAAGAGAACACAAGGTTAACAAAAAGAAAAGAAGTTAAAAAAAAGTAAGAAAGAGGAAATCTCAAACACCGTTAGACTGGGAGTTCTTTTCCACACGTCACTGTGCAGCAGTGTTGACCAAAAAATGGTCATTTTATTGTAATATTTCCATTACTGTATGTCAACATCCTTAGCAGCTACTTGTGAGTAATAAACAGCACGGCCCCGAGGGCTCAGCATTCTATTAAACTAAAAAGCATTGAGGGAAGCTCAGTCAGCATGTTAAATTTACATTAATAATGGCACTAATACAGACAGGTTAAAGAATAAACAATGATTAGCGGTTCTTATCTGTGTATGTGTGTTAGCTCCCAGCAGGGTGAGGTGTTGGTATCTCACAGCCCAGCATGTGGCCTTTAGTGGGGAACTTATCTCTGCATAGCTGATCAATAATTAACCAGGGGACATGCTCTAATGACGAAGATAAGGCACTGTTAGGAAGATAAAACCTCAATGTAAAGTGTTGGACCACTTCTCTTCATTTACGTTCACTCATCACCCTATTAGTGTTTCATTTTATGTCTTGCTGAATTTACCCACTGTCATTTTGTGCCTACAGTTTTGAATTTTCTTTTAGTCCATCTGAATTTCTTGAGTACAAAGTGCTTCTGTATGTCATGGTCAACCCTATCAGTTCTTTATTTCTATAGTAACCTCCCCGTAGTACATCAATACATCTCAACATGTCTCATGACACATGTGGAAGGGACCATTTCTGAGACAATCCATCAAAGGAGAGGACGAGCCCTTGCTCATCCCTGCAACTTGTCTGCTCCGTCTCCTCCAACAAAGCATGTCCAGCAGACAGGTTTTAATAGGGTTCATTAATCAACTGAGGCCAGACTGGAAATCTGGAAGAAAGAATGAACCTAGTAGAGTTCAATATCTTTGGGAATATAACCACATTATCATTCCACAGATTTGAATGTAAATTTAACTGGATAACTCAGGACATAGGTTTTAAAATTTAGGGCCTTTTTGTGTTTCTGAGTCAGTAAAGCTGAGCAGTGACAGGTGCAGCCAATGATGTGAAGCACAAAGCAGATACTGATCAAATTCATTTGTATAGCAGATTTAAGAGCAACTGCCCAAAGTACTGCACACAAAAGCAAACATCACAACAATAGTTCAAAACGCAATAACAATTAAAAGCATGACAAGCTCAAACAAAACCATTAAAACCAATAAATGGAACCAAAAATGTCAAATTTGAAAAGGTTAAAAGCAGATGAATACAAATATGTTTCAAGATGCAACACAAGAGTTGAAGGCACAGCTGGTTCCACAAGCTAGGAGCTCCAACACCTAGCTTACCTCACCTATGTGGACAAGCCTTTCTAAAACGTTGTGATCAGTTTAAGATCTTTATCTTTTAAAAAGAGCTATCAAAGTGCTCATTAGGTGAATATAAAGCAAGTTCACTTCAACATATGACTAAAGAGACGGTATAGAAAAAGTGATGGAGTAGATACTTGGCATCTTGACACACAAATGCAAGACAAACATATACACAAGCTGTAAGTTTATCTTAAGTGAAAGATAATATTCCTCTGACTCCAGCAAAGCCAAGACCCCTGTTTCCTGAAGACACCTCAGGCTTTTTCTCTGCCATCTGCTTCATCAATACCTCCTGACAACGAGGTTGACCGGGAGCCAGTTGGCAACAAATCTGAGTGCAACAAGACTCATGAGATGACTGGCAGGAGAAAAACACAAGAAACTCAAGCCAGCCAAGTTTCAGCTCACATGAAATTGGTTCCCTTGAAAGATAAAGACATTCTGTTTCAGGAAAATATAACTTACTTTTGTCCCTGTTGGTGCAGGTGCATTGGTTTACGAAAGATTTAGCCTCCAAGATACTGGGCTATTTCCAGTTTGCAACGCCTGCCAGTGGCAACATTTCGCCAATGAAAATCAAGATAGAAAGATGGTCTTAACAACTTTGTTTTCCACATAAGCTGAAAGCAGGAAGAACAAGGTCAATGTACATTCAGGCAGTTTGTTTTTTTGTATGAAACAAAAAATAAAAAAACAGAAAAAAACGTTTTTGTTTATTAAACCAAAATTAAAATTTGAATAACCAATGGAAATCTGATTTCCGATTTTGTGCAGAAAACAATATATGGAAAACATGAATAACAAGCGCTCACTTTCAGTTTTTTTAGACTAGTATATATCACCTATGCATAGTGTCCAAAACCACTTCAGATCTGAGGCCGCATCAGTTACTATGGAGATCAGATGGTTCAAACTGATTATATTACAATTTGATACCAATTTATCTGACTTTCTTCTGGTCTTTTATGTTTTTAATCCACATACAAAACAAAGATAGGACAGAAGGTTTTCTTTGTGTATATATGATCAAATGAATTCTATGCTGTTTTAGACATGTGAACACAAACAGCTCTTTACACACTCTACCTGATGAATAAAAAAAAAAAATAGGGATTATACCTTCTACCAAATATTACAAGTGGAGTGCTGTCAGCCAATCAACATGTGCTTTCAGATCATACATAAACAACAACAATGGAATACAGCTGTCAGACAGCTCAGTCCCCAGAGGGGATGCTTGTAAAGACAGACGGTTAGGCCATCAATAATTAAAACAGATGTAATTCCCATTAGCCATGGGAGAATAGCCATAAATATTTAATGTGCTTCTTGTGTCCCACCCCCCTCTCCTTACTTCTCTTCTCATGGCCTCCCCCATGAGTTCTTTCCTCCTCTCATCTGTCACCTATAGCATTTTCCTGTCAGTTTTCAGCTCCTCATGGTTTGACCCCTACGAGTTTACCCCCCATTTCAGAGAGCCATGAGGAGGAGGTAGGCTCAAATGCAAAGACATACTATTATACTCATTATAATGGTCCCACTGGGTAGCTTGGATAAGGATGAAGAAGAGGATAAGGGCCAAACAGGGGAACCTAGAGGGAATAGAGGCCACAATTTATGACCTGGCATCATGGGAGGCCCTTGTGTCTTCCACTGCTATGGCATGACAAGAATGAATAAATACTCCCTACTTATGCTGACCACACAAAAGTAAAGACTTCTACTGTGACAAAACTAAGAGATTAAGGTTTTTAAAAATAATGGGTCCTTTAAGTAGAAAACCAGAAGAGTTTTAGTACTTCTGCCTGATTTATAACAAAGGGAAGATGTAGAGTAGGAGGCTAGAATTGAAACACTCGTCTGCTGGTGTCGCCCCATCAGTCACCAGACGTCCTGCATTAGTCTCCCCCAACATCCAGCCTCTCCATCTATCCTGCATGCTGCTGGCATGTCTCCTCTGTTGAAAGAGCTGCTTGTGCAGTTGTAGTGCTATCGGAGCGCCAGCTGAGCAGCCGCGCTCCATTCATCTCTGGGTTGACACGGGACCTAATGCGCTGGTTCGACACCAGCCACAGACAGGCCTCAGGCAACAATGACTTCAGGGAGGAAGCCAAAAACCATTTTCAGGGACGACAAACACACTCAGACAAAAAAAATGAGATTACTGCCACCAGCAGTGCTCAAATTAACTGTGATTGCTGTTACAAATCTCATTAAAGCACTTTAAGTCACAGCAACATCTGAAATAACTGTAAATAGGTTGTAGTTTGCACTAAATTTTTTTTCACTTTTACAGTAATGTCAGTTTTACATAAATAAATGACAAGGTGTATTAGGTTAAATAATAAACAACTTGTTAAAGCTATGTGTAGTAAGTGAAAAAAACCCAGATCTAATTTGTCTGACCTACATATCCAGCAGCATGCATGTCAGTTCAGACTATTAATCAAGCTAACGTCACATTGTTTAATGACAACCATCTGAGAGTGTCTCTCCAATTATAATTTACTCTCAAGTAGTGTGATACTAGAGTAAGTAAAGTGTTACATGGTATATACTGTATTAAAGCAAAATAAACATATTACAAGGGTGTAGAAGTGAAGCTATTGTTGCAGAAATCAACTTTGGTCCTTAACCTTAACCTTAGAGCTTTCCAAAGGGTTCAGAGCATTTTATTGCCAATCCATATTTTAAAACTGTCCAAGGTTTTCATGACGCAAGGACTTTCAGTGTTATCTGCAACAATGTATGAGACAGACTCATTCAAGTAACCCCAATACAGTGAAAACACAAACAAGAAACCTCTTTCCACTTCTTGGTTTGAATTATAGGAGGATTTTCCAGTGTTATTTTAGGCTGAGGGTTTCATAACCTCATCCTACTGTAAGTGGAACCTGAGCCCTGTTGAAAGTCAACGTGCTCAGTACTACAGCTCTTCCACTTTTTGCTACCAGAATCTGTATTCTGCTCTTTAGCAGCCAAAATTTCTCCCAGTGGAAGGGAGTTGGCAGCTCTAAGCACCCAAGAAAGTCATTCATCACGTCTCAAAGGAGTGAACACTACATCAGTCAGTCTGTCAGCAGTCCTCCAGACCAATACGCCTCTGCTTGCCTCTGTACATTCCACACCAGATCTCCACACTCCACGGTATACTTGCAACTTTAAGCACCTGTGAATTATAGGCACTGGCTTTTTCTTATTTCTAAAAACTTTTGAAAATTAGCAACTGTAAATTATTCATCTATTGGCTTCACTTTGATGTTAAATTCAGAATAAGCAAACCCAACATGCCAAACTACACAAAAGCAACACTTCATAGACCATGAAAAATTCATGTTCTTCCTTGCACTTTGATTTTGTAAAGAATCTACATAGATCCATCAAATGAATGCAGGGTTTATTTAACGGATTATGCAATTTATGCTTATTCATAATTTGCCAAATCAGCTTTCCCCTCTGATTAGAAATCAAACAGGCTCTGCCTTTCATTACAGATAAAAACATTCCATACATTTACACAATTTGGTTTGTGATGAAAGGATGGTTAGAATGGAAAGTAATTCAGAAGATAAACACGTTTGTTGTGAGGACTTCAAGCATAACACAGTGCTTTTGTCTATTTGACGAATGATGACAGTGAAAGACAGCTATTCTGAGCCGAGTGGCAAGATGGATAAAGCTTCATGGGGTTGAAGAAGCATAGAAAATGTCATGGTGAGAAGGGGGCAACAGAACCAGATTATAGTTATATGAACAGAGATGCAGTTTCTTGAAAAGTATCTTTTTTTAACTTTAGCTTCTGTCTTTGAATATTATATGTCATGCGGTAACAATTGGTAGGGGGTTGCTGGAAAGTTTATGTGCAACTGCAACATGGATAAAATCCTGTGTATTATGTCAAGATTCTTAAATATAAAGATGTTCTCACTTTAGTTTTGTATTGTGCAACAATATTCAGATCAGTTGAAGTTTTGGATTAAGTTTATAAAATTTTGAATTCTTTATTAATGAGCTATTATTTTAGCATTTAAGTTCATCTAAGCCATGTGACACAGAACCATTGGAAAAAGCAACCATCCAATAGCAGATGATTTCAGAAACACCTTTTAAAGGCTTTCACCAAACAATGATGACCTCGTGCTTTTTAGCCAATTACAAGTCAGCTGCTTGGCGATGGGAACTAGGAGTTGGGAGGAGGCATGTGAACAGCTTTTATTCGGCTTTAGCTGTAATGACACACTGATTGAAATAAAAGTAGAGCAGAAATCCCCTAAAACATCTTCATTCATCACCTGCATGTTACCACACATTTCAGTCACATTTTCCAAGATTATTGCACTTAGAAAATGCTACATGATCAAAGGCAGAACTTAATTCCCTGCTAAATCTGGCTCGTATACATTTGACAAATCCAGTGGGATCCACCCAACAATAAAAATCCCATAGTGGCAGTGCCTGGTTGAATGACCCATTTTAATTGTGCTCGTGCTAATCTATCACACAGCAAACAGTGCTTCAGTTCCTCCCAACACTCTCTGCAGCTCAGTAGTGCATTGTGTGGGTGTGCGAGGGCTGGAGGATCAGCAATACCCTTTTTGTGGGTCTAGGAAGGGCTTACAGATATGTTTGCGCCCTGAGGGCTGGGCTAAATTTAATCCAGCATCAAGGAGTGGTGCAATGAGCAATCATTGATGCATTTGATTATTTAAATCAGTAATAATTACAGTAGGCTTAAAAAAGCACATACTCTGCTTTATAAAACCAACCTTGCATAAGAATAAAAGAATTTAAACTTAAAAGCCTTACAGCAGCACATTGCTAGGTCCTGTTATCTTTGAGTCAGCAGTTTATCTTTAAAGATGTGGTAAAGCCAAAGTGGCTCAGCCTGTAAAGCTAAAGCCGATAAAGCTACATTTGTTCACATTAAACAGCTAATTAACTGAGTTGTAACATACTCTTCTATCTATTGCATGCTTAAAATATGTAGAGTTGAAACAGTCAAGGTGATTCCATTTTCATACCTGAGCTGTTGTTAAATTCACCCTATTAAACTTGATCAGCCTTAAACATGACTTTTATTATAGATGAAAAAAAGAATGACTCCATTCATGATGTTGAGCTATGAAAGATTCACTGCTTTACTATTGGAGAGATTTTAATAAATCTTGATAAAAAAGAAGTTTGTATTTCAGTGGGTCGGCAAAAGTGGAGGCAAAACGTCCGATTCAATTGGAGTCACGGTTGCCAGGCAAAACAGACCATGTACATGACACTATGCGTTCCTCAAGGCAGAATACTGTAGCGAATCAGCACTTCGCCTTTTAACTAGGCCAAATATGCCCTTTGCCCTCCTTTTTGCGTATGGAGATCTCACAACACCGCCGCAGGTTGTTGTTGACATTTGGCACCTCCCACTTAGCTTCCAAAAGGTCAGGCAATGTAGCAGGTTCTGTAACAAGTCATGTGTAAAAAAGATCACAGTTAACACCAATACCAGAAAGGTCAAGTGACCGGGCATGTTGGCCCGTCTTCTCTGTTGTCAGTCACTCATCAATAAATGAAGTGAATGGGCGTAAAGTTGATAACTATGCAAATAAATATGTGAAGTTTTAATCCCCTTGGCATCTTGACGTTATCCCTAATTAGTTTAAAACACCTGGAAGTAGCATCCCTCTCCTCAGTCAACAATCACAAGTGGAGGTCACTATTTGAAAGTGGAGAAAAAGCCCTTCTATGCTGCCTTTGGATAAATTTAAGAATGTAACTTACAGTGAGTGATAATTAAGCTTGAACTCTCCTTGAACTGATTGCACTGAGAAATATTGTCACCAAGTGTTTGCCCAAAGGAAATTATTGGGTTTCTCACTACAACAAGTTGACCTAATATAAAACACATTGCATTACACAAATTATAAATCCATTTGATACCATTTTATTCTGCTGAGGTAACAAAATGCTAAAATAATACTTTGAAAGGAAGAAATTGATTTTAATTGAAAAAAAAAAATGTTTTTCTCACATGCCTGAAAAGACTTGTTTTTCAATGATAGTTTTTTTTTTAATTACCCACAAATGAGTTTTTTTCACCCTATCCATGTAAAACAATGAACAAATATTATGTTTGACTAACTGGAGCAGATTTACTAAATCAAGTAAAACAAACATTCAAATGACTTTACAGCATATTTTGGTATTTCCTTTGACTTGCATTTCTTAAAAAAAAAGTCAAAAGAATCAACACATTTTTACTGACTTGCTCAAATGTATTTACAGATTTGCGTTGATGCCATTTTTTCTCATTTTTACTTTTTGATTCATCTGTTTGGTTGATGTAGAAATGTTTTTTTTATGAGCTTTTAGCCAAGATTCTGAGGTTTTTATGGATAGCAAACATGTCCAAGTTCAAATAGATCTTAAGTTAACAGACGTTAAAAGAAATAGAAAATGGGAAATGCAGTTTTGTTCCTGGTACGGGAGGCGTGGGGCTCAAGAGGTTAAGGTCACAGTCTGAATAAAGACACACCCAACCAGTCTATGGTAGTTAGGATTTACTTTGGCTACCTTTCTTGTTCATAGGAAGCCGTGAGCAAACAGTCCCCCCATCGATATTCTGCTTAGCTACGGTTGAGCCAGCATCTGTGTTGCTTTATGTTCTGTGTTACAGATAAGAGAAAGAGAACAGACCAGGACGGTGCCACCGTGGCAGGCTGATAAGCTCTGCTACAAGCCTGATGGCACATTACTGTCCACACCAGACGTCAGTTGGAAGATAAGACCAAACGTCCTTACAAGAACTTTCTGAGACTCAGAAGGAACTGTGGTGATAAAAACAGTGTTGAAGAGGCAAGGTGAACAAAAAAAGCTGTGTCATAAATTAAACCTGATAAGGTGGTAAAGTTTTTTTTGGTGCTATCTCAGAACTGAAACGGCAGCTGATTTTTCTGCACGGGACATTCTGTTAAGCAAATACCGCAACAAAAAGCTCACATTAGTTATTGCATATCAGTGCGGGACCTAATCACGACTGAAATGATGCAGTAAAGCTGTGTGAAGACAGAGAAAACTGCCTCAGATATATGTGTGTTTATGGAGAGGCCTTTAGGGGACTGCACCTTGAAACTTCTATAGATTCTCCTACAACAGGCAAACATCTGAGAAAGCTCTGACACCAAAGTCAAATCCTTTATGTTTGAACCTTAAAGCCATCTCTCTGAGATCAAGTACGTCCCCAAACTACAGATAACCCTGAGCTCCAGATTTAGAGTAGAGAAATCCTCCCAATAAACAGTCTGTATAAAAGTCTGTGGAAAACAATTGACTCTTTTTGTTTACTTCATGCTGTCAGTTATAGGTCATCTGCATTTTTCATTTAACTTATTCATGTTTCTCTTGACAAACTTGTGTGATTAAATTGAATTGAACAGGAACTGATGTCAATCTTTGCCAAACAACAAACTGTTTCCCAGCAGCAGCAACAGCAGCAGCTGTCTCGTGGTAAACCAATACACAGAGCTATAATTGAGCGCATCTCATTGGATGAAGAAAATTGGCTCATTGAGATTTAACAGCAGGCTATCATATGAGATGTGCTACAGCATCACAAATAGGCACTAGTCCAAGCGACTGAATGAACGGGCGAGTACTTTAAATATACATTTCAGAACCGCGGGGTGTGAATGATGCTATAGGCTACATGGCAGATGGTGTGTGGAGCCATTCAAAAGTCAACCTGAGGTAACGTGGCATTAAATAATTGCTATTCTATTTAAATGTAGCATGTATAATGGCAGGTCCTACTGAGAAATAACGTTTGAGTCAATTTTAGTAGATTTACGATTAAAAAAAGGTGGCAAAAGTGTTACACCCATTGTTCTCTAATTACCTGCGATTTTCTGCATTCTTCCCCATTTTATGGTTGACCTTTAAATATACATGCCTTAATTCTCAGGAAGTGACCTTTTATTTTTAATTGCTGATTCAATCCATTACCTTTTTAATAAGGTTGCACATTTAAGGTCGACCCTCAGAGCTTTTACTGCTTTTCCCAGAGATAGACTTTAAGATATAAGCAACCCACCGAATTAGCTAATAGTTAAAAAGCAAAGTAATAAACAGAGGAGTGATGGCGGACCTCCCTGCAACAGTCTGGCTGGAGACATCAACTCCCACCACCACCATCACACTCGACATTCCCCTCTGTGCTTCTGCATCTGTTGTAGTCTGTGAGGCAGATGTTCCTGCGAGGAGAGGCAGCAGGCAAATAGAGCCCTCCATCCCCCAACAATTACCTCTCTATCTAGCCAACTGCAACAATACCAGCCCCCCGCCCCGTCCAAGGACCACCACCTCTCTCCGCAGCAGTCCTTTGTGTGAGCTTCATTGACCCTCATCTCTCGACAAATAGGACGGATAACGAGACGTTAGGGGGAACAGCTTTATTTGCGTCTTGAAGACCCACTGAGAGCAAACTGAGCCCAGACAAATGCCCAAACTTAGGGTTTCACTTCTCAACCATACTGGTGTGACGATGAATTTTATTTTTTAACTGTAATTCTCCATAGTTAGACATTTTGTATAAAAGTTCAACAGGCTTCAGTGTATAATGGGGCACTGGCCAGTTTGCAGCTGAGCATCACATATTTTGCTTCAGTGAATCTTTGGTGGCAGGACTCTGGCCCAGGGCCATATCTGGCTGCTGTTAAGGAGAATAATGATGAATGGTGGAGATGTCATTAATCTTGGGCAGGTATATGTGAGCCAGGCTGTGTGTGTGTTTGTGTGTGTGTGTGTCCATTCTGTGTCAAGCTACATTTCCCCTGGAGCCAGGTGGTGACTAGACAGCACAAGGTCAGGAAGAAAGGTCAGAGAGCCTTATGGGCCTGCCCCCCATCAGAGACACAGAAAGAAGGACACACAAGCATGAAATCACTCAAATCAATCAGGTAAATGATCTGAATGTGAAAAGTGTATATATCATATTTATATGTATAAAATGCTAGACATTTAACCCCAAAATTAATTTTTAAAATTGGGAGGTTGCATTATAGGAGTAAATACATTTTGACAGTTTTTTTTAAGAGGATTCAATTTTTTATGCTTTTTAAGCTAAAAAAAACTGGGAGTTGAATTACACTCACAGCACATTATACATGAATAAATAGGGTAAATCTGGTATCACATACAGTTGTGGTCAAAAGTTTACATACACTTGTAAAAAACATAATGTCATGGCTGTCTTGAGTTTCCAATAAGT
>JARVJO010000039.1:12504418-12538420 GCA_031762555.1 Cynodonichthys magdalenae
GAACTTATTGGAAACTCAAGACAGCCATGACATTATGTTTTTTACAAGTGTATGTAAACTTTTGACCACAACTGTAGGTTATATATCGGTCTCACTAATTATTGGAATTTAAAATGATCAGATTGATGCAGAAATGGAGGTATAAATTAAGGTTGGGCAAAATTTTATTGTGTGCAATTAGTTGTCAGAAAAACTTTCACCCATTATTATATGGCACTTGGTGATTACCATTACCATTAGTGACTAATAGGTGCAGAGCTATCGCTAACGTGGAGCTTATGCTAAAGCTGACATGAAGCTAATGCTAACATTGAGCCAACATTAATGCTAATGTAGAACAAATGCTAACACATAGCTAACACTAATGCTAATATGGAGCTAACACTAATGCAGAGCTACATTAATGCTAAAGCTAACACTAACACAGAACTAAAGCAAACTTGTCAACACTGCCATAAACCCAAGTACAAGAAAAGACGGAAAATGCAGACTGAGGCAACATCGGCTACAACAAACCCCTCCAGCGACTGCTGGAAACAAATCTACTCAGCTAAGAATCTACAATGTTCTAAGTCAATCTGTCTTTTACGCACAGCAAAGTAATATGGAAGGCGATAATGCCAGCTATTGCTAAAATAAAAAAGTTTGACTGTGGATTTTTATAAGTATGATTTTAAAACCCAGGGTGACTAGAGTCAAAAAAATTAATTTGTCATCTATTAATTGTCACAATAATCATTATTGGCTAAATGCCACAATTAATCATAATTAATTTTTTGTCCAATATCACCCACCCCTAGTTTGAATACAGATCTTTTAGTAGCAATATAAATAAATTCAAACTAAGAAAGAAAAATAGGGTTTGGATGGTGACCACACGCAACTTGCAGGCTTGCAACAATCTATTTTTAATGAATGAGATCTTGACTATGGCTACACATGGCTAAATGGACTGTAAAATGTAATGGCAATGTGAACAAATCTGGCTCACGGTGACACTGTAAAGAATCTAAATGAAGACACGATAGCATGCATTGGGAAAATTTGTCATTTTGTATTGATCACAGTGAGGAGATGGCTGTGAGGCGAAAGAGAGCAGCTCTGAACTACAGTCAGATATATGTGGCTGTATTGATGCTAAATTCACAGCTGGGCATGTCGTGTATTGAGTGTCATTGTGGAAAAGCTTCTATTTCTTCCTTTGTCGGGTGCAAACCTGCAGGCATATGTCAGACCACACTCCCACACAGGAACTAGTTCATTCAAACTCATGTGATCACACACATTTTCGAGCTTAAAAATCGACATACGGGCAACAGCGGCAACTTTGAATTTTGGTTGCTGATTTGGTAGATAATTAGGTTTCTATATAAGCTACTCATCCTGGCCTGAATTTCAAAAGAGGCGGAATTATCTTCGTTAATACCTAAACCTCTACCACAAGCTCTGCAGCTAAAATGTATAATCCTAAAATGAACTCTACATCACCTCCAACACAGCCAAAGGAAATGAGGCAGCACTAAAGGGAAGACAAGGAAAGTATGCCAACTGCCCACTCAGCCAATCATGAGTGGGATGTCAGTGGAGAAGGATATCTTGTGGGATTGGAGAAAAAGCCAGTGGGGGTTGATAACACCGTTCAAAAAAATCCTGTCAGCTTCCAAGGTGCCAGAAATACTGTATATATGTAGTGGAGCCAGAATAATGTTGTAAATTCTTTAGTGTGAACTTGCTGTTCCTGGATAAAAATGGTCTTCAAACAAAAGATTTCTTTCCTTTTTGTTACTCAAACTGTAAAAAAAACTTTGTGAAATATATTAGCTGGAATGAGATTCTGATGGTATAGTAATTCTTAGCAAAAACAGTATGATTTTACTGTACAAAAGAGTCACAAAATCTAATGGCGATCTCCAATAAGGCTATTTTCAGAACACTAATGACTACGTATGCTCAACACCCCTGCACGTACAAACTCTTGTAGGAGTTCCATTGGTTTCAATCACAGCGCATAGTTTAGAAGTATTTAAACTGAAAGAAATTCAGGAAAAACGGCATCAAACTCCACTGGGAGGACCACAAAACATCGTGCTATGTGACTCTGGATACAGCCATCATCATCAAGGATGGAGTAATATTTGCCATTTTTCCCAAGTTAAGATGCAGGCTAACAGATGGATTCCAGTGATGGGTTGAGCTGAAGTTAACTAAAAAAAAAGTGCAACCATGGACTTTAAGTTTGCTCCAAAGATTTTTGCAGTTTTTCTTCTCAAATCCATGAAGAAAAAAAAAATTGGAATACCTTTAAGAAGTGTTGAAAAAAATATGGTGATTTGATTAGATAATAATGAAAATGATTTGTTTAAATTAAATTTGACATGAACTCTAGTTTTTTTTTGTTTGTGTACATGAATAAGGTCTTTTTTTCACCAAAAGCATAAAAATAATGTTTCCTGGGGAATCTTCAACTTTGTTTGTAAGAGATCACTGCCATTTACCACCTTCTTAGAGTTTGGCCTGAGATATGGTAAATTTTAGGTTTGCAATGCATTTTTCTTTTCTCTTCATCGTTTTGTATGACAAGCCCTAATTAAATGTTCAAATTCACTGTATTATTTCTTGTTTTGTCAGCCCCACTGGTTGTAAACCACTCCAATAAACTCAAACTCGGCCCTGAAAACATTTTATTAGTGAACCAAGGAGAGGAGATGTTTTTTTTGATTGTCAAGGTTGCAGACTAGTTCAATGTCCTACAAAAACTGAACTGACACACAATCAGAACCCACAATCTGTTCAAACAGCTTGAAAAAGTAGCTTTGTTTTCCTAAATTCAAAAGCAGAACGCTAAGAGATGATGAATGAGAATAAGACATGTGACCATTATGGAATTTAAATGCAGGTGCATGCCGAATCTCTTCCCCATCCCATTTCACTTCTTCATTATTTTTGGGCCATCTGGTGAAATTAAGTCTGGCTGCAGCCCATTCCTGTGGAATTATCTTCATTAACAAATAGCCACATTAACGTCATCGCAGATCTTTGGCATTGACTTGACCACAAGCTTGGCCAACCTTGCCAGTTTCAGCATGTGGGTGGTTGATTGTTCTTCACAACAAATCTCCATTTTCTTGAAATCTCAATTTTATCTTGATCTCAAAGGTTTTTCAAGGACAAGGAAACAATTAGGAAGTCTTTTGGGTTGTTTCTTTTTTTTTATTTTGAGGGGGAGAAAAACTCAACTCATTGTGTTGATTACACCAGGGTGTTCCAAACTACTGCCAGCAAATACATCACACCCAGATCCACTCAATTACATGCAAATATGTTAATAAGTATAAACTGTGGCTTTAATATGGGAACAATTTACATGATGCAAAGTCACATACGATTACTTTCCATCTATTCCTAGAAGTCTCTGAATGTTTTTTTTTTATTTTTGGGTTTTCTGGGGGGGCGGGGGTCATGTATTTTCTAGGAACATAGTTCAAATCAATACCACAATCAAGTGTATGTTACTTTCAGTTCTTATGAAAATGCTGTATATATCCAATATCTAAATCCCTTGAAATTTTCCAGTTTCTTTCAGAACCTCTTACTGTTTCCGATACTGCCACTTCATCATGTCTTCACAACGATACTTTATGCCATTTACAACCTTTCGTAGGAGTGTTGTATTTTGTTTTTAAAAAAAGAAACAACATTTTATATCGGTTTTGGAGCATGGCAACTCAGAATACAGTTGAACCTTACTCAAATGATCCCACATCGGACCCGGGAAGTACATTTTCGGAAGAACCGGAGTGAGTACAGAGGTTCTTACAAGATGTTACAGCTTGGTAATCTACCTCCCAGTCATCCTCTCATACACCTACGTCAATGTTAAGCTATTTTTTGCAAAGAAATTGTAAATTTAGATCATTATAAAGCTATGTTTTGCCTTTAAATCATGAACATCTACCATTTTTAATAATAGTTTCTGAAATGAAATCAGTGATTTGTAAAGAAAAATTTATCCTGCTGCCAGTCTGGTGGATCTGTGTGGGGGAGGGGTGCTCTGTGAGGTGGGATTCAGCTGGGGACTGAGCTTCAGGGGAGGAGCTCTGGGTAAATAGGCGGTGCTTTGTACCAACAAGTGTTTCAACAGCTCCACATGGCTACAGGAGATTCAAGGATTTCTCAAATATGCATAATGAGTCAAAGCAACACTCTGGGTATGTTCTTGATATAAAGCTCAAAAAAGTAAATTTTCCATAACACCTGCCCTTTAAAATATAGGAAAATATCAATTAAATAATCTTTGATTTGTTTGAAAGGGTAAGAAAAACATATGCTTTATGTGTTAAACTGTGAATAAAAGTGTACGCATAATAAAAGCATTTCATATCCAAGTAATTTTCCAAATGTTGACAAACAAGTTCCACAAAAGCTGCTGCGTCATTTTGTGAATCATAAAAACACCATTCTGAAATTGTGTCGACACATTTTTATTCTTGAATGGCGCTAGAGGTGTTTTCTTTCTTTTTCTCCCTCTCTTTTCCCAGGACTATTTTGTCACCTCGGACTAAGTGCCTCCCTGATGTGGTCGTGCGCCTGTCTGAATTCGTGACAGAAGGCAGTGTCTCTGCGTGTAGAAAGAGCTGGGAGAACAGAAGACCACACTGCAGCAGGCGAGTGAAGAGAGACTGTAATATAGTTTGTCAGGAGGTGTGGGGTCGGACTGATAGGTGTGAGAGGATTGTCTCACACTAAAACAGAGTGCTGGAAAGTGGAGGAAGAAAGTGCAAAAGAAAGGTCACATTCTGAACCACGCTTTTATGAATAATATAAAATATACACATACAGTGCTGCACACAAATCACATCCTCATTTCTTTGTATTTTTCCTTCAAGGAGCCAGACTTTCCTGTATTCTTTTAAAGTATTCTGTATCAATAGGTCTCCAGGTTTTCACAAAGATTTTTCTCTTTTTTTTAAATTTGCTTTGAACTTTGGATGCATGTTTAATAATTTACAGTCCTCATAACCTGGGTCATTTTGAGATGCATCACCTATAAATCATTCAAAACTCAAAAAATTAACCAGTGTTGTTTCAGCACATACCAGACAATTTTGCACGAAACAGTTTAAATAGGATCTTTTGGCACTTTGTTACCAGCACCATGTCTCAAACACACAATTTCTTCCTAAGCTTTTAGTTGAATCAATATAAAACTACCTATGTTAAAAAGTTTGACACAAGAAAATATATTTAACAAGTTGTATGTATGTTGTATTTTGGATATTAAATTAAAACAACCCATAGATCAGGTATTTTTTCCTTATATTTTGACAAAATGCAATTATTTCAAATAATTTAATCAAAACAGTACAGCTGCCTGTTTCTCAACATACTACTTTGGGACTCAATCCTCGGTTCAATGTGAGGAGTCACATTTGTTCCCAGCAAACAATGCACAATGTTGTTATAGTCAGGTATCAATGACTAAACAGATCATGAAAAATCAAACAACTTCCAAAGAAAAAACTTTTAAGATGCCTGGAGAACTATTGATCAAGACTATATTTAAAGAATACAAAGAGAGTCTAGCTCATTGAATGCAACGTATGAAGAAATTAAGGGTTGTTTGAAACTTTTCCACAGTACTGCATGCTATTGAATACTGTGGAAAATGATACACAAAAGAAAAAAAGTAGTAACGGCTCTGTTCCCTGGAGAAACAACACAACAGGAACATCTGTTTGACTCAGTTGATGCAGAATAAAACAGCTTATGAGCAAAGCCAAACGGGGATCAGACAACTTAATAATGAATATTTGTGACCACCAACTTTACTGTATATCTAGCTTCACTTTAAAGTGCAAGTGTAACTTTCTTCAAATAATCTATGTTCTAAAAAATGTAACAACTTTAATTTATCATCACTGTTTTAAACACGGACATTTAAATTAAGCAAAACCATAATTTCAAGGCTAACATTGTCACCCAGAATTACGAATACTCATAAATTTACACTGCTCTATACTACAAGCCCTTACACATGTGCTGCAGAGCACCTGATCGATCAGGATCACCGTGTTAGCATTGCAGATGGCCATCATTTGAAGGGTATCATGTGGGGGAATCAATCACGGCAGCAGCATTTGAGCTCTACAGATTCCACGGGGATAAGTTTGCTCAAACCTGACGGGCTGGGATTTGGCACTCCAGAGCTTTGCTTGTCACAATATTGATTTGGAAATAATTACCCAGATTGCTTAGTGATTCCTTGAGTGTTCACCAGTATCCTGCATCAGCACAAGCTGCTTCAACCACCCCGCAACCCCACCCCTACCCCCTACATGTCACGGCAGCAAACCAGTCACTTTTACTCCTCTGATTAGATGTACCCAACATAATCTGTGAGAGAACTGTCTGTTTTGAAATACAGCTGGAGTCGTCTGCTCTTCTTGCAGAGGGGGCTAACAGAGTTGCTGGTAAGTAATTACCATCAAAGATGGTGGGTCTGAGTGACAGGTGACTGTTCATGGAATCACCATATATATAAATTATTGAGATGTGCCCCAAACACTGATGAGCAATTGCCAGTCTTTTCCTAATTACTAGTCACCTGAAATGAAAGGATTTGTCTCGTCTTGTATCTTAATCAGATCAAAGCGGAAGAACAGAGAGACAAACATGCGCAACTTTTTAGTCATTCTTTGGGATTCTGCACACGCCTTTACAATCAGAACCAGGCATAGCTAGACGGGAGTTCAGTTTTCCAACACATTCTTTTAGCTGGCGACGCCTCAGGACACCCTGATTTTCGGGTAGATTTT
This sequence comes from Cynodonichthys magdalenae, assembly GCA_031762555.1. NCBI lineage: Eukaryota > Metazoa > Chordata > Actinopteri > Cyprinodontiformes > Rivulidae > Cynodonichthys > Cynodonichthys magdalenae. The sequence goes on from JARVJO010000039.1 coordinate 12,511,234, forward strand.
TTTTACACTATGTAAACTTCTGTAAACTTCGCAAGCAGCGTGCAGGTGATCACAATTATTTTATGAAGCCAGAGATAGACAAATAATAAATTGTGCCAGCTTGGATAGAGGTGGGTAGCGATGTTACAGCTTCAGTAGCTGTTGTTGTGTTGTGTCAAGCTCCACTCCCAGTTTGTCCTTAATTTTAAGTAAATTTCGTAAACTTCCTTAAATTTCATAAGCGGTGTGGGGGTGAATGCATTTATTTTATGAAGCCAGGGGAAGACATGTAAAAATAAATTGCGACGACTCGTAGAAGAGGTCAGTAGTGATTTTACAGCTGCAGTAGCTGTTGTGTGTTGTTTTCAAAAGTTTTGCTCTTGGTCTGTCCTTAACTTTATGTAAATTTCTTAAACTTTCGTAAATTTCATAAATGGCATGGAGGACCGAAACTTTATTAAGACACAAAGAATTGTGCTGGCTTTGATAGAAGAGGTGGGTAGTGACGTTATGGCTTTAGTAGCTGTTGTCACAATTTCCTGTCCTGGTCAATTCATAACATTTTTATTTTAACATACGTATATTTCGTAAACTTCCTTAAGCTTTGTCAACACCCTTTTCCAAAATTCTACCTACAAGCCTGATCAGGACAATGGCTGTGTCATAGATGGAAAAACAAGTCATATGTGGCTAAATATGCCAAAACATGCAGCAGCACATTTTGGTGGTTTGTGATTGTTGGCACATGTGCACCACTGAGACAATTTGATAAAGTGTCCGTGCAGACCTTCTATCATAACTGCTCAGCGGGGATAAAAAGGAGAAGGAGACGTGCTGAGTCTATGAGCTCTAAAAGCCCCCGATCATATAACCCATCGCTACTGCGCTGCTGTAGCAGAATAATTATGAATCTGTGCAATGCATACAAGGTAGCAGCTGAGCAAATTCTCCCTGTTGCAGCAGAGCAATCCATTTCTCACGCTTTCTGTACAGCCTGAAAAAGACGGAGCCGTCTGTAGCTTCCTTCCAGTATTGTGGACTGAACAGAAGGACAAGGAGGGATGAATTTCTTTGTTTCTGGCAGTATTACATTTTTTTTCTTACAGTTTTTAACAAAAAGCATGTGCTGCACTCAACTGGGCAGATGGAATGAAGAAAAAGGATAATCACTGGCTTTGCTTCTGGATTCAATGCGAAACATTATCACATAAATTCATATATCAATTTTTCACAGATCTTTGGCCACCTTGTATCCAGCAAACCTTGAAAGAGTGGTTTACTAAAAAATAAAATAACTAAATCCTATGTTGCAATTTTAAGAAGAAGTGGTTGTCCTTGGACAAAAGCTTATAAATAACTTAAAACAAAATTAGAGCAGCTGTTCAATATTTAAGTTTTAGTAAAGTATTATTTGATAAAACCTACATTAGATGGTTTGAATATCATATTTGCACCATGTGTTTTTATTAATCTCTGTGCCAAGGCCAAGCAACACGTCAATACTTGCAGAAATGTTTCTCCTCAGTAGAATCTTATTTTGCCCTCAATGCATGAAACTCGAGAAACTGAGATAAAATACAAAAAATACTGTCAACAGTTTCCATACGAATCTACAAGTCTCTTTGAACTTGGCACCATGACCAAAGATTAAACAGGGATTCCCAGCTCTGCTAAAACGGAGGAATAAACAGAATGAGTTATGCCAGTTTCGAGGTGACGCTTTGATGATTAAGTCACTGGAGAAGAGTCAGCCAGCATTTTTACAAAAGTGAAATTTGCTTCCAATACTGTGGAAGTCAACCTCTTTAAAACCAAAACACTAGGTGCAAATGAAAAACAATGTTGCTTTTAATTATTCTCCAAGCATTAAAGGATTTTCCGCAGTCTTCGTCTACACTCTCACTGTAAGAGGAGTATCAATCCATAATAAAAATCACATTTACTGTAATCTTTCTATTAAATCCTCTGGATTACTCAGATTTAGTAAGAACACAACTCTGAGTTATTTCATTTCTGCCAAGTCTTCTGGCAAAGTGGCTACGCTTCTGTTCTGAATCTTTCTCAGCAGTCCATTGTCCCCAGAACATGTTCTCTGACAACTCTTGTTTCAGCTTCTTGCTTTATAATGACTGATATTTATATGTATTGGACTAACAAGCCTCATAATTGAGCTGTGCCACCTCTGCTGCCAAAACTGCTCGACCCTACTTTTGTTAATGATCACATCCGTGTAAACACACAGTCCCTGAATGATCAACCCCAAGAAAGCTATGGGCTAATTTGCTCTATGGGTTCAACTCTTTCCTCTGTGCTCATAAAACGTGGCAATCTGAGGAGACAGAAGCTCATCCTGCTGTGACCCAGAACACTCGGGAGAGTTTGATTTTTGCTTTATGTCTGATAAACACACGTCATTACAAAAAGAAACTAAACTGGTCTTATTTGGGTAAATGTGAAACGCTCATAAATAACCCCGGGGATTGTTGGTGTAATCCCAGTGGTTAGTTAAATTAGTTAATTAGTTGGAGCCAGACAACAAACACTCCAAAAATAAAAACAGAAACACTGAAAGAAGGTAATCGGTGGGTTACATTTGCAGTCATATGTCGAATAAATCTATTAAAACGTAAGCTAGAGTCCAATTTTGGACTTGAGGTTTTCTATCAGCGCCTCTCAAAATCCAATATGGCTGCCTGTGGATACAAAGTGGTGACATCTGCTATGATAAACTATTTATTTATGCTTCTGTTGGTTTGTACCTCATTCAGTCTGTCACACACATACTGCACAATCGTTATTTGTGAACATTTTGCTACAATGTTTGGATGCATAAAGCAGAAAATACATTGTTTTGGGCTCATACTGGTAATAGTAGTTAGCGTGATCACTGACCACAAAAATTTGCAAATCTCTCTAGTTTTTTTGTTTGTTCTGTTTTGTAGGAATACATTTAATTAAGTAGTGACATAATTTACAGATCCAAGTTCAGAGGTCAATGAAATGGATCAAAAGCTCCGATCTGCTAGTTCTTCTCATTCACAATTGGATCTTATTTATGCACCAAATCTAACATTCAAATGACCTGGTTAGGGGTTAAAAAGAGGTTCTTGTTTTGGCTAAATTCATTATATTGTGACAAGCTGGGAATGAGACTGTTTTCATTGAAAAAAACAATCCACACATGGTTCCCAGAAAGGTAAAATGTAAACACTTTAGTCCTGAGACGGATCCGTTTTAAGACGTTATTGCCTTTCCCTGACCTGCAGAAGAATATATCAACCTTTAACCAAAAGCTCATTAACCCTTCTCCAAGAGTTGACCTGCAGGACTCAAACAAAAAAAGCTGCTGTCAAACCGAGTTAACCTTAATTAGATAGCAGCAAACGCTTATTTACACAATCTATAACTCTCCTAAATATACAGGAATATTTAAAAACATCATTTTGATGGTTGAACATATTAAATTATTTTTAGCTCAAACAACAATCCAGCAAAGCTTGGTGAGTTTTAAGAAGTATATATATGAGAGAGTTTATGAGCCAACAAACTAAAAACACGAAGTATATAAAAGCTGTTTGTTATCTTAGAGAAAGTGACAAAATGAGATATTTCTCTGGAAGATAAACAATTTTTTCTGCCACCTTTCAGTAGAGGATTTAATAAGAAGTATAACAAGCATTCTTAACAAGCAATGTTGAAAATCAGCACCTTCTTTGTGTATATTCTGTTTTTAATAAGTGAACAAATAAAGCTTAGAAATTATAAAAAAGGAGAATATGCTTTATGAGGCAGAAAAACTACTGACATTTTTCTTGCATACTATGCAAATAAGTGTTTCATCCTCACCCAAGGCACAAAACTCAATTTATAGCATACATGTATCACTTTGCCAAGGCCACAAATGTTTAAACAGCTACCGTTAGTTTGGCCTATAACACGACTGGAACCCTGCTGAGTCAGCTGTATGTGCTCTGTATCGCTTGGTGGTGACATAACTGCAGAACTGCTCTCATCTGAATTTATAAGAATCGTCTGGCTTCTGCAGTCAGGAAAAGGGAGCAGAGGAGAGGCAGACAGACATTTGGAGGTCGGACGGAGTCTTTGCCCGGCTCTGTTGTCTTAAATTGACTCATTTAAGCTCAGCAGGGTTTTCAATTACTTTTATACTCAGCAGGACTTTCAATTACTAAAGAATAAAAGCCTTCTGGTATTTGTTTTGGTCAAGCAGCGACTGCCTGAATATCAATGTGGCTCTTGGACAAAACATTAAGCTGAAGTCAAACTATATTTATTCCTTGACTGACATTGTTCTTTAATCAAAACACATTGTGGCAATTAGAGTCTGAACACACACACACACACACACACATAAACTACGTCTCACATAATGCAGGTTGATTATATTACCTGCAAAATGATGACATTCCACCAGTAAAGTAGATGTCAGCCAATAAAATTTACATGTGAAATCTCTATTTTGCTGCATTTTCACCAGCAATTTTTGCTGCTGTCCAGTTGTACTGGGATGTGGGAATTTCCCACTTACAAGTCATACATTTAAATTGGAATGACCCCTTCAGTGGGAGAGTTTAGAATTCAAGATGACAGCTTCTCACAAAAACTCAATGGTGCGTAAAACTCTCTTACTTTTAAAAGTATTTTTGTTTTATTTATTTCACATTTAGTCGTACATATAGTACTTATCAATGTTTATAAGAGGACATATTAAAACGCTGTTTCTATGCACAAAATGCCACATAGAGCTCAGTGTTTGTTAGGGGTACTCAGTCGAGTACCGCAATAAGATGAAGAATGTGATGTTTTGTGTTTAGTTGAAGTCGAACATGAAATGTGTTAATTACAACTGGCCCTTTGAGGGCCACAATGATGTTCAGCTTAACCATAAGCATGCTTGTGTTGCCCTTGAAAATGAGTTTGATACCCCTGGGGTATGACCTAAGAACCAAGCCAAAAGTGGGTGGACTCACCCAATGGAAAGCCTCTGAATCCAAGTCGGGTCATCCTAAGCAGAGCTGAATCTGAGCCCACAGGAAAAGAGTTTTACTCTCTGACAAATTGAAAATGCAGTTAGTCTGACATCATGAGTCATAGAGAATAATTATGGCATCATTAAAACCAAACCATTTAAAGATGCATTCATGCAAAACAGGCTACTCTGGAATTTGCTGCAACTCTCAGCAAATCTGAATAAATGGACTGGTATAAAATGAGAACTTCAACTCTGATGCTTACAGGGAGAGAGGAGAGGAAATGAAGAAAAATGAAACATTTTAACTCGAATTTGTTGAAAGACAGAACAGTTATATCCAGGTTTTAGTATACTTGAAAATTGCGACCACTTCAAGAGGTTCTAAAAGTATCATGGTTACAAAATGCCTTGATCATTTTATAGATGAATAAATGTGATTACTTTAATGTGATCGCACTTAACAAATTTGAAAAGAAAATCTGTGTTTTTGTATTTTTTATGCATAAGAGGCACAGGTTAATCCAGACAAGCAAATGCCACAGCCTCTCTCAGTCCCAGAGGATGCTCCCCTGTTGTCACTTCATTCAGCATGAACACTGCCTACAGGTGCTCCATGCATGCATTTGCATTAATTCTCCTGATGTATGCTTTTGAAAATCAAACCTGAGAAGTGAACTGCCGCATAGCTACAATTACTGTACATCCATAACTCCACAAATCATATTGCGCCCTGCTGATTTGCCAGCAGGGACAGTTACTGCCTCCTACATCGATACAAGTTTAACTCCAAGTGTGAGCAAAGTAAATTAGAGCCAGGACTAGAAAGGCCTTTTTCCTTGTATGAAATTGTACTGTGACTGATACGAAACAGAATTAACATGACACAGTGTGGTAGTGCTATACAGAGCCACGCACTGCTGTGTTGTGTACACAGAAATTCCTCAAAGCGCAGTTAGATTAAATTTAACATGAAACATCAGCAGGCAGGAAAACCAGAGGGAAACACAACCATCATTTACAGCATCAAAGCCACCTGCCCTGAACTGTGTAAATGTCTTTTGTGACACCAAAACTCATTATTGAACAGCCACGCAGATTTGGATCAAAAAAAATTTCAGTTAAAAGCCTGTGTTTTAAAGTTTTAAATCTGATTTTGTCTTTTCAATATTGTAGACTCGGTGCTGTTAACTTAACCTCACCATAGTCTAATTTCCAAGGATGACCTATTTGAAATTTGAAAAAATAGAAACAACCATTTCAAACATGGGGTGGGGGCGTCTGTGGCTGAGCAATTAGGGGAAGTCGTCTTGTAACCAACCGGTGGGTTGCCTGTTCGAAACCCCGCTCTGTCCATCTTAGCCGTTGCTTTGTCATGCAAGACACCCACTTTGCATGCTGGTTGTGCTCAGAGGGTCCAGTGGCGCCGGTGTATGGCAGCCTCACCTCTGTCAGCTTTGGCTACAATGTAGCTTACCACCATCACTGTGTGAATGAATGGATGAACGGCTCAAGTGTAGCGCACTTTGGTGTCCTTGGACCATTTATTATTTTACAATTTTAGTTTGGGACAAAAAAGCTTGCAATTCTGACCAGGTTCTTCTGGGGGGAAAAAAAGTATAATGTGGGAGAATTAAATTTATAAAAACTCAGAAGAAACATAAAACACAGATTTTAGTTGGACTTTGAAGGTTTCCATTAAGGCTGAGCCTGTGATGGTCTTGCGACCTGTCCACGGCGCACCCCAGCCCTCGCACAGTGACTTTTGGTTATGGCACACGTGTCAACCCCTTCGGATATTTACTCGTATTTTGACCCTCAGAATTCTGTAAATTTCACAAATAATTCATAGTACTGTTCCTGAGGGGATCTGAGCGGGCCGTTTGCCACAGGAAGAGGACATGGGGGCGGAGATAACATCGTCTGCAGAGGCAGAGGAGCTGGATACCGAGGAGATGGTAAAATTATTTCCTTACAGCCTCCTGGCTCTAAGGCTTAAGTGAAGTCGAAGCAAAGGTTTTGGAAAAATAATTTGTAAGATTGACTTATACATCTGTATAAGTGGGGGAAAATTTGCATAATTTACAGACAATCCATACAACTTCACATGTATGATATAGGCACCGTTGATCCCTGTGACCCTGATACAAAGAAGCCGGTTAAAGATGGATGGATTAAGACTGAGAAATAAATTTCAATTTTATAGATTTCATTGTGTCAATGCGTTTTAGCATTGTTTGCCATATCAAAATCACAAATGTCTGCTAATACAGCTTTCAATTCCAAGAGCAATGCCTTTATGTTTTGCACGCTGGTAACATCGCCAATCCAATGTATTCTCACTGAGCTTCATGTTTTTCTAATACTACACAGCCTTAGTTTATGCATTGTGGATGTTTTTTTTTTATCTTGTATAAAGACAAAGCAGAATCCAGAATGTGCACAATGAAAATGTAGTAGCTGTTTTTGTTCCATGCGCCTGAACACAGGAGCTTAGATTCGGTCCTCATGCAACAAAACAATCTGGTTATAAGCCTACAATCTGACATCCACAAAAAAAATGTTCGCATTGTTCCAGTAAAAATTCTGTGCTTGTATCAGAGTAATCCATGCATAAGAGCTTATCTTCACTGCTTATTTAGATGGACCAAAACAAAAAACTGGAAATGTTTATAAAAGCAGAAAACTTTTTTTTAAAATTTTGTTTACTTATGTCACACATCCTCAGTCTCTTTCTTGCCTAAAGAAAATAACATTACCAGACCAACTCTCCGCAGGCTGAGGAACCTAACAAAACTGAGCATTCATGTGAAAAAAAAAGGTGCATTGCTCAGCCAAAGCTGTAATGGTTGCTCCTTAAAGCAAACATCACAGTAGAGTGAAACTCTATCACCGAAGCATTTCAGGGCAGCTAAAAATCTTCTACAGCAGACCTGACCATTACGCCGCAGCGACAAGTCACCTGAAAACAGGCCCGATGTCTGTTTACAAAACATTGTCAGACACGAGGGGAAGGTGGCGGGTCGGCAGACGGGTTCACAAACGAGGTCACAAGTGGATTTTGGCAGCACTATGTAAATGACCCCCCTATAGGATTTCAATGAGCACTAAATCTGCCTGTGTGACCTAGTCTCATCTCGCACTCCCTTTCTCTCTCCCCCCATTAACAAAGAGCCTCTGTCAGCAAGTTTCACTCTGCTGAGAGACAGACGGGGTGAGAGAGAGATGGAGACAGAGCAGACACACACACACACACACACAAAAAGGATGAGTGCTTTACAAAGAAAAAGAGATGAATAAATAAACCCATTGCTTCTGCTTTTGGTGAGCTTCAAATGAAATTATAATGAATGTATTTAAAAACTAAGCAAAAGACAAAACCAAGGATGAGCATTATCTGTCATTTCCAGACAAATCCAGGACTCTTATGTAACATAGTTACAAAGCAATATTCTTGATGTCATTTGATTATTTTTTTCATCAGTCACTGTAATAAAGACCTGAGTATGTGAGAGTAGTAAGAGCGTTCTCTCACCATGACCCACTTTGCATTTGGCACCTCGAGCCAAACTCTGAGGGGAGTTCTTACTAACAGAGTGATGACAAATGTCAGACCACAGTTAAAACTGGCATCCATCCAAATAAATAGTCAAGATGACTCAAATGCTCTGATTTTCGTGTGGCGACCCCGAGTCAAACCAGAATTCATGCACGGCTAGATATAGCCATAAAAAAATATATACAGTATGTCCATTAAAAATGCATCGTTAAAAAAAAGGAATTAAATACAGTTAAAATGCTGTGGTTCCAAATAAAATACAATAAAAGCTGAACATATCCCTTAAATTATGGGGCGCCAAATGTAAAATCAAATCAGAATGGAACGCAACCTCTCCTGTTGGTGCTCAGGTCTTGTTAGGATGTCGTCATCATGATAAAATAGCAACCGCTAGCGTTGCTAAAGCTGCGAACGCATTTTGAATTAAAATTTGAAATACTATCAGAGGCGTTGCTTTTGTCGCAGGATGATGACATCTAACGCTGCTAGCGTTGCCAAAGTTGCTGAAGATGGCATTTAATTTTTTAATTCATAATGTGTTCATTGAAAACAATATATTAATATAAATTTTGCCTTTTTTAGATTGTCTCCATTTGTCTGGCTTGTTAGCAAAATATTTCCTGAACAACTGGACAAATTTTAGTGAAACTATCAATAAGTAATCATCGCATATACTTCTACAACTAATTTGCTTCTGCTAACCCCAATCGAGATGGCTTCTGTAGCTAATCTACCTTAGCAAACACAAAAATTGATATACTAAATCAAAATTGCAGGTATTGAGCTAAACTTTGATAAGGTAGTAAATGAGAGTCATCCTCAGCATATTTTTCATGTGCCAACATATCACACAAATTAAAATGTTATGTTTATATCGAGTAAATAAACTAAGTAAAAAAAAATTATATATTTTAAATTTTTTGATGGGTGGGAAGCTCATTGGCGGGCTAGATAGAAAGCACCCACAGCCCGCATGCTGCCAGTTGAACAGCCCTAAAAGTATCATGAAAAATGGCAGGAAAAATGCATTCTTTCTTAGAATGCTAGGTTTTTAATCCCAATAAAACAAATACATTTTGATTTAGTTCATGCATTATTCACCAAAACATTTTTAATATTTAAACAGTTTAGAGTCTAAAATCTAAAAAGGTTTTCTCAGTGTTTGTGAGTGGTGTGTATAAACAGCTTTGCCAAGCTCTCACAAATGCACTTACCAAAAAAATAAATAAAATCCAAGATTAGTAACAACATTTGCTTTTTTGCTTCCATCCATTCTGATTTTTCTCGATAAGTAGAATTATTTATGAAAACTTCCCGCAAGTGTGGAACCCCCCACCCCTCTGGGCAGCTCTCCTCACCTCGGCCACACTTCTCCCATTGCTGCTCGCCTTTTTTGCTTCTGTGGAGACCAGATGAATCGCTGCACTCAACCTCTGACCTTCAGCAGGGCGATACGTGACACGCCGTTAGTGGCACATTAGCAGCTGAGGGCCTGTGGGCATGCCAAGACCAGCTGACTCAGGATCCTCCTACAGGACATGCCTTAGTCCAAACTTACAGGATTGAATGACCGAAGGTCTTCATCTATAGTAATGCATCCCTTCAAGGGCTTGGCATTTAGGGGAAAACATATGGGGAAAGGGACTTATAGGATGCATCTCCCACTGTTGTTCATATTACAGCAACCTACTTAGAGTAAACCTCTGCAGAGTAATGTGCAAAATAAAATAGGGTTTAAAGGATAGTTGAAATTTTTTGTAGTGGGGTTCTGTTAGGGCTAAAACAAAGTATCATGATATAAGCAGTTGAGGGCACACCTAACCAAAAAGTTAGATCCATTAACCTCTAATCCGCTAAACGAGAACCTTAGCTCCACTAACGCTACACTGATTAAAAAAATTAGCAGAGGATAATGCTAACCGCTAAGATGTCAGTCTTACTCTCCTTCCAGTTGGAAACTGGTGGGACTGAAACAAACCTGTTGTTAGTTTTATTGGTTTCATTTGAAGGTGGGTGGGATCATTTGCAGCATATCGGCTAATCAAAACCACATTTGTGATATTTCCAGTTTAACCCTTTCAGAACAAAAGCATTCCTTTGAGTTTGTATTTTTATAAATACAGTTTGAAGTTTGTCAAACATCTATCAAATTTTTCTACCATATTTTATATGTAGTCAATTTTTGTATTTGTTATGTAAATTTTGTTAAATGTTATTTTTTAATTTGAAGTTTAGCTGCTAAAGATGCTACATGCTACATACACGGTTGGAGTCGAGTTAGTCATTGCCCCCAAAGTTGCTTAGCTGGGCCACGAGAGACTGAGTAGCTAAAGCCTTTCCTCTGCCTACATCCCCCAGAATGCAGTGCGATATTGGATCAGAAACCATTTCTCCAAAATCAAAGCTATTCAAAAAGTTATCTACAGCAGGTAAAACGTTAATTGTTTTCAAATTTTCAATGAAAATCCACTTTAAAAGATTTAAAATGTTGTTTAAAAGGAATTGCATTGGACTCCAATTAAACAGCGTTTGTCAATAAATGACACCCTGGCGGCATTAAGTAGGAAGTGAGACCTAATCTCAGTCATTATGATTACACTGCTGCAGCAGTCATATCAGTGCTGCCTGTCATTGGGCTTATTGTCCACAGGATCAGAACACAGCACGAAAATCCCTCAGCAGCGTTTCTGCATGTTGCCTTGGTAACCTGTTACAGTAAAAAAAGAAACAGTTTCAGGACTCAGAAAAAAAGAGGAAGGATAGCAGAGTTGACATCTCATAATGAGCCGAGTGTGAATGAGGTTCAGCGGGGGGCTACACTCAGAGCCGTGGGGACTTGTCAACATAAATATTCAGGCCTGGCGTGCTCTTTCAGAATGAAGAGAATACTCAAAAGGGAATTTGTCACATGGGAAAGACAAATATGCGGTTTTACAGCATCAGAATCTTGTACTCATTCACAGAGTGGGCGAAATGTAGATGCAGGATTAATGGGTCCAATTAACATCTATGCAAGCTAGAAAAGGAGACAATTGTGAGTTGGCAGAAAGGAAACCGAGCCATCTTAGCTTGCACACACAAATACAGGCCTTCATGACAAAAAGGCTCTGTCAGACTTCTGCTTGTGTCCTGCAGTTTCCATCCTCACTCTGGGAAGTGCTGATGCGATCGAAAGTGTCCTTGGCAAAAGCGTTTACTCACTTGAACACGTACATAAGGAGTGGTTGAAATGTTGAACATCACTGGTGCTTAAACACTGAAGAAAGCTAAAAAAAAATGCACAATGATACAACAAACCTACTGAATCTGCAGCTTGAATCGCTTTTGTTTTCCTTGTTATTAAACACCTGCATATTTTACCCAGATCTTCGTGGGATTCTGTGGAACGTTTGCAGACAATATCCTACTGTATATACCTTGTATAGACCATTTTGTAGTTACGAGTACTAGCGGAGCTTAACTCTATCGGGTCAAAGGTCAATTGAGTTAACACATACAGGTGTGGCATAGTTACTACAGTAGTTTTGGTTGCTTTCTGTGTTTTTGTTTGGATAAAGACATTTCTAAAAATAGTGTCATGTTTATGAGTATATCTGTGGAAATTACAAATTTAAGAAACAGTTTTGAAAAACTTTATGTAGAGAAAACCTGAGACAACAAAGAACCCACATCATCTCTACTTTTTGTGTTTTATTTTCCCACACCCCCCTGAGTCTTATAGAAGTCAAGCAAATTGCATAGGCTAATTTCTGAGACCCCTGTGGCCCACTGGGATGCTAACTAGGATGAAGGCGCATGCCTGCTTTCTTACGCAGCAGCTCCAGTGATGCACATGCATTGTAAAAACTCTGTTTAACAGCAGGCAGCGCATGAAAGTGATGAGACGGCTTTTACCAGGCAACGAGAGCAAAAATGTGCTGCTTAAACGGTACTGAAAGAGCAGACAAAATGGCAAAAACATTCATCAGGGGAGCCTTAGCCTAATCTGAGAAACAAAAATGAGCGACTCAGCTTTCACCATTTGTATTAAAACCATAAGATTAGTTTGCTAAAATATTTTCACCCTGACTTGTAATAAAAAAAAAGAATGATTTCAAACCTACTGAAAACTGATGAAGGTCTAATATTTCTCAAAATAAAAAAAAAATTAGATTGCCTTTATGGATAATATAAATTTAATTCTAAAAAATACAAATAACAGTCAACTTGAGTTAATGCTAAAAGAAACTACAAAGAAATGATTTGTGAGCAATGCACTGCACCGGGCCAGTATTTCTAATACTAATAAGCACAATCTGCAGTTTCCACTGTCTGTGCAGCTATTAAACAGTGGTACCAGGATGCCATTACCTCTTATGTCCATGCTTTAATGGCATTTTCAAGTGGCTGAATTTTATTTTTCCTGTAATGCAGTCAGCCTCAATGGAAAACTCTTCTATTGTGGAGTCCAATGCATTATGCTCTATTTAAAATGTTTTACTGAGCCTCCAACACTTTCTCTCTATTCCTGTGTTTCCATAACTTTTCGTCCTAACTTGTCTGGAATGTTTTGTGGCTTTCATTTAAATCTATAATCTATTTGTGGATTAAAATCTAGCACATTTAAACAACAGAGCAGCAAAAGCAAAAATACAGGGAAAATACTGAAGATTTCTGCAATGAATCCTCCTAAAAATGTGGTCCGATTCACAGAAAACAAAACTGCAAATGACGTTACTTTTTGTGTTATCTTTTAAACAACATGAGTGTTTGATCTCCTAAGTAGAGAAAAGTATGCAATTTTCTGTGCCAGCAACTTTTTTGCACCCGGTTTCCAATTGAGGTGCTTGTAGAAAGATCTTTTCTAAAAATAAAGCCATAAAGCTGATAGCTACTGACAGCTCGGTGTGCTAAAAATGGACCTGTTCGTTTAAATTATGTATCAATCACTACTTCTGAAAAAACTTAAAAGATAAACATTTCGAAAACATGAAATGTACAATGGTCAATGATACAATTGTATATGATTCACGTCACTGTGGCTCATGTTGTTGCCTCTCCCTTCTATGATGCCATTACCACCATTTATCACGGTTTTTACCTTTCTTGCAAAATATGTTATTACTTTTATATCCTTATTGTATTTCCTATGTTTAGATATATTGCTCTGGGGTTAAACCAGGACCGCAGGTACGGAATTTCTTTCCACCTCATGTAAACATGTGATGTGAATGACACAGTTTCCTTCATCCTTGAATAAAGGTACGAGCCTGAGAAATACTGTCTGATGGAGGAGCTAAAACTGTACAACATATTTCAATTTGAGCCATTTTTGAGCGATACTTTGACTTAAGTTAGCAAAAAATGCTCCCTTTAGCAGTTTCTGGGCCGCTGTGAGCCTCGCTCAAGAACTGTATTACCCACAATGCCCCTCAGGTACCCAGATGAATTTGGTTTTCTTGAAAACAAGGGAGAGGAATATCATTTGATGGGAGAGGGGAGGGCAGAGTGGTCAACTTGTGGCTTGCTCCCTAGCTGGCTAAGCTAACCTCAGTTTTCTGTAAAGTAGAAATAATAAGGATCCCCCACACAGATTTTGATGAAAATTGCAGGAAAAACCTATCGCTTATAGAGCTACGGCTGACAGAAATTTGAGCCAAATCGCATGGCAGGTTTTAAGGGTTGCATTTTGGCTTTCGGAGATTCAAAATAATCTAGCTGTCAGAAACGCACAAAAGTTTCAGGAAGTGTTGAATGCACCACAGGGAGCAGCTGATTAACGTTTGAAACATTTCTAAGCAGGGGGAGGCCGTGCGGGTCTGCTGTCTGATCGTTAGCAACGTCCGGCACGAGTACCGTCTACCAATCAGATCTGCATGCCCGCTCGACCGAAAAAAAAAACACTGTCTAAAACCATGAAAATTTCAGCAAAAAGTACCTCCCCACGTCAGAACTATTAAAATGTCACACCCATCCAAGCTGTAAAATGATTGAAATGGTTAAAGACATAAAAACATATTAGCTGTGCAAATATTGCAGTACATTTTACAAGCTTTTCAAAAATATGGGCAAATACATTTTTATCAGGGAGGCCCAGTCTGAAGCAAATTTATGGGAGTGATAATCGCTAATAATGATGTTTAATGCAATGGTGGCACTGAAATTGTTTGTATACTAAGAATTTATTCACACCTGCATAAAAGGTCCGGACCAACGGTGGAAACGAACTCCGGTTTGCACAAATTCTTGAACATTTATGTTAGTTCCAAGTCTAAAATCAAAGGAATTAGACTTTTTTCTAGATTTTTGAAAACAGGGTAAATGAGAATTCTTCCCTTTCCTTTCTGAGTCAAAACATAAAGAAGAGCAACAAAAGCAAATAATTACAGCTGGATTTTTATCCCAAGCTGCTGTTCACAAATGCACTTCACAGCATGCAATTCTCTGCGGAGGAAGAGTTCTTTTTACTTAAGTGGCATCTGGACAAAGCACACAGGAAGCGGGACATAATGTCGACACTACACAGTGAAAACCAGGTTAGGAATGGTACTCGAGATTCCCCACCATTCCACGTGATTACAGGTTTTGTGTTGGTATCAGTAGTAGTCTGTTTTAACAAAACCTGGGGAAAAAAAAGGTGCAATTATCATTAGCACACAGTCTCATGCAGCATTTTGCGGCATGTGATTGAAATCTGGTGAAAAAAAGATGATGTTGCTTTTTAAATCAGAAACAAACCTTTAGAAAAAAAACGATGAGCAGAGGTTTTTATTGAGTAAAATTCATCATTATTCATTGACTAATTGCAGGAGTTAACTGTATTTTGGCTCAGCATGCAAACAGCAAATGAGTCAAGTCAACCTGTACAGATTCTATCCCCCTAATGCACAACATACTGAACCAGAGGAAAACAGAGTATGGGGTGCCCAGTGTAAAATAGAATGTTAAAAAAATGTCACTAACACACTTACAATTTTTTAGCTCCATTTCTGAACCATCAACATTTTATTGTTACAGAATTTAGCTCACTGTATTTACATTTTGCTAATTTCTACACTAAATTTAAATGTTATACGTTATGTCCAAAAGTCAAATTCTAAATATAAATATAAAAGTTCAATCTTAAATGTTAAAATTTATATTTAAGTATTTCGGAATGGGGGCCGCCTTTGCCATTGGTTTGCGGCTTTTGTTATGACATCACCCTGCGACAAAAGCAACCGCTGGCATTGCTAACACTGCTAATGCTGCTAACACTTCTCTTCAATACATCGAACTTGCAGTTACGGGCAGTGTCCGAGCCACACTTCAAACTGCCGGACCACAGGTACCATCCAAGGAGGTGTAGGTACCGTCTTTAAAATATCCAAATTTCAATTAACACATTTGAAAATTAAATTTAAAATGCCAATCTTCAGCAGCATTAGCAGCGTTAGGGGTTGCTTTTGTTGCAGAATGATGACATCACAACAAAAGCAGTGCACCAACAGCAAAGGCTGCATTCCATTCTGAAATTCTGAAATGTAAGCTTTAATTTTTATATTTAGATTTACGTATTTAGATTTAGGATTCATGGCATATTATTTACTGTGTTATAATTAGTAAAAATTAGCTGAATGTAAGAACAGTGAGCTAAATATTTTTTAATTAAGATTTTTTTCCCTATTTCTGCTGTTTTAATTTAATTTTTCAGATAAAATTTAAACACTGCAGAATAAAGTGTCCATTCAAGTGAGAAGCAGAATTTCTCAGACCTGTGCAACATGCCTGCTGAAAGTAGCAACTAAACAGCAAATAGGGTTGATAAAACTTTGCTAGAATTAGAAAAAAAAAACTTTAAAACAAATATAATTACAGATGTTTTTTCAGTGCCCTTATAACAACCTTGGTAATGTGGAAAAAATATAAAACCTCATCCAAGTCTTGACCTTAGAGGACCTGATCCCACTTCATAACAAACACCTCCTTGAGCTGTTTTAGCCAACTGAGGAGAGCTCATCAATATTCTGATTAGGGTTACAAGATAAGCCTTATACTAATCAACAATAAGAACCCTCAAGCTCCTTTCTCTCTGTTGTGCTTTTGCAGGATAATGATCACAGAATCGGTGAAAGACTTTGATTTTGAGACAAACAAGGATAAGACGCAACACGACTTGTTTGACCAGCATTTATTAGCTGCAAAAAGAGAGACAGTACTTCTGTTTTCCATAAACAAATATCTGATAAAGGGAAACCGGATGAAATGATGGTTTGTGCGTATGTCGGCAGGTGTTTTGTTCTCAAGGAGGGTGGAACAAACGCAGTGTGCTCTGCCTTTTTCTGCAGCATTTGCACACAAAACCACAGCAGACACTCAGACCCAGGAGGACTGTACAATATGAGTGTCTGCTTTACATAACAATTGATATAAGCTCAAGCATAGAATTCCTGCATGTCAATGAGGATCTGTCTCCACACATAATCACCAGTCAAACTTCCACTGCTGCATCATAATCTGCTTCTATCACAAGCCTAGGCCCAGCTACTTGAAGCAAAAAAAACCTCCGGTCATCTTTTAGGATGTATTAACCAAGTAATCTAGCCTTCCGGCTCAAATTTGCTTGTTAAACATATGCTAAACCTTACACCAGAGCATATAAACACTGTTTAAAGAGTGGGTTTCACTTGATCTGTGGTAAAAAAGTGCTTGCACCAGGGAAGGGAGGGGCACAGTCGCGGAGGGGTAGCCAACATTTAGTTCTTAAGCCATAAATGGAATAGACAGGGACTGGAGATGCAGGGGCAGAAGAAGCCCTGCCCTGCAGTCTATTGTTCCATGGCTGCCAGCGTATTCTCATCAGGGAGGAAAGAAAACAATTCTTTCTCCTGGATTCAGACACGACTAAAGGATATAACACCCACATCACAATACAGTTTACTCAAGAGACATACACTGTCCAGTGTTCCCATGCTGCTGCCCAGTCCAGAGCATTCATTTCCTGCATTGTCACAACTGTTGTCAGGAGACAATCAGAGGGGAAGTGGAACAAAATACATTCAGTTGAAGGGATAGTTCAGATTTTTGAAGTGAAGTTCTAAACATGAAATCCTTGTTAATACCATTAAAATATGAATCTGACAACAGAAAATGTTTATAAAATAAAGTTTGCACAAAACACTAAAATGGCAGTCTTTCACTTTGGTCTTGGCCTCACACAATTAAACTTGCTTTTACTTTAATAGTATAGCTGTATTACTTATTTCACATTTAGTCAGTCATACACATAGTACTTCTCAGTGTCTATAAAAGGACATATTAAAACACTGTTACTATGCAAGAAATACCATGTAGAGCTCCGTTGTTTTTTGTTGGCTGTTCTCAGTTGTAGCAATGAGATGAGGAATGTGACATTTCGTGTTTAATAAACATGAAACATACAATTTATTACAACAGGCCCTTTGAATTTGACACCCCTGCTTCAAATAATAACATCTAACAATATTGATACATTTTAAGAAATTGTTTTATGTGAGGCTTTCCATATAAAACTATTGTAAACGTAGCTAGCATTTTCACATTTATACCAGACTGATGCACAATCCAATTATCCAATTATTGATTATTTAGCTTCTAAATACCCTGGAAACTTGCATTACGAGAGTAACAGCATCATGTTTTAAGCTTTAAACACATTTTTGATTGAGCAATAAACAGTTGAGATAGAGGATGTTATAACAGAGCAGTAGAGATTCTGGCTAAAATGAGGAAGTTCCACTAAAAAAAAAAAAAGTCTAAACTGCACATCACATTTTCTCCCTTTCTGTCAATCTAGTTGCACTTTTCTGCCATTTATTTGTTTTTCCCCCCTCATTTTTCTGTCTAAAACAGGCCGCTTGTTTGTCTGCCTGTCTTGCCAGCTGTCAGTCCTTATTTTTTGTTGTCTGTCAGCTTGACGGGTCTGCCAGTCTGTAGTAAATTTGTCTTTCAGCTTGCCTTGCCTGTCTGCAGGTTAGCGGAAGCGGAGGCAAAAACTGGCCGAGGATGTTCGGTGGAGCAGAAAAAACTCCTGATGCGTGACCTACCCCACCGCCGGGGCTCGAGCTGGGAGCTGCCAGTTGGACCGCTCATTGTTTGGCTTTTTGTGTACAACATCGGCTGTGGGATGCATGTATTCAAAGCGGGGAGGTGATTAATCGAATTAATGCCCCTCTCCTGCCAATCACTTATCAATCTGCAGAGAGTCAAGCGTTGACCTACTGAGCACTGAAGCTGTTAAGGCCGACATCCTCATGAGTGCAAAACTGTTCCCCGAGTCAAAGCAGTTTTTTCTTCAAAGCTCATTATAAGCTTGCTGGGTTCAAAGACCTACATGTCGAAATAAATACAGACTTAGTCAAATCCTCTTAAAAACAACTAAAGCAAACTGTTAGTGGATTGGTTACACAAGCTACTACGAGTTAACAAAAGTCAAACCAGGACACCTTCATTGACTGCAGAAGGTAAAATTTTAAACTTTGTTCTTGGCTATTATGAGCAGTAATTGGGCAGAGTTTACAAAAAAAACATTGCACTCAGGCTTTGTCTTCACAAACAACGCTTTCATAACACTGGTAGACACCCTGACTCCAAGCAGGCTTCTCTGGGGCACCGTGGCCTTGCCAAACCATAACACAGATAATCATGACACTTCGGATTTATTTGCAATTTATTTCCACAACTAGAAATTTATTACTGTGTAAATTGGCCTCAATGTTGTGTCTTCATGAGAAAACATGCGCAACGTGTGTGTGAATGTGTTGGTGCGGCTGTCTTTGTGGAATGTAGTAACAGCCTGGTAATTAAAATTCACATTCAGGTATGTGGAGCCGCGGGGAAGTCGGAGCATGACAGACAGACAGACACTTTGTGGGTTTAGTTTGGCCTAATCTCCCACCAGGCAAAGCCACTACAAAAGCACTCAGGTAGGGACATATCGACACTGGTGTGGTCTCCATGATCAAAGCTTTCAGCGTCGTCCTGCCCTCATGCCTTGGAAATGGACCAATTAGAGATAAGGACGGGTTGAGAGTTGCTTGCCATGCGTGCTTTACACCTAGCTGGCAGCGGCTTCAGACAAGGTAATTATACACACTCACCTGTCTGTCTCGCTAACACTCACACTCTCTGCCATTATGGCTCACTCATCCCTCTACACCCCTGCATTACATCCCTTAAACACAGGCCAACATAATAAGGGCCGACATGAACCAAACTGGAAAAACTGTAGCTACACGCGGGCCGATTAATCTCCGCCGTAGAACTCAAACAGACCCAGAACTGCTCACGGCCTATACAGGAAATCCTCCAATAAGTTGATGCTAATGTCAGGAGCCAGTGTGTGTCTTTTTCTCCTCCTCGTTGCTCTGATTTATGGAGCATGTCTGAGCCCCACGCTTTGCAGAGCGGCTTGCCAGTGTTCATTTTGACAACCTTTTTATGGAAAAAATGGATTATTTCAACAAATTGGGGCTACACGTGGAAGCAAGGTTTGACAAAAAAGACCTAAAATGTTATTTGTCGAGTTTCTGGGCTTCTAATCTGTCATGCACATAAAATTTAGATTATCAAACTTTTATAATTAACCAATACTCTGATACTCATTAAACAATACATTAAAAAAACCATCATTTTTATCAGGGGTGTCAAACTCATATTCACCGAGGGCCACATGAGTGTCATGGTGGCCCTCAAAGGTCCAGTTGTAGTTAACTTTGTTGTTTAACTTCGACTTAACATAAAACGTCACATTCCTAGTCTCATTGCTACGACTAAGCACTGCTAACAAACAATAACTGAGCTCTACATGATATTTTGTGCATAGAAAAGCATTTTAACACATCCTCTTACAAACACTGAGTAGTAGTGCTGAGATCTAGTTTATGGTCAATGCTAGCTTTAAAGAAGCATGCACTTCTTTTAGGACAATAATGCATCTTTGTAGCATTTGTGGGCCATATAAAATGCCATAGCAGGCCACATTTGGCCCATGGGCCTTGAGTTCGACAAATGCAAAAAAAAATTAGTAAAAATAATGAAAGCTGGATGTCTTAATCTACAAAACTTTTGCCGATTGAAGTAATCCTATCTACAATGCCAGGCATTTTTTGCTTTTATAGGTTGAGTTTGCCAGAAAAAGAAAAAAAAAAAAGAAGAGCATGATTTTTAAATATTGTTCAGCTTGTCACCATGGTAACTTTCAACAAAGCTCTTTCAGTGTGTGACCTCCTGGCTAACGGTTGCATTGGAGTCAGAAGTAATTAGACTTCTTGGACTATGTAGGTCACACCACCACCTCAGACAATACATCAAAATTAATCTCCAAGATAGGCAACTATGTTTGCAGAGCAGCTGAACGCAAGCTACGAGCATCATTCAGTATATTTCTAAGTAAATGCGTCCCTCTTCATGAGGAAATGTAATGATCCACTGCAAAGCAATCATTTTAAGTGCAGTAAAAAGCATATGAAAAACAGATTTTGAGTGAGACAGAGAGAAAACATAGGAGGATGCAAAGCTTTGCTGGATCCTGACACAGACAGGATCATGCAGTCGTCATGTTGGAGGACTCATCTTCATATTTTAAGACAACAATGTCAATATAGTGGATATATTCCTAAAGGGTTTCTTTACACCTTTACACATCCTTTGGACTAAAACAACATGCTGCTTATGCATTTTGCAATTGCTAACCATGTGGAAGAGGCAGTGAGATGTAAAAGAAAAAAAAAGAAAAAATCAAAAACGGGTTTACTGCTATGACTAAGCTTCAAGCAGCTCTGTCTGCAAGAGATCTGAAATCCTCAATGAATCAGAAAATATAGCTTTTTGTCTAAAAGTTTGACTTCAAAAGGACTAAGAAGATTTGTGAAAAACAACTTTAATACGATTTGCTGTTGTCTTAAAATCGGTAATGATGGAGATCCACAAACTAAAAAAAAAATGCAATTAAGGCATGATGCCAGTTCAAAGACTTGCTGTAGCGGCATCTGGAAATGAAAACGATTTGGAGTAAACCAAAGGCCTAACATATCTTAAATATCATTACGAACAATCTGATTTTGCTATTTTAGTGTTTGCAAAGGGTGAAAGCTGTGGTGGCCATCTTGAATTGGACTGGCTGAAAAAATTAATCAGTTTTAAATGTACAGCCAGTAATCCCTTTCAGGTAGTTTTATTAAAATATTTCCAGTGGTTTATGAGATATTTTGCTAACAGACGAATTGTGTAAATTCTAACATTTAATGTCAAGGTTTTAAGCAAACATATTGCACAATATGTGTGGTGAAATTATGTGTTTGGAGCAATGCACTTCTACTACCATGCCAAGTTTTAGCTCAATCTCTGTGAAATTGCCCGACTTATAGCCATTTTTGTGTTTTCTCGAGTCAGTTGGTTGTGGCAGCCATGTTCAATTTGGCTGAGTCTAAAAGTTAATCAGTTGTCGATGTGAATGCAGTGCTTAATTCCTGAAAGTTTCATTAAAATCCATGCAGTGATTCATGAGATATTTTGCTAACAGACAGACTGACAAACAAATACATACAAGTAAAAACATTCTCGCTCTTCTTTTGATTTTTGTGATATGCAATAATGAGCAACAATGTAAAAACATAATAGCAAACATTAAAAAAAAAACTATCTGGTTGATCATTTCGGTGTGCTATCTTGTGTAAAACTACAGTATGTGTGTAGACAGGCTGTCTGGAAGCTCTAAACCTTGGACCAGAATAGCTCCGATAATGCATCTGTCATGAACATGTCATCGGGACCTGCTCCTCAACTCGCTGTGGAAAACCGAATCGCCTCAATGGCTTGATGGCACGCTTTATTTAAAGTCACTACCGTGACACACATATATCTTCAAGTGATACAAACACACTGTCAAACACCGGAGGAGGAACACACTCAGTGCAGTTGTAGTGCGCTTTAAGCTTGGGCTTTCAGGGAATCAAAGTCAGGAGATCATGTAAGAAACAAAACAGTAGAAACAAAACCATCTCACTCCTCGCTGCTGAAACAAGAAGGCCAGCTGCATTTATAGAATAATGTTACTTTCCCACATTTGCACTTGCTCCCAAGAGATGGGCGGTTCAGAATTTTTTATTTTTTTTTGTAAACAGAAAGAGCGAGAGAAACTCTGTGTAAGAAGAAAAAAATCTATAAAGAGGAGGTCCGTGTACGTTTTTGGCTATTCGATTTTCATTTTAAAAACTGATTTTGAAAAACAAAAAACAGATGATTATTCTACTTTCATTTTATACTCCAAACATGGAAAAACGGTCCATAAATTTATTATCTGGTGGAGCCAGTTAAATAACTTTTTAATAAAAGACAGCTGCCTGTAAATAAATAAGAAATAACCGCTAGCCAACTACTTTTGCATTTCTCTAACTGATTGTCTCTTTTATTAATATAGCTAGTCTAGCTAATTTATTTTTAAAAGACTATTTATCTAGCTCCACCTTAAAAATGGTCTGATAACGGGATAAACAGGTTCTAAAGGTTCTGTCACACTTTAACATTTTAGACAACTTATGTTGACTTATGAAATGTTTTTTTATGTCTAAATTACTAATAAAAGTTATACATATTTGATCAATTTCTTAGCAGTACAGTATGTACACGCCTAAAGAAGGCTTCCAGATGATTTTTGTTATTCCATCTTCAACGTAGATGTCTTTAAAATTTTCATAGGTTGGCATAAGTTGTCTAAAATATTATAGTGTGACAGGGCCTTAACTAGCTAACCAGGCAGGTGCAATAAATAAACAAAGCTAACTAGTTTTACTCTCTTTACCAGGTGTCAGCTGATTTATCACTGATGATTCAAACTGTTTCCTAGACCTTCTGGTGTTTTTAGCACATCAAGCCAAGAGGTCCACTATGAGAAACTGCAGGTTCCACAGGACAGTGCTGAGTTGTCTCAACAATAATGATAAACTTCCTGTTTAACAAAAAATAATTCCATTTTTGGAGTATAAAAGGAAAACAGAATAATCATCCATTTTTTGGGGGTTTGTTTTTAAAATGAAAAACCAAAAAAGTACGCGGACCAAGTGGATTGCCTTTTGCAGAGACACCATTTATGGAGACATGTTTAGGAGCTAAGATGTGCTAAATGTTTCATGGATTATTCCACACTGCAAATGGTAAAGTGATCATGTGAACCCGAGACAAAAGTCAACTGTAGGACAGATGTGACATTGCAAGATTTAGCACTTACAGAGAACAAGATCGTTTATCCCACCTTGGCTGCTTTCCAAACAGCTAAATACTAATACTTGCAGTTTAAGATGCTTCAAAAGCCCCTTAAAGTGGTCTCGCTATCCAAAACAGACCATTATGTGAGTGTACAATTGACTTTTTAACATGATGGAAATGTGATCCACCCCCTATTTAGCATTCCAAATAACCCCATTTTTCCATAATGTAAACATCAGCTTGCTACGCTAATTGACTTTCTCTGTCCTCTCATGACAATAGAGCGGGTCCTTGACTTCTTTATGACTTCCCCTTTACGAGTCCTCAGCTGATTGTGCCTTTAAGGACCCTTTAATAAAAACTAAGCAAACAGTGCTCTCAGCAGAACAAATGGAAAAGTCGGAGGCGCTCGTGAAGAGGCTTTCTCCGTCCTTGTGGCTGAATGCCAGCCCTTTAGGAACCAACGCGGATAATAAAGACGTTTTCCCAAAAAACACAGGTTTTCACTGCAGGGTTTCACTAGATGATGAAAACCAAAAAAAAAGCCTCTTCACCTTATAAAAAAAAAAAAAAAAAAAAAAGTTCAATAAATTCAAATAATGACTCCCAGAACACCTAGTTTATCAGAGGTAATAATGCGCATATGTAGTGGCAGGAAGAATAAGAGTCAACATTCTGGTTTTGCTTTTACTGTAAATTTCCCAAGGATGACAGTTGGCCTACATGCTTTGCTATCATTGCTGCAGAAATAGCTTCTAGTTGCTAAAAGTATTTGTCTCTAAGTCTTGGCAGTTGTCCAGCGTAGCTTGAGGGACTCCAACAACCACAACCGGCCAACAGAAGTTCATTGTAAACTCAACCCTAATTTCCTGCTGAGTGAGAGCGTGGGGATATTAGTCAAGATAAGATGACTGGAGCAGGAAGAAAGGTGAGGGCTCTTCATGTAAGATGGTGAACTTCCTCCTTTGTGCTAAAAGGAACACAATCGCGTGGAACTGTCTGGTTTCTTTTGCGACCCCTCCCGAATGACACATCTAGGTCTGTGTTGGATTTTACTTTAAGTTCAGGTTAAGTTGCAGGCCCGTGGCATAGGCAGTTTAGGCAAATGCTAAGGGTTCCCTCTAGCTAGGGGACGCCACAAATGGGGGACAAAAAAAACAAAACATTTCTAACTTTTTTGATTTAGTCTGTCTAATTATCACTGGTTACTCAAGTTTATGAACTTGTTCTGTGGGTTTTCTCAGCCTGCTTTGTTACTATGAGGTGTTATATGGTAATGTTTTGTGATAAAAGTATATAATGCAGTTGAGACTAACTACTGGTGTAAATACAACACATACTAAAGATAATGAAAGTTAAATTTACGATCTTGGATAAATTTTAGGTTAAAGCAGGAGTGGACAATCCTGGTCCTCGAGGGCCACAGCCTGCTTCAACAAACCTGATTCAGTCATTGAATTACCTTTTCCAAGTTCTGCAGAAGCCTGATAATCACCCATTCATTCAAATCAGGTGTGTTGGAGCAGAGAAACAAGTAAAACATGCAGGGCACCCAGATAACTCACCCCCTGGGTTTAATGCTGGTTTTCAGTGTTCTACCTTCATAAAATACTGATTTGATGTTGTTTTACCAATCCCAAGAATTAATAAAATGCTCTTCGAATGGCTGGAAAATGCAGTTTTGACCCCCCTAGAACTGCTTCACTCCACAGTTGCTTGTTAAAGTAAACAGGTGTTCCTCGGTGCTGTCGGCTAATGTTGGCAGATATGAGGTAGACTTCTGGTATTCTGTTTCAAATTAATTATATTGTTAACTATTTTAATGGGACAACCTGGTTTCTAAACTTAAAAAACAATATCAAAAACAAAACAATTTAATTTGGTGTGTGAATGTTTGTAAATTGGGAGTGAGATTTAGAAAAGTGCACAAGCGGTGTCACCTGAAATCTTGCCTAAGGCTCCAAATTGGCTCAGGCTGTCCCTGGTTGTCAAGTTCTATATTTGATCAGCTGCAAATGCGGGGGTCAGAGGAAGGCATTGAGGAACCAACTGCTTGGCTGTCCCTACCTAAACACTCAACAGGACCCCACCAGCCGTAATAAACAACATCCCTATCTATTTAAAAACTTTCTCCCCTGAATGATACCCAGGTTTTAATCACCCACCCATCAGCACAATGCTGGACACTTGCCTCCAGAGCTTATTTCAATGGACGGAAATTGGAAATGCAAAACAGAGCAGCAGTGAAAGGACATGCGGCTCCATCAGCTTTCATGCAAACAATGGAGAATCTCTCCTCCCACCCCCGTTTAGCTTCTGCTTCCTCCTGACACACAGCGCTAACAATGAGGCGCTACGACTGACTGCATCCACATCCAAGACAGCACCAGGATGGGAACACATCCTCGCACAGAATACTGCTATACCTATTAACGGGGTTCAGATTTGAAGATCTATTTATCTGTTAACACAAAGAATCATATTCGAAAACACCACTGAAGCAGGAAAATCATAGGGGAAAACAGCACAACAACAAATATGAACTAAATGTAAAGTTTATAGAGTTACAGCTATTTTTATGTTTAAAATAGTAATTAGCTTTGGCAGCCATCTCAAATCAGGTTCATTTCAAAATATATTTAAAGAATAACGTCAAAGGGCGTCATTAACATCTGTCAACTGGTTTATGAGATATTTTGCTAACAGGCATACTCACAGACACAGGCTTATAAGACTATCCAAAACATAATTATCTCTAAACCATGTGTCAAACTCAAGGCCCGTGGGCCTAATGTGGCCCACTACAGCATTTTTTGTGGCCCACGAGAGCTTCAAAGATGTAATAATTTCTTAAAATAATCTGCTTTAAAGCCAGCATTGACCATAAACTACATCCCACATAATTCATGTTGATTATTCTACCCACAAAATGGTGGCATCCCCCCACTAGGTGGAGCTGCACAGGGTGTAAAAGTAACTGGCAGCCGGCAAGATTTGAAGTAAAATCTCCATTTCACTGCGTTTTCACAAACTACTTTTGCTGCAGCCCAGATGTACTGGAAAATGGGAATTTCCCACTCCAGTGAGAATTCCCTGTTGGAAAGTGTAAGAGTTTAGAATTCAAGATGGCAACTACACTCACCACATCTCAAGAGTGAGTGAAACTCTCTTACTTTTAAAATTTATTAGTGTTTCTGTGTTATTTATTTTACATTTAGTAAGTTGTACACGTGGTACTTTTCAGTGTTTATAAGAGGACGTGTTAAAATGTTGTTTCCATGCAGAAAATACCATGAAGATGCTCAGTTACTAGGGGTGCACGATAACTATCGGGCCGATAATTATTCGGGCCGATATCAGGGAATTATGACGTCATACTTATCTGGCCGATATCAAAACGAAAACCACCGATAATATATATATGTTTGTCAGCACGCAGCACGGCACTGAGCTTGCTTTTT
>JARVJO010000039.1:12546325-12570958 GCA_031762555.1 Cynodonichthys magdalenae
GGCCCAGTACCCCAATGCACCACAAACAGACACACAGCACACACATACACACACTCGCGCGCACACACACACACAGTAAATAAATCAAATAAATCAAAATCTATTTATTGGTGTTCTTCATATTTTGCAAATCATGTATATTCTATTGTCTGGGGTGAGGATGAACGGATCACTGAGCTTGTCTGTATCATTCAAAAACCAGAATGCTGATTGGCATGGGGTAAAGGGGAGTTGGGTGGAGGGGAGAGGGCAGGGGTGCCGTTGCAGTGCACATGCCATGCTTGCTAATTTTGCCATCCAGATGTCATCGTTTTTCAGAGAGGGTCCCGCCAAACTACGTCCTGCATGCGTTTCAACTGGAGTCCGAGTGCTAAAAATGGCACAGCAGCGATCTAAACCTGTCATACACAGAAATATGTGACACATTTGGAGGCAATAAATATGACGGAGGAGGTTAAAAAAATGTACAGCTGCTGAAATTTAAGATCTTGTATTCAACAAGAATGGGTGACATTTGCTTTTCAAACTGCAGCAAGTCTTTATCCCAGGCAGAGTGTTGTTCTAGGAAGAAGTGATGCAACACTGTAGCAAACACATTTTTATTTCAACAGTTTCACAGCATGTTGCTGACATCAAACCTAAAATAATATATTATGGAAAAAGACCAATCAGTTATGTTATCTTTGTATTAAACTTAATGAAATACATAACAGATTTTCTAATTATTGCATTTCATTACTTTATCAATGGACTTTACAAAAATATCAATATAGTTCTTTAATTTTAGTAACTAATAATACAGTAATCCTGACTAGCAGTATAAATTATAACAATGATCACACTGCCATCATTTGGAAATAAACTCAAAGTAAAGCAATAATGATAACATTCACTATTAACTAGTGGTGGGCACAGCTGACCAAAATGTCAGGCTCGCTAGCCACTAATTCACTAAACAAGAATCTTAGCTACGCTGAACTAAATTGCTAAACAGATAAAAATTAGTCGAAGCTAATGCTAACTGCTAAGACAACTGCCAGTCTTCATTTCTTTCCACCTGAAGAAAGGTGTGGCTGACACAAACCTATTGTTAGTTTTTGGTTTAATTTGAAGGTGGGATCATCTGTAGCCAATCCAAACTAGAGTTAAAGCTCTGTCTAACTTGCGGTACATCCAGTTTATCCTTTTCAGAATTCCTATTTTCTACCATTATGCATAGTAAATTTTTGTATTTGTTATTTAAATATTGTTAAATGTTTTTTTATTTCTTTTTGTGATGCTTTTTGTTCAAAATTTAGCTGCTAAAGATGCTACATGCTACACACACGAGTGCCTGACATGTCCAGCACTGCTTATAAGAGGGGATAGTTTTTTTTAAATTCGGGATAAATGGCATAAAAATAGAAGTTTTACTCTTTTGAAATTTTTAGTGGACCTAAAATTAGTGGAACCTAATTTAGTGTAAGCTAATCGGTCTGGTAACGGTTTCCAAAGTACGCAAATAAAGCTAATCCGCTAAATGAGAAGCTAGTTCTCTTAACGGATTAGCAGAACTGTGCTCGCCACTGCTATTATCATAAATAAATGACGTATTATTTTTTGGACAGAGATGAAACATTTGAACAGTTGCAGGAAGAAGAGTTGATGAGGAGCAGGGAGGGTGGTGCACTCTGTGGATAAACTTGGAGTTTGTGTTGTGGTTCCACTCTGCTTCTCCGGGTCTTGATGAGCAACTGGTGGGCTACAAGGAGATCAAAGACAGCAACATCACTCACTTTTCTAATATGTATTCTTTCCTATTACTCATCATCATCAACTGAATAATAAAATTAGTTATTCAAACCACGAGCACATTTATGATCCCCTTAAATTACTCAGCCCAACTGACAGAAAGCTGTGCAAACAGTGGCAACCATAGACCACAATTAAATGAAACAAAGAATGCCTTCTGACTCAGGGGACGTCAGTTGATGTCATTTGATCTTGTGATTGGCCAAATGATATTTTATTAGGATTTGAACTTCCTTGTATGTTCATGTAATGGCAATTCACCCACAGACCCTAGAGGGTTGCTGTTTTGCAAAGTCATGCCGCCCATTTAATAAAGTGGGTAAAATAGTGCTTCATATGTTGTGTCTACTACTAACTACCATTTATTAAAAAATTATACCAAAACCATAGGGTAACCTTATCCAAAATGAATGCACAATCATACGTGTTGATGCAATGCAGGTCCCCCTAATATACTGTGGTTGGATACTGAATAAAAAGGTAGTGTATAAACATTTTAAGCAGTTGAACAGTAACTCTTCCTACTAAATATCACTGCCTAGCCCCGCAGCCAGAGAACCGCTGCAGCATCAATAACCACTCAATATTAATTTCTTAATATACAGAGCAGTAATGCTGACAAATGTGTGGCTGGAAGGGTGCATATTTACACTGGTGGTTGTACTTTTTATAGGCTGCTTTATCTCTGTTGTTCAGAGAGTGTAAATACAGCAGGTCAACGAGGGAAAGATTTCAAATGATAAACAGCGACTCTGCTAAGCTTTCTCACTTCAAATAGTCGACACGTTCTGATTTATTCTCTCAGGAAGGTAAGACTCATGCATCACAAGTTTGGTATTTCTGTTTGGGGTATATTTTAGGGTTTCTTTGCCTTCAGATGTGAGGTTGCCTCTTTTCAGACCTCAATTTTGAAATTCTTTGAAGCAGAGAATGACTTCTGTCCAGCTAAATACAAAAGCATTATGGAAGTGATGGATGCTGGAGCTCTTGGCTTTCAGAGTGGTGGGTGGAGCTTATTTAAGTCTTGAATTGATATGTATAGATATGGGACAAATGGCTCTTTGAGGGCATCTTGACCATCTGTTTGTTTCACAGAGCCATTTGGTTTTAAGTGAGTTGCATCATCGCTTAGGGAGATACGTCATTACATACACCAAACATGATGACGTTAGCGCGACACATAGGCGGAACCATGTGTTTTGTCAAGTGGAACACCAAGGGCGAAGCTATACTTTTTTCCAAGCGGTGGCACTGGAGTGGCCAGGGTGTTTGGTGCACATAGAAATAAAGAAAAGCATTTTGGATTTGAAAATTCAAGATGGTCGCCACAGCTTATTACAAATGGCTTTAATTTAGCGGTTTTGTGTGATCAAAGAATGATTCAAAAAAACATGCTGAACGCTAGTCACGACTTCTTATTCAGCCATTTTTAGACACACAAAACTGAAGATTAACTTATAAGTAACCAAAAACAATTTTTACCCAATACTAAATGCTAATCAAATATTCAATATGGCCACCCCAGCTAACTTTAAAAGACTAAAATTCAGCCATTTTAAGACTTAATGAGATGAAATTTGTTGTTGAGTAGCTAAGAATGATCACATGCTTATTAGCAATGGCAATCCCAAATTAAGCAAACCACTAATGCTAACGCTAATTTTACAGAGGGCTATAATTCAGCCATTTTTAAACATACACAGCTAAAATCTAAATGCAAATACAAAATCTAAAATCCCCTTTGAGGTGGTACCTGGGGTGGCCACACCTCTGGCTCCTCCCCTGCAGAACCCCCTCGTTCTTACCCCCTGAACTGCTTTCCTCCACTGCTTTGCCTGTTTTGCATGAAAGAACAGAGGACTAGAGATCATCTCTTTGGTTAAGAAAGAAAAAAATAAAGATATCACAAGCAGTAAAAAAAAGGTAACGGTATAATGGCTTTTTGTCCGCCAGTTGGTTCGTATTGTTTGTTGTAAGGAGCCGATCAAAGATTCGGATCATTCTCAAACGTCACTTCTCTAGAAATGAACCTGGCAACTCAAAAGAGATGGAAGAACAAAACACAAAACAGAAATTAGCAAAGATTTTTTTCAACATCAAATTTTATGATTTATCATTTCTTATTGTCAAATCAAAATCAGAAATAGATTTTTTTACATGGATAAAATGGAGGAAACAAACAGTAATCTTAGTGATGAATGTTTTAAAACAAATTTTGTACTATAAGTTAACATTTTATTTTTGTTGAGATGCCCTATAGGTGAAATTTAAACCACCTGGTGAATCCTGCTGTGGCCTTTGACATCCTAAATCATGAGTGATGGAAAGAACTTCATCTGCCTTCATGCTCATTTAATTACAAACGTCTGGCTTGGCTCCATGGGTCTCCAGGGAGCAGAGGTGCAGCAAAAAGAAATCCCGACGAGCTGCCATTCTCCTGGAAGCTCAGTATCTATCCAAACATTCCCAAACTAGCACGAAAGACCAGGTCTGCCCATCCAGGGTTAATGAAAAGATTGTCTTTTTGAACATATCAGCGACACCTGCCAGCCGCCTGACACAATCTGTGAGTAAAAACGAAGAGGCCAGTCTATGTTAGCAGTCCCACTTGAGTGATAAAAATAATGGCATCAGTCAAACACTTCTCTGAGTTCAGGAGCAGCTCAGCTCCTCTCGGGGTCCGCTTCACCGAGAGCTGCAGAAAGTGATGGACAGATCTCCGATCAGACTGTCAGGGTGAATACTCTGAGTGGATCACACAGATGCAGAAAGAGCAGACCTTCTTTTTCAAATCAGCTCTTGTTCTGCAGCTTTGAAGCTCAATGTATTTCAGGTCAATGTGAAGACTGGAGGGAGCCGTGTTGCAATAAAAAAAAAAGATATAAAAAGTTGGAGAGCTGCGATACTATCTTTTGATCGACTCTGTATAAAACAAAAAGTCTTTTGGCTTCCTGTTTCCTTCCCTGAGAACTGATTACAAACTAGCAGCACATGTTTTTAGCTGTGGGCCGTTCCTAAGAAACAACGTGGCGTGCACGTAAAAAATAATGACGTTTGTACAGAGCGAGACCTGCAGCAACAAAAGCACTGCTAATTAAAATTGTTCAGCAGTTAAAATTAATTATGCTTTTTGTACAGGAAATAAAACCAAAAACAACTTACAACACATGCTAATGAGTTGAAAATATTTTTGGCACGTTCAGAGAGCAGCTTGTTCCAAACAAGTAATAAAATTATTTTTTCTATAAATGGGTCAGACTGTCTCCAAAACTTCATCACAGGAAAACAGTGATTTCACACAGCAAGTAAGCAGAATAATAAAGCTGCTGCTTTATAAGTTTAGGCCTCCATCATGCGAAATAAGGCTTTTACAAATAAATAAATAAATAAATAATAATCAAGCAATATGACTTTGGTTATTGCCCGTGGCCAGACTTTAATAAGAGGCAGGTTTTCTGCAGCAGAGGTGCTATAAGAGAGATTTGGCGACTCAAAGAGGATCAACCTGCTCTCAGGTTCTGACACCAAATCCAGTCACTTTCACTGATTTAGAATGTATTGGATATGTGATCACAGACAGCAGCACAGGTTCATTACAGATAAATGTTCATAATGTACCTTTACACCTCTGAATTGGTGGATTTGGAATTAAGGGTTATGCCAACTAAAATAAGATTTCCTCTTATTTCTGTTAATTAGAAAATTAAAATTCAATGCAGCGACAGGGAGCTGGATGACTAAAGTCTCCCTGTCGCCCAGTTCAGAATTCACTTGTCCCTTACAGTGCCCTCCTGCAGGTGGTGGACCCACAGGTAGAAGACCCCATTAACCATCATGATGAAAGGTCCAAACAAGTGTCCTCCCCGTATGGCTTCAGTAACCCTGGTCCAGGCAAGGTAAAAATACAAAAACTAACTGTAAGGAACTTTCATTTTCAAACCTTAGATTCATCAAAATCTTAAAAAAATTTGGAACTAGAAGCACTCGTATAGTGCACACCTCGACCAGTCACGTGATCCAAATCCAATCGTGATCCACAGAATTGTAACTGAATTGTGAGGTTGTTAGAATACCCAGTCCTAACAGAACATGAATTCTGCTGTCTGAATTAGTTGTGAAGAGTTTAGAAATATAATGAGGGGAAGGGGAATAGGGGAAGTTGGGGAGGTAGATCAGCTTGGCAATGGAAGTAAGAAAGAGA
This sequence comes from Cynodonichthys magdalenae, assembly GCA_031762555.1. Classification (NCBI taxonomy): domain Eukaryota; kingdom Metazoa; phylum Chordata; class Actinopteri; order Cyprinodontiformes; family Rivulidae; genus Cynodonichthys; species Cynodonichthys magdalenae. Next base: position 12,552,318 of record JARVJO010000039.1, read on the forward strand.
GGCTTTGAGGAAATAGCTGACTTTGAATCAGACATGATCTGAGTAGTTTTTTTTTGAGAAGCTGCAACTTTGCTTTGGTTCAAACTTTACTTTGTAAATAAAGAAAATCTTTTAACAACTAAACAAAATAACAAGATCTGGATCCTGGTGCAGAATGTCTGAAACATTTCAGCCTAACAGTCAGTATGTTTTCACCCCCTTCTTTTTTCGTTCCTGCAGTTTAAAGGTGCGTTTGTTGTGTCTTTTCACACGAGGTCTACAAGCAGCAATTACACCAAATGCCAGCAATGTCATTTACATATAAATTGCCTCTTTTATTCATTCAAGGTCAATTTTAAACCTAACCCCCAACTTTGATTTTTTTATGGCTTTATGTAAATAAATGGTATACATTTTATTGTGCACCAATACAATCAGCTATATATCAATTCACTAGTGTTTTTAAAAATATCATGATGTGAACTTTTTATGGCTTATAAAGGGGACATCTTTACAAATATGTGCACATATAACTTTTTAAACAATTTTGTCATTTTATGGTGTGAGAAACTTAGTGTGATGTCATATATATATATAAACACACTATATAAATATATTTTTTCTAGTGTTTTTGAAATATCAGCTTATAAACTCAACATTATAGGCACGTTCCTCCAAAGCTGTAAAACCTTGACCATTTCTTCCTTTAACCTGGTTTGATGGAGCGTCTTGTGTGCGACTGTGTAATGTCACGGTCTGTGGGTTTTGTTTTCTGGTTAGGGTTTTGTTTTATGGTTTCTGATATTGTTATGTTTCACCAATATATCCTAGGTTATTCTTGTTTTCTTTAACATCTTTTCTTTGGTTTCACTTTGAATTTTTTAATTACCTGCTTGGTTGCTTCAGTTGGTTTAACTTCTGCTATTGACACATTCAGTTATTTCCTCTGATTTGCACTAGCCTGTTAACCCATTCTCATTAATTCTCCCAGAATATATTTAGCTCAGTTTCTTTTGTCCATTATTATTCTTGTTATTAATTTTTTCAGTTCTTGGTCCTCCTTCTGTCTTAAATATAAAATTTTCTGTTTTTAAGCTACAGTGCTCACCGTTAGCGTAGCAACACAAAAAAATGGTTTTGTTGGGAAAATAGTGACTGTTTTTTATTATTGTGGAATGCTTCAAAAAGCCTTTTTGACTTTAACTGCTAAATATATTTACACAGTGACAAAAGTAGCTCTTACATAAAACCATTTGACATTTTCGTAGCAAGGCTTTTTGCATGCATTTAAATAGGAATTTTAGTAAATATTTCATACTTGCAGCATTTCTCTCGGCCTGTTAACTCTTTTATGTGGCACTGAACATTGGTCTGAAATTGTTGCTTGGGCTAAAAAAATAAAATAAAACAGCTGGATTTCAGTTATGAATGAGTTTTTGACAGAACCTAAAGAATTGCAGACAATCGATGCTGTCTATATCAAAACTATCTGGTCTTTCGTGTGTCAGCCTATAAAGGTCTGGAGGTGTATAACTTTTTTGTCAGTGGGTGAGTCCACAAACTTGGTACCAAATGGCTCCACAATGGTTATTATTTGGTCTTCGCCAGAGTGCATGTTCTTTCTTATATTGTCTTTTATGTTAAGATGCTAGCAGTAGTGCTAACATCAACAAACATGCAACATTTAACAACACGTAAGGCTAGGGTAGCCTAAAAAGTCCTATAGCTCAGATCCCAATTATTGGCAAACATCTAAATATGCATATTAGGTGATGACGTCATCTAGCAAATTCTAGTGACTTTTATGACAGCCAATAGCTACTTTTCTTGATCAGGAGTTGGCACCACTGCATCACAACAGCTTCATGTTGTTTACATCCTGTAGTGTTGTAGCCTGTTTTGTTGTAATAATAATAAAAAAGCAACAACATTATACAATATCTGTTTTAGTAAATCTCACGTCGGACCGAAAAGTAGGTTTTCAGAACCGGAGCGAGTACAGAGACGTTATTCCTCCGGCAGACTTTGCACCTAAGTCAGGAAAAATGAAGTAAAGTAGATAAAAAACAAAAATGTGACTGGAATATAAGATTATGTGTTGATGTGCGGCAGTGCGTTCGCCTTTTGTGACTGCATGTCCTGAGGTGAGACATTCAGATCCTCAGGGACCCGTGCAGTACATCAAATGTTTTAGAGCCGTTGCTTAATTATGTGGCGTGTTTGAAGGAGTTTACTTGAGCAGAAAATTACACATAAAACACTCATCTTTTAAAAGCTAAGGGGGTGGGGGTGAGGGAGCTTGTTGTTGGCAACAGGCTGGCTTCAGCAGAGAGGATTACACTAATGAAGAATTATTCAAAATCTCCTTGTATCATGACAAAAAATATCACCTAATTTTAATGGAAGTCATTATGGATAATGATAAAAATATGAAACCTTTTTGGCTATGTTACATACATATTTAACAGTATCTTTATAAAAACAAGTTAATGAAAAACATAAAGACATTTTGATTTAATTGTTTTATTTGTTTGAAAAGATTCAGGATAGAAGAAGGTGCAATAAAGACAATTTATTTAACAAACATGACCATAAACAGAACGTATAAACCTTGATTCAAGAACAAGACAGATATGTCAGTCATTACTGGTAAATATGAACATTGTGGATCTTAATTATTCAGATGTATGTTAAAACAATTTAATGAAGGAAATACAGGTTCTTAGAGAAGCTACTGTTGCTATTCATCAATCTAGAAAAGGTTTTAAAACCATTAGCAAACATTTCGCAATCTGTCACTGTATGTTGATTTAAAGAAAAAAAGACAGTTTACAGTCTAGGGAACATTCCAGAAAGTTCACCTCATGGTCAAAGCCTGAAATGTTCAGTAAAATTAACAAAATGACAACAAAGTAAATACAGACTGTGACAGAGGTGCAGGAGTGCTCAGCTGATGTTAATCCAGTCCACTGATAAGGGTCAGCATGGTTCCTCTCGACCTTCTATTGATAAAAAGAAAAGAACATAACCTCCCAATTTATTGCCAGTCAGTCACCGTATCAAGGGAAATAATAAAATAATAAAAGATTCTGTGGAAATATTTTGGTTTCATATGTTTTTAGTAGGAAACATGCAGCAAATTAAACATGTGAGTTGTGTAAATGCAAGAAACCTCACCCCCAAAAAGAAAAAAATCTGGTCCTCTTAACATCAGATAAAAATATTAGTGGTGCATAACAACCAGAGAAGTGATTATCTTGCAGTCCAGCCCATAATGATGTATTGAATCCTATAGGTTTGTCATTCTCCTGTTGGCTAATCACTGGGGTTATGGTGAAATCTCCATCCACAGTCATGATTGTGACTGCTGGACCTTTATTCTCTCCATCTATCTCCTCTGTCTTACTGCAGAGAAAAATACAGCGACTAAAGATTGGGTTCGATAACCCATTTACTCCAACCTCTTTCTTCACTTTGTTTTTTTATGTTGTTAACGTTTGATGTACGTCAAAATGAAAGTATGCAACGACTGTGGTGAGATGATTTTAGCGATGTGCATTTGGATCCAATGTTCAGCTTTTGTTTTTCTCCCAATATGTTCTTTGGATCTAGAGGACAAGCCAAATGCTCAGAAGCTGCTTCATTAATATTACATGTTAGCAAATTTGGGCTCGCAGCCATCTTTTATCTTTTAGACGCATTTGAGATCTGATTTATTGTGAGCAGTTTTCTGCAGCTGCTGTGTCTAATAGCTCTTTTGTCTTCAGCTCTCCTGAGGTGCAGATGCCACGAGAAAGGTGAAACCCCTTTTTAGCCCAAACTCTGTGTACAGGAAAACAAAAACAAATTGCTTTTTTGCACCGTCAATCATTTGCCTATGTTTCAATAATACTTCATTTAAAAACAAAAGTGGTTCATTACATTATCTGCATAGACTTTCAATTCCCTTATTTTAATTAAGAAACAAAAAAAAGAGGTATGCAGAGGGAAAAAAGAGCTAATCTTTATTAATTGGTCTTTCTGCACCACTGCATTGCTGAGGGGATTGTTGTAAAGCGTTCTCTGAAGTCACACAATGATTCATTTATCATCAGCTGGAAGCCCTCCTTCTAGCTTGCAGTGTCCCAAACACACACACACACACACACACACGCACACACACACACACACACACTTATTGTCATGCTCATCTCTCTATTGCACAGCCTTTTATTGTCTCTCAGGATTTGAATACAAGTCTGGAGCGATTCATCATTCCTCCCTCATAAAAACAATCTCTTTAACACGAAGGAACTTCTGAAATCTCAGGTCAGAAAATTTGATGATTAAACCTGATTCCTCCGGGTGCCATCATGCTCCGAGGTTAGCTGTAGATCATGAGGCGGCGTTGTTTTGCTGAAAGTACAATTTAATCAATATCTCTCCAGGACTGTCATGGTTGTTACCAGTCAGACCTTGACCTGTCAAGAAGATTGTATCTCAAAGACATGAGAGGAGCTTATTGCATAAGAACACTTAGATTGGATTTGGTTGTTACGTTGCATCATACGAAGTACCTAATGGTGCTGTTTACAAAAAAGTTTCACAACTCTAAATGTTTCTGTGCCTTTTTTTTTTACTGGGACTCTTTCAAACTCTTATGACAGATTTTATATGAATTTATTTTCTCCCCAAATATTTGTATGAAAATGTATTTGTTATGTTTTTAATCCTACCAAAGGGGAATGTTGCATTCTTCTTTCATCATCCAAAATAATGTTCAAGTTTTTATTACAAACAGATAAAGAGATGCCATTTCTTGAGATGGGTCATGAGGGCAGCAGTTTAAGCAGAGAGCCCCAGACCTCCCTCTCCTCAGCTACCTCCTCCAGCTCAGGTCATCAGAAGGATATAATCTCTCTAGTGAGTCCTGGGTCTGCCCTGAAGTCTCCTTTCAGTGAAACATGTCTGAAACACCTCCCTTGGAAAGTGTCCAGAAGATAACCAAGCTAGAGACCCAAATAATCCCAAATGACTGTTTTCAATTTCTGTGAGTCGACACCTTATTGTGGTGATTGTATTTCAGTGTCCCAATGATCCCAGAAGCCATGTCTGTGGTAGTATGCCCCTGGTAGGGTCTCCGATGGCACACTGGTTCTGTGAAAGGGTTCCAATAAAGCAACTCTTACAATGATAGACCAAAGAACCAAAATAACAACTGATATCCAACTGTACTACTCTTTCAATGATTTAGAGTTATTCAAGTTATGAAACTGTCTAAAAACTGTCTTCAATTAAATTCCAGTAAGACCCAAACTCTGATCATTGCTTCTGAGCAGAATGTTTCTTTGATCAAACACCTCTGTTCTCTGGGCTCCTCTTCCCAGTCTAGTCTTAGGGTGTTTTCACACCCGCCCTGTTCAGTCCGCTTTAATCAAATTCTAGTTCGTTTGCCTAGAAAGTCCCGTTCGTTTGGGGAGGTGTGAACTCGTAATCGAACTCTGATGCAGACCAAAAAAAGTGAACTCTGGACTGCCTCCAAACCTACGTCTTGGTTCGGTTGAAACAAACTCTGGTGTGGTTTGAATGCATATGTGAACGCCAAGCGGACCGGAGACCACTTCAAAAGCAGGAAGTGGGCTATAACCCAGGGCATTCTGAGTAATAATATTAATAAAGTTACTCAAATCTTGTAAATACCTCACTCGACGTTTGTACAAGGTGGATATCACTGCTGTAAAGTTGGATGTTCTCCTTCTCGGTGAACGCTTTCTTGTACGGAGCTGTCTCAGCCGCCTTGTGTGGAAAGCAACATTCTCCACAGTTCCGCCTCATCTTCCTCTCATGCTGAGCCCATTGTTGAAGACTATTTGTTAGGCATATTTGCCTAAAAACAACAATAAAAAAAAAAAATACTACAACCACTAAAATCTGACATCACTTCATGTTTGTTTACATTTTGTGAAGAAGGAAGTTGCACTCAATGTCTTCTTCTGAGGTTTTCATGTTGATTCCTTCAGTGGATCTTGGTGCAGCGCCATCACAGGCGAGAGAGGGAACAGGTTGTTCACAGGGTTCAGTCCGTTTGACAAAGTGCAGTGTAAATGTGAATCGCACTAACTGAAAATGTGAACAAATCTTGCAATTTTGGTTTCCTATCAAACCAAGTCTATCGGACTATCAGGTGTGAATACGACCTAAGAAACCTTTGTGTTTTATTTGACCAGTCATTAGCCGCGTTTCTATTGACCATGAAAATGCACAAATTAAAATTTTGAAAATAAATTTGTTTAATGGAAACATGTCAATTTCGAAAAAAAACGTCCTTTTTTCGACAAAATTGTTTTGCGCTAGGATGAGGTGGTTTTTCGGCCGTATAAAAATTGGTTTATTTTGCAAAACGGCCAAGGAAACCCTTTTTTCGCATTACGGGAGTCACGTGATCAACAACCGAATGTTTCTACTGGCGAAAAAGAGGACGAAGAAGAAGACTTGTGTTGAATCCACAGCTCTTCTGTAAAATCACCGACTACAATTTCCCAAAAACGCCGCATAAGTAGCCGCTCCCAAGCATAAGGGGCTTGTCTCTCGAAAGCCTCGATAAGACGCCGACGTCTCATTTGATGGCTGATGATGAGCGCTAGTGCCGTGGTAGCAATATGAAGATATCTCCTGTAAGTGTTTACATCCGTTGCCGCCATGTTTATAATGACTTATTGCGAGAACAAACGTTTTCACGTGTGATTTTCCTACTTAATGGAAACACCGCAGTTGCGAAATTTGAAGTTGATTTTTCGACATTTACAGACAAAGTTTTGCACACATTTGCAATGGAAACGTAGCTAATGTCTCTAGACAGCCATTTGCGACATTTTGTTAAAAACAGCTTTTTTCATTTGGCTCTGAAGATGATTATTTGTGCTTTTATTTTACCTCGTTTAGACTATTGTAACTCTCTTTTTATTTGTTTTAACAAATAACCAAAAATTGTGCATTTTATCACTTTCTACCATAAAAGGCAACCTTAGAAAACAATATCAAATTTAGTATTGTAGTAGCGGAGTCATCCCCATAACATAACCCAAGTTCTAATAGATTGCACAAGACCTTTGTTTAAAGATTAGACATGCAAGATGGCAGGTGATTCGGATTCCTTCAAGGAATTTTTAGTCCCATATTTTCTTCCAACTACTGTCTGTATTTAAAAAAAATGTCCCGTATCTATAGTCAAGTTATTATTTTTGCCTGAGAGTAACAGCAACCTGTATGCTCACGCTTTTCAAAATGCATATAGCAGCAGAGAATACAGGGATCTTTGGCTGTCAGAATCGAGGAATAAATCTTCACCATATCCCAGCTCAGTCTCTATTAACTTGTGAGCAAAGACAGTGATTTTCTAGCATTTTGCTCTATATCATGTAGTAAATGGAAAAAGTAAGTCAGGAGAAGAAATCTTTCCACGAGACAGTGAACACATGAACAAGCAAACCTTCAAGGTATATTTGCACTGATATGCTCACCTGTGCCCCTATAAAGGCCACTTCAGCATATAGCGCTGCGCTATCGATTCCTCAATTGATTTAGCCCCAGCATTGTTCAGCTTTCTCATTATTTCATGCGCCTGCTGTTTTTTGATGTAACTACAGGAGCTGCCGTGACTGGCCTTCACTTCCCGGCTCCCTGTCTCTTGTGGGCTGGTTATCTGAGAGGAGCTTTGCTACTACATGGCAACTGTGGGTAAGGAGTGGTCCGATGCCACTGGGAAGAAAGGCCATTTCTAATGAGCAGCTATGGGATTTTTCTGTGTGTGCGAGGAAAGACAAACAAATAAAGAGACACAAGCACTCACGATGATGAAGAGATTCATCAAGAATTTTGGCTGTTCATGAAATATGCAAGACTGTTGCCACAGCAAGCTAACGTGCACAAAACATTTGGCGATTGTTTTAGACCCGATGCCCTTCCTGATGCAACATGGGTTCGAACTTGCAACCTCACAGTTACAAGACCGCAGCACTGACCACCAAGATACTGCAGCATCCCTCTGACAACTTGAACATATTGCTCAATAAGTTTCAATTTTTCATGTTTGGTTTTCCTCAAGACCTAAGAGACTTCTTTTGAAAATGGAAGAGAATATTTTATGTGTAGCATAAATAATGCATCTGTTTAAAACCACTTGCTCAGATTGACTTTTTTGCTCTGTGGGGCCATGTCAGTGTCATAATATTTATTTGAAAGACTCAAAGTTAAACATTATTCTCTCACAAGATACAGTTTCTTCAGATTCAGTAAAAATTTTGAGGCATAACTTTGATAAAACTAACTCTCCTGATCAAACGCTCAGTGTTAATTTATGGTGGTGCGGGGGATTGAGCAGAAACTCACCAGGAAGTTCCTGAGAAAGTGATGTAACCTAGATACAATCAAGATTGTAGGAGAAAAGGCAGGGAGGGAAGAAAGGAGAGGAGAGTGACAGAAAAAAAAGGAAAATTCCACTGGGAAATGCAGCACATCACAGTTATGGTGGGATAAGCTGATTTGTTTCATCAGCTGTTGTTACGCATCCTTTAAACACACCAGTCTGCCTGTGCTTTTATAAAGGCTCAGGGGTATCTGGTACTTATCAACAACAGCCAGATACAACTCTGTTAGCTGTTCTTATGTTAGAACACTTATAGATTACTGTCTAAGGTCCTGAATTTTATTTTGATCTAACATCAGTATAAAAATAAAGTTGGTGATTAATGTAAATGTCATTAGCAAGTGGAAGAAAAATACCCATCATATATTAACCTAACAGTAACTCTTAAATAATAAAAAAAAAAAAAATAATAATCGATGGGGTAAAATATTACTGTCACAGAAAAGTTTTCTTGAAATTGACACCTTTATGAAATAATAATTTAGGTTTTCAGGAACCACAAAAAAGACCTTCAACCAAAATTCAGCATATGATATTCATTGGGTTTTATTCATTTTGCCAAAAAATTACTTAGGCAATCACAGTGAAGCCGTGATGTTCACAGTGGTTAAAACGATTGGATGCATTCCAGAAAAGGCCATTTGGGGTGACATCTTAATGTGGTAAGAACCAAACAAAAACACACAAGCGTTAGCAGCTACACACCCAATACTGTACAGGAAAGTGTTAGGAAGTGGAAATGCTGGCAGGAGTCATGTACTGTACTGTATTTTTTTATATGGGACTGAATTTACAATAATGTTTATGTTGCAAAATTAGTATTAATTATACTGTTCTCAATAATTTAGCTTGAAAACTCACAAAAAAGCAGGAGAGAGAAAATAAAATTGACTTTCCTTACTGTATTGTATTTACTGTATTTCCATGGGGCTTCACTGTACTTGTATTATTATTAATTTGGTGTAAGGGAACTTCTGATGATCATTGTTCATAACAGTTATACAATGGCAGGATACACTGCTGGGTTCTTCAACTTTACATATTTTCACCTTCCAATATTACAGTGAAGCCCAGCAAATTTGCGTACTCAGTCTTTTGCAGATTTTTTCATGAAACCTAACTACTTGTAATTTGTGGTAATCCCCTAATTTACTAATTTCGCAACATAAACATAAACAGTTTACTGTACAGCACAGTATTCAATCCCGTGGCAACCATCATGAGCTCTAATTTTAATCTGAATGTAAAATTAAGCTTGTAAACTCAAAAAGCCTATCTTAAATTGGACAATAAAATGTCGTGTAGGTTAAGCTGATACTTTTGTAACACAATGTCTGTGTTCCGCGTGGTCCCAATGCACAGAGTAAAGCGCAGAAGCAGAGTGCTTTCACTCAACAGACCTCCCACAGGGAAGTGATACTGTACAATACATGGTTGTCTTAGCTGTTAACCTTCTCTGCTTCCTCTCCCCTCCTCCTCTGCTCCTTTGTGTCTAGTTGACTGCTGTTAAAACGGGCCCCTGGGTGAGCCATCCACCCGTCTCCCTCTGACACCCAAGTCAAATGTCTCATGTTTGGAATCTGCTGCAGACTCTCCAGAGAGTCTAGCTGCCCTCACCGCATCCCAAGGAAACACCTCACAGAAACACAACCAAAGTAAATAAGGAGGAGGATTATAGGTGGGGACAAGTTATAGAACAGAAATGAAGACACGAGAAACCAAGCTGAGACAATATCTGTGTAAAAAAGTGATACAGTGACCACCCTGGTAGCTGAGCGACTATCAGACTGCCTGATAACCTTGTACAAGATAAACCTGAACTGTCACAATCTCTCTTTTTTTTTCTTCTTTTTTTGACAGTTTGACTTGTGTAAGTGAGTTTAGTATCTCAAGCCCTTGGAATTTCAGAATTATCCACGTTGTTCTAATTTAAGTGTAGCCTCAAGCAGAAAACAGCCTCATTTCCTCCTATGTCAAAATTAATGAAGAAGATAATTTGCTACAGTGAGAGAAAACACACGAGCGCCTACACGTCAGAAATACACAAAATGAGTTACAAAAAAAAACAAAACAATACCCGGCTTTTGTGAACTCTAAAATGGCTATGAAGGAGAAATACTGCAAAAACACAGGTTTAAAAACATTTGTTTAAGTCAAGTTGAAACAAAACATTTTAGATTTCAACATAGAACTACAATATTTGGTTGCTAGCAATCCAAACTCTCTCGTTATTTAACTGTTTAAAATCTGCTGTTCTTGATACTGTATTTCTGGGAAATAAATTAACCTAAAACATACAGTTGCACACAAACACACTGTGAAACGTGACATGATTTGATCCATAAAACAATAAATTTTTAATTAATTTAATACATGATTTCCTAATTCAGGAATGGATGGATAAACAAACATTTATAAAATGATAGTTTTGTTACATTTGGGTAAGCGTGCAATGCTGCGTGGCCTTAGTGTTAAGAAAAATCTGGGGCCCCTTCCATCGTTTAAGTTGCCCATACTTGTCCTAATTTATTGCTTTTGTCCCTGATTTGAAAAAAAAAAACAAAAAACTGTTACACCCTGTTGCAATAGGTTGCAATTGTTTATAGGATTTTGTATGATTCTTAAGTCTCCTTTCTGACAGAACAGTTTTAGTTTTACTTCTTCCTGTTTGTTGTCTTTTATTTCCTAATTGCCCCTCAGCTTTAATATTTATTTAAAAGCATTCATTTCTTTAAATCTTTTAAGAGTCATAGAGCTAAGCAACCAATCAAAAACTGAGATGTTTTCTATTTTTAACTAATTTGACTAAATGTGATAAAACTTTGTACAGATCTATAGCACAAGCAACGGGGTAACCATTTAAATTTTATTGTAGGTCCTTTTTTTGGAAGATCCAGCCATGACCTTAGTGGAAGATATATTATCAGTTACCATTCTTTTGTTCCTTTAATCAGAACAAATCAGGTTGACAGACTATCTCCTACCAGCCACCTTTAATCTGTTCTCTGGCTGCTAGGAGTTGCACAATTAAAAACAAGATTGGAACAGATCAAGTTTAAACTGTGGAGGACATTCCACTTTGGGTCGAACAGATGGCACTGTTTTAGCGGGCTGTGAACATAATGTTTTATATTTACCATAAACATATGGGAGAAGGGAGCAATAAATATAAACCAAGATCGCTGAAAATTCCTAAAATGCTCTAATATATATCTAGTTGTTGTACCCTGTCCAGAAATAGATGGAATCTTACTGTATATGACACATTTGGATTTTAAAAGATGAGTTGATGAAAGACGAAAGGAGTTGTCAGATCATCTCTCCCACCTCAGTGAATTTACGTCTGTCACAATCTGAGAGACAGCTGTTCCAATGTGGAGAGCCAGCAGGCAAGACAGAGCCTTGCCATTCTCTCTCCATGCTTCTCTACACATTATATTCCTTCGTCCATCCGTCAACCATCACACTTCTTTCAAGTCCATCCTGCTCCTTGGTCCTAATACACTCACTCAGCTATGGTTTCTTTACTCATTGCGCCTTTTTCATAATAAGAACAAACCATATCAAGGGAAACTAGAAACACATCAAGACGTCAATTAAGATAACCTTTTTTTAACCTGGATAGAGGACACTCAGAAGGAATGTTTGTCCTTCACCTAAAAATGTGAAAATTGGCTTACTATAGGAAAAATAAACTAAAGATCCAGTTTCTATTTGAAACTGTTATTAGTTGTTCTTAACTTTTCCACAGAACCCAGTGTACAGTTCTTTAGATGGGCTACACTTATGGGATCAAACTTATGGTATTGGTCCACAAACATGGCGTACACAAATCGTGACCCTGAACCCAATGAGCCACATCCCCACACTGTAAAAGATCTTAATGTAACCCCTGATTGTAAGTCCATTGCTGTCCATCTTTATTGTGCAATGGCACAGGCAGGATGGGTGGGGAGGCGAGGTCAGATGTTCACACTGGTGGGTCAATGTGGCTTACATGCATCACTGAGCAAAGCCAAGTCAAACTGTGTTTCGGCATTCAGCCATCTGGAGATGACCAACAGCACGAAGTGGCAGACGTCTGCTAAGATTCGATGGTTCTTTTCATGACGCGTTGTTGTATAATAAATCCATGTTTGTATTGTTGAAAGGTGCATCCACCCCGCTAAATGTAGTCACATTACTGACGCCCACAAACAAAAACACGCCCACCCCCTTTTTCCCCTTCTCCTCATGCATGACACATGTCAACCTGGAGAGGATTATCCACAGCTCTCTGCTGGTTTTGAGGTAAAACTGGTCAGGGTGATATTTGACCTGCTTCTGTCGGCAGAAGGAAAATCCTGTTTATAATCCTGTCTTTGTTAACCAGACTGATCTGCCTCCAAACCCACACTCATTCCAGGCTGAGTTGTAATCCTGGGGAAAAAGAAAAAAAGAAAAAAAAATCATGCAGCATGAAAGAAGTAACAGATCCAATGTTAAGCTTCGATGAATACTAGAATTTGGATGAAAAGGTGCAACTGCATTCACTAGTATTCCCTCTGGGACTTCTCTGCAAAGTTCAGGAAGCCGTAGGGGAGTACAGGAAATGTAGAGTTGTATCCACACTATGTGTATAAAAGTGACTGTTAAACAAAGACGTGAAAAAAAAAAAAAACTAAAAAGCAGCAACACTAGAAGTGATTCAGACGAGGTCATCTGTGGATGTCGCTCGCTGCTCATCTCAGTTTTAGCTCAGGCTGTGAAAAGAAGCAGAGCTGAAAGCTACACGGACAAAAGAAGAGAAGCGTCTGCTCCGAAAGACAAACAGATGAGCAAGGATGACATTCAGAGCAGGTGAACTGGAGGTGCGATTTGCATTTATTTGCTGCGCTGTTACACCAAATGTCATACGGGATGCATAAATCCCCTATATTTTAAGAGGCAGGTAGTTAGGCAAGACGGATACGAGGCTTTATATGCGTGCTTCTGAGAAAGGCAGGTAATATGATGTGTATTTATGAGAGGCAGGGGCGTCAGTGACATCGGCATAACCTATTCATGAGCCCCATGATGGAATCTCGGTTATCTTTCCTTCCTGTTTTTTTAGTGAAAGCAGGAACTTTCAGGTGAGAGTACAAAGAATGGAAATGAAAATATAAAAAAACAGACTGGAAGCAGTTCAATATAAGAAAGTGGGCAAAGAAAGGTTGGGATATGAGGGTAGCTGACAGAGTAGCAGAGGATATACAAAATGGCAGGAGAGAAATAGGACAAAAGAAATAGTGATAAGCAGAGTGAACGAGTTGGGAAGTAAGCAGAGGAGCCGAGACAAGACAGAGAGCAATTACTGCAAGAGGGAGAAGTGTATTTCAATAATCCTGTACGTGTCGATTCTGTCCAGCACATCCAGCTCTTGGACTCTGCGCTCTGAATACCAATGATTCAGACACACCATAACTGGAATTCACAATGTATACAGACAGCAGCAGCAGCATTAGATATTCCTCAAGAGCATTGAGGGGAAGGAGGAGGAATAAGGCTAGACGTGGTCATGCTTAGAAATGAAAGACAGAGGCCAGGATTTGTGTGTCATAATAAAAAATTTTATATTCCATTGTTTTTTATTAACTGGCAGAATCTGTCATAAAGCTGGGAAATGGCTACAACAATGGTAAAGTTGTATTTTTTTATTCTTTTTAATTATAATTTAGTAATTTCCATACAACCTGATGTCCTTTCTTCATCCCAACAGTAAGAGTGAAAATACCTGATCCTGGACTTGTTCCTTTGTACCTGTGCTACTCAAAAACAAGAAGCGAGTTCTGGACCCCAGGAAAATGTCTTGTATCTACAATAATGACAGATGGTATTATACTCTAACTGGGAATGACATCATGAAGACACAAGGAGGGCTACAAAAAAGGCCAAAAACCACAGGTAGAGCTGGTCAGGGTTTGCCACCGGGTTGAGCTCCTACAGTATTTACCAAGAGAACAGAACAGCAGGACGAAGCTTATCCCAAAATAGTTGTCCTTGGTTCTGGGGGACAGCTCCTTTGTGGGATTAAAGACTGTCAGACCCTCTGTTATGTGTTGCCATGGTTGTACATGGGCCTTAACCGGCTGCACCAGTGAAGGATTTTAGGGCTTGGTAATGTTTGAGGCTGCTGGTCAGTGTATACTTTGTTGTGTTTTGGAGATTGTTTTGTCTGTCTGAAGTGATACCAAAATACCTCATGAACCAGAGGAAACACAAAGAAAATTTCAAAAAAGGTTAATTGAACGTACATCTGATACCCTGTTTGACTTTTGAGACAATCCCATTCAAGATGGCCAACACAGCTCATTTGGTTTTGCAGATATTCACTGGGTTGGAGGGGGGGGAGGGGGGGGGGGGTATGCAAAAGGTATTTTTTTAGCTTTACATTATGTTATAATGTCATTCCTGCATCAAAAACATAGCTTTATACTTTATCAAGCTTGACGACAAAAAGCAGGATAACAGCATGTTTTGGTGTGTGAATATATGCAAAGGTATTTCCAATTTCATTCTGACAGGAAAGGGAAATAATGATTCAGTGAGCGTGCCATTCTTTTCCCTCTTTTGTCAATAATGGAAAGGTGGGGCAGGACTGCATTGTGGCCAGTGTAGGAGCCTGAAAAGACGGCCTTGAAATGAGGATGTGTTGCTCACAATTTTTAAATAGGAACTGATGATTTTTGGTTGAGGCTCAACCTAAGTTTGGTTTTAGTATTAGAATATATCTACATATAATGGCTTGTTTCAGCCATACCTGATATCTATGCTGATATTGTAGTTATCTGTTCTTCTCTCTGCTGTTATTAAAAAACAAGGGTGGTGGTGTGGTGTTGTTCGGTCATGGACCCTGGTAGCAGAAGCTGAATCCACACTGCATGTCTGCTTTAGCCAGCACTGCCTTTAGAGTTCTTCCCAGTCACGCACCAACAACTCCTGACTGAAATAAAATTAATAGGCTTGGCTCTTTGTTTTTAGTCCTGTTATACATGGAAATACACAATGCTCTGAATGAAAAAAAAAAAAAAGTGGGGGTGAAAACAGAAGGAGGGCAAATTAGAAGCTCCACAGTTAGTTCCTGCCAAACCAGAGGCTGAATGTTTTTGCTTCCATGGACACATTCCTCAGTAGTCCCACCCTATTATTATTAGTAAATGTGTGTGCATGTGTGTCATGGTTAGTGTGTGGTGATGCAAAGTGGGTTGTGTTTGTTCGGAATGAATGAACCTTTGCCTTGGTGACCCAGTGTCAGCTGACATGTGCTATTTGGTATAAAATACATCATTAACCGTGTGGTGAAGATTTAGAGAAAAGAAACTCAACTCCACAGAATTGTACAATTTTCTTGGTTACACAGTCATCAGAATTTGTAAGGAAAAAAAAACAGATCTGATGATTATGAGGCACATGACTGAAACATCAATGGCACTAACTCCAATACTGTCAAAGTTTTAAAAACAGATCTCACTCGATATTTTAGTGCTGTTGGAGATTAGGATCATCCACAACTGGGTTGGGCAACTTAAATGATGGAAGGGGCCACAATGTTTTGGTTGACACTATCATAGGGCCACATAGTGCTGCACACTTACCCAAATGTAATAAAACTGCCATTTTTAAAATGTTTGTGTATTTACATGTTTATTACATGAACACACTGAAAAGGGCAAAAAATACACTGCCAGGCCAAAAAACAAGTGGCTTCCTGGATTTATTAAGGCCTATGATGTGGGGTTGCTGCAGTTGGTCAGGTCTAGGTTCAGCAACAGTTTGTGCTCAAAGAATGAGGTCAGCTGACTACCTGAATATACTGAATGACCAGGTTATTCCATCAATGGATTTTATCTTACCTGATGGCACGGGCATTTTCCAAGATAACAATGCCAGGATTCATCGGGCTGGAATTGTGAAAGAGTGGTTCAGGGAGCATGAGACGTCATTTTCACACATGGATTGGCTCCACAGAGGCCATTGAGAATCTTTGGGATGTGCTGGAGAAGGTCAGACTCTACCATCATCAATGCAAGGTTTTGGTGAAAAGTGAATGCAACACTGCATTGCAGAACCTTATCCAAACAATGCCACAGAGAATGCATTCTGTTATTAAAGCTAACTTTGTGACTTTTTTTTTTTGTTTGGTGGCAACTTTTTTTTTGGCCAGTGTATTATTGCTCCTCCTTTGTTTTTGGCTTTAAAGGTTGATTAGTTACTAACCATTTAGCTTAGCCACCTTAGGCTAAAACAAGACTAAAAAAAACACTAATGCACAAGAACTAGTACAAAAAGTAAAAACAAGACCAAAAGCCATTTGACAAACCCAATTAGACCCAATTATGTTATGTGGAAAGGTGAGATGACTGAACTCTCAGAATATACAGATTGGATTTGTGTGATTACTGCTACAGGCTGAGGCAGAACATATTTTAGGCAAATATAACCATTTCTATGCAAAGTAGACTTTTGTTGTAAATCCATCAACTTTAAATTTGAACCTAAATTAATAAACACCTTTGACCTTAGACTCAAATGAAGCTCATTATTCTACAATAAGACTTTAACTGTGAAAGTGTGACCATACTCAGAGACCTGAAAACCTCTCCCACCTTTTAGAACAGATTTCCCAGCAGAGACAGAGACCACACACTTTGAGCCTGCCATTACCACCCTGCCTCTGCTGTTTGTTTAGCACTCAAAGACAAATGGTTTTCGGCTACTTTAGCCCCTTAATGAGCCTTGTGGGGGGGGATCTGGAGGAAAGCGCATATATCAGTACAGTTCGGTTTCAATTCACAACCAGGTTCTGATGAACACATATGGACAGGCGTATACAAACACCAGATTCCTGATGGAATATTACAGTACTTGGCAGGTTAGGCTAGAGTTTTTTTTTCCAGCACAGAGCCCAAAGGACACAACAAAAGAAAACTCACCCAAACAACAGCCTGTTCACCCTGCAGGCAAGCAGCATGAAAATAGTCACTGTAGCAGTTTCAATAAGTTGTCTTATCAGTCTTATCGGTTTCACATAGTAACTTGTTGTTCAGGAAGAACGTTAAGATATGTAAATATTAAATCCTGGATCTAAATGTGTAAATCTAAAATGTAAAAGATAAATCTTACATTTTAAATATTTCTGGATAGAACACAGCCTTTGCTGTTGGTGAGTGATGTCATCATTCTGCAAAAGCATGCGCTAATGCTGCTAATGCTGCTAACTAGGGATGGGAATTGATAAGAATTTAGCAATTCCGATTCCATTGTCGATATCTCTTAACGATTCAATTCCTTATCAATTCTGTTATCAATTTTCATTGGTTAGGCAAAAAAATAGAACATTATGTGCATGAAGTCTAATCAGTCTTAATCAGAAAAATAACAACTAGTTTAAATAAATTATAGGAATAAACACAAAATGTCTCTGCATGTTGGAAGTATTTCCACCCTTTGTTGTGATTGAAGTTTTGCATGTGTTGTAACTGGCCCTAGTTTTGCCTTTTTTTGGAGAAATATAACCATGCGCTAGACCACTTCTTCCTTGGAAATAAAATACAGAGCATGTTGTCATCATGCACATACATTCTCACCAGTAAGTGGAATTGATAAGCAGAATTATTAGGCAAGACACTAATTCCAAGGAATTGAACTACTAAGACCGGTTCTCGATTTCCATCCCTACTGCTAACGCTATTGAAGATGTCATTTAAAATGTAAATTCAAAATGTGTTCACTGAAAACAATATGGATCGTACCTGTGGTCCGGTAGTTTTAAGTGTAGCTCAGATAACTGCAAGATGATGTTTTGTTGGGAAGCGTTAGCAGCATTAGCAGTATTAGCAGCGTTAGCAGCGGTTGCATTTGTCTCTGGATGATGACATCATAACACGAGAACTGGAACTGTCATTATTATCAAGCAAATTATAATCAGTTAAAATCCTATGGGTTGTCTTAGCATGGCTTATTCTTCTAATGAAGCCATGACTTGTGAGAGGTTTAAAAGTTTTCATCAAAACAATCTTCTCATTATGCTTTATCTCTAAATTAAAACTTAGATAAAATGTGCATAAAAACATGATTTCACAAACACACACACACTCCCAAGGCAGGCAAACACAAGCCACCAGATCAATGAATGTTATCTTAAGGCGGATTTACACTACATGCGTCTCCGCTCCGCTGCGCTGCGGTCCGACCTCCGCAGCAAATACGCAACCATTATAATCAATGAGAGTATTTACAC
>JARVJO010000039.1:12590163-12632323 GCA_031762555.1 Cynodonichthys magdalenae
GGGAGGGGGGGGGTCTCCAAAAAGTGTATGTTTTGTACACTCATGAAAATGTTGAGAATTGTGAATGACCCCTAAATGCTGCCATGCCTGCACTCACTTCAAAAAACAGAAATAAAGAATACTTTTGTATAATAAATATACCTAAAAATATGTTTATTCTTTTTCATATTTTAAACCTTTCATTAGAAAACCATTTATGTAACATATTGGAAGAAGAACCAATGATGATAATAGACCCTACTGCTTCGTTTCCAGTGTCCAAGGAAAGAAAACAGCTCTTTAACAGACCACTAAGATATCATTAAAATCTGCAAAACCTGCAAAAGATGATGAGTCTTATAATGTATACTGTAGAGGAAGATTCTATGTTTTTGTACATATATATTTAGCCCTAAAAATGGTACACTGCACTAAAAGCAAGCAAATTAAAGACTTGGGATGACGTCCAAATTTACAGGGTCCCCACCTGCAATCCACAGGACCCATGGAACTCAATGGTTTTTATTTTTACTCTGGTTGTTTCAGAACTGTAAGACATGATTAGAGTGAGCTGATTTTGACCACACTTACCAGCTAAGAATGGTTTGAGGTGCTTTTTGAAGGGTACAAAACATACATTCACGTGAACACATATCTGTTTTAGGCCAAGACTGTCGTGCAAACCAAAGGTCTTCAAAAATGTCTTAGTCGTCAAAAATCCATTGCAACTACATTGAAACTGAAACCATAAACTCAGTTTATTTTAGAAGGGACAAAAGTCAAGTTTAACGTCACACCAGTTTCTATCGCTCCCACATTGTCCATATTTGTGGCATACAATTTTGCTGAAGAGTCTAGATTTCAGAGATAAACTCCGCTTCTTAAAAAGAAGTCAAATAGTGTTTAAAGCAAACAGTGGGTTTGGCAATGTGTCATGAACAAAATCTAACAACTACACATACTGCAAATGTCAAATGTTGAAACAACGCCTGTGGCTCAGAGTCTAATGTCTCTATAAAAAAGCCCTAAAATAGCCCGAGGATATCTGACAATCACAGCGCTCTGGCCAAGTTCAACTGTTACTGAATCTGAATGGAGCCACAAAGAAGAAGAGTCTGATAACATAGTGGCTCTGGGATGTATGAAGCGCTTGGAGCCAGTGCTGCTGCAGAAAGCAAAGAGAGTTAAATGATTCTAAGATTATATTAGATAAATAGATCGGTTTTGGAACAAATGAGAGGCATCGACTAACATAGGAAAAGCTCTGCAGTGTTTAAGTTTCCCCCTCGTGAAACCATAGCCTCTTTTTTTTTTTACATGCAAAAATGCTGAATCTGAAATAAACTTAGCACAGAAAGTAAGGAAATATGTGTTTGGTAGGTTATTTCTTTGTTTTAACAATGCTTCTTGGCAATAATTATTTTACCATTGGAAAGCATGTTAATTTCTCTTTTAAAGGGTGCCACATGTGTAAGGAACATGCATTTGTGCGATGAGCAGTAATGCTAAGTATGTGGGTTGAAAATTTGCTAAATCGTCTTTGCCATTGCCAATCAGCTTATGTTGCTGCTGCCATTTGACTCTTGTACAGTAGATTCTAGTACCCTCCCACCTGTTAGCATGAACCCTACAGTGGTCAGTAGGTGTCTGCTCCAAGAATCAGCATCAGTTTGACTGCTCTGGGTAGGGCTCGTGTGATAGGACAACTTCAAGCTGGTGTTCTGCAAAACTGAGTTGGGGCATTATTTGGATTGAGCCATAGTGCCATCTCCAAATTGAAGGACAATTTCATGTAACGGGTGATGTAAGAGACAGGCCATTTTAATGCCAGGATAACTAGGCTGGTGACGAGCATGGGTAGGAAGTGCTAGGCTGTTGTGGCTGTGTATGGTTCTTCTGCATGCTACTGGGACTCCCATTGGTTAAATGACTAAATTCTTATATTATCAATATGTCTTGTTTCTTCAAACTTTGCTCATCTAGTCCACCAAACAAGTCAATGCAAAATAAGCTGTTTGGCAGAGAGGATTTGGTAATTTTTTTTTTTTTACAAAACCCACATACTGAGCTCTACTGCTCATCCTGCAAATGCATGGTCCTCACAAATGTTGCACTATTTAAAAAGGAAATTAACAGGCTTTCCAATGGTAAAATATTTGTTGTTGTTGTTTTTCTGCCAAGAAGCATTGTTACAACAAAGAAATAATCTACCAAACACACATTTCCTTACTTTGTGTGCTAAGTTCACTTTAGGGAATTGTTGTTGTAATTGGGAATTTAAAGGAGAAAACAGAAGTGAAGCTGTCAATATATTCTTCCTGAATAAAATAAATGTCCTGCCCTCCAGCTACCCTCTAGCTGTCTACTGAAAGGGATAGTTCAAATATTTTAAGGAGGGGTCCTGTGGAAAATACATGAGCAATTAATACGCTATATGTTGTACATAAATCTATTTTTATATTTAAGTTCTATCATCCTTTTGCAGACAATATTTCTATAACCCATATTTCTATAGAACACGCATGATAAACTCTGGATGACCTGCTAATGGCTTGAAGCAAAATTTGTTTTCTACCACCAGTACTGCCCTACTTTCTGTTCATATGCCGCTCCTCGTTAGTCCAAACTGCAAAAATTAATTAGGACTAATGGTTGTTATTCTCAGTTTTGAATCAGCATAAAACTCACAGAAACACACAACTGATATTACAAACCAGCCTGATTAAAATTTTCAGTTTTAGTTTTTTGGCCTGTTTTTGCTTAATCATTGAAGTAATTACTGGCTCACAACATGAATCCATTTGCACAAATTATTGCAGGTATAAACAAGCTACAAGACAAAAATAAAAAGCGCATTTCTGTCTGACAATCACTTGATTCATCATCAGTGACATCCATTTTCCATTCTCATAAATACTTCCTAAAGGGGATCATGCAAATCAGACTACAAATTAGCAGGCGGGATCATGATGAGGTGCTCTCCATCTGTGGCAGCGCACGTCCTCGTTACTACGTTCGAACTTACGATCACTGTCATTGTTCTGCGTTCGGAAATGAAAGCCGAGCCGGGCCCAGCTGCATAAATTAAAACACGTGCTGATACCTAATTGCTCTGATTAGAAATAGCTCTCTGACAAAGCAGTGATGCTAACCTGTAGTAGCAGCAAAGTCCCTTTCAGGCTTGCACTCATTTGCATTTGGCACCTGAACATGTCTGATTCATGCATAAAGGAGCTTCATGGTCTTCTTTTTTTTTATTTCATAAAAAATGTGATGGCTGTCTTATAAAGTCAGAGCATGATTATTTTCAACATGTCACAAAACTAAACAGCACAGAGCTGCAGGTTTACACATGCGCAAGAGAAAAAAACACTACTTTAATTCTTGTTATTCATTGAAAAAATGCACATCTACTGCCTTGCACAAGAAAGTTTTACACAAAGATCACACTCATTTTTAGTGCTCTGATTATATACTGAGGATGACTCTAAACTAGTACAGTATTCATTTTTAGCTGAGTTGTAGCCTTAATGGATTGCACTTCCTGATCTGCAAAAAACATGTTAACCGGAGGGAGAAATAAGCTGTGTCCAAATTCAGAGGCTGGGTCCTTCGAAGGACCTGGCCTACCTGGTCTAGGTGGGCTGGGTCCTTGGTCGACCACGAAGACAGGAAAAAATTAATTTGGACGGTCTAGTCTTCTGCTTTATTCCCACCCCTTACCCCGGCGTATCTCCTGTCACCTAGCAACAATGACGATGCTAAACAGAAGCAAAGACATATCGTTTGATTTCTGACAAGAATAATATTAAAAAAACATGTCTATACAAATGATAAAAGCATTAACACACAAACACTTGAAACTTTTAATTCTTATACTTCCAGATTTTTATTTAAAAATGTACTCCTTTCTCTCGCTTTGTCCGCCAATACGAGCAGGAAAAAAAAAACTTTGGTTGGCCTGCAATGCATTGTGGGATGTGATGGACTGAGAGGGAACCATCAAGTCAAGGACAATGGAGGACACATTTGTCGCGGCATTGAAGGAGTCTTCGAATAGGGACTGTGACGTAAGTGGCTGACAGATTCGGCCTTCAGAGGACGCAGCCCCTGAATTTGGACACAGCAAAAGTTAATTTGATAATTAAAGTTCCACTTTATGTAAACCCCAACTGAATAAAATGTGAAAAAGAATGAATTAAAAGCATGACATGTCTCCTTTAATACTGCACTGGGGTTTGTCACTAATTGGAATTTAGGCACTTATTCTGGTTTTGACAACATTATGAAAGGAATGGCAAACATAGGAAGTATTATGAAATGACCTACCAGGTTCAATTTTTACATCACATCTTTTTGCATGAAAGTAGAGACATACAACATAAATCTGCAGACAGCACTGTCTGCAAGAGTGAATAATTTACAATGGGAAAAGCAGACACAGCGATAAATTAGAGAGGTCTATGTCTATACCTGTGAAGCATTGTTAGAGCTGCTTTCTCTCGTGAATGGCACGAACTCAAGCATGACTTAATTGATTCAATGTCTGTCCTTTGGTGCAGAATATAGACATCAAGGATTGCTGATGAGACACTAAAACAGGCTGCTGTATGACTCCTGGCGAGAGGAGCATGCGAGGGAAAGGAAAGAGAATTTTTCTACAGGAGAGGCAAAGTTTGATAGATTGCCAGTTTAACCACTTCTAACTGGCTGACGAGGAGCACGAAGAAGAATAAATGAGCAGGATTCGTGGAAGGGCAGATCCATGGGAGACAATCAGATAGATTAAAGGCACCATCATGGGTCAAAGCCGATCAATGGGGTGAGAAGTCTTTTTAGCTGATTGTATGGAAGAACATTATGAAGGAATCAACGGGGAAAAGGTACGATCAGTTGTTAGTCAGCAGTTCTCTCAGCAGCAGGTCAACAATAGACATGGTTTCTTTGTTAGGGTTTTTGGCTTTGCTTTGTGTGGATCTTTGGGTTTGTCCAATGGTCTGTCGACGTCCCGACCCTCACCTACGGTTATGAGGTGTGGATCATGACCGAAAAAACAGGATCTCGCACACAAGTGGCCAAAATTAGCTTCTTTGGTAGGCTGGCCGGGCTCAGAGGATGACCCGATCACGGATAATCAGCAGAAGATGGTACTGTATCTAATTTTTTTATCTTTTCTTTAACACCATGTGAAGAAGGATGCTAACCTTATTGGTGAAGCGTAACAAAAGAGAAAAAGTAAAGATTTCTAGTCCTTAATTTTTTAGAGATGATTGGGGGTCACATGTTTTAAATGATTTAATGTATTACTTTTGTTCTTCTCTACAAACAAAACATCAAATTATTCTGAAAGTAAATGGAGATGTTTATCAGTTTTATAGATACAGAACGTGAAACAGAATTTATCATATGATTCAGCTACACAACCAATTTGGTGCAAAAGTAGGAAAAAAAATCAGATTTACAGTAAGCAACTCCATTTTTGTTAACATTGATCTTTTTGTGTGTTCAAATATCTATACTTTTGTCAAATTAAACCTATAATATGCAAATATGACAAAACTGAATATTTTCTTCTCTCAAGATGCTTTGTATCTTCCTGATCCGCCACTGCTCTGCTCCCCGGAGAGGTGTCTGACAAAATCAGCGACACAAACCTGACAACCAACACGCTCCCTTAAAGCTGGTTCTTTTCTTTGGCAAACATTTTCATCTCTTTTTTTTTTTTTTTTTCAGTGGTCTGTCTGATAGAGACTGCCACTGACAACAAAGACTTGTAGGGATTTCAACTCTTCTTTCATGAGGAAAGGTGATTCTGCTTGACTTTTTTTTAGGTTTAAAAATAAATCACTGTTTGACTATAAAAGTCTTTCTACAAAAACCCAGAATGTGGGGTTCTGAGTCTGCAGAGAAGCGCTTTGCTTAAGAAAATGATCCAAAATATGTGAAACATATTTTTTTTTTCATAATTTTTTTTTTAAGCGTTTAAGATTTTCCCAAAAAATATTAACAGGGAGGGAAGTAGGGATGACAGGTGGTTTTTGTGTTTGTAACCTTTTCAGTAATTCCTAAAGTTGGAGTCAAGATCCCACAGTCGGCCCAAAAAGTCTTTGCCATCTTTATTTTTAGGGGTCAGAAGCTAAAAAACTTTTCACATTAAAATACTTTCTTAAAAATCTCAGAATTTTACTGAAATACTGAGACTTTTATCATATTGCGTGCAAACATACTGTAACTTTTACCTATTGCAACATTTAGATTTTTACAATTATCCACTTTTGTAAAAAGTTCCAATATGGTATAAGGCACATGTTAAACTCAAGGCCTTCGGGCTAAATTAGACCTGTGAGTGACTTTTGTTTGGTTCGCCTGTAAGGCCCCACCTCCCCAAAAATAATAATAATAATTTAATATAGAAATAGATTTTATACCAATAGTAAACTTTATATTTATGATTCAGTGCAACAAATTTAACTAATAAAAATAAACTCATTTTAAAGGTGAAAGATAATAATACATGTTCGGCCACTGAGACTTTAAGTAACTGTGGCCCCTTGAGCAATTTAGTTGAAATGCCCTGTATTAATGTCTCAAAATAAGCTGCTTTATAGCCAGCACTGACCATAAACTACATCTGCCTTAATGCATGTCGATTTTACATGGGACTTCCCTGTCAGAAAGTGGGAAAGTTCAAGATGGCAGCTACTTACCTCAACTCAACAATGAGTAAGAGAGTAAAACTCTCTTACTTTTACTTTTAATAATATTTCTGTATTATTCATTTCACATTTAGTCAGTCGTACACGTAGTACTTTTCAGTGTTTATAAGAAATTGTGTTAAAACGCAGTTTCTAAGCAGGAAATACCAGGTAGAGCTCAGTTAGTGTTTGTTAGTGGTGATCAGCTGTAGCAATGAAACAAGGAACATAATGTGTTTGGTTGAAATTAAACACAAAACATCAAAGTTAATTCCAATTGGCCCTTTCAGGCCCACAATAACACTCATGTGGCCCTCAATGAAAGCCACTAAAGCCCCACATTCTCCTTCCACAGGTGGGGAAATAAAACCAACTACTGCAAGTACTTCTTCATTTATGGCTGCAAGCACCAGAAACATGCAGGTGTGAATATTATAGTTTAACAGTAAAAAAATGACACCCCATTAAAGTCTTTTTCAGATGGTTACAGGATTCAGAGTCTTGGCAGGAGGGACTTCTTAAAATGTATTTTGACCTCATAATGAGGTGATCCACTGAGGCTGAGAGTTAGCTTTTAAAGGCATTAGTCTGATTATTTTATGTCAGCTTGTATTTTTACATTCATTTCTCATCATTAAGAGACACAATGTGCAGCTCCTAAGTAGTAATAATAGCAGTCTGAAGGCAGCTCATTGAATTTCAAGCATCCCACAGAGCTTCATGGTTAAAGCAGAGTAATAGTACTCGACCTGTGAGGTAAAACACAACGCCATTTTAAAGTGGCCTCGTACATTTCCATAGGCGTGTCTAAATCCCATCCCAAACAGGTGAAATCTTATTATTTCACTGCTCTTTTATACCGTCTGTGCTGGTATCCTCCATGTTCCCCAGAATTGGAAGCCATTTGATCAAAATGGGAAAAGTGTAGGGGAGACAAAATCCAATTTCAGGCCCAAATTGAACACAGTTGCAAACAAAAACGAAGGCTCGCTCTCTCATGTCAGGGTCTCACTCCCTGTAGAGGAAGTGTTATGTTAGCACAAAGTGAACAATGATATGATGCTTCTGTAAGTGTTGGACTGAAAACCTGAGATTTGCATATATACTGTATACTTTTTTTTTTATGATGCATGTAAAGAAGGAGAGCAGGCCCAAAACATCTGTCTTCTACTCCCTGGCTGAGGTGGTCAGTGAGCAAAATGAAGCCTGGAACTGTCACTGTGAAAACTAAAAATCAAACAGAAAAAATACCTGAAACACAAACTGCACACGTGTCCAGTGGTCCCACATGTAAATTTGTATGTGTGTAAAATGTTTTGAGTAGAAGATGTGACAAGTTAAAAAGCCATCCACTGAGTCTGACTCCAAGTTTGAATGTGCGCACTCTGCACTTCAAAGGGGTTTAAAAGAAGTCCTATAAAGTGAGACACACTGGGTGAAAGAAGAAATGTCTACATTTTGATGAGAAAACTGACAAGTGCAAAGATTGGGGTAATAAAAAAAGCTTCTTTGCAGAAACTTTGGATAGTTTGACAGCTCAAAATCAGATCAAATTCAAAAGTCATGCCAGTCAGGAAAACCTTGACACATTGCATATGTGTAAAAACTGTTAAAATATTAAATGTCAGTTCAGACATATGAGTTCTGATC
Organism: Cynodonichthys magdalenae; assembly: GCA_031762555.1. NCBI lineage: Eukaryota > Metazoa > Chordata > Actinopteri > Cyprinodontiformes > Rivulidae > Cynodonichthys > Cynodonichthys magdalenae. The sequence continues at coordinate 12,598,488 of JARVJO010000039.1, forward strand.
TTCTGTGACCTGTTTAAACTTTGACTGATGTTCCTGCTGTAACATATGCATGAGCTATATAGTATGTATTTAAATTTAAAATACCATCTTCAGCAGCATTAGCAGCTGTTAGCATTTGTTGCAGGATGATGACACCCAATGCAAATGCTAACCACTGCTGAAGATGGCGTTTTCAAATTTAAATTCAAAATGTGTTCATTGAAAACAATATGAACGGTACCTGTGCAGCTCAGACAGCAGCTGTAAGTTTGATGTCTATGTACGGAAACGTTAGCAGCGTTAGCAGAGTTAACGATTGCTTTTGTCTCAGGATGATGATGTCACAAGAGCCAAGCACCAACAGTAAAGGCTGCGTGCCATTCCGAAACACTTAAATGTAAACATCAACATTTAAGATTTAACTTTTACATTTATGATTTATGTGTGTACAAAGAATTTATCATATGAATTAAAAATTTTGTAAAAAATAGCTAGATGTAATAACAGTGAGCTAAATAATAAAATATTAGTGGAAAGTTTTTAACTATTTACTCTCAGAAAGTGAAGTAAATAATGAAAAGTGTTTGTGACATTTTTTAGCATTTTATTTTACAGTTGTAGCTTCATACTGTAGAGCTCCAAAGGCTGGGTTTTCTCACTCGTTTCACCAAAATAATTGTTTATTGGGAAAAGTTAAAAAGTTGTGTTTTTTTTTTTTTTTTCCAAATTACATTTACAACCTTCTGTTACCAGAAGTCATGACACATTTTTCCCGGTGAGCCACATGTTATGATGTACATTTTATACGGGCTTCTCCAAAGCTGCAAAAGGAGAAGTCAACTGAAAGTCTTTATAAAAAAATGGAACAATAACAGGCGAACGGTAGATTAATCCCCGTCTGACTCACAACAGGCTACAGCTGACTGAAAATTAACTTGTTTTTTTCAGATTGTCTGTTGTATAAAGGTTTTTTATTACAGTACTGTTTGAAATTATGTGCTTCTGTGTGTAAGAAAAGATGAAAATCTAAAAAGAACAGAGAGGCAACTATTTATGAAACGGCTGCAGTAGATCCACGTCTCAGCGTGGCTGGTCCTCGCCGTCTTCTCTGATTAGTGCTGACGTTAGCAAGCAGGATCTCCGTGGCCCCAGAGAGGACGTTTTAACCCTAGTGAAGAACTCACACTTGGACACACACATGCACACAAATGCCTCATTCATAACCATTTCTCTGGGGACGGTGATTATAGTAGCACATTGTTAATCATTACCAAAAGTGTTGGTGCTTCTGGGAGTTTGTGCGGCTGTGTGAGGGCAACAACACCCAAAGCTCAACTTGGTGCAATCAAGAAGACTCTGACCGGCTCAGCTCTTCTTTCACTTAAAGACTTGACAGGTGTTTATTTGACAGTCATACGTTTTCAGAATTTGAGACGTTGTGCACATTACTCCCAGCATTGCATGCCAACGTTTTATATGAATCTTTCACAAGCTGTTAGTGCTCAGAATATGTGTTTGGGATGGGTCCCAGCTACTACCACACCAAAACTTAGCTCAGTATATTTAAAAGTGACAGAGTTATAGCCATTTTTGTGTGTGCTATGGTCAGTTAGCTGTGACATCCATCTTGAACCATGCTGACTGCAAAAGTTAATCAGTTGTAGATTTATATTACGTGACCATATTCTGAGAGTTTTATTAAAATCCATCCACTAGTTCATTAGATATTTTGCTAACAGACAGGCAGGGTTAACCTCAATATGTAATACCAAAGTTTTGTACACATATCTAACACAACATGTTAGTGCTCTGAATATTTGTTAGAACGTTCAGCTACTATATCACACCAAATTTTAACTCAATATCTGTGAAATTAACAGAGCTGTTTTCTAAGGTTGACTCTAAAAGCTGATCAGCTGTAGGTGTCCGTCAAATGATGACTCTCTGAAAGTATCATTAAAATCTGTCCACTGGTTCGAGAGATATTTTGCTAACAGACAGACTTGATAAAACACAGAAACAGGTAGTTCATTGAACCAGATGAAAATAAAACAGCAAGGTTTAACTCCATGTTTGACCAAAGCCACATTGAACCCAATGTTTTCTTTATTTTTTTTCAGCCTAATTTTAAATTTAAATTTTAAACAAGGGACAGAGCAAGAGTGGTGGCAAACACCATTCCTGACACTTGATTGGCCACCCCAGGTGCCACCTCCAAATGATTGACAAGTGGGGTGGGGTTTGCATGTGGCATTTCAAAGAGCATTTATTGATTAACTTCTTTTACTAGCTGGGTTAGCTTTCAGCTCAGTATTTCTAAAAAGTGGCTGAGTTGTTGTCATTTGAAATAAGCTTTGGCAGCCATCTTGGATTTTGCATTTGAAATGAGGTTTTGTAAAATATTTTTTCCTGGTAATTATTAGACTAATTTTTAGCATGTGTTTTAAAATGTCTAAATTATAGCCCTTTGTAAAATTAGCATTAGCATTAGCATTAGTTATCTTAGATGTAACTAACAATCGACATATTTGGGTTTTTTTTTTATCATTCTTAGCTACAATCAAACTCAAAATTTCAACTCAATGTTTCATAAAACAGCTGAATTCGATCCATTTAAAGTTAACTGTGTGGGCCACCTTGAATTTTCAGATCCAGAGTAGTATGTGCCGCCCTAAAAAACACCTTGGCCACCCCTGTGCCACATCATAAAAAATGTCTAGCTCCGCCCCTGTTTTGAACCAGCAATTAAAGACTCAAACACAGCTGAACTTTAAAAATATCAATAGTAAATTATATCCATTTCCATATATAGAAACATTGCTTTAATGCTTATTTTTGTTCCGATTTGTCCATTTACAGAATGTTTAGATGAGCAGCCTGATCGAAAACAACATAAACCAGACGATCAAAAGGCAAGCAGAGTTCAAAACGACATCCGCCTCCATCAGCCTACAAACACCGCTACGTCTCCTCTTTTCTGTCTTGCTTCACGCTGCCACACATTCATCACACATAATACAGGCGCTCAGGAAAGCAGCAGGCAGCGTACCACTCTTAATGGAACACAGACGAGGCTAGCAACATGCAAATTAATATGCCTCACCAGGGTGAAGACTTAATAGAGGCTTATGATTGACCCACATTTAACAAACTCTCACAGGGTAAAATGTATCTCCGCAGCAGCACTCAATTTTCCTCTCTGATAGCGACCATTCAAATCCCTTCTTTCCCAATCACACAGTTGCCTTGGAAACGCCAGCAGCTGCCAGGCAGTCCTTTAAAAAATTCCAAAAAATGAGGCATCTGGAACTGTGGAAATTCCAGCAGTGGGAATACTGTCTGCACAACATATTCATTCGGGTTTGATAGAACCTTTGTTTTGTGAAAATACTGAGATTAATGTCTTGTGTGGTTAAAAATGATGCAAGCAAAAAACGAAGTGAGGAAATTGTTTTATCATTCTGTGAACTGCCTTTATGGTTCAGCCCATCTCCCTGTTTGTGTCTGCTGTATGCTGGGCAGCTGTGTTTGTTCAGTCTGGTTATTTTATCACTGCTGTTGTGGGAGAACAGGGCTATTTACTGGCCAGACATGTTAATTGGACCCCCGTGAGCTATTCAAACAGATGGAACAAGTATGAGGATGCACTGCATACACATTCCTATCATTCAGCATTAAGGGACAGCAGTCTGGGTCTATTAAAGACTCCATTTTCTTTACAATGCTCTTTTAAGCAGCTGTTATGAAGAGTTTCGTTAAATAATTTGGTCCTAATTTAAGGATTTGCCCAAGGATAGTTCAGCTCTGTTAAAAAGTTATTTAATTAATATCCTACCTGTTGTAGGTAGCTCTTTGAATGAGCTCAGTTTGGAGAAATAGAGCTTAATTTTGACTGGACTGATGGGCTAATAGCTAGTCCAATAACAAAAAGGATTGATGCTTAAAGCCTCGCATCCCTGGTGTGCAGACTCTGCTGCCAGAAATACAACATGGCAGCTCCTGGAAAGCGCATCCTACTGGCTTCAGTCCCCAACAACAAAAGATTTCAGGGACACAACATCTTATATTGTGAAGGAAGATGGCATCATCACAGCACAGTCAGAAGAGAAACAGCAAACTTTAGTGAATCGTGAATGTCAAATAACCACAAAAAAAAAAAAAAAAACAGCATACAGCTAATTGCTGCTTCTTCTGACATTAAAACCAGACGACAGCCAAACATCACAACTTTACCTGTTTTGGTGATGTTGGTGCTTTTCATTAAAGAAACATTCGGGCTTTGCAGGCAAGTTGTGTTTTTTTTACTCTAATTTCCAATTACAGCTGTAAAATACAACTTTTAGGTAACTAGGCTCCTTTGCAAAAAGGGAAAAATTGGTCTTTAAAGGAAACATATGCTTTTAAATCCATTATTTAGTTGTGGTCTAAATAAGTGAGACTTCAATGCTTTGGTCTGAATTCCTCATTATTGTAGCTCCACAACCCCATCTTACACCCCTATTTAGAGGTGCATCTGAGAGCAACTCTTTTGGTGCCGTCTCTTTAAATTCAAATGAGACATTTCAGGCCACGCCCCCTTCCTCTGACCCAGCAGAATTGCACAATTGGTTAGCCGGAAGTGCTTGACCTTGTTTCGTATGAAATACCATGAAGTTATCGTGAGTAGAGAAAAACGGAACAAGTTGTTCTCTCTCTGCACAATAGGGGATCGTTTTTTTCAACATCGCACTCAGTTTCTGGTTAGCTTCTTAGCTTAGCTTCCTTCACGGTCGAGCTGGCGCACTACATACGTCACGGCCAAATGTTAGCAATTGGGTAAAATCAGATCCAATCATTTTAAACTTCAACAGAGTCCACGTCTCCAGCAACAAATTGCTGCTCAATAGCCGAGGTTACAGACCCTCTGTACGAAGCAAAGCATAGAACAAAGGGGTGGTTTTTACCAGGCTAAGATTTTGTATGATATGTCACCTTAAACTAAATATTTGAGGGTACATCAGCAGTGGTGTGAAATGCTGCAATTCATACAAACTAAATGTATTCAAATTCCTTGTTGTTGTCTGTTGGGAAATTATAGACATCTCTAATCTGAACAGATGTCTGCTGTGTTGATAAGGTGGTGGTGGGTTTCAACAGAGACCGTGAATCGTTTCACTCCCCCGAAAAAAACCCTCAATTTTTAGATTACGCGCCTCTTTGGGAAAACCGTGCGAACATTTGAGAACTTATTTTTGTACTGATTTCTAAAAAAACACGATATATGTTGCTTGCAGCTCATGAGATCCTCAGTAATTTGGAAGTTTTTGTTGCCAAACAGAGAAGCTAAACAAATATCTTGCTGTTCTTGTTAATCATTGATAAGGTGCAACCTCTAGATTAGATCTCCCGGTATGATCAAACACATTATGGCAGACGGGGAACATCCTTAATTAATCTGTTATGGTAGCCAGGTTGCATGAAAGTGTCTGCCAGATGGCCAACTCGCTCAGTGTGGTTTAAGAAAAAAAAAACAGAATTTAAGATTCAACATCGTTTTACCATTTGCTTTGTATTTCCTCTTTAAAATAACCAAAGAAAAATCAGTTTTGCAAAAGTATAAAAAAGAAAAATTAAAGTGTTTCACATTTAAAAACTTCAACGATTAAAGTCTTTTTGTGTTAGCTGCTGATTAAATTGCAGAACTGTCACTGAGTGAAACTATCTGGCGCTCGCCTCTGCAGCAGTTCAGCAGCTTTCAAACCAGCCATGAAAGATTCATTTCCTTTGTGCTGACACGCCACATGCCTTGCATATTCAAAGGCTTCCTCTCTAGGAAAAGCAAAGAAAATCTTTTCCCTCCAACAGCATTTAACATTTTACTAAAGTAAAATAGGGATTTACAAAGATTGTTGCATAATTGGCCTTAAAAGAGACAAGTGTCTGTTTATTGTTTTATTAAAGAAGCACATGGGCCTGGAGTCTTATAACAAAAAATTTAAATTTATACAAACAGGAAGAGAATGGGCAGTGATGGGCACAGTCCTGCTAAGCTTCTCATTTGCTAACTTTGGAAACCATTACGATTACTGCTAAATTAGGTTCTGCTCCACTAAAAAAAATCTAAACTTCTATTTTCATGTCATTTATTCTGAAAAAAAAATTCAATTCTGTCTTACAAGCAGCGATGGACGTGTGCAGCATGTAGCATCGTTAGCAGCTAAACTTCAAACTAAGAACATTAAAAATAAATAAAAAAACATTTAACAATATTTAAATAACAAATTTAAGAATTGACTACATATAAAATGGTATTTTTAAAAGTACTAACTCAATAATGCTTTTATTTTGAAAAGGGTTAACTGGAAGTATCACAATTTAGACAGAGGTATAACTCTGGTTTGGATCGGCCAAATTTGCCACAGATGATCCCACCAGTCTTGAACTGGTTGGAGATGAAGACTGATGATTAGTCTTAGCTTCCACAAATTTTTTTTTAAATATTGGTTTAAAATATTGGCAGAGCTAAGATTCCTGTTTAGCGGATTAGAGGTTAAGGAACCTAGCCTTTTGGTTAGCTGTGCCCACCACTGAGAATAGCAGCAAGCTGCTAATTGGAATATGTATGCTGTAGCCTATGCTTACAGAGTCACAGACAGAAGAAGGAGAATGACGATGGAGATATTTTAATGTAATGAAAATTGTTTGTTACAAAATGCTATGATCGCATAAAGATTCTGCACAGCATCAAATTTGAAAAGGTGAGTCATGTCATTTGCTGAAGATTGGACCTAAGCTCTGTTTCCTTGTCCAGAGAATAAGTCGTCCAATTCTTAGTCATGGCTGAAGGAACCTAACTGATTAAACTTTACTTCAGTGCCTGCTGTAATTACACACACACACATTCATAATTTCAATTTTTGTCATTTTCTGCTGTGGTATTTCACAAGCAAATATAACAAATTGAAACTGGTCGTGAAGGTTGAGAGTTTCTATTTTGTACGCATTCCATCACACTCATTTTCATGCCTTCCTGCAGACATAAAAAAAAAAGACTTTCATATGGTGGTTGTCTATAATTGTGCGAGAAAGCGGCAGCTTCGACAAAACACTCCCTTTAGACTTTTTTCACCTCAACAAGAAAAGAGACGAGATGGAGTCACTTTGAAATTACAGGGTCGGATATTCCACCGCACCCATGTCTGTTTTAAACACCTCCTATTTGAACTCAAAAACAGACACTCAAGACTGAAGCAGACTTTCTATTTATCTTACCAAGGTATAACCAAAACATTAGTATATGAATCAATTAATAAATGAGAAATGGGAATAAATCTGGCTTTAAATGATACAATCAAAATCTATAGGACAGATGCAAACTATCTTGTTGCATACATCTATTGATGTGTTTGAATATATTATCAGTGATAGTGCCTAGTGTTAGAGCTGCATTTTATACTGTTTGAGCATCATCATTGCAATGTACGCGTGTGCAATAGTCACATTGCAGGTTCTGCAAATTAAACGTCATCAGGACTAAACCATAAGTCATTGCATTAAACGATCGCATGTTATTTACTTTGAAGGGTTGCTTTTGTCAATGAATGCAAGTGGCTTCGTGACAAAAAAGCTAAAACTTTCATTTTCTTCATTTTGACAAGTATTTTGAAGAAAACAAGGAAGATGAGCAATTTTGCAGAGAGGTGGAGGAAAACTCTTAGCATGAATGCTAATAATAAAGCATTATGGAAACAGAAACTAAGATACACTTGCTATTCAATTCATCTGTTGAAAATTCCTGTATTTTTTTTTTTATATCGCAATATGTATCACCGAGTCAGAAAGAATCTCGATGTCACTTTTTTCAATTATATTGCAGCTCTATGTCATAGAAGATTTTGGGTCTCTCAAAATCGGACCTCTCTCTCCAGGTGACCTGACAAGAAGCATTAACCCGCTGACCAACATTAAGGCCTTCTCTGTGAGCAATAATTTGTGCTACAAATTGCTCCCAATGCTAACGCTAACACTGCTAAAGAAGACATTTAAAATTTAAGTTCAAGTGTTCAAATGTGTTCATTGAAATCAATATGGATGTTACTTGTTGTCTGGCAGTTTGAAGTGCGGCTCGGACACCGGCTGCAACTGCAAGTTTGATGTCTTGTAGGCAAGTGCTAGCAGTGTTACCGCAATTATCACTTGCTATTGTCTCAGAATGATGACATCATGCACCAACATCAAAGGCTGCATTCCATCCTAAAATACATAAATGTAAACGTCAACATTTAGCCACAACATTTAGGATTTACCTTATACATTTAAATTTAGAATTTCACATTTAGACATAACATTTAACATTTAGTAAAAAAAAGACAAAATGTAAGAACAGTGAGCTTAATAACAATAAAATGTAGTGAACATTTTTTAACTAAGATTTTACTCTCAGAAAGTGAGCTAAATAATGAAAACATGATAGTGATATTTTATAACATTTTATTTTACACTTGGCACCCCAAAGAGATGAACTACAAGTAGATGTATGTACTTATTTTGATGTTGCCTTGTTTGATATGTGCAGTCAGCTCAAATGTTATTTTGTCAATAGTTAAAACATGAAAAAAAAAACAATTCTAGCAAAAAAGAACACAGGAAATCATGCTGAAACACACATATATCCTGAACCCTTTCGGGCATCTCGCTGCTGCGCGGACGCATCTCGGGTCATTCATGCTTCCCGTCACCACGGCAACAGACCCTCTGACGTATCAGTTGCCGGGCTGTGTGTGCCAGGCTTTCGATGGCCTGACCTTATTTCTCACTCAGTCAGTAGTTCAAACAGTATGCATCAACAAACATTTCTGCACAGTGACCTTCTCTTCTTAGTTTCAGCCAAATTGCACAAAACAACATGTTTTTCTCCTCACCTACACCGACCGCTGCACTCCCTTTGTGTCGGCTCCACTCTCACCTTAATTTACCCTTCAACCTCCCACCGCTGCAGAAGCTCATCTCAGATGGTAAATAACAAGCACTTAACCTAAAAAAAAAAGTAATAATTACACTCTTTTGTCTGTTTTGACTTGAATACAAAGACGGGATGATAACTCACTAATGACTCTCAGTCAGTGTGAGATAAAAAAGGGCAGGCTAGCAGATTAGCTTTTTTAACCCTAATATTTAAAAGCAGCTGTGGATTTTAAATATTGATTGTGCGTATAAATCTTCAGGGCTCTGTTCTCCAGACTGCCACAAGGCTTGTCCTGCATTTGAAGTATAATATATCTGCTTTTACTTAGATTGATGATTAGTCAGCCACGAAGAAGGCAGCGTTCAATCCGTTTCATTCTTCAGCCTCAAATCAATAGCTCTGTTTTCAATCAGCCTTGAATCTTTCAAACAAACAATGATTAAAGTTCAGTTTCTGTTTTTTATCTTTTAACTATATTACTTGACTAGAGCCACATATATTGTTTAATGCATTTGTTATTATTATAGGGAGACCAGCTAAAAGAAGGCAATAATATATTTAATTCAATGCACCTGCTCCTTACTGTAGAGATGATGTATTTTGTTGTGTGGTAAGGGGAAACAAACAATCTCAGGAGTTTTTCTAATTACTCCTTCATAAACAAATGGTGTGTTTTTAAATAAAAAAAAAAGCTGAAACTAGCCAAAAAGTAGCTTAACAAAAATACCTGAAACTGCTGAAATTAGCACAAAGAAACAGAAACAACACATTTGCTAATTTAAGCAGTAAGAAGCTAAAATTATTACAAAAAGGTAAATTTAGTTGGAAAACAAAAAAAGTAGCTAAAAACTCAAAAAACAGCTGGAATCAGCAGAAATAAATTAAAAGAAGCATAATAAAGTTGAAATTAGCAGAAGAATAGCAGAAAAGGTTAGGATGATATCTAAAAATTAAGCATAAAAAAGCAAATATTGGCAAAATAGAAGCCAAAAGTAGCTGAAATTAGTACAAAGGAGTTTAAAAAGAGCAGAACTAGATCTAAATGTGAGAAGTTCAATAAAGAACATTTTGAAGGGTTGAAAACATCTCTATCAATTTTGGTGAGAAAAACATGGCAGAAAAAGCTAAATATCTCAAAGTATAAATTGCTGAAGTTCCAAAAGTCATAACTGGAATGTCCTGAAGGAGCTGAATGTTTTGATGAATAAATTGTTGAAATAGTACAAAAATTGAAGGATGAGATACGTGCCAAAAAAAAGCAAAAAATGATCTCATTAAGCTCCATTTCTCCAAACTGAGCTTATTTAAAGAGTTATCTACATCAGGTGAGATATTCATTGTTAACATAAAGTCAAAGTGTAATATCCTTTGAAAAAGATTAGACAGCACTTCACTTCATAACGCTCTACACTTAAAGCCTTTTCTCTGACCATCATGAGCTTCATGGAGGATGTGCTCAGTGTTGCAGGAACCACTCGAGACGCTGGAATATCTCGTTGTTTGTGACTTACTCTCCTAAAACATCAGCATTTTATGATCACACATCTTCCCTGCCAAAATCAAACCTTTCTTATGAAAGCAAAATATTTCATGATTAACCTCTGACTTCATCAGTCTCCTGATATTATAGTGTGTCTATGTACAGACTCTATACCTGGAGTGATTTTTGATACATCAGACTTCAGGAATCACAAGTTCAGCTGAAATGTTGGCTGGAGGGTCGAGGTTTTCGACAGACTTGGCAACAAGCAGAATTATTAAAAAGGTTGATGTTTTTACTGGTGTCTTGTAGTTTAGCTTGTGATTGAAATTAATGCAGCTGAAGCTTTTTGACCTGACATGAACTTTCCTGTTTAACTCAGTTGTTAGTTTTTTGAAAAATCTTATTGGTGCAGCTGAAGTCGGGACTTCTGCTGATTGGTTGGGATGTTGTGGCGGTTTTAATAAAATTACATTACTTCCTATAACATTATAAGGCATGACACCAGAACATTTTTCTGCTCAATCTTTTTTTTTTTTCTGACAGTCTCTTCTCTTCTACTGTCAGCAGTGCCATCTAGTGACAACTAACCCAACACTGGATTCAGTAATTTACTCATTTATCTCATGGTTTATGTTGGTAACTAAGAAATATTTTTAAATTTCTTTTTGTCTCGCCTCATCTTCTCATTTGTCTTGGTTGAGCTTTTCTCTCCATGGTTGAGCTACTTTGTGCTCTCCTTATAAACTGCCCGGATATCTTTTTCTTCAGTTAGTAACAAGTTAAATATTTTATAACCTCCTGTGTTGTAAAACCTTCCACAACTCTGCGTCTATCAGGGACTGGAATCCAGTTGTTTCAAGTAACTGTTACGCTTTCTAAACAGTGCTGTCAAGTGTTGCTCTGCAGCTGACTTACTGTTGTGTGTAAATGTCAAAGAAACAAGGAGAGAAGATGCTGTTTAAAGTCAGTTTAAACAAGAGAAAAAAGCAAAAAACTGAATTAGACCTCAAATTGAGGGTCTGAGAAAATTTGCATAATTGTATGTTTATTAAAAATGTATTTCTTACTAAATAATAAAAGCCACACAACATATGTGTTTATTGACTCAGTCCTATAAGAAAACATTTTCTCCAGTTTTTGTTTGATCTCTTTTTGTGTAATCACGTTAGAGAGCTGAAGTCGTCATGTGTGTTTGCTGCCCTCTAGTGTGCAAATGGGAGAACTTCAACTTTCTCTGCAGACATGCATGTTGGAAAGATGCCCTTTTTAAGTCCTGGTTTAGTTTTGTCATATTGTGCAAATACTTTTTTTTTTCTTTACATCACACCAGTCAATATCTTTAAATGCGAACCTAGATTTTAAATGTGAAAATAAAAGACACAAATACATTTTTCACTTTTATTTTTCCATAGCACAGTAATCTCTATCTACAATTTTTAAACTTTTTTTGTGGCAGCAGATAAATTCATTAACATCCATGTGAAATTTGCATAAAACTGTACAAGAAAATTGGCTACAATGAGAAAAATACTGCAACCCACTGATAACTGTAGAATCCAGAACAGAAGATGGCGTGTGGCAAACAGACAGGACCCCCTCACGCTGCTGTGGAGTGTGTTGGTTCAGGTAGGAATACTGCAAACCACTCAGAGATGGAAACAAAACTAAATTAAATAAACAGGACATTTGGAGGGGAAATTAGAATTTGAGTGACAAACACAACAAAGTTAGGAAAAAGAAAAAGACAGGCTATTTTTTTCCTGAAATGTGTTTTTTTTCTCTTCTTCTTCTTCTTCTTCAAAAACAGAGCTTCCTGAAAACATTCACACTGAACACAGAAAAGGCTGAATTTTTACCATTAACAGTGGAACCAAAGGACGTCCAAGTAGTTTAGAGAACAGCAAAGTCTGAGAAGTTAAACAGAATTTAAACCTCCTTCTTTGATCGTCTTTATTCAATTATTGGCAGCTTTATTTACAGTCATCTAGCAGACACTCAACTAGACACAAACTACCAGAAACAAATCAAATTATATCACCTAATGAAGATGGAGACATACTTACTGACAAACAGATATCCCATAAACACTGTTGTAATGTGGTTCTGGATTTAATGAAACAACCATAAACAACCATTAATCAGCACTGATCACCTAAAACATTTAGGATTAGCTGAAATGACATCTATAAATGGCTATTCATGACAACTTCCTGTTTCATGAATCCTGACTAAGACTGAAGGCAGTATAGTTCCAAAATAAACCTGATCCTCTAGTCTGCCTTCATGTATGAAGCTGAACTGATGTTGTACCGAGACCCATCTGGTTCCCGGAATCAGGGCCCCGAGTGATAATGCAACAGAAAAGCTAAAGCAACTCTTTGGCGTCAGAAAAAATATGGCCTGTCTCCTCTTTTTTTTTTGTTTCTTGTGCAACCTTAATGTTTACTTTCTAGTTGGTCGGAGATTGTCAAACTATTTACTTATATACAAATAAAGGTTTGACAGAGACACGGCACAGGTGAGCTTTACCGCAGATGTCCTGACAGAAAACACAATAAAGGTCAATAAAATAAAATAAATAAATAAAAGATGATCAGCAGGGTGAAACCTTAAAGGGATAGTTCAGATCCTTTGAAGTGGGGTTCTGTGGAAAGGTTCTGAACGAATAATATCTTACCTGTTGCAGATAGAGCTTTGAGCAGTCTCAGTTTGGGAAAAAAACAGCTGAATTTTGACCACAATGACAAACTAACTGCAAAATTTGTCCACCTAATAACCTAAGATCTTACAACCTAATATCCAGATAAAAAGTATTTTTGATCTTGTTTTGAGACTAAATGAGCAGAAAATGTTAAGTTATTAATCTTGTTAGCCTTTTGATTTCAAGAAGTGCAATTGGCTTACTGCCCTGGCAGATTATTTCACTTCATTTGAGAAGATTGAGATTATAATCTAGTACTTTTAAACTGTGGCATTTCCAGTACAGTCTGAGGGACTTCCAGTAAGAATATCATATTATTCATGCTGAAATAAAGAAACAGATGGCTATGTAAAGGTTTACAAACTATTATTTAGATGAACTGCTATGAAATTTGTGTGATTCAAATTTTTTTTAAATTAATTTTATTGTATTTTTCAGGCACCTTGTTCAATTCTACACCACAATTAAGTAACTATGTTACCTTCAGTTGTTATGAAAATGCTGCATATATCAAAAATAAATTTGACTTTGCATCACAACTGGACACCTTGAAATTGTCCTCTGTCTCTTAAAGAACTTCCTACCATTTTTGACACTCCCACTTCAGCACGTCTTCACAATGCTTCATGCCATTTACAACCCATCGTAGGAGCGTATTTTGTTTTTTAAAAAAAAAAAAACAATAAAAAAGAACATTATGCAATATCAGTTTCATCAGGATACAGTTGAACTTTACTCAAATGTTCCCACGTTGGACTCGGAAAGTATGTTTTCTTAAGAACCGGAGTAAGCACAGAGGCTCTTACGAGACGATTTAGCTCGATAATATAACTCCCAGTCATCCTCTCATACACATACGTCAATGTTAAGCTACTTTATGTAGCTTAACATTGACATTCAAAGAAATTATGAATATAATTCATTATGATGCTATATTTTGCAATGAAATTGTGAACATCCACCATTTTTAAGATGTGATTTCAATACAATTATAGTGATTTGTGAAGAAAGATTTCCCCTACTGCTAGCCTGGTGGAGCAGTGTGTGGGAGGGTCTCTCTGTGGGGCGGGAGCTCGTCTGTAAACTGAGTTCAAGGGGAGGGGCTTTGTACCAGTAAGCATATAAGCCGCTCCACACGGCTACCATGGGAGATTGAAGGATTTCTCAAACATACATGAATGAGTCAAAGCAACACTCTGGGTATGTTCTTGATGAAGGAATGACATTAGAACACAACATAACAACCCCCCCTTAAAGACTGCAGCAATCTACAGGCCTTGGCTACATTTGAACCAGTTTTTCTCTAAACTGAGGCTGTTCAAAGCGCTATACAGGATATTAATTATTCAGAACTTTTCCACAGAACCTCACTTCATAAGATCTGAACTATTGCTTTAGTAATAATAGAATCCACACAAACTATTTTCTCACAGTCTCAGAAAAACAAAAAACGCCACAAAACATTATCTTTCAAATATTGCACTCTAGTTTTTCATATACAAATACTTTTAAGAGTTCTATGTGATTCAGCACAATACTAATATGTAGAATTTGGAAACTCCTGAATTCCCAACAAACGTGGCAACAATACTGTCGTTAACACTGATCATATCAAGTATACAGCCACACCGAGACTTGGCCAAATGGTTCAGGTTTGTGACATCAGAAGGTTTCTTGCAGTTAGCTTCACATCAGAAGAGATCAAGTCATGAAATACTTCAGATCAGCAGTAATTTTGTGCAGGTCAAATGTTCTTGCTTCTAAAAAAAGAAAACAAAAAGTTCCTTTCATATCGTCGCCTTCTTCATAGATTCCAGCCCTTTTCATAAGAAGAAAGCAATTTGTGATGTTAGGCAAGTCACAGAAACATTTAAGAAATCAAATATCCATTTTCACAACTTTAGAAAAATAATTTTTCCAATAATACAGAGCAAAATAAAAAAAAATCCCAGCAAACTATAAACAGATGGATGACAGGAGGAACACAGTTTTTTTCTCTCTTCATAATCACTCTGTTGGGAACAAAACGAAAGCCTCAGAACCAGAGGAGAGTTTAGAGATGGAGTGAGCTGATGAAACATCCAGCGTACGTCAGGGTGAGCTGCTTTGATCTGTGTGACTTGTGGCAAAGTGGAGGCTTCACAGTCGCAGCTTCTACGGTTCACCACGGCTGCATCCTTCGTCTTTACGCTTTTCATCCATCTCCGTGATAAACTATCTCTTTCACTCATACAAAAGTCTACAAATAGATACAGCATTGCACATTTATTAGATCTATGTATATATAAGGATTCATTGAAATTCTTTTTGTCTTTTTCTATCATAACTCTGTCACTTGATTAGATATTCTCAGCCATATTCGATGACTTAAATATTGGCCACAGAGTGGCAACAGTGAAGGACGTTTTGGCGAATGAGAACGAGGAATCTCCGGGTGCTCGGGCCAATCTGCTACCTCGGAGGGGAGGCTGAACATAAAGAGACCCGAACGTAAAAAAAACCAAAAAAGACACCATTTATTCCCTCTGAGGTTGTCCATCTCCTCCTCTGTCTGACCCCTCAGTTCCACCCTCAGACTGAGGTAAAAACAGTATTCGACATTGTGCTGGGGAAAGAAATCCCGAGTGTTTGAGTGAAGAAGGCTTGGAGGGACGGCTGAATGGACAGACGGATGGGTGGGAGTCACAGCGAGTCTAAATGAGCCGATGGAAGGTTAGTCAGATTATAGTCCACCTGATCAGAACTGGTACCACTTTTTGTCTTTGCACTTCAGCATCATCTGCAAACAAAGAACACTGTTATAAAGACAACATGCTCAGGTTCATTTTGTATGCAAGAAATAACACATTTGCATAATCAGTCAAATTATTCATAATGCAAGTAATGAGAGTCATGTCTTACATCGTGGGCGTGTTTGGAAAAAGAGTCTGCACTGGCCATCATGGCAGCTGTCCTCTCCTCCAGTTCGCCCAGCTTCTGGCCTCTTTCATCCAACGCTATCCGAGCACGTGCCAAATCCCCGACCACACCTGAAGCAGCCCCCTTCATCCCTTCAATGCCACCTGGGCCAGGGATGTGCTGGGCCAGGCTCCGAGAGGCCTTTCCAGCTGCTAACTCACCAACTAAGTGAGGGCAGAAAACACAACGTGATGCTGTGCCCGCCTGTAGGGCAGAAATAATTTATATTTCATGTGACTCTGACATACATAGCTCCTCTCTGTCTAGTGACTGGGCTCCTCCTCCAAAAAGGCCTTTGAAGAAACCTCTGTTGGGTGCCTCTGGTGTCTCCACTGGTGTGAAAAGTTCCCCCAGCATCTCCTGAAATATTAGCACACATTTCTGTATTACACCTCAACACTGTTTGTGTTATCATGATAAATATTTTACAATAAAAGTAATATTTAAACAAGAAAATAAAAAGAAAGTGTAAAGATGTCAAAACAAAGGACATCATCCTTGGTCAAAGGGACATGTTATCAAATCTAACTTTAAAAATAATATGTTTATTTAATAAATACACATACAAATACTTAGATGGTTAAACTAAAACGGATGTTGAAAGAATTTGTAACTCTTATTAGGATGAAAAATAAAATCAGAAAAGAGAAATATATGGGTCCCCAAAGTGTTTTCATCTCACCCCATCTCTAACACCATTCCTCTGCTTATTCTCCCTTACTACATACATCAATCAATCTTCTCTTTAGCCTTCTTCTTTTCATTTTTATAAACCTTCTCAATTTAGTTGCAGGCATCTTAATCCTATATCAATTTAGTGGAAAGTGTCTCAAACTTTTCCCAGTTTAGTGGCAAGGGTCTCAAATCCTTCTCAGTTTAGTTGCGAATGTCTCAAACCCTTCTCAATGTAGATGTGGACGTTTAAATCTTTCTCAATTTAGTAATGGGCCTCTTAATCCTGTATCAATTTAGTGTTAAGCATCTCAAACCCTTCTCAGTTTAGTTGGAGACATCTCAAGCCTATCTGAATGTTTTTGCAGGTGTCTGTATGTCATTTTGAACCCTTCATAATTTAGTTTCCATAAACACTTGAGCATTAGAGCTGTTTTTTGACTCTTTCTGACTCTTTTTATGGCAGAAAGCACAAGGCTACAGCCCTGAATGTCAAATGTTAGGGTCTAAAAGCCAAGCTGATTACATTAATAAAAAAACTGGTCTTCTGTTTCCTTCTCCTGGCAGCTCCATATTCAACATTCTTTGTCCGATCCACTAGTGGTAGTGGTATCAGTGATATCCACTTTTCCTTCTCTCTGCATGTCTAAACCATCTCAGCTTTGCCTCACTAACTTTTTCTCCAAATCACTCAACCTAAGCTGTTTCTCCAATAAATTAATTCCTAATCCTGTTCACTTTCATCACTCCCAATGAAAATCTGAACATCTTCATCTCTGTCTTTTTGTTAGCACCACAGTCTCCAAACTGTACATCATAGCAGGTTCCTTTTATTCCTAAAGCTATCCTTCTATCACAAAACATCCACTTCTATCCATGTGTTCACTTAAGACTTGTTTAACATAGAAAAGCTCACCTGTAAGTTTTCACACGTCTCCTGGCTGTATGTGATCCTCTGAATCTCTGTGGGGGAGCAGAGGTACATGGCCTGACCCAGGTTAGTGAAGCAGAATGTCCTGGCTATTCGCATGTCCGTCAAAGGTAGGTAGTTTACATCCATGAGCGGTCTCAGTCCTGGCACACTGAACAGGAAACAAAGAAATCACCTGAACTCAGAACTTTAACTTTTGTTTGTGTCGTTTCAGTCGTCGTGAAAATTGCAGAGCTGGGATTTCAGCTTTTAATCGTGATGAACAACTCTACCAGTGTTGTATGTAACGTGTTTTAATCTCCTGAAACTATGAGAACAGCTTTCAGGCACCGATCTCACAGACTAAACATGTCAGCACATACACAGAAACACAAGCTGACAGGGAGACAGCTGGACATCTTTGCTTTGTCAGACACTCATATGGATGGCTGTTCTTTCTCTGTCACTGCTGGGAAATAAAGATTGATGAGGACAAACAACACACGGATACACTCCTCTTCAATTACACCCTGCTACATCTGCATGTTTGTCTGTGAGCAGTGTTGCTAAACCTTGTTCACCGATGAGCATGAAAACAAATCAGTAAATCTATAAAAACTGTATAGGTGGGTTTCAAAATATTTTCTTTACCTGAGGGTCATAATGTGGCCGTTGGCACAAAAACAAGCCACGCACACGCCTTGGTTCATCTGCACGACATCTGCTCGTAAAATGAAAGAGGACTCTGTGATGCTGTGTTTATAGATGCACGTCTGGGAGGGAAGGGAAATGACTTTGGCCTGTTTCTCTGAGCAGACCACAGCAAACTGGCTCTCGTTGAAGTCCTGGGAGGTGGTCGGCGACACGGAGACGGGCCGGCGCTTACGGACCTTCTCTCTTTCTTCGCCATCTGCTGTGACGTTGGGTTCGTACCAAGATTCGAATGCAGAAGGCAGCAGGGTGCCTACAGAGTCCAAGAAAGCCATCCGCATGACACTCCCCTTCAGCCGCACCAGCATACCTGGTGAAAGAAACAAAAAGTTCCATTAGATGACTATGAGTCATTTTTTTCATCATTCTGCTGGTCCTGCTTTTTTCCTCTTCATGATGCATTTTTTGACTGAACCAAGGAGTAAACATTACTGTTTCTAGGGTTAACCCTAGGCTCTATGTTCTTCCTGTACCAGTTGGAAAAAATATGCTGCCCAAAATATCAATCGAGTAGCAGAAAGAAAGTATAGTGTGAACGAGAAGCTTGTGAGGGAGATCAGTGGTTAGCACTGATACCTCAGAGCAATAAGGTCTTGGGTTCGATCCCCGGTTTGGACCTGGGGTCTTTCTGTCCAGAGTTTGCCTGTTCTCCTCGTGCTTACGTGGGTTTTTTCCAGGTACTACAGTTTTCCCCACACCCCAAAAATATGCACAATAGGTTGCCTTCAGGCCCAGGCCTCCCTTGCAAAACAGATCTGCGATCTCAATGGAGATTCCCAATAAGATCGCATGTTGTTGCATTGTAATGCCCGGCCCTGGTTGTGTTTGCATTGAGCATAGAGCTGACTCGATGTGGACAGAGATGAAAATATTTCAAACACACAAATGTTATTTTGTTTTATTTGCGATACAACCATAATGGACTACATCAAACTGGAAGGAAAAGTACTGAAGTCTGTATTGGACCACTAGCAGTATGACGAGAGGGCAAGATGATTAGAGCACGATAAGCTAATGGTAGCTAATGTTAGCTTGCCGTACCATAATTTGTTGTGGCTGTTGTTTAGTTGAACTCGTGTGAAACTAAACGTTAGTCATTCCAAATGGTAAATTACAAATGTAAATTTACACTTGCGTGTCATCTGTCTATGTTAATTAAAGCTATTCAGCATCCCAGGAGCTATGTTCTGCGTATTATTCCAGATTCAATGTCTTTTCTGATGTGATTTATAGTACAGAAAATACAGTATATGCTGCCACTTGTGTACACATCTGGGGCTTCTGCTAGACTTGATGGAATCTTAAGTAGGTAATTTAATAATTTGAATCAGGTGCGTTGAAACAAAAAACGCTAAAAAATGTAGGACTGTGGGCCACTGTCCTGCTGTGTACATCCTGAACATCTGTCCTGATGCATCTTAATAATCCAGGTAGAAAAATCTAAAAAAAAAATTAAAATAAAGTTGGTCCCCTGCACAAGTTCTTCTTTGTTGAAAAAACACTTTGCCATTTTTGTCTCTCCAGCAGTGCTACCATACTTCTTAGGTCCTGAAAATCTGTTAACCCACCTGTAGGTGAAATGATAACTGGCTGCAGTTGCCGCTGCTCACCAGCAGGTGGCAACGTGAGAGCCAGGACCAGCACAGTTCCCAAGGAAGTGCCCACATAAAGGCAGGGCGTCAGGGTGCTGTCCCCTTTCCGGGCAAAGCTCTCACAAAAGTGGAAGGAGCTGACGGCTTCACGTGCTTCTTTATCGATGCTGGTGACGCTGGAGGAGCGCGAGCGGCTGAAGGAGTTGTCCCGGTGGTCTAATGGGTTGGCACCCCGCGGTGGGCACACGGACAGGAGGACAGTAAGAGGAAAACACAGAAAGGTAAAGCACCTGCAGAAACACTGTACTGTACAAACAAAAAACTGATTAACAAACATCTGGGCGATATTTTCTGTTGTTTTTCTTTCAAATAAATCATGATCTTTTAAATAGGTACTTTAGAAATCATTATTTTTCTTTTCAATTTTCAGCAAAGCAGCATCATGAAAACCCTTTCTTCCCTATGCAGGTCACCTAAAACAACCCAACAACAAATCGTGTTTGAAGGCACTTAAAAGACATATAAAACTAAATGTCAGCTGAAAGTTTCATCCAACATTTTAGTCACGTTAGGAGTCCTAAAGAAAAAATCTGTTCAGATTCAATTTGACAGAGAAAAAAAAAAAGAGAAAAAAAAACGTAAAGAACACAGATTAGAAACAGAAAGCTGCAAAAGTTACAGAAAGCTTCAGAGTGAAAAAGGGTGTGCAAAGATTAGCTTAGCACCACTGACCTTTTTAATTAATAAAACGCCCACTATGGTTGGAAATATTTACAAATAAATAAAATCAAAAAGTGGGAGTGTGATTCTAACAATTTGATTTCGCTCAATAAACTTCAATTCAGATCAGATCAGTGCTACTGTTGACTCATGCAAACTCAGGAGAACATCTGCACAGCTTGCCAATTTTGAGACTAATAACCAGATTAAACTGGACCCTGTGGGATGTGGTGGAAGTCCAGTCGGAGTGAAGGGAGGAAAAAAAGGGAAAACTGCATCTTTATATAAACTGTTTGGAGACACGAAGTCAAGGCTTACCCAAGTCTGGCTTTAGCTCAGTAGGCAAGCTTAATTTCCGTGACATCTTTGCTGGAAAAAAGAGAACATCCCACTTTACAAACACGTCTAAGCTAACACACGGTGCCATGCAAAGCCGAGGAGCCAGCACTGAGCAAGGACTGTGCACAAGGACTAAAACATATTCAAATAATAAAAAGAAAAAAAAAATCCAAGAGAATATATAATTTTTTAAAACCGGAGCCAAAAAAGCATTAGATAAGAACACAAAGGCAACCCTGGACGTGTCAAAGGGGCATGCTGTGACAGACGAAACACAAGAGGTAACTTTTGGTTGCAGAGTGGCCCTAAAGAGAGGACAGATCAAAAACTGCACGGCCATTCAGGTCCTTCAAGCCAAAAGAGCATGCAGCAAGAACAAGGGAGTCAGAATTAACACCAGAGATGGAAGAAGACTGTGACAATGAGAAAAGATGGTTAAAGTTGACTTGAGTAGAACTTGTCATGGCATCTTTTTTATATGAAAACAAATGAAAAGAAAAAAGAAAAGAAAAAAAAGCCCAGAGACATTTTTTCTGTCTACAGAAAGAAAAGACGATACTAAAAACAACAGACTTCTCATTAACTTAATAATATATTGAATCATCAAATGATAGTTAAGAGTTTTGCTTTTTTACATTAGTGACTTAATCCGAGGAGAAGCTGATGTTAATATAAAAACATTGTACCATTGTAAAAATATATATATTTATATTTCTAATATTTGATTTAATAATCTAATTGATGTAATAGTTGTAATGTTTGCAATCATGTATATTATTCAATTTTTAAAGACCCGCCCCTTTCTTTTACTGAAAACTAACACGTCTACGAAGGATTATTCATACATCATCTTTATGTAGCAGATCCTGCACAGTATTTTAACATCCTGACTATTCAGTCATGAAAACTGCCAAATATCTTAAAGCTTTGTATGTTTGCATGTTTGAGTAATGCAACAGTTACAAGGCTACATTTTATGAAACTGAAAAGACGGAGCTCAGATTACTTTTATTCCCTTTGATTGAACATTTCACATAGTTTCAATCTTACAGACTACAGAATAAAAAATAAGTAGTCTGTATTTATGCAGTAATGTTAGGATATGCAAAGCTATACTGGTGAGAAAAAAAAAAAAAAAATTTCTGAAACTTTAATTTGCCTCACTCTAAAAACAACAAAAGGTGTTCCCTTCAGTATTTGGTTACGTCAAAGCTAAAATGAGGAGTAAAGTTAAAGTGTTTTAACTTGAGTAGGTGCTGATGTTATTGTGGGTTTGAAGATTTATTTTCCACAGGAATATTCTTTAAAAATACAATTCTAATTGATAACAACTGAGCGACTTTAAAGCATTCAGTCGATCATGTTTCTGTGTGTTTTCAGGTCTGAACCAAAGGAAAAAAAAATATAGTAGCCAAATCTTCGAAAGGAAGAACTGTTACAAGTGCATATGATTTGTTCCTAGTACAGACTCATCAAAACTTGATCCCAGCATTTTGTAATTAACTTATATATGCCTTATTGACACAGAAGAGGAGGTACACAAAAAAACAAAGCTGGACAAATGAGTTGCTCTGTGGTTTCGTAAAAGATTAAAGACGACCAGGAGACAGATCAAACGCAAACACATTTACCATCTGACAACTAAGCTATGTACAAGTAGCATGCAACCTCTGTAGCAAACAGCTAAAGTTCCTAAAAACAGCTACAATCCCACTTTCCTTCTAGGTTTTCCTCTGCTCCAGAAACTTTCAGTCTTCGTACATTTGTATTTTAGGCTTGTTTTGTGTTCAAACAACAAAGAAAACAGCATTTTCTAGATGTATAAAAAATAAAATCGACATAATTCTTATTAAAGCTCATATGGAACCAAAAGATAGTGAAACAGAGGCTAACCTTGAGACATATAAAACTGTTATTATCTGTTCTCTAATCTGTTTTTTTTCCTCACTGTGGCTGTTGTAACGACAGACACAAAAGGACGGGGACAGTTTCTTCACCACAAAGAGGGAAAAACCAACAAACAAACAAAAATAAAAAAAGGGGGGGGGTACCAAATGTGTGGACCACATCGGTCTCGCCGACAGAGCTTTTCATGAAAGTTTGGGGCCAATCTTACCTCCTCTACCACCTCCATTGTAGAACTGTTGAAGGTTGCTGTGTGTCATCAACACTTTAAGGGGGGAGGGGGGAGTAAAGTACAGTAAATGTACAGTTAGAAACACCCTTTGTCTTGTTACAGTACAAACTGTGGCATTGTTTCTCTAGTTAAGTAGATTTTTTTTGGTTTGTTATAATGAGCAGAAAGATCGTCTTTCAGTGAAGCTGGGCCAGGACTCTGGTTTGACTCAAGACTTTTATAAGGAAACAAAAAAAAGGCAGAAATTGGGTATTACGCCTAATGGTACATAAGTTTTGGAAAGCTTAAAAATTTGACACTCAAGGGTTTTTTATGTTTGATGCAAATTCTGGGGTCATGGAGTATACAGTATTAATCCAGTCTACATGTGCTATGTTGACTTGGAGAACGACCGTGTTCCTCGAGGTACACTGTGTTGGGTGCTCTGCGAGTATGGGATTGTCGGTCCGTTGCAACATTCAGTCCCTGCATTGCAAGAGTTTGGTTCGCAGTAGTTGACTCCTTTAGAGTGAGAGTTGGACTGTGCCAGAAGTTGTCACCAATTCTGTTCAAAACTTTTATGGACAGAATTTCTCAGTGCACCTAGTGGGGCGATGGAGTTCAGTTGGTGGAAAAAGGGTGGATTGCTCTCTCTGGGCTGGTGATGAGGTTCTTCCTCAAGTGGAGGAGTTTGAGTTTCTTGGGGTTTTGTTCAGGAATGAGAGAAGAATGGAGCGTGAGATTGACAGACAAATCTGTGCAGCTTCAGCTGTATTGCGAACTCTGTACCAGTTTGTTGAGGAGCTGAGTTGTAAGGCAAAGCTCTCTGTCTACCGCTCAATCAACATTCCTACACTCACCTATGGCCTTGAACGTTGGGTAGTGACCGAAAGAACAGGATTTCGTATACAGGTCAAAAGGAATTTTCTTTGCAAGGTAGCTGGACTCTTCCTTAGAGATAGGGTGAGAAGTTCAGTTATCCTGAAGAGACTCAGAGCAGAGCCGCTGTTCCTCCACATCGAGAGGAGCCAGTTGAGGTGGTTCTGGCCTCTGGTAAGGATGCCTCCTGGTCGCCTCCGTAGGGAGGTGTTTCAGGTATGTCCAACTGGGAGAAGACCTCGGGGAAGACCCAGGACATGCTGCAGAGACTATGTCTCTCATTTGACTTGGGAATACTTCGAAATCCTTTTACCACTCAACAACACTGGACAATATGGAGCTTCTAAAACAGAGGGTTTTTTTCCCCTTGTGGACTACATGCACCACATGGTTCAGTTTGTGTTTAGGTGTTTTGTCATTAGGATGGACCAGTTCCCATCCATCTCTGTACAAGGGTGTTGTGTTTGGAGAGAACCCTTCTGAGATTCTCTTCTGCAGCAACATTATCCCACAAACTGGAACACATTCAAATGCATTTATGTTCTTTCTTCAGCACAATTTACCACAAAAAGAGAGAAAGAAACATTTTGTTCTGGACTAAATGACTAGTTAAGAGAGATGGTTTTTGCTGGAAAGCGCCTTATCTCTGTCTATCTCATAAATTATGCAAAGCAGACACCGTCTGATGGCACCAGACATGGGGGTCGGGGCTGACATCACACCTGGAAACAACAGCGAGCAGATTTTGAGATCTGATTTCTATCTGACCTTTTAAAAAGATTGCTCTTTTTTTTTAAGACACTAATGCCAAGCTAGCCATAATCAGATGAATCTGGGCCGTAGAATCTCATTTGTGCAAAACACACACAAAAAAATATCCTTGAGCCTTATGTTCCTTGTTTGTTTTCATCTGGGAATTTACATATGAGAACTGTTTCATATGATAATGCATTTGGAAAAAGGCTTGAATTAAATGTACTCTGACAGACAACTGAAAAAGTTACAAAATCCAAATCAAGAGGTTTTACACAAAATCTTGGAAAGAAATCAAATACATTAGGCTGTAAAATATTGTTCCCAATTATTCAAATATCCTCATCTTTTTATTAAATAATGCAAATGAATGTGTTCCTCTCCCAGAGTTTTGGTTTATGACTGCATTCATTTATGTCTTTTTTCTGTCGCATGGAGTTAATGGTACAGATACTGGAAATGTTTACAGTCTGTAATCGGATTTTCCAGGATACTGAGTGAGATTAAAGAAAATTTATTACTGTCTGTTGAACTCTGAAAAGTATTAAAAGGGACGTGCATGGAAATGGCAAAATGCGCTCAAAAAGCCGTGGCATTAAACTCACACAGTGCATTTCTAAAAGGCTGAGGCGGAATCAAATTGACAGTCGGGTAATTTTATGGTTCAGTAAAAGAAAGTCTTCCATGTAGTATTGCTTTAATGAGCAACAATTTCAGTAAGAGAGTCAAAAAGAAATCTCTTTCCTCTTTTTGACACAGTAAACTTAATTTCTAACACTCTTTTCGAGTTATTGTGTCTGATTTTAAATATTGATATACGACTTTTTTTTAACTCAGAGAGTATTTTCTTGCAGTAGAACACAGAAGAACATGTTACCTGAAGTGGGGGACTTGCAGCGGTCTTCTGATGTGGCCGAGCCCTCGTTGATGTCACAAAGACCTGTAGAGGATTTCACAATTTGAAATTGAGCAGGGATGCCGATTCATCATTTTGTGTATCTCTTGCCTGCTAAAGGCAAATGGGTGATCATGTTTTGGCTTGTGAACATGAATGGGTATTTCTGTCTGTTAAGACAGTATTTCACTAGATGGATTTTAAAGGAGACATATCATGCAAAATCCACTTTTTTAGACATTAAATACATTTTGTTGTGTACTCGGAGTCTCTAGGATGCAGAATAGTTGAATTTAGTCTCTCCTGGTGCTGCAAAGATATATTTTACGAGTCTATTACATCAAATTATCTCCAATAGAATTGCCAGATAAGGTCTGGACTTACCAACTACAATTTCCTCATCTTAATTCTCCTCTGGTTCTGGGTCAGACTTTGGTTCTGGGTCAGACTCTGGCTCCAACATGTAAGGCTGGATGGACAAGTCTTCTATTGCTGACATTTTTTAATTAAATTTTAAATAAAAAGTTTCTGCAAGCTAGAAAACGTAACCACCCCTCTCTCAAACTGGAGTGGACCGGTCTGGAAGCCGGAGGAAGGCGGGGCTTGAAACATCTTAAAGGAAAAGTAACAAAACAAGCTGCTTTGAGACACGCAGCAGAATAGGGGTGAAAGAGGAGTTGGTAACGTTAGAATAAGAAGGAATTAGTTAGTTCCATTTTATAAAGACCCCAACTGAATGATTTAAATGTAAAAAGGAAGGATTTAAAAGCATGATATGTCCACTTTAAAGACGTTTTCAGAAAGAAATCCCTGTACATCTACAACTGATTAACATTTAGTCAGCCCAATTTAAGATGGTCACCCCAACTGATTGACGTTAGCCATAAATGGCTATACCTTGGTCAATTAAAAAAACTAACTGAACTAAACTTTGGTGTGGTAGTAGCTGAAAGTGTTCTTAAACACATTTGATGATGGCGAACAGATCTGTATTGATCCAGTTTGCACATAACGTTTTACAAAGTTGGACCAAAACAGCTTTAGCTCCATTCATTCCAGAGGTGTAAAGTAAAGTACAAATACTCTAGTGGACTTTAATTTTTACCAAACTAATTTTATGGTAAAATACTTAAAGTATCACCTTGAAGTACATTATACAACACTGGTTCTTTTTTAGTATGAGATGGTTTTAGTTTCAGACTCTGACATGAAAGGCAGTGGGTGCTATACATTCCTCCAAGAATAACTAGGCGTTTAATTGCAACATGTTTTTGTTTTGTGTGACATCATCCTGTCGGGCAGAGAGCCAGCCCAGCAGCACTCCTTTTTTTGGCTCCGACGCGCAGCAGGACGGCTGATTACAGCTCACTTTTGCCAAGCTCTGATACAAGCCAGCCCACTGCTCACAAGTCAGTGACATTAATTGCCCTTCATGTATTTACGCTCGCATATTCTTGTGTTTTATGGGAGCCTGAGGATGGATGTGTGTTTTCTCTCTGTGATACACTTGATCTGCATAACTGGGTATAAACTATCATCAAATTAAGTTGTAATCTCTCAGCATCTGCACACACACTTTAGAAATATTTCAATAAAACATATGGGAGGCGCACCGCCATGACTTTATCTCACTGTCAGGCAGCTACACTGCTGCTGTTTAACACATGAGGGCAGTGTGTCCACAGTCAAATCACCTGATATGTGTCGGCTGTGTGTGAAAGGAATGAGCTGCAAAAAATGAAATAGTAAAATAAGAAAATTAAGTAAGACAGATAATCAAACGAAGCTGAAAGAGCAACTACTTCCTGTTATTAAACTGCTTTGTCTTGAATTATGGCTGAGCAGCATCCTCTTAAATGCAGTGTTGGACCTGATTGATTCTCATATTTGGATCAGATTACAGATTAGATCACCTGTGATTAAAGCCTCAGTGCCAATAAGTCGTCATCTTTAATCTAAACCTAAACTTGCCGTTTGTTGGAAACAGAATGAGAATCAAATTCTCTTGAAATTCACTGTTTATTTGATCACAGCTAAGAAGACGACATTTAACAACTGATAAAATCTGCACACTTTCCACTCAGTTTCATTTGGCATTTTAATTTAAAACACATCTAAAAAGAATTCAAAGTTGACCAGTTATTTTAGTCTTTTTCAGCTTATATATGTGTAATATGACCATGATTTTAAAACACATCTAAAAAGCAGCTTCAATCACCATAATCAGTGCACAAACATTTGAAACCCACAAATGATGGTAAGGAAACTTTACCCCCTGAAGGCTGCCGTGTTTTCCTTGGCGACCGAGGCTGTCTCTGATAGGGGTCGTTGGAGCCGTAAAGCTCAATCATTCCTAAATTGAGCACTACTGTCTTCTGAACGTAGTCCACTACTGCCAGGCCGTTACTGTTGCCAAACACCACTCTGTGAGTTGATGGCAGAATGAGAGGGAGCCCAAAAAGCAAAGAGAGAGAAAGAAATACGTTAATGAAACGGAATGTAAGTGCAGATAAAAACACTGCTCAAAGTTGTGTTGCACAGTTCAGTTCTTTTTGCAGATTTTTTCATGAAACCTAACTAGCCTTTGGTAAATCCCTGTGATACAATGGAGACTGGAAATACAAGGAAGGAACATCATTTGTTTTTGCTTTCATGCTTTTTAGCAGGTTTTCAAGCTAAATTATTAAGAACAATAGAATTTAGTAACTTTGTAACATCCATATTAATGAAAAAAAAAAGAAAATTCAGCTCCATAAAAAAACAAAAACAAACAATGTACAGTGTCATACACGTCCTGTACCCAAGCTCTGCCCAGAGGGCAGCCTTTCCGCCTTCCAACAGTACCGTCTAACTGTTTTGATTTTGTGTGTTTTTGTCTGGTTCTTACTGCATAACGATGCCCCCCCCCAAGCACGCTGAAGGCCTTTTCTGCACTGCATCCTATATTTGCGTTTTTTCTGAGAACATAACCGCCGCAAAAATCGTAGCTTCACTGTATTCACAACTGATTATATTTTGGAATGAACCTGATCCAAGATGGCCACCACAGCCAACTGACCTTAGCAAACATCAGCGTGACTTCCGTACAACTCGATTCATTTTACAGATATTGAGCTAAAATTTCGTGTGGAGAGTAAGATGTTCTTAATTTAAAGGAGACGTATGATGCTTTTAAATCTTTTTTTTTTTTTCAAATTTAAATCATTCAGGTCTCTATATAAAGTGGAACTGCAATGCTTTGGTCTGAATTCCTCCTTATTGTAACTCCACAAGCCCCTCTTTTACCCCATTTCTGAGTTGCGTCTCAGATCGACTCGTTCTGATGCTGTCTCTTTAAATCCAAACGAGGCGCTTCACGCCCTGCCCCCGTCCAGCTTCCAGCCTGGTTCATTCCAGTTTGATGGAGGGGTTTACAACTATATGGTGGCGCATAAATTTTTTATTTACAAATGAATTAAAAGAGGTCAACAACAGAAAACTTGTCCATCCAGCCTTACATGTTGGAGCCAGAGTTTGACCCAGAGCCAGAGGTGAATGAAGACCACCAATCTGATTAGTTGGTATGTCCAGGTCTTATTTAGCATTCCGTCTCAACTACTGTGACTTTATTGTTCACAAAACGTCATTGAAAATAAAGAAAACTGAACAAGTTGAAAAATCTGACCCAAACAGAATATAAAAATATCTTTGCAGCAAATTTTCTGCACTTCTAGAGAAGTACACAACAAAATGCATTTAATGGCTAACAAAGTGGATTTTGCACATGTCCCCTTTATAACTCTGACAATAAAGTTGGCATGCAATAAAGTGATTAATTAGAAAAATGTATTTTTTTTTAAGTCATTCAATAAAAACAGTAATTAGTTACTTGTTTAAGAAAAGGTGAAACAAAGTTAGATTCTAGTGCTATAATTTCCAGAGAAGCACTTTCAGTCGACTCAAAGCTTGACTGAGATGCTGCGGTGCGTTCACTTACAGGCTGTAGGAGGAACTCAGAGCCAGACTGGTGATGGGCTGAGGGGGCTCTCCACTCACCCACACTGACTGGACCACCAAATCTACCTGGTAACCTGGAGACTGCTTCAAAGGAGTACTTCGCACTCTGTGAAGAAGAGCACGGAATGGAATGAGAAAAAGGGGAACATGAAAAGGAAAAGCGTAAGTGGTGTAGCTGCGTGTGCGAGGCAGCTCTGTGTATGGAGAGGGTCTGGCATGAGTGAGTGGGGGGGAGGGGGGGGGGGGGGGTGACGGAGAAAGCTTCAGGCACTGACTAACTCTATACAAGTGTGCTTGAGGCCAAAAGCGAGACTAGTGTGTGTGTTTGCATGAAAAGTGCCCCTTGCTGCTTTTGAAAGTTTATGCAAGCGCCTCTGTTTGTGTTTCGTACTTGAGGCAGGGAATGTTGCCTCCGTCGGAGTTGTTGCTGCTGGTAGACGGGTGTGAAGGCGGGCCGCTCGTCTGAGGGGAGGCACCGGGGGTGGGATGTGCCGACGTCTGCTCGCCCCCGCCTCCTCCGCCATCTGGAGACTCCGTTTCGTTCAGCTCGTACTGCATCCTCACCTCCAGCAGCTGTAAACACACACAGATGTGCACGCGGCGGCGCTTAGAGAAGACGAGACAAATTCGTAGACGAGGGGAAACGACGACTGAAAACCAAAAACAAAAAAAAGAATGTGACAGCGAATGACATTGCTTTGATGAAAATGGATTTGTTTGGTGTGTTTTTCGTGTGGGCAGACTGCAAGTCAAAAAGGTCCTTCGAAATCCTCCTTCAGGCTCCCCCCTTTTACAACCTCCGCCTTCGCAAACTCCTGAGCTCACACACAATGCTCATAAGCTCCTCTCTTTTGCATTCTGTCAGTCTCATTAGCCCCGCTGACATGTGGGAGTGAAGAGCGATCAGTGCCCTTCTTCAGCTCGTCTCTCTGCCTTCGCTTCTTGCAGATTTAGGCAGCCGTTTGTTCTTATGCAAAACCACAACAAAAAAAGAGTTTGCCTAAAAGCAGCCAACTACCTGCACAGTTTCTCATTTTGCACTACAGAACTCGGAGCGAAAGAATTCATGAATAAAATGTTTAGAACAAACTGTTCCCGACTCAAAATCAGCTAAAGAGCATCGCGGCGCCGCCCACATGCTGTATGATTGACAAGGGATCAGAGTGCGGGCAGGTGCTGCATCACCACAGCTGCTGGAGAAGAAACTACAGCCAGATTAAAACAGAAAAAAAACAAGTATCATGCTGGATATGGTGATTAAACTTTTAGCGGCAGAAGCTACAGATGTATATTGGAGCTGTGAGTCGCAGAGATTAACTATGTTTGTCTTTATTCCACTAAACACAGACTCTCATTGCCATTAACACTTCTCTTGTTATAAAAGATTATAATGTTGGGCTAGATTTGCTTGTTCACTGCTGTCTGTTGGCATGGCAACCATACTGCCTTTGACTGGCCAGATTTGGGTGTGTGTATTAGTAGGATAGTGAGTGGTAACAGCAAATCATAACACAGAGGTGGTGTCTGGTGATGGACTGAAAATGAAATCTAAAAGAAATTGTAAAAAAATAAGTATGAACCGAGACCCACCTGGACCACCTCGGTGGTTACTTCCAGCTTACTGAAGCGGTAGATGATAACGTTGGCCGACACACCGGCCACACAGAGCACCCGGCTCTCTGGGCACCAGGCCATAATCTGAATGGCAAAAGGATCTTCGTCCGACACCTCCATGTTGCCCTTGTCCTCCTTAGGCTTGTTCCTGTCAAATACCTTGGCTGTTTTTAGCTTATAGAGCACCTGGAGCATTACTGAAGGGAGGAGAATGAAGGGAAGCATCAGTAGCAGCGTGAGGATATAAGAAATGTAGAAAAATCAAAATCCAATCAACAACTGCTTAATTTTCTATTGCTTATGGAGGAGAAGGATGGTATTCCTTAAATTATGTTTTAATTTATGGGCAAGTTTCATTCATTTCTCTGATTTGCCTCTCGGTTTAGCATGTATTCATAGTTCCATGTCTCAGTTATTGGTTGCCAAATTAAATGTGGGAGAAAAAAAAAGCTTTAGTGATGGTCACATACTTGCAGAGGCATCCCAGAACTTTACTGTTCCGTCAGCGTGCCTGGAGGAAAATAACAGAACAAAAAAGAAAAAGGAATAAATATGTAAGGAAATATTGTAACTTTTAGGGCTGTGTGTTATAGTGCCCAATTGTCAGATGTGTATAAAGTACTTAAAATAAATAACTAATTAAAAGTAAGATAGAACTTGACACCAACAGTCGCTGATGTCCCCCGTCGCCATTTAGTAGTGACCAACTGGAATCATCACAGGCCTTCGTTATTTAAATATCATAAGGCGAACAAACGGACTGGGGGGCTAAAGTGATCTTCTCAAACTGCTACACAAATAAGTTTAGCAGGTCTTCCTTATGGTGCACACAAAATTAGGTTCAGATCGGATCAAGTATGTGTGATTTAGAGAGTGGTGTCTAATTAGGCCACGCCCCTCCAAAAACTGTACTGCATTCCTGTAGTGGGGTGATGATGGCAGCTTGACAAAAGAGGTAACTAGTGTTCAAGTTTAATGCTTTATCAGTTTGGTGTTACTTGTTTAAATAGAAGGAATGTTTATGCTATGCATGTTAATGGTCATGGTTCCACATTTGGTTTTGTGCTAAAACAAGCTGTAACTTATCACACAATACTAGGCTCCACTGAACTCTTTGCAACAAACATTTGAAAAAAAAAAAAGGTCACGCATAAACTTATTTTTCTTTCTTTTAAGCCACTTCTTGAATTTTTTTTGTTGCTAATTCAGCTGAATGGACAGGCAGCAAACTCCCTGACACTCACAAAGAGACAGAAACCTGGTCAGAATAGTAATAAAGCATTAAGAGTTAGAAAGAAGAACAAAAGAGCAAGAGCTTCTTCCTGCTTTATCCATAATTCAATGTCACCTCTCCGGTGCTTTATTATAAAAACACTCCTTTGCCCTTTGTTGACAGATCATTTCAGTGTAATAAACATCAAAATGGCGCAAATTGCACCGGACTCGATTACATGATAAAAATGGGGAAATGATTCTTGCTGAGGCGAGCTGACAGAGCAGTTGGGGTGAAAGTAATTACAGCAGAATGATCATGATAAAACTAATGAAAGTGTCTCACCCAGTGATGATGATCTCGGAGTAGCTCTGTGTGCCTTGACCCCAGTTTCCACCACTAATAGGCCATTCCTGGGTATACAGGAGACACACAGTGAATGAGAAACTCTTACACAAACACTTGTGTCAATAAAGAAGCATCATTAAAAGGACAGGCTTTGTAAATGTCATTAACAGTTAATATCTTCTTTGTTGTAGAAAGCTGTGTGAACAACTTCAGTTTCGAGAAATAGGCCCTGATCAGACCTGGCGCTAACTTGTGTTAAGGGATTCAACTAGAGTTGGGCAATAAATGAAAAGCATTATATACTGTGATATACACATACGTCAATATCAATAGAAAATATGTCAGATAGAATCTTGATAATTTCACTGAATTCTGATCCAGAACTGCTCAGGATTCTGGGGCATGTAGACATTGGAAAGCCGTTAGCTGCTCGACCTCTCACGGCCCAGCTAAACAAGGTTGGTGGCATCAACTAACCCACGCTTTGGTCAGCTAGCAACAACCTGTTGAGTAACTCGTGCAGTGACAGATTCATGTTTCACAGCTGTGCCTTTACAACTGCTTAAAAATTAAAAAAGAACGACGTGGAGCGAAAGGAGAAACTGAGGGCAACAGCTCGAGAGGAAATTGTGGATAAAAGTGGAAAGGTCACCAGTTTGGCAGGATTAATCAGCTTTTATTCTTCTGGTTCTCATTTCAAGTAGGTAAAACAAAAAAACAAATCAATAAATATATGATCCATTTTTCTGCCATACCGCCCCGCCCTAGATTCAACTACAAAAGGACAAATCCAGTTAAGATTATTCACACCTGGAATCGGATGTCATTCACATATGCTGCATGTAAATTAGGGCTGCCACAATTAGTCGACTAGTCACGATTATGTCGACTATTAAATTAGTAGTTGACTATTTTAATAGTCGACATAATTGTGACTAGTCGATTTGGTAAAAAAATGTATTTATTTTTATGTTGTTTAAGCCAGTGCCTTATCCTATTTACTCAGTCGTTTA